>JACEVL010000522.1:142500-890830 GCA_020284085.1 Aporrectodea caliginosa
CAGGCAAAGTCATTCAAAGCGAGCCAGGCTTTGACAATCTTTGCCAAAAGCTCGAGAGACTTTACACTTGTCTGGAGGTTGGTGAAATTGATTTGGAAACATTACTGAAATCAGACTGCATTGAGGGGATTAAGAAAGGACTGATTTCCAAAAAGAACGAATTATCCAATGTCTCAGAAACGAGCAAACTGTGGATTAACTACCTCAAAATGTTGGAAACAGCCAGGAAGCTCATAGAAGCCGATCGAACAGGGTCGTGGGACTTGCATCTCCATGCTATATCTGAGTGCTTACCAATATTTGCTGCTGCAGCACACGCTAATTATCTTAAATCTGCTTATCTGTACCTGCAAAACATGAAGTTGTTAGAAAGTGAAAATCCTGCAGTGTTTCAAAAATTCAAGAAAGGATTCCATGTCATATGACGCACCAATCAGTACTGGGCTGGCCTTAGATCCGACTTGGTGATTGAACAGACTCTTATGCGATCCCTTAAAACTGCAGGTGGATTAACCAGAGGAAGTGGCATGACTGAACATCAAAGAGCCGTTTGGACTTTGGACGATGTCTGCTCCCATTTGTTCATCATACAACTACGCCATGCAAGACTTCAACAATACAGTGTACACAACAAGTGAACAACACAAGGAAGCGACTGCCTCAAGAATGGAGAGGGACAGGGCGGACTTGGCAAAACTTGCCTCGAACCTTGAACAATATTCTCCATTCTCGGAGGAGACGACCTTGCGAAACATTATCAAAGGGATCAATGCTGATAAGAATGTAAATGTCCATGATCTTTTCACTGTAGGCAATAGCATAGTTACAGAAATGAAAGGACAATCTGTTGTTGAATATTCATATAAGCGTAAGAATAAAGTCAAGACATTAGCATCTGCTCGAAGCATCAAGGTTAGTGAGGACCGGACCATTGATCCAGCTCTGTTGTTTCAGAGATTCCTGGTTGTATCGCAGTCCGGAGATTTGTGCCTAGATGATGTGATGAAGTATGAGCTCTCACCGTATCCGCCGTCGTTGTTTGAAGCAAAGTATCTTTTACGAAAGCCAGAAAAAGCGCAACTTCAGGAGGCCATACGAAACCATGTGAAGTCATCTGATGCTGCTGTACTTCAGTCCATTCCAAAGACTGAACACTACGTCCTTGATGGAGGTTCACTTCTACATCGATTAAAATGGAAGGAAGGAAGAACCTACAATTCAATTGCTGATAACTACGCATGCATCTTTCACATTAAATCTCTATGGCAAGGCCACTGTCGTCTTTGATGGATACAATGGACGACCAAGTACGAAGGACAATACAGATCTACGTCGAAGAAGCCGTTGAAATGTCATCTTACAAGTCAACAACCCTCATAGGAGAAGAAACAGACCTAGGCCTACTGGTTTTGTTGCTATATCACTCTGCATATGACAGCAAGGACCTTTACTTTCGGTCCGACAAAGACAAAGTAAGATATGTATATACCATCAAGGTCCTTAAACAGTTACTTGGTGATGATGTATGCTCTGATTTGTTGTTTGCCCATGCGTTCTCCGGTTGTGACAGTACTTCAGGAATCTATGGGGTCGGCAAAAAGTCAGTCTTCCAAAAAGTAGTCAATGGCGATCCTGTCTTTCGTAGTTGTTCGAAGATCTTCTGTACACCAAACGCAGATGAAGTTACTGTAGAGACCACTGGTTGCACAGCAATGGTATCCATATTTAAGGGGATCCAGTCTGAATCTCTAGTGTCATTACGCTACAGCATCCTTTGTAGGAAAGTGTCCACTGCAAAGACCTTTGTGAAACCAGAAAGACTGCCTCCAACACCCTCGGCCACAAACCTTCACGCTCGGCGAGCTTACCTACAAGTTATGCAGTGGTTGGACAAGTGTGACGACATGGATCCAACTGAATGGGGCTGGATTATACTAGATGGAAAATTTGTTCCAATCATGACGGATATTAGTCCTGCACCAGACCAACTGCTCAAAATGATTCGATGTAGTTGCTCTGCACGATGCAACACGTTGAAATGTAGCTGCAAAAGACATGGGCTGGAATGCACCACAGCTTGTGGACAATGTCAGCATGGCAACTGTGACAATATGACTCAAGAGCCAGTTTCAGATGAAGAGAACATTGAGGACTACCTGTGAAATGTTAACTTAGACCAAACTATGTCCTATTCTTAATAGATGTTAAATATAATTAATGTTATGAGTTACTTTCAAAGATAAGCTAAAGAAAATTGCTGAATATTAACATATGCAAGTAAAATTTTGTTATACATATTTGTGTGTTTTGGCGGCCATATTGGCCGCCATCTTGGATAGTAAGATTCCGACACTATTGCCACTATGATAAATCGATTCCTCGACCTTGATAATGTTAAATTTGACACTTCATTTTGTTATTTAGCTTACCTATGACCTCATATATACATATTTGTGTGTTTTGGCGGCCATATTGGCCGCCATCTTAGATAGTAACATTCCGACACTATTGCTACTATGATAAATCGATTCCTCGACCTTGATAATGTTAAATTTGACACTTCATTTTGTTATTTAGCTTACCTATGATCTGATATATACTGTTTTCTGTATTGGCGCCATATTGGCCGCCATCTTTGTTTAAAATGCATTTTTTGGGGGTGATCCCGTGGTCCGATTTCGAGAAACTTTTAGTATGTTATTCTCCAGACCTTATACACCAGAAAACCAACATAAAACGTTTTCTTGCAATTTTTTTGGGGTCATGTGGCATATCTATCCGACTATATCTTAAATTGTTGACTGATCGATAACATTTTAATATCAACATTTAGCATAATCAGACTAGGTATAGTTTTTCGAGAAATGACCGGGGACACCTGAATTGTGAATTCATGCAGTTACCGGAAAATGACTCAAGTACGTTGTTGAACATAATTTATTAATATACACAATTTTTATGCAATATACCAAAAGTATCGCTCGTTATCTTGGGACGATTAACACCCGCAGCTAGTGTAACCTAAGTGCCCCGAATATGAAACCGCTGAACATTTGCACCCTTCACTTCCAAAATACGGGAAGAAAATTCTCATCATTAGAACCTTTTGTGGACTTCATTGCGAACATAGCGAGAAGAAGAAGAAGAATGCGAAGGAGAAGTATGCGTAGAATAAGAAAAAAGAAGAAGAAGAATGAGAAGAAGAAGAAACAGAATGAGAAGAAAAAGGTGAAAAAAGGTAAAGAAGAGGAAGAACAAGAACAAGAACAACAAGAACAAGCACAAGAACAAGAGAAAAGCAGTCCCTTAAGCTAATCCCAGGCAGTCAAGGGTATGAAGTGTTAGCGACTTTATTTTCATAGCCTTGGCATATGAAGGTAGGTGATGGGTAAAAGTTAATAAAAAATCGAAAACTTTTAGTTAAACTTAAATTTCTTAGTTAAGGTTGAAGTTTTAACTGGAGAAAAATAGTTTAGTTAAAACCAAAGTTTAAATGATACTGTTTAGTTATTAGCTGAAAAGTTTAACTTAAAAAATCAGCAAATACGCATCTACATGTATCTGCCGCACTAATTGTCACGAGTAACTGGTTTTGCCAGATTAACTATGGCGCAACTGGCGCACTTGCGCCAGGCCTTCTTTCGGGGGTAAAAATTTAAAAAACATTGAGAAATCCGATTATCCGATCGAATTTGTTTATATAAGTCACTCATTGCATATAAAATTTGGTGGCATTATAAAAACAGACCTTCTACAGTACTACTACTATAATGATGAGTACTAATTAATTGTGTACTGTAATGATGACGTATGACGTAATCAAACGCGGAAATAAAATATAGATATGCGTACGGTACAGACGACACAGTGTATGTTCCATGTAATATTATTATCTACTATTTAGTGTTTATGTAGCTGCTTATTTCTTTTTTAATTTTAATTTTTAAACAAATAAAATAAGTAGGCCTAAAGAAAATGAAGAAATTTGATCAAAGAAAACGCGAACTTGAAGAGGTAGGCAAACAGCAACGTGGTAGTATTGATAAATTTCTGGCAGTAAAACCGAGAAGTGCCGCAATTTATAGATGGTGTCGACTCAGCGTCAGAAGCTGGAGCAACTTAGGCCGCTCAGCAGTGTCAGCACTAATGCCAACAACAGACACCCATTTAAAACGCATAAAATCATCTTTGAGGTCAACAATGGGCCAGGACAGATTGGCAAACTTAACTCTTTTGAACATTGAGTCGGAAATCTTGACAGATCTTGACTTTCAAGATATCATTGATTCTTTCACTCGACGAACATTTTTGAACAGTTGAACTGTAACAAGTAAAATTAAAAAATCTCCTATGATCCTATCACAGTTTCATTTTGTGTTCATAAATTATTAAAGTATGTTTTTCTATATAATTAATGATTGGATAGAGGGCCTACTTTAGTTTTGTTGCATTGTTTTTGTTAATCCGGCACTGACTGGTTTTATTACTCAAGTCAAGTGAACTGCATTGCATTGCATGATGATGCATCACCGTTTGCATTAGCAACTTACTGTCTTCATTAATTTTGCTGGTAGAAATGTAGTAGGACTATTAGTCTAGTACTCATTAAATAGGCTAGTTTGAAATCGAAATTGTAATTGACGCTGTGCATTAGGCCTATTACAGTTAACTTACCATCTGTTATTGTGAACATGTTTGTAAAAACAATTTACAGTTTGTAAAAACTTTAACTAACTATTTTTTAGTTTAGTTAACTTATTTACAAAATCAGTTGCCAACTTTAGTTAAACTGTTTCATTTTAGTTGAAAAATATTTGAAGCTTAACTAAAAGAAATTAGTTTAATGCCCATCACGGCTCCCTCGCTGTTTCATCTTCCTACAGACAGAGTGCGGTCATTCCACTTATTATAGCTGTCTTGGCCAGAGGACGCAGGTGGCGCAGAAATCTCGACACAAATGTCTGCCTTGGAGTTGAACCTCGACCTTTTAGTTGACACAGTCCAGAACGCTAACTACTGGACTATGGCGCACCATCGTGTTTTATGAACACCACAGTACTTCAAGAATGTTGTTTTAAAACCCATATTTATGTAATGAAATAGAATGTTATGGATGTCATATTTAAAATCTAAAACTCGGCTTAATATAGGCAAGAATACAACTGGGTCTACCTTTCGGACAGTCGGAGAGGTAAGGACATTTGTCGGTCTGTGAACTGTCACCAGGGCACGGCTTTCCTCCATACTTTGGCTCTGGATTCGTGCAGGTTCGGTCTCGAGTTTTTACTCCATCGGAGCCACAGGTGACGCTGCACGACGTCCATTCACTCCAAAATACTCCATCCGCCGTCGACTACATGTAGCCAATGTAGCCTACTACACCAGAAAGTAATGTAATAAGATCATGGGCGGACATGCTTGTAGGCTGCTATTAGCGCCGTGTATTGCAGGCTGTCTGTTCTGTTAGTAGTTAAGATTTGTTGTTTCAATTGCATAACTTGTAAATGTACAGCGCAGTGCGTTTGTCAGGCGCTTCAATAAAGAAAGAGATTATTATTATTATATAGCACCACTTCTAGAAAGCTCTCTTTCCGTGCTTCCGAACCAAACCTCACACCGCTGAAAAGCGCGTTTCAATATCACCTATCGAGCAATTGTATAAAGCCGATGTATAAACCGGTCTCAATTATTTGGTTTATAGAGGCCTCTGATAAACTCAGGTACTAAAAGTACGTTCTAATTCCATAAATTGAATCTACATTTTACAACTGACAGATTAAATTAGCCATAGCGTGTGTAGTTAACGACGAAGATAATTAGTTTATATTACCCTTTCCGTATGGTGCTACCTTTGCATTTGCGCCTACAATGGAAAAACAGTGAATTTTAAACCACGGATAGCAGAAGGATTCATATATATTAGTTTGGAATTACTTATGAGACTGATTTAAAAGTGTAAACTGTTAATTTTGATAATTTAAGACGAAAGAATAGATTTTTTAGATGTTACAGTACAGTATATCGCTCTGAATATATCGCTGAAATTGGCAGCCAACCCATTTAGTTTGCTAAGAATTGTATGATTAAATCGACGATATTCCTTCGTCTCGTAGACTAAAATTGCATCGATTTAGGCTTATTTGTAAATGCTTTATTTCATTCTCACCAATCAATGCAAGGCACAGCATTAGGAAGATCTTCCCGAACATCTTGAGAGTCTTTCAATATGCCTCGAAATGTTTTTCCCAGATGCCGCTTATTTGTTTGTGATTAGCTAAACAAAACAAAACAAAAACTCCCACTGATTCACGTAAATTTATTACAAGCACTGAGAAGATCATTCAAAGGAATCAGATTTTTCACAGCATGTAAATACAAATCTATGAATTTTCTCTGCGCCAAACAGAAACCGCGTCAGAGAGATGATCAGTTTGTACATCGGCTTTAAACCAAATCAAGTCCGCAAGAGTCAGGCTGTTTGGTCGGTTTCGGTGTTAAGCCTAAGAGACACAAACGGTGATATGGTGGAAATAGTTGGCAGCGGTGCTGCAGGATCAGAACTAGGATAGAATAGATTGAAAAAGTTGGCTGAGTGGAAAGGCTGCAGAAGGCAAGCAAGCAGAGAATGGTAACGCTGGCACGAGGATTGGAAGGACGCTGGTTCGATACCCGCTAGCCCCATAGGGTTGACTAAGCCTTCAACTCCCTAGGGGCGACTGCTAAATAAGCAGTAGGACAGATGGGCGCCTTGCAGACTGCCATACAGTTAATTCGACTGGTGTTAAGCTTGTTATCGTCTATTAATACTTTATCATGTAATCTTACTGCGTACCTGAGAAGTTGAATTGATAAACGAATAAAAAGCGGGAAATGCTGAATTTGATAGCTGAAAAAGGGATGAGCGAAATTGCGTAGATCTTTCGGTAGTTCATTCCAAAGAACCGATGAGCGCAGATTAATTAAGGAGCGGTTGCAGAATTTGAGAGAGAGAGAGACAGACAGACAGACAGACAGACAGAGAGACAGAGACAGACAGACAGACAGAGAGAGAGAGAGAGAGAGAGAGAGAGAGAGAGAGAGAGAGAGAGAGAGAGAGAGAGAGAGAGAGAGAGAGCGAGACAGGAGACCGAGATGGAGATAGATATGCTATTAACGAGTAGACCTGGACGGTTGGATAGTGAATAGCTGACTAATTTAAAAAGGTTGAGAGGTTTGAAGAGCAATGAAGGCAAGATATACAATAATTGTATTGCATGTAATAATACTAATGACTGATCTGCTAGTCTGTGTCCACATAGAAAATTCATACAATTCATAAGGCAAACTGGAACATTAAAATGCGGCTATGGTAGAAGAAGCTTAGAAAAAGAATAATGAGATGGAATGAGAATATATCGCAATTTAATTATTCTCGCTTGACTG
Organism: Aporrectodea caliginosa; assembly: GCA_020284085.1. Classification (NCBI taxonomy): domain Eukaryota; kingdom Metazoa; phylum Annelida; class Clitellata; order Crassiclitellata; family Lumbricidae; genus Aporrectodea; species Aporrectodea caliginosa. The sequence goes on from JACEVL010000522.1 coordinate 149,923, forward strand.
ACCATTCTGCAGTAACGTAATCTGTATTATAGTAGTCTGTTACTAACGGGAGCTGTTGCTCATTTTTATGACCAAATCAAAGTCTACATAGGCCAATAGCAAGAAAAACCTAAAGAAAATCGCTTAATCTTCAAATAAATATTGAGAATAACAAACTATATTTTTTATTATGGAAGCTATTTTTCAAAGGTATTTGGCACAAATAACAATTTTTGATTATTTGTGTAATAAACTGTAAACTATCTGCAGATGATTTTCACTCTGCTCGCAGATTTTTAACTTTGTACATACGTACCACTGAAGTCGAAACAAGCCGCATTCAGAAGATACATTTGACTGGAAATTCGTTGAGTCTTTTATAGTAAGAAAAGTCACGTCGCAGTAGTCGACAAACCCGAGGAAACACATTGTCTTGACAGAAAATCATTTTCATCAGACAGCCGACGCAGTGCCTAAATGTCTTGTTCTTTTCAGCCTGGGTCAGAAAAGGTTAGATCGTAGGCCTACTGGTATTTCGTACCAAATATCACCTCATTGATTCTGTCGACTCGCCAGCCAGCACAAGGCAAAATGACGATATCATTGATGAATAGCTTTACCTTTCTAACGACGATGAATTACGAATTTGTCAATTTCTTTAATAGACCCAACAGGTGGGTAGCCTATGCTGCATTCGTATAGGTCAGCCACGCGCACACGTACCAATAATATAATAATACATAATATATATAATCTATATGTACAGATGAGTCATACACACGAATCATACAAATAGTTTCTGAAGAATCAATATATTACGCTATATTGATACTTCATAAACTATTTGTATAAATCGTGTCATTTTCAAAAAACTATCTGCAACTGTCAGACACATAATGTCTGGAGTACATAATTAACAGCAGCTTAATCATTAATGGTTTAATCGTAGGTCTATAGTATTAAAATGTTAAACTAAATTACATTTTTGCAGAAACTGTATCAAAGAATACGTAGAACAAATACAGCGTTTACGCCCACGTATTAGATATTACAAATTACAATATAATCATAGGCTTACATATTAGACCAGCGATGCACTTAGTAACTTAGTTAGTGCTAACTATAATAATTACTGTCATTACTATTACTATTATAATGGATAATTAGTCTAAGCAATTCTACTAACTAATTAATCCAATTGTGCGCAGTACGTGAGGTCGTTCGTTTCGTCGCTATTTTAATTCTGGTTTCTGGCAACGCGCAAGACAAAATGATGATAATGACGATACTATTATTATCGTCTGTAGGTGAGATGCGTTGTATGCTGAAAGTAAGACAAATGCGTATCTGGGGCTGGGAGATGGTTGAATGGTAACACGCTAGCATAAAGATCATAAGGACGCGGGTTCGATACCCGCTAGCCCCATAAGGTATGACTCAGTCTTCAGATCCATACGGGCCACTGTAAAATGAGCATTGAGAAGTAGGACAGGTGAGCGCCTTGCAGACTGCCATACGGTTAAATTCGATTTCTGTTACACTTGTAATCATCTGTTACTACTAGTCTATATCATGTAATTTTGCTGCGTACTTGTCAGTTTGAATTAATAAACTAATGTTACTATTTAAAAAATCTAATTGACGGACGCAATTCTGTAATTCTCTTTTCCTCAATCTCGAATTCACCCAAATCAAGCGTCTACAACTCATCCAAAATTCACTCGCGGCCGATCTGTCACCACGACACCCATGGCAGACATCACCATTTCACTCTTCCTTAAATCACTCCACTGGCTGAAACTCCCTGAGGTCATCCATTTATCCACTTCAAAATTGATTTTATCTCACAATATTTGTTTTATGTTAAGAGTGAGTTTCTTATTGAAGCTTTTAATTAGTATTAGCATTCTACCAGTGCTACAGACTCTATAACAGGAGGTTTGTGCCAAAGTACACATGAACATGATGAACATCCATGCAAAGACGATCAATTATCATAATGAGGTCGTAAGAAAGTTTTTCCTCAAGAGAAAAAATTGTGGCTAACCGGATTATGTTAAAACCACATAGCCATCAATTATACAACAAATGCGTAGACATGGCTAGGACTGCTAAACTTCGGCAAAGACAACTTGCTACGATTGCTGTTGCTGGCATCATTTTCCTTATCTTTCAAAAAGAATTGTCCAAATATTCTCATTCAAGTAATGAGAGGTGAAAGGGTTTTGAGCATTGCAGTTTCATCAACCATTGATCCACGTGTTTCATCGCCTATACGTGTTTCAGGCATAACAATAATGACATGTCTCTTATTTTCCTGATGACCAACTCATGACCTCTTCACTCTGTAGCAGATGGGATGGTTGCAGACACCGAAGGCAGGCTGTGATAGTCTGAGAACTTAGATAGGCATATGCCCTTCTCGTAAATACCTTAGACAAATAGGCTTACAAGCGGTTCGTTTTACCGAAGCATTACCCAGACGATTTTCTGCTTTACGTTTATCCATACATTCAGGTAATTGTTGATTATAATAATGAACCTATAGCATAGGCTTGTTGCGCAACCGCGTTTCCAAATGGTTGTTGTCAAGAGCCATTGGTTAGCGTTTTGTTGATTCGCAGACTTATTTGTTAATAAATAAAACAGTGCAATTAATGACCCTATAGTCTTATATGGAGTCAATATCAGTTGGTAGTCACCTTTTAATGTGAAGGCAACGGACTGAACTAGTACGAAATTATTGATTTGACTGGATCTGCAATTGACATCAGTAGCTTATGATTGAATTGAGTAAATAGTGATGGAACATGGAACTATGATAGCGCACACAACTAATTGGATCCGAAGGTTGAAGTTTAATAAGCATGTGTGTTCACTTAGTCACTGGTATGTTGTACAGTTTCACTAGCATCTAACTATTTACACATTGTTATTATTATTATTATTATTATTTTTTGCCCGAGGTATAATTTATATGATCCCTCAGGCTTTTAGAAACTATATGAAGAGCGTTTTTCGTTCTGGAGTTAGCGTGTCATCCTCACCTGATAATAATAATAATACACACATTAATAATAATAATAATAATAATTATTTGTTATTATTATTATTATTATTATTATTATTATTATTATTATTATTATTGTGTGTATTATTATTATTATTACTTCGATGTTTCTCTCAAGATCATTATATAATTGTTGTCCCATTGTGCCTATGCAAATGGTTTATTAAAGACCATAGATACTTACTTCTTACTTACTGTTCTCATCCCACCGGTTTTAGCCAAATATTGTCAACGTGATTTTACATTTAGAGGCAATGAGTCAGCAAGTTTAGAAAGACCCCAGCGTGTCAGTGTCATCTATCGTCTGATCCGACTTAACAAAGATAAATCTCGTGAAATGGTGATCTTCCGACGTGGCTGTAGAACAGAGGCCGACCAGCCGCGAGTGGAAATGGACAGTGTTACCGAAATGGTAATACTTGGAATTACCATCAGCGTCGATTTAAAATCATCAGTCAACATCCGTGAAGTGGTGGAAGCCTCTTTCGGTTCGCAACATGCGATTGGAGTCCTCAGGGCACACGGTCTCCCTTCACGAGGTCACCCGTGCCACCACGATCGCACGCCTCCTATAGGCCTCCCCGGCGTGGTGGGTACACAACCGCCAGCGATCGAAATGGACTCCAGCGATTTCTCAAAAGAGTCAAGCGACTGGACTACCTCCTGCCTCAGCAGCCAGATGAAATCTGTATGACGGAAGAGGCAGACAAACGGCTTCTCCAGGTGGTAATCTGGAATTCAGGCCATATACTCCTTAGCCTGTTTCCACGTATCCACCGACAGTTCGACGGAGCTATGCCTGCGCCAGAGACCTCACGACATTGAACTGCCAAAAAGATCGACCGGAGTTTTATCCCTCGTGTGCTCTTTAAGACTTTCAAAGATCTAGTTCTTTACCCTATTCAATAATTCAAAACAGCGAATTACTGCTGCCAGGCATCTGACGATTATCGACAGTAACATCTCGAGGGAATCTTTTTCCTTTTTGTTTTCAGCGTAGGCCTAATAAGTTGCGGTATGTCCACTTACTATCTGTCGATAAACGGAATTATATAATTATATGTACGGTATGTGATTACATGACATGTTGTATGTTGTATGTACGTTTTGAACACTTGTTATAGCGCCCCTTCCAGATTCCTCTACTCAGAGGCGCTCCCCTACTATTATTATAATAGCGCGGACGCTGAATCGGAGTTTCACGCCGAAGTGCATGAGCAATTGCGAGTGAAGGACTTGCCCAGGATCTCTACGCGGCGGCTTTAGGTGGATTCGAACCTGCAACCTCCGGCTGCAAGGCACCGAACATACCCCTACGCCACCGCACCCCACGTACTCCACGTTTATATTGCGACCGAGTCACCCGCAGTAAAGATCCGAGAAATTAATCTCTGATAAACCGACCGACCGAGAATCGAACCCGGGCCGCCGACGTGGTGAGCAGGCTACCAACCCACTCGACCACTCAGGATCTCATATATATAGATATACTAACACTAAAACGTTGGTTTCATCTGAGCCTTTGCGCACAAAAATTATTAATTTGTATTTGGCAGTGATTCATTCCGGGACAATGTTTTGCTGAGTCAGCTGCCTTGAGGCCATAATTATATGGCTGTTGTAAACACATTTTTAAAAAGAGTTTGAAATTGTGTTTAAGAGCATCAATGATTTTTGTGCGCTGGTGATTGCGTTAGTGACAAAAGAGGTTCAAAATTGATCACGATAGCAATACTTAAAGCTTTATTCAGATATGTTTAACGTTAGCTATTCAAGTAAACGTCCTGATTCAAATATGGTGAAGTAATAACCTAAGAGATGACAATTGAATAGATTGAATGTTTGAAGAGCCTAAAAAGGCAATTGAACTGATTCAGTGTCTTTATCATCAAGGATTTCCATCGTAGCTCTATGCAGTCTCCTCAGCTTGCCCTCGCGGGATTCATACCTGGCATTGGAACAGACCAAGTAACCTGACTTTTGCGGACTTCAATTCATATAGCGCCGTTGTTTAAGCTGGTCTCGCGACGGGGCTCTTGTGCAGCGTTGAGAAATTTCCTAAGATTTAGCTCTTTCAAACTGGGATGTCGATTGTTCTGACTTACCGTTAGAATTGTTTTCGATCAATTGTAAAGATTTTTAATCACCAGAACGAATCGACTCTCCACATAAACGATTGAGAACCATATTGATCTAAAATCATTAAATATTTTTGTAAACATTTCATTACATGCACAGTTGGAAACGGACTATTTTTTATCAGAGAAACGAGGCTGCAATGCGTTTGGCAGCAACTTGATATGTCTCGCCAATTATTCGTCCACAACATATTGAGCATGTAGGACTTATTTACTTTGACCTATTGTAAGGTGTTTGGTAAGGCGCTTAAAAACACTTTCACATAGAGAATACAAAATTATGCCAACAATAATCGCATCGTAACGATGTTTGTGTATCGAATATCGCCCAGTCAATTGTTAATTGTTTCACATCAAAAGTCTTCAAACGTCAACAAAATGTTCTAAGAATACTTAAATCCGTCACAGCCCAGCTGGTATTCGACCGTCAACTGTAATCCCTATTTTATTAATTGCTTGTAACGGCATGGCCGTGTTACGGCGCCATATAAATTGTCGTTATTATTATTATTATTATTATTATTATTATTATTATTATTATTATTATTATTATTATTATTATTATTATTATTATTCGTTAATGTATTATGTGTCAAGACATTTAACAAAGCATCTTTTTGGTATCTCACAAAAGTGTTGCCCACTTGGCTATGTGACTGATCTAAACAAATGCTTTCTAAGACGGTTTTAGAATGTTTGCTGCACGAGTGCTGAGTGCAACAGCACGTAAATGCAATGGCATTGTGGTTCCACGAAGATGGTCCAATACATGAGAAGGCATGGTGAGCTCGAGTTGGCAACCTGATATTGATGAAATTGGAAATTGAATTAATAAAGCAAATTTTCAGAACAATTTCATTTGGAAATTAAGACGATGAAGTGGATTTGTTTAGTAGTCTATGTGTGACACACCAAGGTGTATACAATAGGCCTACTGAGGATGTAATCGTTTCACTTATTTCTTAAGTCACAGTTTGCAATGGCGAGAAAACTGACTTTGAGACACTGGTTTCTTCAAGGTCAGGCCCCTTGTTATTCCATATTCTTCTTCACCTGCTTTTGGATTTCTTTGCTGTTCTGACAAGGTTGCACTCTTTGTTCTGAATCATCCAAAACACCGTACAAAGATTTCAAGTTAGACGCCCTACCGTTTGGATTCAACTTAATTGACTGTGACATAGGAAGTTGCGTAATGACGAGATACCTTTTCATTCCGGTAGTACAATTCGAGCACTTCCAGTGAAAGAGGTGAAAATACATTTCACTCAAAGTCTATGTTGAGCAAAAATATTACATAAGCCTAAAGGTAATGATTTAATCAGTTGCAGATTTATAAAACGTGGGCATAGTATACGAGGCTATAGGTTTAATATCCAGGACACATACCTACAACAAGACAGATCAGTCACAAAATGGACCAAACTCAACTACTGTTTCTTGTTTGTTTATTAAGTTTAAATCGAATACACGACCAATTGTTAGTTTACAATTACTGCACAATTACACAGACTGGAAAGCAAACAACAGCAAGGAGAAAGTAACAACAAATTTAATTAAAGTAAAGCGCACTCGAATTAATGAACTTGATACTGATGCAACAGACGATTAATGAGGAGAAGCAGTTGACACAGCTTATCTAGTTTTCCGCGTGATTAATTAGACATCAACACTCAATTAGATTAACAATAATTGTACCGTAAAGCACACACCGGCCAACACTCAAAATACATTAAAGTTTATACAGTAATATGTGGCATTGACTAAAAGATTATTTGCAAGAAAACTTAAATGCATTAAACTCATTCCAAGCACGTATATAATAGGATCTATTATAGAGCTCCATAATTGTGGATCTTCGTCTCCAAGTGAAACATTTATTATATTCTTCCTGTAGACCCCAGAACGGTAACTTCTGTTTGAAGCGAGTGTCGTAATCAGACAATGTGGCATTGTAGGTAAAGTATTATATTAACAATAAAGGAACGATACCCAGCTGATTCAGAAATGTGCATTATAAAAGCCAGTTGGAGCCTACAGATATCATTAATTGATAGGCCTAATAGTCAGAGCACCTTAAAGAAACTCGAGCTTTCAGTAAGATGGTTCACAACAGAGATAGGCCTAATTCTTACATGTCTTTTGTAGCGGAAATATAGGTTGAAGCATAGGTCTGGTCTGCCCAAACAATGGTGCAGTAGTTTAAGTACGGCAGAATAGGAGCATTGTATTGTATTGTAACTTTAGCCTGCAAATGATTTCTACGCTTCTAGAATTCAGAAATGATTACATGTAAGATTTTAACTCTAGGTGCACAGCACAGCTGGATGTTATCAATTGTTATAATGGGAGTAGAGGAATGTAGTACACGTTTCCTGCGACTTGTAAATAGAACATAGTTACATTTAACTACGATCTAAGTAGTGACACTCTAGGCAATATTCATGTTCATGTATTTATTCCTGCAATGGAGAAACTCAATAATCAATCCTGCAGGAAGCTGGTTGTAAAGTTATCGAAAACGCCACTGGTTAGCGTTACAGCCACGGTGACATTTTCCGTTGATGTCTGATTGCCTTGCATGCCAGACGACGGTGGAATCAGTTGGAGAATCAAAAGGAAATATGTAATCAGTACACCAATAATCTAAGAATAAACAAAACAATGAACATAAATCGTTAATGAGAGTCTAAGAACAATTTTGGAGAAGATAAATAAATAGCTTAATGACGAAGGAAAGCAGTCATGCCGACTTACCAGAACTCTAACAACAAGCTAAAGGCGCGCTTGAGTGACTTACAAAACTGCAGTAAATTAAGTGTCTGTAGCTACACTTAAGATACGTCTTCCATGTAGGCATACACATGTTTCGCTACTGTATGCCTTAAGTAACCAATATTCACGTTTTTGCTTGAGCAATTGTAATAGGGACTACTGGATATTTGATCTTTGAAATCGTTTAGTAAATCTTAGACAGCAAAAATTAAATGCAGTGCGATATCAAGATTTAGCTTTTATTTGAAAACTGAGATATTTCGGTTGCTCTTGACTTACCGTTAGAACTGTGTTTCCATCAATTACAAAGATTTTCAGGACGCTAAAACCAATCGGTTCTCCACACAAACGATTGAGAAACGTATTGATCTAAAATTATAAAACGTTTTTATATAAAGTGAGTTTCATAGAGAGAATACAAATGAAGGCCAAGCAAAATCGAATTGAAAAAATATTTGTAGGTCGAATAGGCTATAGCCTAGCCAATTGTCACTTATCGCAAATACTTTTCAAAATACTTCAAGCAAATGTTTGAAGTATGCTTTTAAAGTTCGTCGCAGGCTTTATTGAACCGTTAAACTTAAATCCCTATAATTATTCATTCCTACTTAAAAACATAATTCATTTGGGTAATCATTTGAAGCATTAAGCTTAGTTAATTGTAAGAAATTTTAATTCTCAAATTCCAATGATTGCAACTTAAAAGTGTAATGAACGATTCCGATAGCATGGACTGTATGTTGCTCCTTAACAATGATGAAAATATTTTTTTGTATATCTTGGACTATCACCAGTGCTGGATTAAGGCATAAGCCAAATAAGCCTTGGCTTAGGACCCCATAAGTTTTTGAGGGCCCCAAAAAATCCGGAGAAATTTAATCAAATTATTGTAGTAAATTCCTAATTTTGTATAATTTTAAATAATTCAGCGCTTTACCCTAAAATATTTTTCAGTGCTAGTAAGTTTTAGTTACTACTTACTGAATGCTGACCATAGTCGCAGACTCACAATCATAGTCTATGCAGGCGCCCCTAGCGACCGACGGCACAGGTCAACGGCTCAAAGCCGAAACTAATATTTCCCACTCTGTCAACCATATTTACACATGGTTGATACGGTGACGAGCGCAAGCCGGTGATAATTCTGAAATAGGCTAATTTAGTATGACAGAACATAATAACATTAGCACTATTATAGTACTTTCTGAAAAGTGAACCGTCAGTAACATTTACAATGAAGTGGGTATGGAAAAAAAGAAACAACTTTTAAGAGAAAGGAACACGATGGACATCTCCATAAACTACATGGATTTTTGAGAGATTTGCTAGCACCAATAATGCATTAAGTGCATTGAGTGCAAACGAAACCACGGCTACCACTAGTGATGACTTAGATTTGTCGGGCGAAACGGTGAAGTCAAAAACAGATGACGAAATTGTAGCAAATTCTGTAAATAATCTTCTGGGTATGTGCGCCGAAAGTAACGAAACTAACATAATTATGAAGATGCAGTTTGATGACATTGTTGAAGAATTTGCAAGGCAGAAATCAAGGAATAAGTTTTTAAATTTTTTCGATAATCGTAATTGTTCTCATTTCACAAGGTAATTACTCTATTACCTTGTAAATTAGTCTATTCAGTTCCATTTAAGTAACAAGTAATAGATATCAACTTTATGATCTGTTAGTGCAGCTTGCAGTTAGATCTGGTATTACCGTAATAGAAAATAACTAGTAGGATCCAGTTACACTACATCCTAGTACAGCAGTACTAGTAACATACTGAGTTCTGTAAAGTGCAAGTTGTGCAACCTAAATTAATACAATAATTTTGAAATAATTATTATAAATTGCCTATAAAAATAATTATCTAAATAATTGGTTAACCGCGTACCGCGTCCAATACATCTATTATTGTTTAGCCTATATTTTCATTAGAAAAACATAGCCTATCGTGTACGCTTAGAACGTGGTGCTCAGTTACTCGTACTTTGGTAATTAGCTTTGCTTTGGGGTTAGGGCCCCGGATGTCTTAACCCGGCTCTTGGCTTAGGGTCCCGGAAGTCTTAATCCGGCATTGACAATCACAGTTATTTCGTGGAAGACGGTGCTCATTTAATAGGCTATACCTGTCCAATGGATGCCGCATTCAGAGTTGTCAAATCATAATCATGAATTCGTTCGTAGATTTTATGAGCCTAAGGAACACAGAAAGATTCGCACTTAAAGCAGCTAACAGCAACAGCAAACAAAGAAAATCAATGACACTAAGGAGAAACCATTGCGAACAACATCATGTGCATACTGAATAATCTAAAGAACTGTTTCTCAGATGACTGAATTTCTTTTAAGATTAATGAACGAAGACACAAGTTAAAGATATCCCTGTGTTAAACCGATATTTAGTGAGCAAGTATATCCGTTATTGAACCAATTGCTAACTGCATCTTGGGTTGTATTCCGAAGTATATAATCAAAAGTAAATCATCCTAACAATGAATGTCTTGCGTGCCAGAATGTCAGCAACAGGTAGAATTCTGAATCACTTGGTCGGAATAAATTTCTCTTTGTTTATTGTTCCCAAAGTTGACAAGAAAACAAGTTAACACACGGTCAAGACGCAGTAAGTATCATAGTCCAGCTTAACTAGTCTAATGGTGTTAATTAACAAGCAATAATTACTGCAAGCAATGTTTCCATCATTTCAATTAACGTTCGATGGCGTTAAATTTTCACGCGTCTTAGTATTGATGTGGTGTCTTTTACCCTCATTGAAACATTTCTCTCCATAGCCTAAGATATTTTAATTGAGCAACAATGTTAACATTGACAACTTTCCTCCAAACAGGAATCGGTGTGTCGAGAGCTGACTTGGAAATAATTAACAACGAGAACGCGGTTTGTAATGTGTAAACAGCAAGTGTTATGAACCTACAGGCCTTATATATTTTAAGCTGCATCATATTTCATTAAATGTATTTAAATGGATACAGGGATGCTTGAGATGCGAGCACAAAGTAATTCTCAGTCCCATGCTCACATTTTCAACCTGTGCCTAACTGACCTTCGTTTGGACCTATACATAACTTTCGGAACGTAATCGTTTTCATGAACTCAAATTTCTTAAACGCTACTTAAAAGCTAATCTTATTAATGAGCGCACCATCGTGTCAGAGTCTGAGATATACCAAAAGAAGGTGCAATTTCTGTTGCCAGAAGACCAGAGAGAAAGATACAGACAGACAAAGACAGAGACAGAGACAGAGACAGAGACAGAGACAGACAGACAGACAGACAGACAGACAGACAGACAGAGAAAGGCAGAGGAGGGAGGAAGCGAGGGAGGGAGAGAGGGAGGATAAACGTTTAAAAATTGACCTTGAATGTCTAAATGTTTAAAATTAGGCCAAAAACTCCAACTTATAAATCGCTAATGACTTAATGAGCTGTTGAAAATGCATCATCAGGTAATGGACATCCAAGAAGTAATAAAGCTGGTACTGATTAAAAAAATTAATCGCTTAATTTCCAAAAAATAACTTCGACTAATCGATTAATTTCAATTAATATGAGATCTGTTACATAAAGCGTTACAAACTCTAACTGTTGTTTTGAAGGGCCATGCGCAGTACCGACCAGCATCTTCTACTATAGCCGTCGGACGTCCTGAACTATAGCGATCCACTCCATGGCTACCTTTAAATCATCACAAACTTTATCACCCTCCGGCTTGTCTGTTTTACCGGATAAATAATTTGCTATTGAACAACACTTCTCAGTAGCTTTCTTATTTCGTTCATCGGCAACCAGCACGCGTTGATGAATATGCGACAGATGTTTGCGCTGAAGGTGATACGCCAGTGGACTGTTTATTGCAATCTTGTCGCAATCTTCGACTTTTCCATTAGCATTTATCTTAAATGCAAAATGATCGCTTAATTTTCCACTCTAACGTTTCACATTATCACTGTTCACCATACTGTTTATCCCGGAAATCGGTCGCTGGACGTCATAAAATAACTCAGAAAATTAATCGAAAATTAATCGAACGAGACGAAATTAAGGGATAAAAAGTTTCACAATTAATCGATTAAAACCTTTTCAACACGTATCCCGGCGCCGCGCCGGGATATCAAAACATGCCGCCGTACTTATACCGGCGCGGCGCCGGGATATATAATATACATATGCATGTACATAAAGAATGATTTATAGGTTCTCCCAGTACTGCGGGAAACCCCTTAGCAGTGTACAGAGATGCCGTTGGTTGTCAACAAGTGTACCTTATAAAGAAATACATATATATATGGGGAAAAAATACATATCTATGGTAAAAAAATACATATCTATGGTGGCTTTTTCCATGTTCTATTTTTGCTTTATTCGTGTTTTTCAGATTATTTAGGGTTATATACATATATATATATACTTACACGTACCTATGCATGAATATATACACATACACATACATATATATACACATACACATATACATATAAATGTACATACACGCACATATATATATACACATAAGTACATAATCATATATACGTATATTCATACACGCACATATATATATACACATAAGTACATATATATATACGTATATTCATATATATATACATGTACATATACACATATATCTATGTACAATTGTACATATATATATATACATACATATATATATACATATAATTATATACTCACGTACTAATGACGTAGTACGGCGGTTGCCACGGGCAACAGTAACGAAAAGGTTATTTAATAGTTAAAATCCGCAACCCTAAAGAAAACCTAAGTTTGATGTGATATAATAATGTTTTCAGATGGTTTCGCCATTACAGGTGTTTAAAATTCAAACTAAGCGATGAGGATAGCTACCGATTTCTGTTCCAGTGTCAGTCTCTACTCAGATATGTAAAATGGTTAATCAACTTACCGCATTGTTCACAATTATTCCGCCGAAAGAAACAACCGAAATTCCAAACACGCCCCACGCGATCCAGAATATTGTGGTATAGAAATATAGCGGGACACTGTTGCGCAGTGGATTAAATATGAGGCTATAAACTTGCGTAATTACGAAGAAAATAAAGCCAACGAAGTAAGCCGCGTTGCTGAGGCAGATCAAATTGTCAGCCTTTGAGACAAGACGACAAAGCATCTGATGTTGTCGTCGCAGATCTTCAAAGCTTCCTGAGTTCTCAATGGATTTGCGGAATTTTCGGTTGCAGATGGTGAACTGGTGGGAAAACATTCTCGCTATGAAAAGATTAAATGCAATGGGGAAATGGGCTGCTGAGCCTGCGTAAATATGCATTGGTATATAAAGCGTTCTCATGCTTAGCACTATGTTGTTGTCAGGAAAAGCTAGGGTTCTGACTGGAGCCAATGTGACATCCATTGCATTTTCATTGCTTGAATAGTGGAGATAGAAGCCGAACAAAACGTTAATTGTCAACAAAATCCATGGCACAACTGCATACAATAATATAACGCCTTTGTGACAGTCCAGAGTGAATTCCTTACTGATTTTTCGAATTAGTGTTAGCATTTTTCCAGTGCTACAGGCTCGATAACAGGAAGTTTGCACCAAGGTAGACACGAGTGTCCAAACAGAGACGACAAATTTCCAAATGAACTTATAAGAAGCCTTGTCCTCAGGAGAAAAGACAGTAACATACCGGATTGTGTTCAACCACATGGCCATCAAAACAGCAAATGCGAAAACATGACTCTTACTGCTAAACTTCGGCAAAGACCACCTGCTACGATTGCTGCTGGTGGCATCATTTTCATTATCTTTCAAGAAGAATTGTCCAAATATTCTCATTGAAGTAATGAGAGGTGAAAGTGTTTTCAACAATGCAGTTTCATCCGCTGATCCTTGAGCTTCATCGCCTGTGTGTGCTTCAGGCATAGCAATAATGACATCACTCCTATTTTCCTGAGGACCAACTCTTGATCTATTCATTCTGTTACATATAGGATGGCTGCAGACACCGCGGGCTGACTGTGATCGTCTGAGAAACCGAGTTATGCTTATAGTAGTACCGCAGTATTATCTAGACGATTTTATACTTAATGTTGATCCATACGGCCAGGTAACTGTTCATTAGAACAATAATGAATCTGCAACGTGGCCTTGATTGCATCTGCGTTTCCAAATGGTTGTTGTCAGTCGTGGAAAACAACACCCATTGGTCAGCGTTTTTCATGACTATAGAGGCTTATGGAGTCAATATCATTGTGCTGGTCACCATTTAATGTGACCACTATGCACTGCATTAGCGCGAAATTATAGATTTTACTGGATCTGCAATTAACATCAGTAGCTTGTGATTATAGCATTGCAACATAAAATCTAGGATAGAGCACACGAGTTATTGGACCGAAATTTTAAGTGGAATAAGCATGTGTGTTCATTGCGTTACTGTTCTCATTCGGCCTGTCTCACCCAAATTGACAATGTGATTTGACAATATAGAAGTAATGAGTCTTCATGCTTAGAAGATTTCAGCGCGTCCATATCACATGTATGTAATTGGTGTGCTTTTATAGTACTGAAACGTTGGTTTAGCTTCACTGATCAGTCATAAAGTTTTCAGCAGGCCAGATCATGTTTTTTTATCTGAACCCTCGCGTTCACAAATTATTGGTGCGACTTTGTCAGTGATTCATTCCGGGACGATGTTTTGCTGACTCAGCTGCTTTGAGGCTATTGTTGGGAGAACCTTCCCAACCGAGCACCTGGTTGATGTACTTTATCCTATATCTAAAGACAGTACGGATAAGATTAAATATATATAATGTAATGTAATAAAAATGTAATAAAACATTTATAAAGCGCCACTTAGAGTCTCTCAGAAGCGCTCAACACGTGGCCATCAAACAGCTGAAAAAATGCGTCTTTAAGAGTTTAGAGAAAACTATATAGCCGCGTGCAGCACGCACAGACGGCGGAAGAGCGTTCCAGATCCGTGGCGCCGCAATCGAGAAGTCCCGACGAGCACAGGTAGTGGTTCGAAACGAAGGTATCATCAAGTCATTTCGCGAGGCAGACCGGAGAGCCCGCCGACCAGTTTGAGTGCCAACTGGAAGGCACAGTTCAGCAATGTAGTCCGGAGCAGTGCCAGTCGTAGCCTTCCAAACCAGCGTAGCGATCTTGAAATTAACACGATCAGCAACTGGAAGCCAGTGTAGCTCACCCCGCATGTAGTCGGATATGTGTGAATATTTCGGCAGGTCAGCCAGAAGTCTGGCTGCTGCATTCTGAACGAGCTGAAGTTGACGAATGCGGAACTCAGGGAGGCCCAGGAAGACTCCATTACAGTAGTCAAGACGTGTGAGAACAAAAGAGTGTATTAGTACAGCCGCGGCGTTCAGCGAGAGCGTCCTCCGTATAACTCTGATCTGTCTGAGCTCGTAGTAACTTGTCCTTGAAATATGTGACACATGATCAGCCATCGTAAGACCACCATCAAGAAGCACCCCAAGATCCCTCACCACATCACAGGTCTGTCCACCAAGGGATGCTGATGCAAGGGCATCAATCCTACAACGTGAACGTCTTGTACCGAACCATATAAACTGTGATTTAGTCGGGTTGAGTCTAAGACGATTGGCAGACATCCAGTCATGCACCATCGCAAGTGCACAATGCATTTGTTGTGCGCACACCACCGAGTCCTCAGGTCGACAGGACAAATAAAGTTGAAGGTCATCAGCAAACTGGTGAGATGTAGGACCCAGCGACGCCAAAACATCATAGAGGTCAGCTGTGTAGAGAATGAACAGTAGTGGCCCCAGGACTGAGCCCTGAGGAACACCACAAACAACAGGCGCCCAGACAGACCTGTCGTCTCCAATCTCTACCCTCATGGTCCGCCCCTCAAGATATAATACAGGAATTAACTCTATATTAAAAGAGGATTGACTTTATGCCTAGTACTGTATATGGTTGAATATCGTTAGCATAGAAAGAGATAGAGACTTGAACTATAATTAAATATATGCTGTATAGTAAACAAGGAGTGCTGTCTCCTATTTAAACCCAGGTAAAGGGTTCGTCGAAGAAGCTTGGCAGTTGTTGGTTAGGCCTGTTGCCGAATGGTGTTTGTTCTCTTGAAGTAGAACTGACCAAGTCTTCCGTGTATTAGTTAAGGCGCTTGACTAACTAGAATTAAACTCTTGGTTTCGAGTCCTGAGTGGCCAACCAAGCTGTATTTTCGCATGTTCGACGTCCTTCTGAAGACGAAGACGTTTCTGGAACTTCTTGTCGAGGACAAGGTTGTATGTTGCTACTAACTAATGTACTTTTATAATATACATTTTTCTTTTACCTAGAACGAGTTGTTTCATTCTTAGTAGTAGCACCTTACACAGTTACACTATATATAAAGCTTCTGATAAACGCATTTTAAACAGAGTTTGAGAGTGTGTTTTATAGCAGGAATACGCTTTTGTGCACTGGTGATTGCTTTGGTTATAAGCGGCGTCCAAAATTGCAAACGATATCAGTTCCTTCAGTTTAACTTAGATAAGTTTTAACGTCAGCTGTGCAAGGTCGAATGTGTAGATTAGGTAGATGAGGGGCCTGGACGTAGCCCTGAGGTAACCCGTAGGTGGCGGAGGCCCATGAGGACCCAGTGTACCGATGAACCACACAGAGGGAGCGCTCCCTGAGGAGGGATCCCAACCTGCAAAGGAAAGTTCCAGACAGGCGGACACGGAGTAGGTCGTAGGTGAAAATGCCGGGGGAGGAGAGCCGGAGTTGTCGTCCCTGATTTTTTGGACCTTGGTCGTGAACGAGGCAATATAGGTTTCCGCCGTGAAGGATGGAGGACCAGACGAACGATCAGCTCGTCCGCGGCCAAGGAGGGCGTTGAAGTGGCCCATAACCGCTAGGACTGCTCGGCGTGACCAGCGACCTTGGCCTCCCAGTGCTTCCGCTCCCTGTCGCGGTAGCGCTTCTGCATGTCTCGGACGAATTTCACCCACGTAGCACGATCAGCGGTTGAGCTGGTGCGCCTGTAAGTCTTTCCGCAATAGAACTCGCAAATAACCATACACACCATAAAAAAAGTACCACGCTCGGAAACGTCGACTATTCTATGCACTTCCAAGTAATTTGTAAGCATTCTTCAAACAGATCGTTCCGGGTCAAAGTGCAGCCTGGTACTGTATATAGATCGGCAGGAGAAATAGAAATGACCAGCGACTAGGGATGAAAGAAACTGAGGTAAAAGGATGATCGGTAGAGCGTGATGGTTGGATGGTGAAGAGTTCGCGAAGATACTTGGCTGGGAGTATTGTAGAGAGTTGTAGGTTCTGCAAAGGACTTTGAAGTGGATGCGCTGCGTTCATGGATTGTCCAACAGTGCAGTGGTTCATAGTGGGGGTGATAATTATGGTGACGCATGGGTGTCCTGGTTCTACTACCGAACATTATCCAAGTTATTCAGAAAAGGCTCGATACGAATAGTACGTCATCTATGTCTAATGTAGTAGGCTTATATTGTTTCGATGAAAGCAGTTAGTCAACAAAGGAAGCGTTGCTGATTGCGGTTAATTGCGAAGCGAAATGTGAACATAGAAAATGGGCATTAATGGATTCCATTAGCAACAAATGGAATTGTAATTTCCGTGCTATACTCTCCTAATTTCGAAAATAAACAACAAAGCCGCAGATTTTGGACCGAAATCCGTGAATTATTGATTAAATCATAGATAACGTTTCTGGCAAACTGGTGAGAGTTTGCCAGTAACTCTCGACCAAGAGAGTTTTATGTGGATCAATAAAACCCGTCTCTCTCGTGCTGGCAAGAGCAATAAAGTCACGCAAAAACGGGCTGCGTTGGTCATTGGTCGCTGGTTGAGATCGTCTGTTAAATAATTGCAAGCCTTGGAACCACCTCGGACCTTTTAACAATATGTGAACAGCAGAGCTACTTGGAAGGTTTTAAGGTGTTCTGCTGATTAGTATCTGCGGCTAAGGGTTAGCTTTGAGTTCTTTCAAATACCGACCAATCTAACCGTTAAATAATAAAAAAATTATCTCAAATATCTACATGTATAAAATTTGGACAAAATCCGAAACGTATAAACCGCTGATGAGCTGTTAAAAATACATAAGGATGTATTGAGCACGCTATAGAAGCAAAAATTATGACGATTTACAATCTTAATAGAATAGAATAGAATCTTCGTTTATTCATAACACATTGTCAGAACGCAATGCGATTATTGAAATTTTTAGAAATAAATTGTTGACGTAAAATAATAAATTCAATAATGACAGTAAGTTCACCAGTGTATAATTCACACGGTTTCAAATGATACCACAGAAAACACGACCACAAAAATATCCAGGTCAACTTATTTTGACGTTCATTGGAGGTGCATTCAGGTTCTGAACCTAGCATTGCCGCTCCTCACCTTGTCACCTTGTGCCGTCGATTCGATGAATCCTAGCGACCGTCATAGTCAACCTTCTCCACGTGTTTCGATCTCTCGTCGCCTCTCTCAACTCCGGAAGCATCATCTTCATCGTCTTATATATCTCATCCATCCATCTTCTTCTCGGTCGTCCTCGTCCCCTCCTCCCCTCCCGCACGCCAGCATCATCTCCTTTTCCAGTCGGTCCGCGCGCATCACATGTCCAAAATACGTCATTTTCTGTCTTGCTGCTCTCTGCCTCAATGTCATATCTCCTCTCCAGTGTCCTATCTCCTCCAGTATATATTCATTTATTCTCTTCTCAGTTCAGGGGACCCTCAACATTCTCCTCCAAATCCACATTTCACATGCCGCTCCTAGTTTCGAAAATCTTCCCACATACACTTTCACGGCAGGATTAGCAGCGAACTATATTAAAATAATAATTAATGATACTGTCATTATACGGTATGTCTCAATGTCATAGAAACCTGTTTTCCTGTGCTCGGATTATAGTGGATGGGTGTATGTATGTATATGGCCATTTACACATGTGCAGCCAGTCACTACATGAACCATCAACATCACAACTTAAAGAGTTCCCACAGAGGCCAATAAAACAAGTCTGATATGTCTTGACCCTCAGCATGAACGATCGTTCGCGCGATCGTTATCCTTGATCACAGGGCATTCATTTGCTCTCGCTGGCAACCGGGTGATGCTAAGTTTAAGTGGACGCCCAAGCCACTCAGACGCCCACCCCACAAAGGGTCTGTGCCTTCCTATCTGAAGATATTTTGGCGACCTTACTATGTGAAGGAACGCAGCTGGTTGTCGGCCGAGCTGACCCCGGGCAGTGGCACCTCTGGTTTGGGAGATGTGAGCTAGGGTGCCCCAAGCGTTGCGCCCAGCGTCACACCACACTGGACCTGTCCGCTGCCCGCGTTAGCTGTGCTCCGTAAACGACAGCAGGTTCCCCTCACTTTTACAGCCTGGATATAGTCGCCCTCCGAGAGAGGAGGGCAAACCCATCAGTCACTCAAGTGTTTACATGAGGGGTTTGTCCCTGCTGCTTGAGACCCCGACCATCGACCGATGTGTGGAGAACACTGGAGATGGATCGCCAGAAAGTCATTCACGCACTTGCTGCTGCTCAACGCCCGACCTGCCACCCTTGCCGTCTTTGCACACCTACTCCTCGCCCCCAGGAAGATTAGGCCAGTAGCCACGCTTTCCATTACCGGGTCTCACGTCCCCTCCACCTTGCCCGTTCGTCGGGCTTTGAGTGGCGGTATGATGTAACGCAGGCGTGGCACTTCCAGCCCACCAGCCGACGCCTTGGCATAGAAGTATGATTACTTCCATGGTTACTTCCATGCCAAGGCGTCGGCTGGTGGGTTGGAAGTGCCACGCCTGCGTTACATCATACATGTGAATATTGTTCGGCAGCCGCAACCATTTTCGTACTGCAGCTCTCACCAGCAGGTCTAAAAACTCCAAGGACTTTGCCGTCATCTCCCCACGAACAAGTCCATGATACATTTTCGGGAACAAATGGTTGCGCAATAGGAACTTGCCCTGCTGAGGCTTTAGTGGGGCACATGTTAACCGGCCAAGTCCCTCTGTGAGGAAGTCCCCGTGGGCTTTCCTCACACCAGGTAGTCCAGCCTGCAGTCCCAGGAATGTGCACGTTTGCGCTCTGTTGAGAGACTTGACCGACTCACAGAACGGCTGTTATGTTCGAAGCGGGTGTTGTAATCAAACAGTGCTCCATTGTCAGTAAAGTGAGATAAGCAATGAAGGAAGGATACACAGATTATGCGGAAAGATTAGCAGAGCCAGCTGGAGCCGACAGACATCACAAGTTGATAACAGGACGAGGGCCTTAAAGAGACTCGAATTTTCAGTAAGATGGTGAACACCAGATATAATTCTTACAGCTCCTTTTCGAGGCAGAAATATTTGGTGTAAGCATCGTCTGGTGTCCACAACGGGATGTTATCAATTCTTATAATGGGAGTAGAGGAATCTGGTACACGTTTCCTGCGACTTGTAAAAGGAAGACAATTAGAGTTAACTACGATCTAAGCAATGACACTTTAGGCAATATGTAATTTGTTCATGTATTTATTCCTGTAATGGAGAAACTCAATCCGGAATGTTACAGGACGCTGGTTGTAAAGTTATCGAAAACGCCACTGGTTAGCGTTACAGCCACGGTGACATTTTCCGTTGATGTCTGGTTCCCTTGCTTGTCAGATGACGGTGGAACCAGTTGGAGAATCAGAAGGAAATATGTAATCAGAAGACCAGTGATCTATGAATAAACGAAACAAGCAACTTAGATCGTTAATGGTAGTTCAACAGCAATTGTGGAGAAGATGAATACGTAGGTTGATAACAAAGAAAGAAGTCATGGCGACTTTCCAGACCTCTAACAACATGATTAAGAGCGCTTTAGCGTCGTAATACACGGCAGTAAATAATATCTAAGTATACATGTGTCACCAACTCTTTTCTTTCTTAGTTGTGACCTACCTCAAGAACTTTCCTTATCTCTACATATAAATTGCTCAACGACTTCTAACTGTTTAAAAATTAAATTGACACAGTTCTTTGAATGTTTCTCCTTTCTTTAAACACAGTTATTTCAAACGTACAATCAAAGTTCTTATCAATACAGCTCAACTGTAACTTCTAACATACAGCTCTCTACTGCATTAAAACATCTACTACACTGTATAGTTCAAATTCACTGTCATCAGCAGTTTCTAAGTTTGGCGCGCTAACTGCACGTGTAGAGAATCTATCGTCAGCCAAAGTTTAGGCTACTTTAGGCCAAGCGCCCACGAGCCGACAGCGCAACTAAGGCCTAAGACTAAAACGCTTAACAATCGAATACACATTATATATATATTAACCTATGGAACACCTGTGCTCATTATATATGCAAAACATTAGTTCACAACATGTATGTAGCTATTCTTGATATATATATATTGTATTGTATTGTATTGTAATGTATTTAATCATTTATAAAGCGCTTCTCATAGCATAAGCCTTTCAGAAGCGCTCCCAGTGCGAGGTACTCCGAGGAAAAAGGAAGGTTTTAAGGTGAGAGAAAGAGGTAGAGATGCTACTAGAGAGGATTGTAGAGCGTAGAGAAGGAGGAAGTCTATTCCATAGCGAGGGACCTATGCACACAAAGGACCTTCAATGTACACACGTAGACTCTAAGTAAACAATACTTACGTCTCTGCTTCAGTAATTGTTACATTCGATATTAGCACTCTCAAATCGTTTAGTAAATTTTAAACAGAGAAAATAAAACGAAGTGCGATCTCAAGACTTAGTGTTTATTTAGGCTACAAACTGAGATATCTCAAGGTCTAGCTTTTATTTACAGAACTGAAATGTCGATTGTTCTGACTCACCGTTAGAATTGTGTTTCGATCGATTACAAAGATTTTCAGGACGCTAAAACCAATCGGTTCTCCACATAAACGATTGAGAAATGTAGTGATCTAAAAATATTAATAATAAAAAAATTGTTTATCAGTGTGATTCTCGTTAACGAAAACGGTAACGAAAATTTGTGTTAGCGAAGGTAAAATGATTTCGTTAGCGATGACTATAACTGTAAATCAAAATAATTATCATTAACTATTCCACAACGAAAATAACACTAACGAAATTCATAATTATTTTCGTTTAAAAATATAAAATATAAAATTGACAGACATGAGAATGTGAAAATGCGCTACAACTACTAGCCTATATGTTTGCTCCGGATTTTGGATTTGTGATTTAACTCAAATGCAGCGGCGAATAAGTCTGCAAGTCATGATTTATAACTATTACTATTGCTATAAAATAATACAAACTTTAACTGTAACTGTAACTAAAATAAAATCTATAAGGAGAATCACACTGTTATTAATCGATCATTTAGTGTCCTGTTGGAAACGGACTATTTTAAAAGAGAAAAACGAGGCTGCATTGCACTTGTCAGCAACTTGATATCTGAAGATATCTCGCCAAATATCCTTGAACAACATATTGAGCATGTACAGTGTAGAGCTTAATTACTATGAGCTATTGTAAAGTGTTTGGTAAAGCGCTTCAAAACACTTCCACAGTGAGAATAGAAAACTATGTCAACAATAATCGCATCGTGACGGTACTTGTATGTTCAATATAGCCGAGCCAATTGTCGCATGTCTCAAATACTAATTAAAATAATTCAAATGTCAATAAATGTTTGAAGTATTTTTTATTTTGAGTCCGTCAGAGCTTGTATTTGGCCGTTAAACTTAAAACCCTGTAGGCCTATAGTAAATTGGTTCCTTAAAACATTAAGCCCTATTCGTTTGGACAATGGATTAAGATTAAATGTAATTGGTTTTAATTCACAAATTCGAATGAATGCAACTCATAGGCATAACACAGATTATATAATTATATAACTTCCTATCAATGATCAAAATATTTTATTTTATATCTTCGACTACAAGAGCTATTATAGAGCATAATTAGGCCTACACGGAAGATAGTGCTTATCGAAATTTTGCAAAAATGTTGAATTTATAAATTGTCTATTGAAAGCGTATAGGCCTAGGCCAACACAAATAAGTTTACATGTTTTAATATACCTGTACACTTGTTTCCGGACTCGGATTTGTCAAATCGTAGTCATGAATTCTCTCGTAGATTTTATGAGCCTAAGGAACACAAAAGGAATCACATCTGAACCAACAAACAGCAAAAAAGAGCAAACAAAGAGAATCAATAACACGAAGGAGAAACAGGTGCGAACTGAATCCTAGATAACGTTATGTGCACCGTTTTACATCTGAGAAACATAACCGCGATAAATCGCCTTTGTGGGTTTTTAAAAAGCGCTGTTTAAATCTTCAGATACATACCTGGTACATAGAACGTATCAAGTTCAAACTGCCTACACGTTGCCACATCTCTTTGCGAGAAACCTTCACAAACAACTGTTCGTTTCCGTCTTCGCAATACAACTCACGAATAACTTACACAATATAAATAAAACACCATCGCATAGACAGAAATAACGTATACTATACAGCACATTTTTTTACACATTGACCCACTTAGTTCGCTTAGTCGGCTTCTGCAAAAATCAGAGAATACTTGCATTGAACCTGCTAAATTCCACTCTAATTTGTTTTCAACATATAAAGACGAACAAATCTAGAAAATTCACTCCATTTTATATGAACACTCAAAATTTAAGAGAGTTTCATGGCGCACACGAAAAAGTTCCGTCAACGATGCACTTTATATTGGTCTACTCTTCCCCTTGCCAGTAATGACCAAATAATATTGATAATAATAATGGAGGTGGTGGTTCCACGGAAGTGGTAATGGGAACCTATCAATACAACAAGTAGTACGAATGGGTGCCTAAATTAAGTCACATAATGATAATGCATAAGATTTGCGTAATGTGTCTTAATAATATGCTGCATCATTCAATTCAATTCACTTCATTGATCCCAGTAACATATACAAGACTGTTGAGCAACATAGTCATATAATCGAACAATCAAAGATTAAAACAACACATTGAGCTAGTAAGCAACGAGAGTTGATCAGGAACAATAGGTTCACCAGAAGGGACGGGTCCCGCTAGATAGGGGCCTACTTAAATTGACAAGTGACTGGTTAATAACATATGTATTGTTGGAGATATATTATTAGATTGACTACAAAGACTGAATCCGAAACGTGAATATATTTTCATTTATTCATTGTGTGTGTGCACGAATGAGACTTTTAAAGTGGGGGAGACCTGATGCGGTTCGAATGAGATGCGGTAAATTAATTATTCCATTAAAGGGGTCCTTGATACCTGATTGAGAATTTCCGGGTATTAGTTCTAGCAAAGTTGCATACATAAGAACGATTACTTCTGGTTTGGGTGGTGAGCAAGGCTGGAGCAAAGAAGGATGAAAAGGCCGGTGGAAGCAAATTATTGTCATACCGGTACATAAGTTCACAAGTCTGAACATATTTAATTTGCTCAATATGTAGTAAATTGAGTTGGATAAAGAGTGGTTTAGTGTGCGAATTGTAGGACGAGTTAGTGATCAAACGTATAGCTTTTTTGCAAGACCTGTAGCTTTTTTAAGTGTGTAGGATAGGTAGAAGTCCATATAAGATTGCAGTAGATTAAATAGGGGTAAATTAAAGCAAAATATAAGTTCTTAAGTATTTGAGAGGGGGAGTAGGTAAGATATCCTTCTAATTATTCCCATGTTTTTCATGATTTTCTTAGATATTTCATTAATATGGAAATTCCATTTTAAGTGCTGGTCAATGAAGACACCGAGAAATTTAGATGTTTCAACCTGTGGAATTACTGTATTGTCAATGGTTAGTTCACAATCTGTAATAGGTATAGTTTTCATGACATGTATTTAAATGGATACAAGGATGTTTGACATACGACCACGGCAACATACATAATTGTCAGATTTGCAACCTTCACCTTAGTGATTCAAACTAAGGGTGGGCAACGATTAAAAATGTTAATCGAAATTGATCGTACAATCAAAATTTTAATAAGGCGATTAATTTTTAATCGCATGTCACAATAGATAGCAAGTACAACTACTCTACTGACTCTGAGAAGTTACGTTGAACATGCGGTATATAAATGCTTGCAGTCAAAAATTTAAAAAAAACATGTGTTTACTACTTGTTTTTACTTTTTAATTTTTACTTTAAAAGTTTAAAGTTTAAACTTAAAGTGTTTAGGCCTACTTTGTAATAGCGGTTTTATCAAGAATTGTTTTAGCACATTTATTAAAAATAATTGGGCACAGTGACCATAGCGTCAACTGCGTCAAAAAATGCCAAGTCCTAATTTAAACATAACTTTCGGAATCGTAATCGTATGAATCATGAACTTAAATTTCTAAAACGCTGCTTTAAAGTTAAACCTATTAATGATCGCTGCATCGACTCAGAAACAGCAATTGAAGAAGCAAGTCCTTTGAGCCAGAAAACCACACATGGAAGGAGGATGACTCTGGCATAGGAGATACTAACAAGGTTCTGTTTATCACGATGAAGATGAAAAGTTATTGAAGAGGCGAAACGTTAATGTGTTGCTGAGGGTGACAGATGGAGCAGCTTAAGGCAGATGATGGTGAAAGATATCAGTGAAAAGACAACCTCAGATTTAACCCATCGAAAAAGCAGGAGATGCTGGTTAAGAGAAAACGTTTCAATGGCCCCATTATCCCAACATTAATTCCAGGAGCAGAAGGAGTTACCACAATGCGAGTTCTGGGTGTGACACTACGGTCAGAATTAAAGGTTGACACCCATCTGGATGAAGTGCCTGCAACCTGCGCCTCCTCCTTATATGCTCTCAGCATACTTCAATCCCATGGGCTCCCTACTACAGCTCTACATGACGTAGCTAGGGCTACAACATAGCGCACCTGAGGTATGCATCCTCTGCGTGGTGGGGATATACAAGTTCCACGGATAGGGATAGGATTGAGGGCCTGATCCGACGGATGAAACGTGGTGGTTTCCTCCCTCCCAATTCCTGCAATGCCAGTCTAATGGCTGACATAGCAGATGACCATCTTTTCACGTACTCCGATGCCTGCTACCTCCTCCGAGACAAAATAGTCACAACCTACGAACCAGACCACATAACTTCACTCTACCGCCCAAAGACGATCGGAACTTTAATTTCACGGGTTCTTTATAAGGGCATATTCTGAAACTTTCACAAGTAGGCCTATCCGCTTCTCCCCTAGTACCTTAGTAGGAAAGAGACCTGATTAAATCAGGGATAAATTTTATCCTTTTAATGACATTAGCTATTTACTGCCTGTAACAAGTTGCGTCTGTGACATTTTGGTTTTCATGATTAAACGAATATTGATTGATTGATATAGTGACGCTTGGGGTCTTTGGTTCTACTGCCAAACGTCAACAAAGTTAGGCTGACGCGTTTAGGCAGAAGTGGCTCGTTCTATGACATCGCACAGGTCATCCCTATCTAATACACTATAATATTATTATTGCAATCGATGCGACCAATTAGCCAACAAATGAGGCGCTCTAGATACTGGTTAATTGTGAAGCGAAATGTGGATATGAAAAACATGAATTAATGCATTCCATTAGTGAATCAATAAAATTATCAGTTCCCTATACTACTCCAGTGGCGTCTACCAATAAAGGGGGTGGGGGCTGATAGAACGATCTCCCACCGCTGACAGAAGTGGGTTAGCGTATACTAATTTACAGTTCTAAGTGACTTCTGAGTCTCTCATATATATAAGTCAGCGAGAGTGGGGGGTTTCTTCTCCCATTCGAGGTAGTGGTGGGGGGCTAGAAACCAATGCGCAACTCTTCTGCGCAACACTTCGAAAATAAACGGCGAAGCCTCAGATTTTGGACCGATATCAGTGAATTAGTGATAAAAGTCTTAGATAGGCCTAACGTTTCAGGCAAACTACTGAGAATTTGCCAGTAACTCTCTACCAAGAGAGTTTTATGTGCATCTGCGAAAAGCGTCTCTCGCGCTGACAGGAGCAATGAAGTTAAACAAAAACGGGGGAGATTGGCCGCTGAATGGCTTAGGGGCCGTCCATAAAGTACGTCACGCTCCAGGGGAGGGGGTTTAAGAAAGTGTGACAGTTTGTGACAGGGGAGGGGGTCAGGCCATGTGTGACGTCACACATTTATTTTTTTATTTTTTATTTATAATTTATTTTTTATTTTTTAGCAGAATTTCATAGCTTTAAAAATAATTTTCAAAAATTTTCTGAAACATTTTAATTAGTTTTATGTCAAAATAGCATGAAATGCATATCTCCTGAATGTGTTTTTCACGATTCCTCTCGCTAGGAGCGCTAGTAATAATGCTGTTGCGAAGCCTTGTTTATGTATTAGCCTTGCTTTCGGAAGTATTATTATTTCTATGTTGAAAGTGTGACGTACTTTAGGGGGGGGTCCGAGTTTTGTGACAGTTTGTGACAGGGGAGGGAGGGTAAAAATGGTCAAAAATAGCGCGACGTACTTTATGGACGGCCCCTTAAGATTGTCTGTTAAATAATTGCAGGCTTTGAAAGCCAACTCAACTTAAACCACGTGTGAGCAGCCGAGCGGCTTAAAAGGTTTAAAAGGTGGTCTCTTGATTAATTTCTGCGGTTAACTTTTAGACTGGAGATCCCTCAAATGCCGACAAAAATAACCGTTCAGTCAGTAAAATAATAAATTTTTTATCTCAAGTATTTACATGAACATGTAGTCTAAAACATTTTAAGAAATTTCTAACTTATAAATAGCTAACGAGCTGCTGAAACTTCTTTATCGTATCGTATCGTATCTAAAAATTTGTAGAGCGCCTCTCGCAGCATAGACTATTCAGAGGCGCTTTCAACGCGGAAGCCCTGGGGAAAAGAAACGCCTTAAGAGAGCGAGAGGATTTAGCAGGTATTTGACAAACTAGAAGCAATAATCGTGGCGATGTAGAATCGTGATAAAGTTTATATAGTTTTTGATAAGTGTAAGTACAATAAGCCCTAAAGTAATAAATTTATTAATAACAGTCAGTTCTATCGTGCCGGTGTATACTTCACACAGTTCTAAATGAAACCACACAAACACAAGCACGTTTAAAGTGTCCAGGTCAACTCATTGAAACGTCTACGGTGGGTGCATGCATTTTTTAAACCTAGCATTGCCACTTCTTTTTTACAAAACCCACCCGTCGACGCTTTCACAGCTGGATTAGCAGAAAACATTATAAAAATTATTAGCTTACTTTTAATAATTATTGATACTGTCACAATGTCTTAGCAGCCTGTTTTCTGTGCTCGGATTCTAGTACGTTGCTATATTCACGGCATTAGCCTAACTGCTGACACTCGAAGCGCTGTTACTCATTTTAAATCCAGATATATAAATCTGTGTTCTTACGGTATTGAACTGAATAAAATTTACCTAGTGTAAAATTGAAATGATTTGTCTGGCCGATTTCATGATTTATGGATACCTAGCAGATAAATTCAGCATTTCGTTAAATTTGATTAATGAGATTTGATGTGTATGAAATATACAACATTTCAATTATGTGACATTTAACACTGGACTGCACTACCACAATAGCAGGTGATGCAAACTAGAGTTTCTCCAGAATGTGCATACAATTTGCATAGATTTGGGCACATTCGTTTTGCTTAGAGGAAACATGCTGCCACAGTGATCTTAGGCATCAACATCAGGGTTAGTACTTTGAAGGGTGATCTCAACATTCACTCAACATCTAATTGCATTGTTTGAAAATAATGGATACTATCGTAAGCTAAGTAACTAACAATACGTTCCATCGATTGGATTGATGTGATTGTATTTGCGTTTCAGCCGGATGAATTTTCAATTTCAAAACTTGAAAAGTTTCCGCAAGGGCGAATAAACAAGTCTGATATCTTTAGCTTTTACGTAGCAGTTGAGAAAATTATTGTTTCTATGTGTGTCATTTAATACAGATTTGATACATAAAATCACAGAGTGTCCATAGTTACAAGCTTCAAGAAGGCATTCAGAGAGTCAGCATTTTTTTAAATAAACTCGTACGACCCTATTAAACAACAAAACACCGAGCTTTTTAATCCCTACCACACTGTGACCAATGGCACATGGTTGTGAAAGTTTGGTGTTAAACGTATATGCTTTGTTCAATATAGAACTTCCATTCTCATGGTCTCATAGCCGTCCATTGTAAAAGTTATGACATGGTTTGAACTGTCACTACATGCATATCTTAGATCTACGAAGCAGCTACAATTTACCTCTAATTTCCAATAACTCGGAATTCAATCTCGCAAATCCCAGATACTAGACATTGACATTCTTTTACCGGGAACAACTTTCTACGAATAGTAGCATAAAGGATTGTGAGGTCCAATTCATTATCTTAAAGGAGACCTGAGTTAGATATGCTAATCTGCGATGACACGTGAAAAAAATTCAAATTACGCAGTGAGGATGACAGCGGATTTCTGTGCCAGTATCAGTCTCTACTCAGACATGTAAAATGGTTAATCAACTTACCGCATGGTTCACAATTATTCCGCTGAAAGAAACCACCGCAAGTCCAGATACGGCCCACGTGATCCAAAATAATGCGACAAAGAGA
Source organism: Aporrectodea caliginosa (assembly GCA_020284085.1). NCBI lineage: Eukaryota > Metazoa > Annelida > Clitellata > Crassiclitellata > Lumbricidae > Aporrectodea > Aporrectodea caliginosa. Next base: position 179,520 of record JACEVL010000522.1, read on the forward strand.
AGTATCGGCGAGCTGGTGAGGAGTGGATTAAATATGAGGCTATAAAGATTCGCAATCACGAGAAATATTAAACCACAGACGTAGGACGCGTTGCTGAGGCAGATAAATTTGTCGGCCTTTGAGACAAGACGACTTAGCATCTGATGTTGTCGTCGCAGATCTTCAAAACTTTCTTTAAACGAAACGGAATTCTCGATGGATTCGCGGAATTTGCGATTGCAGATGGTGAACTGTTGTGAAAACATTGTCGCAATGAAAAGATTAAATGCCATGGGAAAATGGCCTGCTCCGTTAACGTAAACATGCATCAGCATATACAGAGCTCTCAGGATTGGCACTACATTGGGGTCAGGAAAAACTAGGGTTCTGATTGGAGCCAATGTGACATCCATTGCATTTTCATTGCTTGAAAAGTGGATATAGGTGCCTAGCGCAACATTAATAGTCAAGCAAACCCAGGCCACCACAGCATTCAATATAGCGTTTACCCGGACGCATTTGTAACAGTCCGCAGTGAATTTCTTATTGAAGTTTCGAAGTAGTATTAGCATTTTTCCAGTGCTGCAAGCTCGATAACAGGAGGTTTGCACAACGGTACACATGAGCACCCAAATAAAGACTATTAATTTCCAAATAAGCACATTAGAACCCTTGTCAGCAGGAGAAAAGATTGTGGTCATTCGTATCATGTTAAGCCACATGGCCATCAAAACAGCAAATGCGTAGACATGACTCTTACTGCTAAACTTCGGCAAAAACCATCTGCTTCGATTGCTGTTGCTGGCATCATTTTCCTTATCTTTCAAGAAGAATAATCCAAATATTCTCATTGAAATAATGAGAGGTGAAATGGTTTTCAGCATTGCAGTTTCATCAGCCTTCGATCCATGTTTGTCATCGCCGATGCGTGTTTCAGGCATAACAATGACGACATGTCTCTTATTTTCCTGATGACCAACTCTTGACCTCTTCATAGTGTTACGGATATTAACGTTGCAGATACCGAACTCAGACTCTGATATTCCTTCCTTATAGATACCTTAAATAAATGGTTTTAAGAGCTTTTAGCTATACCAGCGCATACCCAGACAATATTCAGCTCAACGTTGATCCAAGGGATGAGGCAACTGTTTATTACAACAATAATGAATTCATAACCTTGTCCCGCACTCGCGACTCCGTATGGCAGTAACTTGTCAATACAGGGAAACGGCGCCCATTGGTCAGCGTTTTCATGACTTGCAGACTTACATGTATTCGCTAATGAACACTGCAATTCATAGCTATAGTGTGTGTGTATATATATATATATTCATGACTATAATAGTTATTAATATATATATTCATGACAATATATTATATGACTTTCCAAAACGATAATTATTGACTCTATCTCTCTAAATATATATATATATATATTGTATATATATATGTGGAGTCAATAATTATTGTTTTGCAAGTCACCGTTTAATGTGATGACTACGGGGCTGCATCAGGACGTAGTTATAGATTTTACTGGAACCGCCATTAGCTGCAGCAGCCTATGATTGAATTGGGCGGAGTAAACAGCGATGGAACGTGGAATCTATGATAAGCGTACACGTGTAATTAGATTCAAATGTTGAAGTTGATTATCCATGTGTTAACTACGACTCTGCTCTCATCCGACCTGTGTTTATGAAAAGAATTGTCAACGAGATTCTACTTGCTGGAAGTTTTTGGTCAGCAAGTTTAAAATGTTCCCTTCGCATCTGTATCACGTGTTTATGAGTGGATGATGTACTTAACACTAGAATGTTAGTTTAACATCAGTGATGAGTCATCAAGTACTCAGCAGGCGCGAGAGCGTTTGTATCATTTGAGTCGTGGCTCACAAAACTTAATGGTGTGTCTTTGGCAGTAAATCCTTCCGGGACAATGTGTTGCTGACTCAGCTGCTTTGAGGCCATATATATGGATTGAGGTAAACACATTTTTTAAAAGAGTTTCAAAGTATATTCTGGAACAGCAATGATTTTTGTGCACTGGTGATTTCTTTTGTTGCAAAAGACGTCCAAATTGATTACAACAACAATAGCAATTCTTAAAATTTTACTTGGATATATTTTCACGCCACCTATGCAAGAAATGTCTTTATTGATGTGATGTGAAATAGTAACTTAAGATATGGCAGTTGAATAGAGTCAGTGCCTTCCATCATCACCGATTTCCACCGTAACATCATATTGCCTTCTCAGCTGGCCTTCGCGGGATTATTGACTGCCACCGGAACGGACCAAGTAACCTCACTTTTGCGGACTTCATTTCATATAGGCCTAGTGCTGTTGCTTAAGCTGGTATCGCGACGTGTAAGGTTGAGAAATTTCGGAAATTCACATTACCTCAAGCGAAAGAGTTAGGGTATGAATCGGGTGATTCTAGGATTTTAAGCTCAATGGATCACATTGATAACGCTGAAGAATTATAAGATGGCTTTACCTACTTTCATCATATCTTGGATCTGTCTAATCTAATCTGCGACTTATATAGCGCTGTTATCATAATCCCTAGGCCTTAGACATCAATCATTGCTTTGAGTGAAATCGCAATGAAATTAGTAATCTATGATCCATGTCTAAATCCGATATATCTGAATATCTGATCGTCCTGTTTTTGCATAACATGGACAGTCTAACTGAATGTAATCGATGTAATGAGCTCCTGATTGAATAACAGGAGGAGATGGACTCTGGATGAACGAACGGCTGGGTAGGTTGCAGAATGGATTAGGCACGAGACTAATAAAGTTGGAAGACGTTGGGTGGTGCAAGAGGATACATATATTTGTGTTTATTATTAATTCTACCTGACACATCGCCGTATGATAACAAGTCATATAATGAACAGAAGATTACAAGTTATTTCAGGAGTCGAATTTAACTGTATGGCAGCCATGCAGTGCACCCATCATGTCCAACTGCTCAATTTGCAACTGCCACCTCGCGAATAAAAGGCTGATTCGACCTTCCCGTTCCTACTTGATGTTCTGCTCTTCATGCCAGTGATGATGCCATTCATCTATGTCCCCCCCCCTAAAACCTCATGATTCAAAAACATTTTAACTCATGGTTTCAATTAAAAAATTTATTTTTATTATTTTAATTATGTGAACCTACTTCATTTTTAGTTTTATTGATTTTAAACTGCAGAAAAGTTATTAGGGATAGTCCTATATTGAGAGATGTGTTACTGTGGTACGCCTGTGCAATCAAATGCACACTACATGAATATCAAACTGGCAGATGCTGATTTCCATTCGAGACTCGATTCGAATTCGAACTTTTACACTGGTGAGATTCGAGATTCGACTGAAAATTTGTGATTTGCAGGTCCTTAATTTATGCTATTGTAACACTCTTTTTTCTCACGTTAATTCAATTCATTTTGAAACACGCAGAAAATTCTCTGACTAAATAAAAGTACTGATATTCAAATCTGATTAGTTAAGAAACGCTTATACTCAAAAACGCCCGTGAACAAAAATAAAATAATTAGCAGTTTTGACATGCCTTAGATTCTTGACCCTGATAAAAAAGAAATGACTCAAATGAGTCTACGACAGACTTTACTATAGACTCTGAATTTGCGGCTTTACTTTTCACCATGCTAAGCAGGACAATGGGAAGGTATATCATAATACCTAACCCGCCTAAACCGTCTAACCGTAACCTTTGATTTATGTTACTATGACAGAGTGCGTACAATCAACTGATGCAGGGCCTTCAGTTGAATCGTCTATCCTCATTCGTTCACTCCTCCTGTTTCCATTCCCTCTCGCCTTGAAATGATGACAAATATAATATATAAATATATAGCAAATGCTTTCTTGCCCTAATGCTATACAAATAAACTATGTTTTCCCTAGATCTGGCTATTTAGACCCTTCATTTTCCCATATGACTAGCCCTAGCTCTTCTTCCTCTATGTTCCCCTTATGTACAATAAAGCCTCTAATTCAATTCTTTGATTGTATATATAAATTTTTGTTTATTTTGTTTGAATGTATTAATCTTGCCATGTACAGTGCTGTGCGTTTGCTAGTGCTTCTCAATAAAGGATATATTTACCTACTTACTTACTTACTTACACGAAACCCAGCCTTAGCAGCTCATTTACTTCCTTCTGTCTCTGATCTTCTGACCTCTGGAACTGGAGCTTCACTTGGTATCTTTTGACAAACCCTCTGACGCAGCATTCGTGAATAACTTTGTGCAATTATAGGCAGCGCTTTAGAAATCTGAGTTTACGATTAATTGTTGTACGATTAAGATTTTTACTCCTTCAAACACAGGTTGAAGCATAGTTTTTAAAAACGGTAAAAACAAAATAAAAAAAACGGAAGACGTCGTATTATTTAAAAAAATTAAAAAACTGGAAAAAACGGAGAAAAAACGGAAATGAAAATAATTTGACTTTGTTACATCTTGTACTGCATTTTTAAACTAAAAAAATTATTTAACTTTGCAACTTATTGTACTGCATTTTAAAATTAAAAGCCTTGTTTATATAATTTAATTTTAATCAACAAATAACAAACTTTATTAGAAAACACCAAGTAACATTAATCTACAACAATTATTTTCTTTTTTATATAGATTTCGTTTAATAAGAAATTGAGAAATTAAAAATATATTAATCTTTTCAAATTTTAAATGTAAACATAAGTCCAGATAAGTCTATGCTGACATAAACAATTAAAAACTAAATTTAGTAAGTATAGAGTTTACTTAATCAAAAATTGTACTTACAATGTTTACCTAGGCTATATATAAGAACTTGATATAGAGAAATATTAGTCAGTTTATCAGTCACTCGGAGATTACTGTGCACAAAGACAACATTTCGCATTTTGGATAATTTAGAAATTCAAATAACTTTCATAAATTTTATTTCCTGTACTGTGCTATTTATTTCTCAAATGATGACATTAAATAGTGAGGTAAATTAGCTGAACACTTGAAAGGACGGAGACAACGTAAGGGACATCAGACGAAAACTTAAACAGATAATAACATACAATAAATAAACAAATAAAGTTACATACAAAAAAACGAACAAAACGTGACGAAACATAAAAAGGAAAAAACGGCATTTGTTTATAAAATAAAAAAACGGAAAAAACGTTTTTAACAACTAAATGGTTAAAGCACAGTTCCAAAATGATGATAACAAGGTATCATTGAGAATGTTAGAGTAGCAACCCTGTTTCATTCATTCATATCGAACATTTGTATAGCGCCCCTTCAAGAAAACTACTCAGAGTATACCAATACTTGTTGTACTAAACAGAGAGCCCAGGTGAACTTAGAGTGTGCGGTGCTATGCGCAGAGGCAACACTGCCATCATACGAGAACCACACTTGACACCAACCATCAAAGTGTTCGAATAGGATGTTGTTCCATCAGAAGGCCTCTGATTAATTGTTGGAAGTCGAAAAAACGCCAACGGAGACCAATCAGCGTTTTTGTGGTAGTCAGTGAGCCTGCTGCTTGGCGAAGGCAAAGAGACCTCGAGGGCAGGGTCCTTTACCTCAGCTACTTTCTGCAGCTTGTACATTTATTAATGCATGTGTGTATTTGACCGATTATCACGGAAGACGTCATTAAGGTACAGGAGAAACGATGTTGCCTCGAAATGCATCCGGCGTGGTTGATGAAGGAGGCGGATCCACTGCTGACTCATTTCATCGCTCGGATGTTCAACTATTCCACCGAGATTGCGTTCTCAAAGTTGTCTCTGATACGGTCGCACAGATTCATGTCAACTGGCGCTTCGTCGCTATATCAAATTTCTGCTCCGTTGATCGTTTTAACTGATTTGTCCTTCGGGCAAGGACTCCATTCCTGTTCACTGCTTAAAGGCAATCCTATTGCATCGGGCTCCGACGCTAAGCGCGACTCTGAATAGGTTACACTGTAAGATTCGCTTTGTAAGTTTTCAAATACAATTCAATACAATGCAATACTGAGAATGTCATCGTTTGTCATTCATTTATGAAATCACACTTTGCTATGATGTGAAAACTGACTTTGAAACACTGGTCTCTGGAAGTAGAGAAATGATGAGGTACCTTTTCATTTCGGGAGTACCATTCGAGCAGTTCCGGTGAAAGTGGCGAAAAGACATTTTACTCTAATTTTGTAATAGTCGTGAAAGTCTATGTTGAGACAAAATATTATATAAAAGTAAAACGTCCTGATTTAATCAGTTGCAGATTTATGAAAAGTAGCATAGTGTAGTAGTGTACGAGACTATAGTTTAATGTCTAGGACACGTACCTACAACTATAGACAGATCAGTCACAAAATGGACCAAACTCAGTAACTGTTTATTGTTAGTTTACTGAGTTTGAATCGAATACACGACCAATTGTTAGTTTACAATTACTGTACAATTACACAGACTGGAAAGCAAGCAACAGCAAGGATAAAGTAACAACAAATTTAATTAAAGTAAAGCGCACTCGAATTAATAAATTTGATACTGATGCAACATACGATTAATGAGGAGAACCAGTTGACTCAGCTTACCTAGTTATCCGCGATATTAATTAGACATTAACCATCAATTAGATGAACAATAATTGTAACGCATACACCGGCAAACACTCAAATTACATTAAAGTTTATACAGTAATATATAGCAATTTGTATTATTGACACCGGTCCATCATAAATTGTTTGCAAGAAAACATAAATGCGTTTAACGAATACGATGAAGGAATATAATGTAGGGATCTGTAGAGTTCCATACTAATTGTTCCACCTTTGACTCCATGCGAAAATGTTTGATATTAGTCTTTTGCACCCTAGAACGGTAGTTGCGTTTGAAGCGAGTGTCGTAATCATACATGTATACAGTGTAGCATTGTCACTATAGTCAGATATAAACAATGAAGGAAGGATATCCAGGTGATGTCGGAAAAGTAAGAAAGCCAGTGGGAGCCTACAGTTACCATAAATTGGTAATAGTCCGAGGGCCGTAGGGAGATTCGAATTTTCAGTAAGATTGTGAACACCAGATATAATTCTTACAGCTCTATTTTGTAGTAAAAAATATAGGTTTAAGCATCGTCTGGTATCCACCTGCCCAAACCATAGTGCAGTAGTTTAAGTACGGTAGAATAAGAGCATTGAATTGTGACTGAAGGATGCAAATTATTTCTACGATTCTACAAACCTTATTTGTCACATATTCATCAGATAAGATATTCATCAATGAGTAGGGCCTGCCCGTAAGAATTTAACGCCAGATGCACGGCACAGCTGGATGTTATCAATTGTTAAAAATAATGGGATTAAAGGAATCTGCTACACGTTTCCTGCGACTTGTAAATAGAACACAATTAGATTTGGCGACGTTCTAAACAATGACATTCTAGGCAATATATGTATTTGTTCCTGTATTTATTCCTGTAATGGACCAGCTCAATCCGGAATGTTACAGGAAGCTGGTTGTAAAATTATCGAAAACGCCACTGGTTAGCGTTACAGCTACGGTAGCATTTTCCATTGATGTCTGATTCCCTTTCTCGTTAGACGACGGGGGAACCAGTTGGAGAATCAGAAGGAAATATGTAATGAAGAGACCAATAATCTATGAATAAACCAAACAATGAACTTAGATCTTTAGAGAGAGTTTAAGAACAATTTTGATGAAGATGAATAAATAGCTTAATGGCGAAGAAAGGCAGTCATGGCGACTTGCCAGTACTCTAACACCAAGAGCGCTTTAGTGACTTACAAAACGGCAGCAAATTAAGAGTCAGTACGGTAGATACGTATTCAATATACACACGTTTACCTTCTATAGACCTAATTAACCAATACTTACGTCTTCGCTTGAGCAATTATTATATTGAATATTAGATCTTTGAAATCGTTTAGTAAATTATAGACAGCCAAAATAAAACGAAGTGTAATCTTAAGATTTAGCTTTTTTATTTACCAACTGAGATATTTCGGTTGCTGTGACTTACCGTTAGAATTGTGTTTCGATCAATTACAAAGATTTTCAGGACACTAAAACCAATCGGTTCTCCACATAAACGATTGAGAAACGTATTAATCTAAAATAATGAAATATTTTTATATAAATATTTTGTTTAATGTGCAGTTGGAAACGAATTATTTTGATCAGAGAAACGAGACTGCATTGCATTTGTCAGTAACTTATAGGCTATCTGAGGATATTTCGTCGATTGTACGACCACAACATATTGAACAGAAAGGGCTTATTTACTCTGAGCTATCGTAAAGTGTTTAGTTTACTAAGTCACTTCGAGTGACATTCACATAGAGAATACAAAGATAAGCTAAGAATAACCGAATTGTAAAAATATTTGTAGATGTCGAATATTGCCCAAACCAGGGGTGGACTGGGGAGTTCAAGCGGCCCGGGGAAAAAACAAAAAGCGGCCCTAACTTCATGACTTTTATTTTCTTTGTGCATTTTTTCATGCATACCCGAGGGCCAGTGACCTCCAAAGTCATGGGTCACTTTACAAATTACATATGCAATAACAAAAAACGATAAATCGCATATATAATTTATAATTATATATAAAATATTAAGAATGCGTCAACTCAAGTTATAAATCAATTTATTCGGACTCACTGTGATGGTATTATTGCTGTTTAATAATAATATTTCCAAGAAATTTCCATGATCGATTGTATCGTCGTTTAATGTATATGCAGCATCATTTTTTGACCGATAACTGAGACCACGTTTTCCAATCATTTTCAGAATCTCAATTACTCTTTCCAGCACTTGTCTCTTTTCTTGAACTTCTTGGTACCTTCGTTTACTTTGCTGAGAGAATAAAATGCTATCAATGTCTCTTCCACTTACAGACATTAAATGAGCTTCCACACACTTCTCGTGATATTTGCTGTTTTCATGTTCCTCTATTCTTTGATGCACATGTTTCCAGGAATTCATTCCCGTTGTGAATGAGTTCATATCGTCAGTCTTGCCATATGCTAAGCATACTGTGCAAAACAATGCTTTAGATTCTTTACAGTATGACACCCAATTCCTATTGATACCATTGCTTCTGAAAAATACCCGATACGCATTTGTAAATGGTAGATCAGTTTCACTCACACTAGGTTGTATTGGGTGAAATTTAAAAAACGATTGTAAAGTATTCTGTCGAGGACGTTTGAAATAGTAACTGGTGTTTTTATCATCGATAACTGAAGTTTCTGTCACTTCTTCTGAACTATCATTCTCGGCATTTAGATCTGCCACTGCCAGCGTTGTGTTGTCAGTTAACTCCGACGGCTCCGTAACATTTTCTAAATGTAAGGTGGGAATAAAGTTTGTTGGCACGACTGATTGGACCGAATGCTGATTGTTTTCATCGTTTCGATTTGTGTCGGGTTGTTTACTTGCAGAAGGTGTTTGTTGAGAGCTGGTGTCTTCAGTTTGAATTGGAGTGGCTTTAAATAAATCGACTAGATTTCGGCATTTAGCTCCATCTTTACCAAGAATCTTTAGTTTCTTATCTCTTACTTTCTCCGCACCACCTTTACATTTACGTTTCGGATTTATATCACTCATAACCGTAACATATCTTATTTAATTAATATTACTTATTACTAACTAACAAATTTAAAAGAAATTTTATCAAAACAAACTCAGTGGAAGACGCCGGAAGTAGAATGGAAGATGTAAATTCTTATCTAACATGGCGGCCGCTGGCTGTACGGAGCACTGTAGGTAAGTAAGTATGCATTGCTCTTTTTCAGTTAATTTACAAACCGGTTAACCGAAACTAAAAACCGGTTAACCGATGCCGCAATTTTTTGTAAAAAAACCTGTATCATCTGTACTAAATTGATTAAATTATTATATCACCGGTCCTGGCGGCCCACCGGGAATCTTCCCGGTGTCCCGGCGGCCCAGTCCACCCCTGCCAACCACTTGTCACTTATCCCAAATACTAATCAAAATAATTGAGAAAAAAAATTTAGTGTTTGAAGTATCCTTTTTAACTTCGTCACTGGCTGTATTTGACCGCTAAACTTAAATCCATATAATAATAATTTATTGCTTCTTTGAAACATTATTCACTTGAGTGATCATTTGAAGCATTAAGCTAAGTTAATTGTAAGAGATTTTAATTCTCAAATTCCAATGAATGCAACTTATAGGTGTAGTGAACGTTTCCAATAGCATTGACTATATATTGCTCCTTAACAATGATCATAACATAACATAACAAGGCTTAAAGTGGTTCAGAAGACTAAAAATCTGCGTGAGAACCACCACTAATACATGACTTAATATCCAATCTGTCCAAGCTTGTTCTTGAAATTGTTGAGTGTCTCCACCGAAACGCCTCCTCACTCAGCTCGTTCCAGGCATTTATCACTCTGCTACTAAAAAATCTTTGCTTAATAGCGCCTTCGGACTTCCTGAATATCTTATATTTGTGTCCCCTTAATCCTTCTCTCTCAGCCAACTGAAAGAATCTTGAGTATGGCGTTACTTCTTTGTTAGTCATCAACTTGTATGTCTCTATTAAATCTCCTCTGCATCTTCTCTTCTCTAGTGTTGTCAGTCCACAATTCAGCAATCTCTTCATACGTCAGATCAAAATACTTTTTCTATATCTTGGACTATCACAGCTATAATAGGGAAGATGGTGCTCATTCAAATTTTGCAAAAATGGCTGAATTTATAAATAGTTTATAGAAAACGTATAGGCATACAATGATATGGTTTACATGCTTTTAAAATACCTGTCCAATGGATTCCGCATTCAGATTTGTTAAATCATAATCATGAATTCTCTCGTAGATTTTATGAGCCTAAAAACACAAAAAATTTGCACTTAAAGTAACTTTGAGCAACAGTAGACAAAGATAATCAATGCGAATTGAATGCTGCACAACATAAAGTACACACTGAATAATCTAAAGAACTGTCTCACAGATGACTCTATTTCCTCTCAGATTAATTAACGAAGACACAGGTTAAAGATACCTCTGTGTTAAACCGATATGTAATAAGAAAATATATCATGGTTTGAACCAATTGTTAACTACATCTTGGTGTACATTCCATATTATATGATCATGAGTAAATCATCCTATTAATAAATATCTCGCGTGTCAGAATGTCAACAACAGGTAGAATTCTGAATCATTTGTTAGGAATAAATTTCTCTTCGTTTATTGTTCCCAAAATTGACAAGGAAACAAGTTAACACACGGTCAAGACGCAGTAAGTATCATAGTCCAGCTTAACTAGTCAAATGGTGTTAATTAACAAGCAATAAAATTACTGAAAGCAATGTTTCAATCATTTCAATTAACGTTCTATCGGTGTCAATTTTCACGCGTCTTAGTATTGATGTGGTGTCTTTTACCTGATTGAAGCATTTCCCTCCATAGCATAAGATATTTTAATTTAGCAAAAATGTTAACATTGACAACTTTCCTCCAAACAAACAGGAATCGGAGTGTCGAGAGCTGACTTGGAAATAATAAGTGTGATGAACCTATACTCCTATAGGCCTTATATATTTATGCTGCATCATATTTCATTAAATGTATTTAAATGGATACATGGGTGCTTGAGATTCGAACACGAAGTAATTCTCAGTCCCATGTTCACATTTTCAACCTTCACCTTACTGACCTTCGTTTGGGCCTATACATAACTTTTGGAATCGTAATCGTATTCATGAACTCACATTTCATAAACGCTACTTAAAAGCTAAGCTTATTTATGAGCGCACCATCATGTCAGAGTCTTAGATAGGCTATACCAAATGAAGAAGCAAATCCTGTCGCCAGAAGATCAGAGAGAGAGAAAGAGAGAGAGAGAGAGAGAGAGAGAGAGAGAGAGAGAGAGAGAGAGAGAGAGAGAGAGAGAGAGAGAGAGAGAGAGAGAGAGAGAGAGAGAGAGAGAGGAGAGAGAGGAAGGAAGGAAGGAAGGAAGGAAGGAAGGAAGGAAGGAAGGAAGGAAGGAAGGAAGGAAGGAAGGAAGGAAGGAAGGAAGGAAGGAAGGAAGGAAGGAAGGAAGGAAGGAAGGAAGGAAGGAAATATTAAAAGAAATTTACCAAAAAATTTAATGCCTAATGTATAAAATTAGGAGAAACCCTAACTTATAAATGGCTAATGAGCTGTTGAAAATGCATTAGCAGGCATTGGACGCCCTAGAAGCAATAATCCTGACGAGTTTCAGTGTTGATGAAATTGTAGTGATTTGGTTGAGTTTAAGCTTGATATGCCGTAAAATAATAAATTTAATAATAGCAGCCAGTTCCACGACACCAGTGAATAATTCACACTGCTCCAAGTGATACAGCAAAGCACCGATCTATTTCAATGCCTACCATACTATGACCAATAGTACCTAGTGTTTGAAACGTTTGGTGTTAAAAGTACGCTGTGTTGATTATAGAACTTCAATTCTCATGCTCTTATATCCGTCCATTTTTTTGTAAAAGTTATTACAGCGTGTGAACTGTGTATTAGTCTCAATTCTGCGTATGGCCTACAATTTATCTGTAATTTCCAATTATTATTATTAGTTCAGTATCGCAATTCTAATATACTGGACTGTCTCACCGGGAAGAGTTTTTTGACGAATAGCAACATAAAGGATTTGAGGCACAATTCATTTTATGTAGGGAAACTAAGACTGGTAATGATTTTAAAAAAATTAGTCGATTAATTTCCAAACATTAAACTTCGATTAATCGATTAATTTTGATTAATATGATATATGTTACATAAAGGTTACAAACTGTTAAAAATGTAGTCACTTAGTCAGTTACTACTTTCTCTCTACAAAAAGCTTCAATCGTACCACATGCTAAAGTTCAAACTGTCAAAATCAAAAATGTAGTCAGTGGTTACCACTTTCTACCTGTACAAGAAACTTCAATCATTCCACATGTTAAAGTTAAAATTGCAAATGGTAAGTTCGTGTTAGCCACTCATGCAGGCAAACCAGTGCAGTCACATTTTCAGTCAGTAGTAACTTGTAAACAATCTAGTGCTACTGATTTCAGTTTTCAGTCTGAATCTATCCAATGACCAGTTATACCACAAAAGGATTCATTGTTAATTGACGTCAAAAAATCATTTTTTTACTGCCAAACTCTCACAATTCTTAAGATCTTCCTTGCGCTCGCGCAGCTTCGCGTTCTACATCTGTGCAGTTATACTGTCTATAGTTCGGCGACTATATGTAAGGAGTAACTGTTGTTTTGGAGGGCCATGCGCAGTACCGTCTGTAGACCAGCATCTTCTACTATAGCAGTAGGACATCCCGATCCACTATCACTCTGCGGCTTGTCTGTTTTACCGGATAAGTAATTTGCTATTGAACAACGCTTCTCACTAGCTTTCTTATTTCATTCATCGACAACCAGCACGAGTTGATATGCCGACGGATGTTTGTGCTGAAGGTGATACGTCAGCGATTTGTTTGAACCACGGTATGCGAACTCTTATTACAAAGCTTGAGGGTACGTACCATACGTATCATTTTTGCAACGTTTTTAACGTACCCTATTTTAGGGTACGTAAACAATACAAAACGACGTTGCTCATTATAAGAATGTTCAATTTGCTGAACAACCATAAATAAAATTTTCGTGTATGATACGTACCATACGCGTATTCTATTTTTTAAAGGTTTGTACGTATTTTAACGTATTCTATTTTTTGTACGGTATGCGAACTGTTTATTGCAATGAAGACAGTTACTTTTTTGTCGCAATCTTCGACTTTTCCATCAGCATTTACCTTAGATGCAAAATGATCGCTTAATTTTCCACTCAAACGTTTCACATCATCACTGTTCACCATACTGTTTATCCCGGAAATGGGTCGCTCGACGTCATAAAATAATTGAGAAAATTAATCGAAAATTAATCGAACGAGCCGAAATTAATCGATTAAAATTTTTCACAATTAATTAATGGTTAAAATCTGCAACCCTAAAGAAAACCTAAGTTTGACGTGATAAAATCATGTTTTCAGATGGTATTGATATTACAGGTATTTAAAATTCAAACTGGGCGGTGCGTATAACTACGGATTTCTGTGCCAGTGTCAGTCTCTACTCAGAAATGTAAATGGTTAATCAACTTACCGCATGGTTCACAATTATTCCGCCGAAAGAAACCACCGCAAGTCCAAACACGCCCCACGCGATCCAGAATATTGTGGTATAGAGATATATCGGAGAACTATAGCGCAGTGGATTAAATATGAGGCAATAAACTTGCGTAATTACGAGGAAAATGAAGCCAACGACGTAGGCAGCGTTGCTGAGGCAGATCAAATTGTCAGCCTTTGAGACAAGACGACAAAGCATCTGATGTTGTCGTCGCAGATCTTCAAAGCTTCCAGATTTCTCGATGGATTCGCAGAATTTGTGATTGCAGATGGTGAACTGGTGGGAGAACATTGTCGCAATGAAAAGATTAAATGTAATCGGGAAATGGGCTGCTGCGCATGCGTAAATATGTATGGGAATATAAAGCGTTCTCATGCTTAGCACAATATTGTGGTCAGGAAAAATTAGGGTTCTGACTGGAGCCAATGTGACATCCATTGCATTTTCATTGCTTGAATAGTGGACATAGGTGGCGAACAAAACGTTAATTGTCAACAAAATCCATGGCACAACTGCATACAATAATATAACGCCTTTGTGACAGTCCAGAGTGAATTCCTTACTGAAGTTTCGAATTAGTGTTAGCATTTTTCCAGTGCTACAGGCTCGATAACAAGAGTTTTGTACCAAGGTAGACACGATTGTCCAAACAAGGACGATCAATTTCCAAATGAGCTCATAAGAAGCCTTGTCCTCAGGGGAAAAGACTGTAGCATACCGGATTGTGTTAAACCACATGGCCATCAAAACCGCAAATGCGTAGACATGACTCTTACTGCTAAACTTCGGCAAAGACCATCTGCTTCGATTGTTGTTGCTGGCATCATTTTCATTATCTTTCAAGAAGAATTGTCCAAATATTCTCATTGAAGTAATGAGAGGTGAAAGAGTTTTCAGCATTGCAGTTTCATCCGCCTGATCCTTGTGCTTCATCGCCGATACGTGTTTCAGGCATAACAATAATGGCATGACTATTATTTCCCTGATGACCAACTCTTGATCCCTTCATTCTGTTACAAATATGATGGCTGCAGACAACGAAGGCTGACTGAGAAACGGAGATATGCCTTTCTTATAAATAGCCTACCTCAAATAAATGGTCTCAAGAGCTTTTAGCTGTACCGCCGCATAACACATACGGTTTCTACTTAACGTTGATCCATACGTTCATGCAACTGTTCATTAGAGCAATCATGAATCTGCACCTTGGGCTTGTTGTACATCCGCGTTTCCAAATGGGTGTTGTTTTCCGGTATTTTTCCAAATGGGTGTTGTCAATACCGGAAAACAACACCCATTTGTCGGCGTTTTTCATGACTATTATTATAGAGTAAATACAATGTTGGAAGTCACCGCTTAATGTGATGACTATAATATATATATATACTGCATGAGCGCGAAATTATGGATTTTTACTGGACCTGCAATTAACATCAGTAGCTTGTGATTGAATTGGGCAAAGGAAGTAGCGATGGGTCATGGAATCTATGATAGCGCACTTTGCCAAAGGTATCCCACCCTGTGGAGGTTGCCGACTTCCGCCCAATATCGGTCACGTCTATCCTCTGCCGTCTGCTGGAGAAAATCATAGCGCACCGCTTTTTTCATCCCTTTCTGACAGAACCACACACAAATCAACAATTTTCGGATCAATATGCTTTCCGTCCAACGGGATCCTCCACCGCAGCTCTTATTGCCCTAACACACAACCTCATGGAGCTCCTCAAATATAATCAGTACATCCACATGATTGCCCTTAACATTAGCAATGCTTTGTTACGACCAGACACGCCTATATCGCAGAGCAGTTGGCCGAGTTGTCCATACCGGACTGCGTCTACAACTGGGTAGTGTCTCTCCTGTGTAATTGAACCCATGTAGCTAAATATAATGGATCAGTCTCAACAATCGCTTACACAAATGCGCCAGCATTGTCCAGGGCTCACGCCTAGGGCCCCTGAATTTCATCACGGCCAGATCTAAGCTAAACACTGTCTACCCCACAATCAAATAGCTAAGTACGCTGATGATACCTATATGTTAATACCATCCTCAAGAAGCGACACGATCAACTGGCCGAGCTGGAACATGTAACTCGGAGTGGACTGCGAGATGTTACCTGAGCCTGAATCAGAATAAAACTCAGGAGATGTATGCCCTAATTCTCCGCCCAGGCGAGCTGGGAGTCTCCGGCATGGTTGGGTTTTGTGGGGAAGAAGGAGCGCAACAGACTTCAGTCCGTGATGGACCGCCTGGTCCCTACGCTACCTACCAGAGGATAACCCAACATTAGAATAGCTGTGTAGAAGGGCAGATGGGAACCTCTTTACTGCTGCCTTGGCAGACCCGGGTCATGTTCTGAACCCGCTGCTCCCTCCTGCAAAGACACTCGCCTATTCCCTGCGTCCCAGACCACATGACCGAATTGTCCCACGGGCTGAAAATTTAATGAAAAAACGTTTTTAACAAGAATGCCTTACAAATGTTTAATATCGTGTAAACCAAAGTGCGGTTATGCAGTTGGATAAATAAAGAATATACTTTAGGGGTGTCCAGAAAAATGATACATTGCAGAAGCCAACCATTCCCTATTTTCCCCATTATTCTATTCATATATTGTCTAGAAATATTTTTACAGAATTTTAAGAATGTTATCCTGAGGTCCCTCAAAGCCGCCAAACATACCCTACTTAAACTCCCGGGACTTAAGGCGCCCATGCTTTTGTCTTGGAACTTGGGTCCATTGTCTATTTACTCTTTTACCACACAAAATTAACAAGGAGTCCAATTTTGATGAACTTTTTACTCTTTGTTTGTCTCGATGAGAGCTCTACATCCAGACGAAATATAGATACTAACTTCAGGGTCATTCAAGGTCATTTCAAGGTCATAAGAAACAAAATCTAACAAAAATCGAAGAAAAATGATCATGTCTCAGCCAATAATAATTGTTGAAATTGGTTAATTTTTTATTATTATTATTATTATTATTATTATTATTATTATTATTATTATTATTATTATTATTATTTGTTGTTGTTGTTGTTGTCATTGTTAAATCACAGTAAGGCTTAGTGTTGTTGAGTTGGTCGCTCCTCAGCGCCGGGCAACCTCGACATGGTGCCCTGGAAGGCAACCGCGTTGAAACGCTGGACCGTAACCGAAAGGCGCTGGAGGATGAATCCTGTCTCTCGGGTGTCTCCGGATATTTTCGTCAGGCGGCGACCCATCTCGGAGATGAAGGCGAGACCCTCTCTGTTGAGAGGGCCAAGGGTCTCCAGGGCTACAGGGACGAAGGTGTACCTCCTCTGTAGATCTGCGTATTTGGCGTGTTTCCTTGTGGCAGCCAACTCCGCCGCCCTTCCAGCTTCGGTCGCCGTCTCAGGGATGTATGAGGCGGCCACGGTATCCACCACCGTCGCGTCCCATATCAAGTTCCGCCCGTTGCCCCACGGTATCAGGGTCTGGCCATCAGGCCTCCTCCCGTCCGATCTGGTGAGGCCAGACGGCTCCTTAACCGCAGGGGTGCCGGCTCTGTTGAGGCTGCGGTAGATGATGTCGTTGACGGCGCAGTGTCTAGCCTGACGTCCAAACCCCAAATGGCAGGAGAGGCCATGTGAGCCTCTGGACGACACCGGAGCACCGCATGCGCACGTGTGCGGCTCGCAAATGGCCAGGCCCAAGCGCAAACCGGCCGCAACTCTCACGGCCTCGTCGCTCATCCTCAGATCATATGCGGTCAACGGGAGGGCATGTAGCCAGTCGGAGGCATGAGGGAACTGCACCGCTCTTAGTCTGGCCTGGTCGTAAGGGTCCTGCAGTGCGCCACTAACCGACGATAAGACCTCCTGCAGCAACGGCCCATCCCATTGTGATTGTTTGTGACTGGGGACGGCCGTTGGGTCGGAAATCCTGGCGAGTTCCATCCATTGCGAACGCGCTGAAGTGTAGGCCGTGTCTGCGTTCTCGAGTGTTGTTCCCAAGATGAGGGACTGAGTGGGGAGGGTGCCCGCGGCCGAAGCCAAAAAGGCGGGCAGTGCCAGCGATGACACCCTCCTGATTCCCAGCCCTCCCATCTTAATCGGAAGGGATGCCTGCGCCCACTGGACGTCGGTCAGCATCACGTTCAGAACTCGCTCGATTCCACCTCTCAACAACTCGTCGTAGTCCCTCAGGCGTGGGTGGTCGTGACAGCTGGTGCATCGTAATGTGTGCATTAGCCTGGGCGAGCCCAGGGAGCATCTTAGTATTAAAAGTGCGTCTTGTCTGGCAATACTCTGAAGTCTTTCAAAAGCCCTTGCGAGGTCGGCCACGCTTTTGTCCAAAGAGGAGAGTAGAGCATCTGCTGGGAGGAGCGGCGCTCCCAGGAGCATGGCCGCGGATGGATCGACACGGGTGAACTGTCTCAGGAAGCCCCGTTCGTCGCCGGCAAGATCGGCGGTGATTAGTTCGCACTTGGTGCGGTTTAGCGCGAGGCCGAGGCTCAAGCACTCCCTCTCGATTAGATCCACATCCGCCTCGACAACCTCTGGGTTGCCGCCCAAAGTGAGGTCGTCCAAGTATCCAAAACCCAAGGGCGACAGCAGCCGGGTTAGTATAGGTTGGAGTGGGAGGCAGAAAAGCAGAGGACCCAGAGGGTCACCTTGCTGTGGACCTTCCTGAGACTTTATGGTAAAACTGCCAAATTGGAGGCACGTTGCTTCGGCATAGGCTAGGTGACAGTACGCGGCCAGCTCTGGGATGGTTTCCTCGACCGACATCAGCATACTATCCCGGTGTAAGCTGTTGAAAGCATTGGATATATAGATCCAGCTTGACCAGTATGAATCCCGGGTCCATATTGTGTAGAAACTGCCTGGTTGCATGGATGGCCGCCTCGCAGCCTCCAGGGACACCCACCCCAAGCTGTCTCGGTGTCAGGTGAGGTGAGACGCGCGGGATGGCGTATGCGTTGGCGCATTTAGACGCGAGTCTACGCCAGACGTACCCAATGGCTATTGGTCTTAGGCCACCGCAGCTTTTGCGAAGGGCGAAAAGAGTTCCGCCGAATAAGATGGATCGTAGCTCTTGAGGGCAGGTGCCGGCCAGTAGTAGGTTGATGATTGCAGTTGTTGCCCTCAGTAGTCCAGGTCCCGCGTCAAGATCTCCTGTTAGCTCCGCGATATGCTGGGGACGCAGGCCATCCGGGCCGCCCGACGATCCCATGGAAAGGATCGTACCATGGTGCGGATCTCCAGCTCATTGGCCTGGAATGGTGCGCTTGACGTTGAGCGGAGGATGGATGGGCGGTCAGACGGCGGCGCAGGATGTTTTTTGCGCAAGAGTTCTAATATTTCTTCGTTTATCGGCGCTGGAATGTCATCTGAGCAGAGGATGCGGGCCGCCGCACTTATATTGCCGTCTTCAAGTTTCGCGGCCACCGCCGCCGCCAACGCCAGCCTCCCATTCGAGCCCGATGGTCTGCGGCCGCCGGTGGTGTCCTCATCTGGTTCGAAGAGGGTTTCAGCCAGACTCGGCCATTTGTCATGGAAGTCGGCGACGCGTTTCTTGACGACAGACGTAAGGTTGCGGCGCCGGCCGCCCCTCAAGGGCACCTCCAAAATCCCCGCTCCAAAAGCGAGGAGGCGCCGCCACCCCTCAATGTTCACGGGATCCGACAATATGGATTCCATAATGCCGGTTAGAAGGTGGCCGCATCCCGACCTGGCGCCCTTGGGGATGTGTCTGAGCAAACCACGCGAGAGGCAAGGATGCTGCATTGGCTTTATTGGCCCCGGGTCCAAAGCAGCCGAGTCGTCGAACAACTGAGTCTGATGAGTATTGACAGACTCGGGGTCTGCTTGTGTTACGTCGGCCATTGAGCTAGAAGGTCCCGGGGTTCTTGCCGACAATGGCGGCCGACGCGAGCCCGTGTGCTTTGTAGGGCAGTCCGCCGGTGGCTGGTCAGAGCCCGGACATGGAGCGGATCGAGGTCCGTGTCGGTGGATGGTTCCGTCAGAGGCATGAGTCTTAAAAGACGACCGGCAAACAGTGCAGACCCCCTGCCCCTTAGAAGGTTTTTGACTCATTCGGGAAGCAGTATAGATTATTGAAACGACTGAGTTGATTCAGCTTGTTTTCATTTACGTATTTATGTACTTATTATTATTATTATTATTATTATTATTATTATTATTATTATTATTATTATTATTATTATTATTATTATTATTATTATTATTATTATTATTATTATTAAATAAATTTGTAACGCGCAAGGTCACACCGAAAATTTAATGTGAATCTGAGGCGCGGATAGTCAGCCGCCAGGTGAAGATGCACTTAGATTTCTAAATCCTTGAAAGCCAAGGAGAAATAGCGAGTTTTGAGCCGCTTTTTGAAGGAAGGAAGTGAAGTTGAGCTACGAATAGAAAGTGGTAGTCGATTCCATTCCTTTGGAGCAGAGGCGTGGAATGCACGAGAGCCCATAACTGTTCTGCATCGTGGCTCAGCTAGAAGACCTGTAGGACTTGATGATCGCAGACAACGAGGAGGGATGTAAGGAGTCAGTAGTGCATGAATATAGGTAGGTGTGCTGGTGTTGAGGGCTTTGTAGGTCAAACAGGCCAATTTAAATTTTATTCTGAATTCAACAGGAAGCCAATGCATCTCATGGAGTAGGACTGAGGAGCATGTTCGTAGTGGGACACGCATCACTACACGAGCTAAGGAGTTTTGGATTCGTTGCAGCCTTTTGAGTTCAAGGTTTGAGACACCCACAAAAAGGGAATTAGCACAATCAAGACGAGAGGACGCAAGTGAACAGGCTAGAGGATACAAGTGAACAGGCTTTATTGCATTTTTCATCTTGAAAAGGGTTACCTGTGATAAGAAACAAGGGCACCAAATATAAGACGATCAAAAGTTATTTTAAGGACAAAAAGGTCAATTTCAGACCATGATTTTTTCTCTTTTGATGGTACCTACTAATCTAATAGGCCTAAGTACGACTGTGCGCCTAAATTAAGGCACAAATAAGATTTTCGTTATGCGTTAGCAGAAATGTGTTAAGCCTATACACATCTTACGCTGCATCGTATTATTTAAATTATTTTCATTAAATGTATTTACATGAATACAGAGAAGTTTGATATATGAACACGGCCCAATACTCAAATTTTCACCAATGGCCATGGTTTATACATATAGCCTGACTTTCGGAATGGCAATGGCAGGCCTATACATGATCAGAACTCAGCTTTCTAACACGCTACTTTAAACGCTAAGCTTTATTCATGAGCGCTGGATCGTGTCAAAGACACCAAGTGAGGAAGCAAGACCTGTTCCCATATGAGCAGAGAAAGAAGGAGGTAGTGGTGCTGCTAAGATAGGAAGCTGAACGAGTGGATGTATTAGGTAGGAATTCTTGAAGAGCTGAGAGTTGTTGTGGAAACTCGAGGACTGACAGATAGAGGAGCATAAGGCAGATGATGGTGTGGGAACGGCGTTATTTGTGAAAGACCTGAACATTAACGGAATTCAGGAGGCAGATCGTTCCGAGTCAAGGTGTAGCGCGGTACTGTATATAGATCGGCTGGAGATATAGAAATGACCAGTGACTGGGGACGGGAAAAAATTGAGGTAGGAGCATAAATGGTGGAGCGTGATGGTTGGATGGTGAAGAGTTCGCGAAGTTACTTGGCTGAAAGTATTCTAGATAATTGTAGGTTCGGCATAGGACTTTGAAGTGAATTAGCTGCGCTCAGGGATTATCCATATCACCTAAGGTGTAGGTGATATGGTAGCGCGTGGGTGTATTGGTTCTGCTGCCAATCGTTATCAAAGTTAGGCTGATGATTGTTGGCAGAAATGGCTCGTTTTATGTAGCGCAGGTCATCTCTGTTTAATACATCTAATAACTTACACTACATTGTAACCGATGAGATCAGTTAGGAAAAAAATGAAAGGCTGCGGATTGTGGTTAATTGCGAAAGCGAAATGTGAATCTGAAAAACGGGAAGTAATGGATTCCATAAGTGAATCAATAGAATTGTCAGTTCCGTACTCTACTACAGGGGCGTCTACTAGGGACGAGTTGTAACAGCACTCTGTTGCAATCGATGAGACCAATTAGGCAAAAAATGAGACGCTCTGGATTGTGGTTTATTGTGAAACGAAATGTGGATATGAAAAACGGGAATGACTAGATTCCATTAGTGAATCAACAGAATATTCATGATCAGTGACTGGGGACGAAAGAAGCTGAGGTAAAAGGATGATCGGTAGAGCGCGATGGTTGGATGGTGAAGAGTGCGTGATGTTACTTGGCTGGGAGTATTGTAGAGAGTTGTAGGTTCTGTAAATTACTTTGAAGTGGATGCACCGCTGTCCAACAGTGCAGTGGTTTAAGGTGGGGGTGATATGGTGACGCTTGGGTGTCCTGGTTCTACTTCCGAACATTATCAAAGTTAGGCTGACGAGTAAGCAGAAGCGGCTCGATGTACGAATAGCACGTCTTTTCTGTCTAATGTAGTAGGCCTATATTGTAAACGATGAGATCAATTAGCCCACAATGGAAGCGTTGCTGATTGCGGTTAATTGCGAAGCGAAACGTGAACAGAGAAAATGGGCGTTAATGGATTCCATTAGCGAACAAATGGAATTGTCATATCCGTGCTCTACTCTCCTAATTTCGAAAATGAACAACAAAGCCGCAGATTTTGGACCGAAATCCGTGAATTATTGATTAAATCAAAGATAGCGTTTCTGGCAAACTGATGAGAGTTTGCCAGTAACTCTCCACCAAGAGAGTTTTATGTGGATCAATAAAACCCGTCTCTCTCGTTCTGGCAAGAGCAATAAAGTCAAACAAAAACGGGCGGCGTTGGTCATTGGTCGCTGGTTGAGATCGTCTGTTAAATAATTGCAAGCCTTGTAACCATCTCAGTCCTTTCAACAATATGTGAGCAGCAGAGCTACTTGGAAGGTTTTAAAGGCATTCTGCTGAATAATTTCTGCAATTTTCGTAAATTTGATGCCTTGGATGTGTATGAGAGCTTGTGATGCAAATAACGTTTCTGCAGGCTGTGCATACAATTTACATAAATTTGAGCATTTTCGTTTTGGATCCGGCAGAAGCAGTGATCTTAAGCCATAAGTGTCCAGAGTGAATTTTTTAGAGAAGTTTCGAAGTAGTATTAGCATTTTTCCACTACTACATGCTCAATAACAGGAGGTTTGCACCAAGGTACACATGAGCATCCATACAAAGACGATCAATTTCGAAGTGAACTGAAAAGAAGGTTTGTCCTCAGGAGAAAAGATTGTGGCTAACCGGATTATGTTAGGCCACATGGCCAGCAAGACAGCAAATGTCTAGACATGACTCATACTGCTAAACTTCGGCAAAGACCTCTTACGATTGCTGTTGCTGCTGAACTTGACGTTGATGAGTAAGCAGTCTACCAATGTCCTTGATAACTGCCATCAATTCAGCTTCCATTTCAGCAAGAAATTATTTAATCAATCCAACTTCTGTTTAACCAAGAAATATTGTCATCAATCCAACTTCTATTTAACCAAGAATTTTTCATCAATCTAGGCAGGATTTTTTTCGTCAATTCCACTTCTATAAGCAAAAACTTCATCGATCAAGCTCATATTGAATCAAAGACTTAGTTTCATCAATCCAGGTTCTATTTACGAAAACAATTATTTCCATTAATCCGTATTCGATATAAGCAAAGAATTAGTTTAATCCATCCAACTTCCATTTATTCCAACAGTAACTTTCATCAATCCAACTTCCAATTGAAATTGACAATATAAAATAAGTTAGTAAAGTAAACTACGATTTTACCATATTTTTATGAGGTTATGCCGTCTTTCTTTTGATTAGCTATTCTACAATAGGCCCTATAGGCCTATGTGTAACGTTAAAACGTCACAGCCTCGTCCCTGCTAAAATCTTTGGCCTAATCATACAACAAATAATTAAGCCTATATCGAATACTATACTACATACAGTATAATTATATTTATTATTATAATTTTTAGACCAACATTTGATTAAATGGTTGAAACAACAAACACTTAAAAGAAAGCCACAGCCTCTAAACGCAGCCGTTAGCATTGAATGCGCCGAGACTGACACTCCAGACGCCAGAGTAGATCCTGAAGAGGATATATGGCACTCGTAAGCAGCGTAAGATTACACGGTATGATTATATTTATTTGTCCTTTGGATTTACGTGGTATGATATCACTGTGGTGATAAAAATGAACTTCTGACCGAGCTGTACATTTTTTGATTCGTTTCAGCGCGTCATATCTGTATGAAACAGGTTTTCAGCTATTTCATGCTTGCGATCAAAAACAAATAGGCCTTCAGAACAAAGCTTGAACTAGAACCAGATTTGCGTTTGAACCTGACAAATATTAAACCGGATATTGCAAATCTGTGCTTGTCAAAACAAGCCAAAAGCTCACATTAACATTTTCTAGTAGGCCCTAGTGATTTTATATTTCCTTTTTGTTGGCATGATTACATTCTATGAATTATAAATAAAATTTTGAAATTTTCTACCTACAACTCTAATACCCGGTTTAACCACTGATTAAAAGGAATTTTAGTCGTTAATTGCAAGGGACTTCGCGCTCGCCTGTTGTTTTTGATCTGACCTTGCTGGTGGTACGCCAACATTCGATAACAAATCCCAGCAATTTTAATATACATGTAGAAATTGTTATCGACTGTGTATAAATAACTTATTGTGCCTTCACGTGCTTCTTCTATTTGCAGGTTTGAATTCGCCTTCGTTGGCTGTGACATCGGAAAAGAAGTAGCAGCGTGATGCCTCTTCATTCAAAGAACCTCTCGAGCAATTCCAGTGAGCGTGGAGAAAAATACATTTTGCTTTAACTTTATATTAGTCTTGCAGGCCAAACTGTTATATTAAATTTAAATATCTTCATTTTAACTGTTTAGATTTTATGAAGATTTGGCATAGTACGAGAAAGTTTAATATCGAGGTCACAATTCGGACAACAGATGTACAAGCAGACAAATCAATCAAAGAAAAGAAATAAGCTCAACTACTACTACGATATAGGCCTAAATAATGTCATTTAAGCCAATGTATGCATTTGATTTTATATTTATTCCTGCAACAGAGAAACTCGATCAGGAATCCTACAGGAAGCTGGTTGTAAGATGGTCTACAACGTCACTGGTTAGTGTAGCATTTTGATTTCCTTGCTTGTCAGACGATGGTGGAACCAGATCGACAATTAGAAGGAAATAAGTGATCAGGAGACCAGTAATCTATGAATAAACAAATCAGGAAATTTATATCGTTGACGAAAGTTTAAGAAAAGTATGAGAAGAGACAAATAAATTTTAGACGATCTCTCTGGCATGGCGTTGTGTCCATGAATAACGCGATGCCCTGCGCATAGCTTTAGAGTAGCGCTTTATAAATTTGCCCTTTGCGATTAAGAAGATGCATAAGTAAGTAAGTAAGATACATTAAGAAGTCGAAGAAGTCATAGCGACTCGCCAGTGTTCTAACAACAAGATAGGTATCGCTTGTGTGGTGCAAAAATGCGCTAAATTAAATCTCTGTAGCTACGCCTGAAACGCTCTCAATGTATACATGTTTAGCTACTGCACAGTGTAATCTTAGGTCTACAGTTTGCTTCAGTAATTCATACATAAAAAACTTAGTGGTTTTTAAGTTTTTGTAAGCGTGTATTATGTTTAAAACAGTAAACAGAAAGTATGATCTTAAGATTTAGCTTTTTTTATTTTAAAACTGAGACATTTCGTTTGCTCTGACTTACCGTTAGAATTGTGTTTCGATCGATTACAAAGATTTTTAAGACACTAAAACCAATCGGTTCTCCGCATAAACGATTGAGAAACATATTGATCTAAAAATAATAGCATATTTTTATAAACATTTATATTTATTATTTATTTTTATTAAAATATATATTTAAATCTACAGTTGGAAACGGACTATTTTGGTTAGAGAAACGAGTCTGCATTACATGTGTCTGTTACTTTGAGATCTGAGAATATCCCTTCGATTATGCGACCACGACATATTGAACATATTGGGCTTATTTACTGTGTGCTATCCTAAAGCATTTGGTAAGGCGCTCCAAGACTCTTGCACGGGGACAATATAAAATTATGTCAACAACAATCGCATTGTAGCGAAAGTTGTATGTCGAATATAGCCCCGTCAATTGCCACTTGTTTCATTTAAAAAAGATTATTATCAAGCGTCAACAAATGTTCTATGAATACAGCAGTCCGCCACAGCCCATCCAGTATTCGACCATCAACTGTAGTAGGCCCTACCTATATAAGAAATTGTTTAGCTAATGTATGTAATGTATGTATCAGGACACTTAATATAGCGCCTTTCAAGAACCTCACAAAAGTGCTGCACACGTGGCTATCTCTCTTATCAAGACAGCTTCAAAATGTATGCTGCACTGGGCCGATTGCAAATGCAATACCAAATTGAAACTTATAAAGAATCAGCTTCGCAGCACAATGGGGCAGCAGCATTTGAACTGGCTTTAACTCGTTTGCTTCAAGATGGCATCCTGAAGACCACTGCCTTCAAGCCAATTGTAAATAAATTCTCTGCAAAGAAATTTCGCAAACGTTTGTGTTGATTAATGATAGGTAATTCATATAGTACTTTCTCTGTAAGACTCTGTATGTGCGGTGTACCAATTAATTATCATTTTTATGTTGAAATATTTGTGTTTTTCAAGGCTTCTGTCACATTGTTCAATAGTTTGTGTTGATTAATCTTCACTTTAGAATATGTCTGTTTAAACATTCATTTCGTTACAAAGTGAATGTTGAAAGCACTAATGCATCCAAAGGTTTGATTTCATTGACCATTTAAATGTGTATGCCCGTGGGTGGGCAGAGGCCCCAGTGCATTGCTTTGCCTAGGGCGTACAATGCTTTTAAGACGGCACTGGCCATATGATAGAATATGGCGCAAATCAAATCCTGCAAAGATAATAATGCCGAAATGTATAATTCCTAGTACAGACTTACACAAACAAGGTTGATATTCATTTACTATACCTGTCCAATTGTTTCCGCACTCAGATTCGTCAAATCAATATCATGAATTCTCTCGTAGATTTTATGAGCCTGCGGAAAGACAAAAAGATTCACGTTTTAAACAACTGACAACAAGGACATTTAAATAGATTCGATGTCAAGTAAGAAAACCAAGTGCGAATTGAATGATATTGCGTCAATTCATCATTATAATATTATTATTCGTAACACTGCCGCTGTGAAAAACAAAATGTGCACATTGAATACCCTAAAGAACCGTTTCTGCGATGACGATAATTCTTTCAAAATCAATTAACAATATAACAGTTAGAGACTTCTGTGTTAAACAGATGTTTATCATTTGGTAGAAGTATCTGTTTCTGTTTGTTTATTTATCCCAAGAGTGACAAAAATACAAGTTAACACACAGTCAGTGTAAGACACTGAAACTACCCGACCAAGTGGACTTCGTTCAAGCATGAAAACTAGGAGTGGCAGAACTTCCAAGCTCCCTGTTCGATTCAGTGATTAATACTTGAACGAATAAGACAGAGTTTTGAATTAAAAAGCTTCTTGAAAGGGAGGTGTAAGATATGAAGGACTCGTGATGAACAGCCTTTGACTCTTTGGTGGTGGTGGTGGTGGTTTCCGGTTATGAACTGAGCGTGATCTGGTCGTTTTTGGAAGTTGTATAAACTTGATTAAATAACATTAAACAGATGTTACAGTCAGGACGAAGCAGAACCATAGTCCCGTTTCATTAGTGCCTCTAATCAACGAGTAATACAGATAGATGTCATAAAAGGCCTACAAACATTCCCTTTTTACCATAGAAGAATCTGCCTACTTTAAAGTCCAACTACTCTGCATCTGAACAAAATTTTCAATTGCTACCGTAATTAATATATATTATTTTGAGCTTTTGTCTTTATATTACTGCGCATTAGAACCGTCATCGAATTATATAAAGTGTTGGAATTTGAACTAAGCCTACTTTACACTGAATCATTCAGCCGACAGTTACATCTGTAAGATCAAGACTCAGAGCCGTTGAGTTTCTAATCTCAGCTGTCTGTGAAAATCTCCGGCTTCGCATAAAATCAGAGTCAAACACATTTTCACGCATGTGAGCATTTCTATGATGACTTTTACCTCACAACTATTTTCCGGCATATAATATAATTGCGTTTCAAACTGTCAACCTTTCCTCTGCTAAAAAGAAATCGGTGCAATCTACATTTTAGTCTGTGACCCAATTTCATATGACATACATTTTATTGCGACATTACTGAATTGCGTGAGCCGCAAGAAACACAACAGTGTTTAAACCAGCATGCATAGGGGCCTACTAAACTATGAGATATACTTTACCGAATAGCCAACTGGCAAAAAGATACAATGCAATCTGTGAGGAACAAAATAATATACTTGTTTCCACTTGCACACTGTTATTATTGGATTCCATAAATAAATAAATAAATGGAACAGTCATTTTTGCGAGTTTGCCAGCTGGATAGAGATAGTGAAATTACTGTAGGTCAGCTGGGCTAACTCATCATGTTTTAAGCAATTTGTGAGCAGCAGCGGTAGTTTGGAGGTTGAATAGAAGTCTGTTGATGAGTAACTGCGGTTACGTTTAAACCTGGTGATCCTTTCAGCTCCTGCCAATCTAACCGTTCAGACAGAAAAAACTCCAATTTTTATCTCAAACATCCACACACTTAATTATTGTTGAAGATCTCCGATTTATAAATAGATCATGGCTGTTGAACACGCATTAGCCCGTACTGGTTACACTACAGGCAATAGACCTGATGAGTAGGAATCTTAATGAAATCTTGATGTTTACATTTCGCGTGATATGCCGCAGAATAATAAAATAAATAATTATAGTAGTGATATGGTACCGAAGTGTAATGCAAAGTTTCAACTGATGACATACAAAACCCAATCTCATCATGTATCCAGGTCAGTCTATTGAGACGGTAAACCGTGTTTGCATACAGGTGTATGAACCTTTGTTGGTAGAACGGACAATTCTGTTTTGCAATATCGACCCGTAGACGCCTTCAAGACCTTGGTAGTCCCCGGAGTAAGTCGCTAAGGAATTACTGCCTGACTTAATGAATTAGCGACTGACTTATCGACTTAGTCGACTGGCCGTAGACTCGACTGAGCTCTATGTTTGCCTGTACGAAAAATCGACGCCATTTTTGCTTAAAACTATTGCGTGAAATCATTCAGCGTTACAGATACCGCTCGGACATGTAGGAAAATGAAGAACTGGCAATCTTACATCGACTTATTGTTATTCTGTTGCACTTTGACTCATACCCTATAAGCAAATGTTGTTTCTGTCCTGCTGCTGATGTCTTTGTCAAATGGAAACCAGGAAACCGCGATTTAAACAATGACAAAAATATTAAGTGAACGAAGGCCCCGGAACTGGTTTAGCTATAAATTATAGGCCTATATTTACTGGCACTGTCACAATATCCTAGTTACTTGTCTTCTTGTTCTTTGGATTCTATAATGTTTCTTATTCAAAGTATCAACAGCTGACACTCGATATGTTGCTTTTCAAATCAAATACTGGCAAAGCAAACGTACAGCCTACATAAGGTATTGAGTCAAATGTATCTGAGGTAAATTGATGGTCCTATTACGACAGCGGCATATTGTGTAATTTAAGCAAAATAATCCTGGTTATTCTTTAAAAGTTGACTGTTCGTGGAGTACCACTCCACATAGCATTAACTCAACCTGCATTCTTACATTGATCGAAAACAACAGACATCAAAGTAAGCAGTGTGAAAAAAAGATGTTCTATTGACTATTGAATAAATTGCTGTGGTTGTGTCTGAATCGCAGCCGAGAGGACATTTAAGATCACATCTTGAAGCACTTCTATACAATCGTATAAATAAGTCTAATATCTTGAACTTTCGCTTTTGAGAAAATTATTGCAGTTCTGTGTAATTTAAGGAGTTTACCCAATACGCTTCAAATATTACGGTGTACAAAGTACAAACCATGATGGACAGAGCTAGCCTAAGCCATGGGTCCGATATCTCAAAAAGAAGCAGGAGTCCGAAATATGTATAAATGATAAAAGTTCTTTCTAAACCACAATTAATTGTTTTATTCGCAGGGGTCAAAATAAGAATCTGAGGACCAACCATTTAGACCCCCTCGGCAAATCGGACACTGGAGATAGCTGATACAGAAAAGTCGCAGATTGCCCAGGACTAAAAGCTTGTAGAAAGCAAGATGTATAACCAGAGAACAAACACATAGGTCTATTAAGAAGCAAAACGAATACCAAACTATTTCATTGCATACTATGACCAACTGCACCCGATATTCGAAAAAATTCTAACGTATGCTGTGCTTAATATAGAACCATTGTCGTTATCCTATACCCCTTATTTGTGAAGAAATTGCATGTCCAAAATGCCTAAACCAAGTTTTGCAATGGCTTTTACGGTTTATACGTGGTTAAAATACAAAATCACCGATTTTATGACTACGGATGTCTGTGCCATTGTCATTATCTACTCAGAAATGTAAAATGGCTAATTGACTTACCGCATTATTCACAATTATTCCTCCGAAAGAAGCCACCAAAAGTCCGGACACGGCCCACGTGAGCCAAAATATTGTGAGAAAGAGATATATCGGAAAGATTTTGAGCACTGGGTTCCATATGAGGCTATAAAGATTCGCAATCACGAGGAAAATCAGGCCACTGACATAAGCCGCGTTGCCGAGGCAGATAAAATTGTCGGCCTTTGAGACAAGACGACTCAGCATCTGATGTTGTCGTCGAAGATCTTCAAAACTTTCTTTAAACGAAAAGGAATTCTCGATGGATTCGCGGAATTTACCATTGTAGAATGTGAACTGGTGAGAAAAGATAGTCGCAATGAACAGATTAAATGCCATGGGGAAATGGGCTGCTCCAGATACGTAGAAATGAATGAGCATATATAGACTTCTGAGGAAAGGTATTATTTTGTGGTCAAGAAAAGCTAGGGTTGTTATTGGAGCTAGCGAGACATCCATTGCGTTTTTATAGCTTGCATAGTGGACATAGGCGACGAACACAATGTTATTGGTCACGAAAATCCATGTCACCACAGCATACACCAATGCTTTCATCCGGAAGGAATTGTATATTTCAAGAGTGAGTTTCTTGTTGAAGTTTTGAATTAGCAATAGCATTCTACCAGTGCTGCAGACTCGATAACATGAGGTTTGCACCAAGGTACACATGAGCGTCCATACAAAGACTGTGATTTTCCAAATGAGATCAGAGGCTGGTTTGTCCTCAGGAGAAAAGATTGTGGCTAACCGGATCATGTTGAGCCACATGGCCATCAATACAACAAATGCGTAGACATGACTCTTACTGCTAAACTTCGGCAAAAACCATCTGCTCTGATTTGGTTGGCTGTTATCATCTTCAATGTCTTTCAAAAAGAATAATCCAAATATTCTCATTGAAGTAGTGAGCGGTGAGAGGATTTTCAGCATTGCAGTGTGATCAACCGTTGATCCCTGTTTGTCATCGCCGATGTGTGTTTCAGGCATAACAATAATGACATGACTTTTATTTTCCTGATGACCAACTTTTGACCTCTTCATTCTGTTACAGTTAGGATGGTTGCAGACACCGAAGGCAGGCTGTGATCGTCGGAGAAACCAAGATATGCCTTCCTTATAAATGTCTTAATTAAATGGTCTTAAGAGCGTTTGGTTGTACCAGAGCATTTCCCGGACGATTTGCTACCTATCGTTGATCCACACGGTGTAGGCAACTGTTCATTAGAATAATAATGAACCTGCAGCGTAGGCTTGTCGTGCAGCCGCATTTCCAAATGGTAGTTGTCAATACTGGAAACAACATCCATTGTTTAGCGTGTTTTATGGCATCCATACTTATTTGTATGCAATCACCGCAATTGATTACTCTACGTGTATGTATGGAGTTGACACAATTTTGCTGGTCATCATTATTGTCATGGTTACAGACTACATTAGCACGAAATTATAGATCTTGTTGAATCCGCAATTAACATCAATGGTCTAAATTTGGTTGAGCAAATAGCGCTTAATAGAATAGAATCTATAATAGCGTACGTGAATAATTATTGTACTATATGAAGCGTGAAGTCTAAATGGTATGCGTGTGCACTACTCCACTGTTTTCATCCGACCTTTAAAAACTAACGTGATTTTACGTTTTAGAAGTAATGAGTCAACAAGTTTAGACAGGTCCGAGCGTGTCTGTATTACATCCTTGTTCACGCCTTCGTTACTAGTCGAATTGACCACTCTTCCTCCCTACTTGCTGGCCTTCCACTTGGGGTTATGGGGCGTCTTGATTGAGTTCTACGCTCGGCTGCTCGGCTTATTGGACGGCTTCCTCAATCATCTCCTGTCTCTGTACACATGCGTGATGTGCTGCATTGACTGCCTGCATCTCAGTGGATTTCATACCACATTGCTGCTCTGGTTCTTGACTGCGCTTCATCTAACTCGCGTGATCTTTGCCGCCCAGTGTCCGACGTTGCAGTGCGTCGGGCGATTCGCTCTGCAACGAGGGGTGAGCTTCTGGTTCCACGGGCTCGCTTGGCTATTAGGCAGCGACTGATTTGTCGACTTAGTCGACTGGCCGTAGGCGTTGAAAACAAAGTATTTCAACTCTCCTTTCGCCTGTACGAACAGACGTCATCTCGCCGAAAACGATTGCGTGACATCATTTACCTAACCTACGCAAGGTATTTCACTGAATAAAATGTATCTGCGGTAAATGAGTAATGACTTCCACTCATCTAGCACAAAAATACAGCCTTTTTCACAACTTTCATAAAGAAGCTTTGGATGCACATGGCTTTCCAAACATGTCGTCATTAACACTGGACAACACCAACATGAGAGCTTGTGGTCGGTTCACACAATTTTCATAAATTTGGGCACATTGATGTTCCTACTACGACATCGACAGATTCAGTAATTTAAGCAATATAATCCTGGTTATTCTTTAAAAGTTGACAGTACGTGGAGTACCACTCCACATAGCATTAACTCAACCTGCATTCCTACATTGATCGAAAACAAAAGACATCAAAGTAAGCAGTGTGAAATAGAAAAAAGATGTTCTATTGAATGAATTGCTGTGGTTGTGTCTGAATCTCAGCTCAAAGGACATTTAAGATCACATCTTAAGCATTTATATATAGGCGTATAAATAAGTCTAATATCTTGAACTTTTCCTTTGCCTTTGAGAAAATTATTGCTATATGTAATTTAAATCGCTCACTTAGTATGCTACGAAACCTACCGTACACAAACCACGACGGACAGAGCTAGCCACGGTCCGATATGTCAAAAAAGCAAGGAGTCGGAAATACGTATAAATGATATAAATTTACTCAGACGTTATTTTATTTTATTTATTCGCAGGAGGTCAAAAGAAGAAGCCGAAGTCCAATCACCCCGACCCCCTCCTTCCCGGACAATCGGACACTGGAGATAGATGACACATAAAGTCACAGGTTGCCCAGTACTAAAAGCTTGAAGAAGGCAATAATAATAATAACCAGTATTTTGTTCTTGCAAATAAGCACATTTGCCTATAAAGAAGCAAAACAAACATTAAGTGATTTTATTATCATGTAGGCCTATACTATGACCAATTACACCATGTGCTTGAACTGGTTTGTTTTTAATGTATGCTGTGTTTAATATAGAAACATTGTCGTGCTCTGACACCCTTTATTTGTGAAAGAAACTGAATGTCCAAAATGTCTAAACCAAGTTTTTCAATGGCTTTTGCGGTTTATACATGGTTAAAATCCAAAATCAGCGATTTTATGACTACGGCTGTCTGTGCCATTGTCATTATCTACTCAGAAATGTAAAATGGCTAATTGACTTACCGCATTATTCACAATTATTCCTCCGAAAGAAACAACCAAAAGTCCACACACGGCCCACGTGAGCCAAAATATTGTGAGAAAGAGATATATCGGAAAGATTTTGAGCACTGGGTTCCATATGAGGCTATAAAGATTCGCAATCACGAGGAAAATCAGGCCACTGACATAAGCCGCGTTGTCGAGGCAGATAAAATTGTCGGCCTTTGAGACAAGACGACTCAGCATCTGATGTTGTCGTCGCAGATCTTCAAAGCTTTCTTCAAATGTAACGGAATTCTCGATGGATTCGCGGAATTTACGATTGTAGAATGTGAACTGGTGAGAAAAGATAGTCGCAATGAAAAGATTAAATAGCATGGGGAAATGGGCTGCTCCAGATACGTAGAAATGAATGAGCATATATAGACCTCTGAGGAAAGGTATTATTTTGTGGTCAGGAAAAACTAGGGTTCTAATTGGAGCTAGTGTGACATCCATTGCGTTATCATTGCTTGCATAGTGGACATAGGCGACGAACACAATGTTATTGGTCACGAAAATCCAGGCCACCACAGCATACGCCAATGCTTTCATCCGGAAGGAATTGTATATGTCAAGAGTGAGTTTCTTGTTGAAGTTTTGAATTAGCAATAGCATTCTACCAGTGCTGCAGACTCGATAACATGAGGTTTGTGCCAAGGTACACACGAGCGTCCATACAAAGACGATCAGTTTCCAAATGAGATCAGAGACTGGTTTGTCGTCAGGAGAAAAGATTGTGGCTAACCGGATCATGTTGAACCACATGGCCATCAATACAACAAATGCGTAGACATGACTCTTACTGCTGAACTTCGTCAAAGACCATCTGCTCAGATTTGGTGGGCTGTTGCTGGCACCATTTTCATTATCTTTCAAAAAGAATAATCCAAGGATTCTCATTGAAGTAGTGAGAGGTGAGATGATTTTCAGCATTGCAGTTTCATCAACTGTTGACCCCTGTGTATTGTCGCCGATATGTGTTTCAGGCATAACAATAATGACATGACTCTTGTTTTCCTGATGACCAACTCTTGATCTCTTCATTCTGTTACAGATAAGATGGTTGCAGACATCGAAGGCAGACTTTAATCGTTTGAGAAATCGAGATTATGCTCTCGCTACAAATAGCTTACATAAAATAGTCTTAAGAGCTGTTGGAATACCAGCGCATTAGCCATACGATTTGCTATTTGTCGTTGATCCACACGGTCTAGGCAACTGTTAATTAGAATAATAATGAACCTTCAGCGTAGTCTTGTCGTGCAGGCGCGTTTTAAAAATGGCAGTTGTCAATAGGCCTACTGGAAAACAACATCCATTGGTTAACGTGTTATTTGTTAACAAACACTGCAATTGATGACTCTACGTGTATGTATGGAGTTGACACAATTTTGCTGGTCATCATTATTGTCATGGCTGCCGACTACATTAGCAGGAAATTATAGATCTTGTTGAATCCGCAATTAACATCAATGGTCTAAATGTTGTAGAGCAAATAGCGCTTAAGAGAATAGAATCTATGAAAACGTACGTAAGTAATTGTATCGACTCAACAAGTTTAGACAGGCCCGAGCGTGTCTGTATCACATCCATGTGATTGGCTTGTGTGCTAGCATTAAAAAGTTTTTTGACTTCAGTGATAAGCCAGTCATCAGGTGCTCATCAGGTTCGGACGTGTTTGCATCACCTGAGGCCTTGCGCACTAAATAAAAAGTCGGCATCAATGTAAAGATGGCCCTGAGTTGTAGATGGGTATGTTAACAAGATATAGTCTGTCATTTAGGTATGTAAACAAGACATAGTCTGTCAATGTTTGGGCAGACACATACTGCTTTAGTTGTAGGCTACGCATAAAGCACACAGATCACGATGGATTAGACAATGAAAGGGTTTGATGCGTGAACAAAGCATCATTTGCATTAAATGTGTCGTTGCCTCTGCTGTCAGTTGTATCATTGCTAATGACTGCATGTTTCTTTTCTATGCCTCACGCGCACGAGAACGATAGGCTATTTGAAGCGAATCAAAGAGAAGATCGACAGAGTCTACGTCACCACTGCACAACACGACAACTGGTAAATAGTCAGCTTAAACAAAGATATTTATATACATATATCCCGACTGGCTGGCTAGTTTCCCAGTGTGCAACTGGCTTACAGTGCGACCACAAAATAATGTTATTACGGGCGAATAAGCATAAGACGTATAACTGCTTCACCAAACTATAGCATAGCGGTAAGCGTCCTGGTTGGCAGTTCAAGGGTCAAGGGTTCAAATATCTACCTAGTCCTAGATCGAACGTAACTTCAATTATTTTTTATGACTGCGCTCTTAGAGAATCGTATGTACAGCGACTACATCAGCCAACGGTGTCGATAAAAAATGGACAGAACCATGAACTGTCTTGTCTGATTGCTACTGGAGCGAGCTGCGTCTTCTCTCGTTCATTTTCAGGCAGCCCCATCCGATTAAATTTAGGCATTCTGTATAGATTGCGACATTGCAGTGTTTCAAAGCACTCAGTGTTTTATAACGGGCATGGACTTAAGTGTATAGTGGAATTTTTTTTCTTTTATTTATATATCATAGCCTATGTAATATTGCACATTGTATGTTCACTATTTCTGGTGTAGGCTTACCAAACGGATTTTCATAAAAGTCAACTGTAAACCTATAGTAGGCCAATACCAAACAGTTAAATCGTAATCGTAAACTCGAGATTTCTAGAGCGCCCACAAAGCGAAGTCCCGGGAACCAGCTTATTGACAGGCGCTTAACCAAAACAGAATCGATAGGCAGGGGGTCAAAATCCAGAGTCAGGCAGTCAGACGGCTAAGGTGGATGATGTTTAGAGTTGAAATGGCGAGTGAGGTGAGGGGAAGAGAAGGAATCGAGATAGGATTTGTGAAAAAGCAGTGTTTTCAGTTTTGAGTGGAAGACCTGTGGAGAGATAGCAAGAGAGCAAGAGGTGTGGTCTTGGTGAGTTCATGGGAAGGATCGGATATTATTTTATCGTAGCACTGGCGGGAGTTTGTTCCAAAGAGGCGGTACAGCTATGGTTATGGAGCGAGCCAGGCAAATTTAAGTGATGAGGTGATCGAAGGATTAAGGTCGGAGCAGTGTTAGGGTGGAAGAGGAACGGTTGAACGGTACGTGGTTGGACCGTGAACAACTGACAGAGAAGGAGCGGCTGGGAGGACCGAAGTGTGTTGTCGACTAGGGATAGGACTTTATATTCTGTTCGTTCAAGAGTTTTAAGCCATTGGAATCATTTCAGGACAGGTCTGATGTGGTGGTGTTTGGGAGTTTTGGTGACAGACCGAGGCGGTTTATTTGGGTGGTGTCTATGTTCAGAAAAAGAGCATTGCAGTAATATAATTTGGCGTGAACTATAGAAATAGCGATTGTAGATGCAGTTTTGAAGTCAATGAGTCATCCGGCGGATTGAATATGGAGGTCCACAAAT
Source organism: Aporrectodea caliginosa (assembly GCA_020284085.1). Lineage (NCBI taxonomy): Eukaryota > Metazoa > Annelida > Clitellata > Crassiclitellata > Lumbricidae > Aporrectodea > Aporrectodea caliginosa. The sequence continues at coordinate 217,214 of JACEVL010000522.1, forward strand.
GTGCATGAAGCAAGAGCGGTCAAAGGTGAGTGATCTGTGATCGGAAAGTTAAGATTCTGGTCAAAAATCACACCTAGATTGTGGAACAGTGCAGGGCCGTAGCAAGCTATGATTGAGCCCTGTGCCAAGCTCGATGAAATCTAGCGCCCAGTCCCCTTAAAGACCAACTTAACCAATAACGACCAAATTTGTTATCTCGAATATAACAGAAAACTTTGTCTTTTAAAGATGATAGAAACGAAGTTAGCTGTGCTTTGTTAAAACAAATCATTATTAGTCACTTCAGATCTTATTTTGCTGTTGAAGGGACTTTGAGGCCCATGTCTGAGGTTTGGGCAATTTCCATGAGGAAATGATTCGACTTCTGTCGGGTTCCATTCCCCACCGTAAGGCATGGGTAACCCATCGTGCAATCAACACGGGTTTATGAAGCAGACGTGACTACAGTGACTTGTATAGCGCCACTAGTCGATATGTCTTTCAGCTCTTCAGATACTAGCCCGAGCTTAGAGCCTATACGACCGCCTTGGTGGCGACAGAAAAGTGTCCGCTCTGATTGGACTCCTCGTCTCAACACCAGTACTTTCATTATCGCGGCCTGGGGTTCACTTAGCACTTACTATACTTTTTAGCACTTCTGCCTGTTCTTCTTTCTGCTGTATAACTTTCTGGATTAAAGCATCTAGCTCTGCATTAGCTGGCACTGACAACTCAACATCCGTCATTTCGCTATTTCTGATTAAAGTTTAATGAAAAGAAATTCACGGAAGATACCGGATAGCGGTTTCCACATCCAATTACGCGAAAATTATATTTATCAGTTCGATTGATTAAGTTAGCTGTCTTTTCCAAAATTACAGTTTCATCGATCGGGACGACGGGATCGAATTAGCTAACGTCCATTCAATAGCACTGCACTTTTTTAGTAAGCAGGGACCGTACATGCCAAATAATCTAAGGGGCCGATTATAACGAAGTCACGACAACTTTGCTAACATGGGGTTTAAGAAAGTGTGACAGTTTGTGAATTGGGTGGCCATTCGTAGGCCTACTGTTATTTTATAGCATTTTATTTATAATTTGTTTTTAATTTTTTAGTAGAATTTCATAGCTTTTGTCACCTTTTCTAAAATTTTCTGTATGAAACATTTTATACGTTTATGTCAAAATACGCATGAAATGCATATCCTGAATGTGAATGCAATTAATTTTCACGATTCTTCTCGCTAGGAGCGCTAGTAATAATGCTGTTGCGAAGCCTTGTTTATGTATAAGCCTTGCTTTCGGAAGTATTATTATTTCTATGTTGAAAGTGTGACGTACTTTAGGGGGTCCGAGTTTTGTGACAGTTTGTGACAGGGGTGGAAGGGGAAAATGGTCAAAAATAGCGTGACGTACTTTATGGACGGCCCCTAAGCGCCCCTTCTCAGTGCCTGGCCTCGTTTATTGGCTAATCTACGTGCCTAAAGAACCGCGTTCTTTCGCTCGCTTTCCCACCAATCACAGTATCTCAAGCGCCCTTTTCCCCGCTTATAAATATCCACCAGTCACGGCAGTTCATTCTATTTGGCTTCTGCGCCCATTTCGGTCTATGCCAGATTTGTTAAATTGGTATTATTTAATTTTATTACATTTATTTCATTTATAATGTATGTTTGTATATTTCAAGATGAAGTAATTAGTAATTAAATCATTCCGCCTCGAAATTTGCGCCCCCTCTTGAGTTGCGCCCTGTGCCGTGGCACCGTTGGCACATGCCTCGCTACGGCCCTGGCGAACAGCAGAATTTGCAATGAGTGTGTGGGTGGATACAGAGTCAAGGTTGAGGAAAATAGAGGGATCTGGAAATTCCTTGAGTTGCTGTCGGAGGCCTATAAGAATGAATTCAGTTTTAGAGCGGTTCAGGCACAACAGGTTTGAGGTCATCCAGAAGATGTTTTGTTTAAACACATGGAGAAGATGATCAATGGAGTCGGAGAAGCTGTCTGAAGAGAAAGAGATGAATAATTGGGTGTCGTCAGTATGTAGATGATGGTCGACTTTGGATGCTTTGATGAGTGAGCTGAGTGGAGTAGTGTAGAGGATGAACAAGAGAGGCCCGAGAACAGAACCTTGCGGAACACCACAGGTGAGAGGACATGATTGCAATGAGGTTTCTGGTGTTTTAACGAAGAAAGAGCGGGAAGAGAGATGAGTCTGAATGCAGAGGAGAGCAGTATCAGTAAAGACCTACAGTATTGGATACAATTTGTAAGAGGAAAGGATCAGATTATTCTTACGCTACATTAATGTCTGATATAAGGAGACATTTCTTGAACAAACATGTCTATGCAGTTGCCACTTTTATTATTTCATGCAGTCGAGCATCTTATAGGCGTAGGCCTACCATTGGTTACGCCTATAAGAGAAATGCTGTCAATAAAAGCCATAACAGCTTCGTTGCTAAGTCCTTTTGATATATTATGTAGTCTACCTTTGCGCTTTCGACAGAAAGTTGCTCCTTTTGATATCTGTTCCCATGTGCTTTCAATATATCTTCGCTAAGTTCTTTTGATATATGTTGCTATATGCTTTCGATAAATGTGGGTTTTGCGAAACCTCACGTTTTGCAAAACGTCACGCTCAGTACAGTTGGTAGTTAGCTGTCACTGCTGCTCAGTGAGTGTGATATTGTTAAGCGCTGTTGATATATGTCGGTGTTCAGTGCTTTTAATCCTCTTGCTGAGTGATTTCAATATTTTTGTTTTTCAGTGCGTTTGATCAATATAAAAGAATTATTGCACATCTCGAAACTGCTCAGTGATTTTGAATCAATGATTTTGTATCTTCGTTCTTGTCTTTTTGAAGTCGGCTATAAATTAGTTTTGTCAAGTTGGACTAAATGTGTTTGGACTGATATTTTAGCAGTTAATCAATTAATTAGATTCAAAATAAACACTCAAGATTTCAAGGAATGCGGACATATTTATTTCTTTTAAGATGTCTAAAGCGCTCACAGACTGTGGATTGTGTCATAACGCAGATCGTCAAAATCACCACAAAAGCAGAATTAATTATGACAGATGTGCTTAACTAACACAACCAACGAACAACCGTTGAGTGTTTCTAAGAGTTCTATTATAATCTAAGAGGATGATATTCATTGAGTTCAATGAAATATGCATAAAGAAATAATAACGATGTGGATTAGACTATGCTTGGTCGTTTATGGCTTCCTGTAGGTGTCGCTTGGTGTTTCCACGTCCGGATCCCGTTGGATCATGATCACAGCAACCTTGAGGTACTGGTCAGGTGCCAGTGCTTTTACCACGAAGTGCTTGTTGTAGCCGCCGTGCAGATTGACCTGATAGCAGGCGTTGTACCACCATCCACCGCATCCGATCTTGGCGCAGTTGGAATAGGTGCTCTTGTCGTTATCACGGTCGTAGGTCGTGAAGGCCATTCCGTTTTCGTAGGACATGTCGCCGGCGTCTCCATTGTAGTTCTCGATGTTCAGAGTGTACTGGTCATCCTCGTTTCCGATAACGAACCTCTTGTATTCACCGTAGTACCACTTGCCGCCCTTCGTCTGGACTTCGTATCGCAGTCTGTACTTGCCGTCCTTCGTCAGCTTGTGCAGGTGTTCGAGACCGATGAAGAAGTTGCCGTCGTGGCTTCCGAAGCCCTTCTTGTATTCGGCCCACGATCGGTTGAAGGACAGGGCATCGCTGTCTCGATACAGGATGACGATCCAGTCATGGAGACAAGGAACTCTGAGACTGACTCCATAGGCATCCAGCTGGTAGGGCGATCTTGGCGAACCATAGACTGCAAACACAACCATGTGTGAATCTATAACCAGTGAAATAATCCCCTGCTTTGGACTGAGTTCCTCGTTGCTAATTGTCCTTCTGCACCAGGGATCACCAGGGATCATTTGAACCTGCCATGCTAAACCAGCTCATAAATTGCAAGTGTGGTATCATTCGTCACTTGCACAAAATCACTCGTCTAGAGATGTCTAACAAAAAGTGGAGATTACTGCTGTCGTGTGAGCGATATGGGCTTACCATACATTGCTTGATCAATGAATTGAGAGAGATCATAAACATACACCTATTTTATCGACGTAGTCCCCAGCCAGTCACATGGATGGCCAGTTGCCTAGTATAGCAATTGTATTATAGCTGAAGATTCACGATATTTTACGAGTATTTTACGAGTGATTCGGTTAGTAAACTATCAGCCAACCGAATGGTTTGGCGCAGGTCTGGAATTCCACTGATTCGCCTTCGCAGTATTCTTCGATGTATTTTCCATAGACCTGTCCTTTGACGAGCCTGCAGTCTCGCACTCTCTTCTTGTACGGTGTAACACCGCACTTCTGGATGCAATCCGTCCAAGTAGTCCAAGGTGTCCAGTTGTCTATCAGAAGCAGAACAAACGCTTTAACCAATATCTATGAATTTAATTATCAGGATGGCCTACTGTCTATCTGAGTCTGGTTCTATTTATATAAAAAGGCTTCACTCAGATCATTGCTAAAGAAGTGTTGAGGCGTCTCAATAAGGCCTGGGCTTGTCTGGCTTGTCTTATTGGAATTTCTAGATGATCTGATAGAATACACCACATAAAAACCTCAACTATAACCTCTGAATAATGCCCGACCTGTATTGTGACAAATAAGATTTGTAAACTCATGCACCTACTTCGTTGAAGGTGTGAATGTTTCCTAGGTTGAGGCATACCCTACCAGCATTTCCACAGGCATAGATTAAACCCAAATGGGCTCTATGGAGGTTCCATACAGGAATATGAGTCCTGTATGGTCTCCATGTGGCGTGCTGACAGGGTAGTTAATTGGCTAAGGAAAATGTGACACTGACCGCATGGTTTTTCGAAGACGTATTTCGTTTCAGTCGGAGCTCCCTTGCAGTTCTGTCCTCCGTAGAGAGGCGCCGGTCGAGTGCAGGCCCTTTGTCTTGTGGCCATGCCACCGTGTCCACAGCTCAGACTGCCCTTCGACCACGCACCCCAATCACCCCAACCGCCATCGATAGCTGCCAACCACAAAACACACGTCGTCGACACTACCGTTCAATTTAGAATCCAAAAGGAAGACAAAGACCCGCATCTACCACCGAACTTCAGATTTTATCAAATACTTCTAAAGCAGCTCTCAATGATTCACTGATGATCGCTGTTGTTCAAGATCAATGTATTGCTTTCGCTTGTAACTTGTTACATTAAGGAAAGTGATATAATTGGACATTAATTTTGATGGTAATAAATATTCAAGCATTGTTCTTACGTCATTACTGCAATCAGAACATTTCTGTTTTGCACTTAGTTCATTGCGTAGGAATGGTGTAATGAATGCTTTGTAAACACCTGCAATTAAAAATTAGGCTGCGTTATGAGTAAGCTGATGAGGCCGACGCGAGGCCTGTATACGTACAGCATGGTGGAGCAGTGCAGTTCTTTGATTCGAATGATTGTCCTGGACAGTTTCTTCCGGCATAGCTCGGAGGCGGATGGTCGCAGCGACGGTTTCTAGACACGATTCCCTTCTCTCCACAGGTGACACTGCACGGCGACCATTCCGTCCATGCGCTCCAACTGCCGTCGATTGCTACACAAGCACAACCGTACATACAGGTCTAGAACTGGGCAGTTTAAAATAGTCCGTCAGAAGACATTTTATTTCGCTTCCTTAGAGCTCTTCTGATCATATACTGAAACGTATTCAATAAAGGTTTATTTAAATGAGCGAGATGTAAATCCAACATTAGCACCTGATGGTTTTAAAAGACGCGCATCATTCATACATGCATACTTACATGCGTCCATACATACATGCATACATGTCATACACATATGCCATGTTCATAAAGGTAGATAAGCTGTGTGTAGACAATAAGTAGTCGCAATGGGATATCTGGACTCTGTACTGCACTGTGAAAATAATACAGACTCAGTATATGGCGCAGTAATCTAATGTACGACCATTTCGTTCGCTTAGAACGAAGATTCTACACCAGTAACATCACTGCGATCTAGCTTTTCCCTCAATTTTGTAATACTGGCAGTAACTACATATGCCAAAGTGCATTGAGGAGAAGATTCGGGGGACAATCAGAAAGAGAAACATCGAGACAGTCAGCGACAGGGTCATAGACATGGACAGCGAAGCATACTGTCACATAAATATTCGGACAGTTACACTTAGGCATACAGACAGAGAGAGTCAGTAAGACGTTTGTCCATTTTACCGCAAGGTGTCGCTGAGCATGACTTCGTCTCTTGAGCAATGCCGCTGCACGGTCGTCCTCCGTAGGCTGCTTCCGGGTTGTCGCATGACCTTGACCTTGTTGCAGTGCCTCCATCTCCGCAAGTCACGCTGCACTTCGACCACTGGCACCAGCTGGTCCAACCACCATCAACCGCTGCAAAGAAACACCAATCAATTCTCACAAATTGCTCAGACGTATGGCATAAATGTCACACTTACCATTTCGGTTTACTTACATCTGGATAGTCTACCGTTTCCAGGTAAAACTGCGTCCTGTGGTATATACATGTAGGCATTGTATTTTACATCATTCCATCGATAGAAAGCTAAGTTGCCTACTTTGGAGCATAGAAATCGATTTGTCATGCATTTGTATTGGATACAACGCGGAATAAGTATAGCTCTATTATCTTACGGCATGGTGAGCTGTAGCAAGGTCTCTTTTCGATGATATCTCCGTTGCACAGTTTGCCTCCATAGGCGGGCTTCGGCAGATCGCATCTCCTGGACCTCGTGGCAATTCCACCGAATCCACAGGTGACGCTGCAATGCGACCAATCGCTCCACGCGTTCCATCCACCGTCCACAGCTGCAACACAAACAGCGCAGGCATCGTTACCATAGTCTCAGTTACCTAGCAACGCTAGTGTCCATGGTTCTGAGTGATCACAGGTGGCAATGTGTCACTTAAAAGCAGCGATGACACTAAGATTTGATTGCAGATATTCTACTCTCTGACTTGGAAATATGAACCTTTGCTCGTGTTTTAGCGAAAAGGATTTTCATTTATTCCATAATGATATAATATATGTTTAAATTAAATTTTATATCTGTTTAAATTAAAGGTCGTATATGTTTAAATCAGATGTTATATATGTTTAAAGCTAAATGGAATCACCTATCAACATGCATTTGAACTGTTTCTTTTAACCTGTGTTTATGTTTCGATTGACTTTGATGTTTTAATTGTGCTACTGACCGCATCGCGGAAGAGGAATTGGCTTCGTTTCAATTGAAACACCGTGACAGTTTCTTCCATTGTTGGCCGGAGTTGGGTTGTCGCACTTCCTAGTTCTCGACTGGAAGCCATCGTTTCCGCAAGTCGAACTTGGTTTTGTCCAGTCGCTCCAGCTGCTCCAACCTCCATCAGTTGCTAGAAACATAGACATCAACATAGAAAATAGACTCACCATCATCGTACTCAGCTTTCGAAGCACCTAACGCCATGACGGTAGAAGCATTTCTTGGTAGATACAGTGAGTCGGAACTTTTGCACGAGCACGTTCAGCAGATCACACTACATAGAAGCCATTACTATGCAAACAATCATTCATGCGAGCAAAACACAAGAAGAAATTAATTGGCACGCTGCCAGACTTCGAATCCTAACAGAACACAGCTCATGTGGCGTTTAAACCAACCGTTCCAGTCCGTCTAGCTTAGGGCAACCAAAAGTCTAGTTTTAGGCCACATCTATTATTTTCATCAGCCTACTGGACGATAATCCTAATCATAAACTCCAAATTTCTAAAGCGCCACTTGAAAGTGAAAACGCAGGGCAACAGCTTATTCACGAGCGCTGTGTCGAGTCAGAAGGGTTGTCCAGAGATATCAACTGGACGTCAGTACAGGGTTCGTGTGGCTAGGTGCATGTCTCATTGTTGCTCGGGGCCTACTTGTGAAGGAGTGTCATAGTTCTTACGGCAAATAGGTCCGACGTATCTCTTGGTTTCGACGGCGTCCTCAGCACATGGCTTGCCACCGTACTGTGGTGCAGGGGAGTCGCAGAATCGGCGCCGATGGATGGTTCCCTCTCCACATGAGACATCAGGCCGAGTCCACTCTTGCCAGCTGCTCCAGCCACCGTCAATCGCTGCCAAGAACAAAGCACAAGTCAGTCAATGAAGAACGCAGAGTAAAGAATTGCGGCAGTTCTAACATGAGAGGTAGACTCCTATTTGTGGAAGTCTGTGAATGTGCTCTGCTATAATTTACGCCTGTACATTTCCAGGCTTGAAAGATCGCTTTTTAATTTAATTCGCTATATCAGCCTTCAAAACTACCAGCCTGGCATTAGGTTTCTTTTAGACTTTATTGTGTTAGGCCAACTTCTAGAATATTCGTTACGCAATAACTGCACAGTGAACTAGAGCATTGCCGAACTTTACTTTGTACCACGATTCATAAACTGCCCGGTTGCAGTAGTCCAGACTTTAAAACTGGCGGATGTCTTAAGGACAGAAAATATTACCATATTATGCATATTACAGATATATTATTATTATATCGATATGATACGGTTAGGTCTACCGCAGTATGGTGCAGTGCAGTTCTTGGTGTTGACTTTGTCTCCAATGCAGTCTTTGCCGCCGTACTGAGGAGCGGGATAGTCGCATGCTCGACTTCTATGAACGTATCCTCCAACTCCACAGGAGATGCTGCAGGAAGACCACCTGTTCCAGGCTCCCCAGCCTCCGTCGATCGCTAAAAAGCAATATGATGCGACACTGAAACACCGTACAAGTACATTGCACACAATTGCAGCAGATGCAGCGCCATCTCTCCCTATCAGTCAGATTCAACTGTGGTTTAAGCTGGTGGTGGTTCTCCTGCTCAGTTACCGGTACGTTTGTTGTCCTATAAAAACTGATTTAACGTATGATTTAATTGATGAGTGAAGTAGATATAAACTATAGTCTCGTATTGTAAACGTTAGCACTTTAGTCTGCATGAACTAGGCTACGTGAACATAGTCATAAGCAGAAAATACTTTATGTGGAGTGCATAGAAATTAGACGCATTAGAGCTAATCATTCCATCGTAACTTGTATGGATGAAAGTAAATGATAAAGAAAGAAAGAAAGCCGAGTTAGGAATTGGAGTATGTATGGATGTTGGGTCGGTTGCTTACGACAAGGTGGAGCTCGTCCTGGTTTGGTTTCTGAGGAAAGACCCTTGCAGTAACGGCCTCCGGCAGATGGCGTTGGGTTTGTACAGGTCCTGACTCGAGTCACAAATCCACCATCACCACAACTGACGCTGCATTTGGACCAGGCCTGCCATTCGGTCCAGCCACCGTCCACACCTAACAAGACCAACCAACACCACACATATGCAGTCACATTCAAATGCATAGAATTCCTGGACATCTTCTGGTTGCTATCTCGAACCTATCTATCCAGGCTCTGGGGTTTTATCGCCATTATAAGGGGCCCGATAGCGCATTGGATAGCACACTGGCGAAGAGAGCGAGAGGTACCTAGTTCGAATCCGTAGGCGGACATGCTTTGTAGGCTGCTATTAGCGCCGTTGTGTTGCAAGCTGTCTGTTCTGCTGTAGTTAAGATTTATGTCTTCTGGGTCATTTCGTGTTCTTTTGTGAAATTGTTTCAATTGCATACATGTAACTTTGTAAATGTACAGCGCAGTGCGTTTGTCTGAGAGGTGAAAGTGTTCTCAGCATTGCAGTTTCATCAGCCTTTGATCCCTGTGTTTCATCGCCGATACGTGTTTCAGGCATAACAATAATGACATGTCTCTTATTTTCCTGATGACCAACTCTTGATCTCTTCATTCTGTTACCGATATAATGGTGTCAGGCATCGAAGGCAGACTCTGTTCGTGTTAGAAGTGTAGTCCTTCTCATAGATACATTAGGCAAATGGGCTTCAGAGCGCATTACCCAGACGATTTTCTGCTTAACGTTGATCCATACGGTCAGGCAACTGTTCATAAGAATAATAATGTATAATACAGCGTAGGCTTGTCGCGCAGCCGCATTTCCAAGTGGGAGTTGTCAATACTGGAAGGCAACGCCCATTGGTTCGCGTTTATGATGTCTCGCAGTCTTATTTGTTAATAAACACTGCAATTGATGTAGGCGTAGGACCATATTACATGGATTTAGCATAATTCTGTGGCGTTAACATCATTTGCGAGTCTTCGTTTAATAACGTGGTTACCGACTACATAAGCACGAAATTATAGATTTTTCAAATCAGCAATTAACATTAATGTCTCATAATCAAATTCGGCAGAGTAAATGGCGCTGAAACAGAATAGAACTAATGATTGCCCACATTAATTATTGGATTCGAGGCCTGACGTGGAATATGCATATGTGTTCACAACGTCATTGACTCATTGTTCTCATCCGACCTTTTCAAACTAAATTGTAAGCGTGAGTTTATTTATTAATGGTGATTAATGGTGATGAGTCAGCAAGCCTAGACAGGCCCAGCGCGTATGTATCATATGTCTGTGATTTGATGGTGTGTTAACACTAATGTGTTGGTTCAGCGTCAATTATCAACAGGCTCGGGCGCATTCTATCACATGAGCTCGTACGCACTAAATTCGTTGGTAAGAAGTTAGCAGTCAATCATACTTAGACAAGTTTTTTCTGAATCAGCTTCAGTGAGTCTATAAAGGCCTTTGGCGAATGCATTCAAGACACAAATAAGCGAATTCGCTGCTGAAATGATTGCACTTTGCATATATATATAAATTTTTTTTCTTTCAAAAATAATATTGAAACTGGCCACTATAAACTAACTAGTTTTCATATCTTAACTCGTCCGGTCAGTGTGGAGACCTACTTAGGAATATTTTACAACTCCGTTACTACAACTCCTTTACTTTAAATTTCTATTAAAATGAATTTATTCGATCGTCCATGTACTGTATATAATTTATCGTCATAATAATTTAGGTTGCTGTGCAATATTTTAATTCATACTTAAAACTGATTAATTACCAATTATGAGCAGTGGCGGCATTTTGAACTGTGTATTTATAAAGTAACGGAGTTGTAAATATTTAGGAATCAAAGTTGTATGTTTTTCATATAGTAAAAAACTAAAATGAAAAATTAGGCCAAATCTGTCAAATTTAAGCTCTGCTCAATAATAAGTATGCTTCAGGACTGCCATTAAAATATTTGTGTAAGAAATGTTTTAAATTTTGCATGACTTTTTCTCTCTAATTCTATTTCTGAATTTGCCTCCGGTTGTGAAATATACCCATATATAATTTTCTGTGGAATATAATTGCAATTCATGGTTATCGCTATGGAATACATATCTCAGACGTCGCTGGTGATATATAATTCTAAGCGCTTAGTTCGTTACGGAAGTAGGTAAAACGGAAATCATAGATCCTCGACGCCTCGCATTCTGCGCTTCTCGTAAAATTGTCGGGCGCCACATAAATTACCACGTATCACTCCTGGGGCTTTAGAGACTTCAGTAAATTCAATACTTCACTCCAAACTACATGTACCACTTGCTTTGCGTGCTGGTAAGCTAAGGTGAAGGCTTTACCTATTACTGTTTTGTTGGATACTGTGTGAACTTGCTTATGTTAATTATAGTCTTGAAAATGTCACGTTCGTTTGAAATAGCCACACGCCCTAGCGAGGTGGGTGAGGTATGCCACACCCCTACGTCTCGCGTATCGAGACATGGTTCAGCACTGACTTAGTCGTTGAACGGCTCGATTGCCTGGTCGGAATTATGGAGCACCACAATAAAGGACAGGCAGAACTCATGAGAGGTCAGACGTTAATGAACGCTAGGTTAGCGTGACTGGCCACCAGAGTGGATCGCATGGAAGGCTCCGCATTAAGAAAGCTTGTTGTGGGATCTGAATCGGACCCTAACGATGGCCTGGCCATGGCTGCTCTCCGTCCGACCGCCGATGACATAGACCATTCGGTCCTTGGTCTGCGGGGACTTCCGGATGAGGTAAGGTTCCATCCGGAACCCCTGGGATATCCTGGTACCGTAAGAAGAAGTGAACGATTAAGCCACAAACTTAGACCTGATTAATCAGGTCTAGGCGGTAGTTCGCGGACGCTTACACGCTTAGTTATGGGTTCGAATCCTACGTTATACATTGATAATCGCTCTTCGTCACCTTGGATCTACCAGCAACACGTCCTGCCTCCTTCGGTAAATGGAGCTCAGGGGGTCGCCATTTTGCGACGGGGTGACGGAGTAGCCTAACAGTATTAACAATTCATTATGACTTCACACACATCTTCCATTTGCAGGTCTTATTTTCCACATAAAGAATTCTCGGCCTGATGGCATGGCTAAAACAGTGGGTGTTACACTTTTTGGTTCCAAATTAGACTATGAATTAAAGACAACATACCATGTTTTTGGTTCCAAATTAGACTAGGAATTAAAGAGGCTTTACCATATTAAGAAACACATGCTTTTGGTTCCAAATTAGACTCATAGAATTATTTTCAAAAATGGCTTTACCATATTACACAATATGCGGTATAACTGTAGCGATTTCATAGAATTCTCAAATAACTTGTTTTATTTTAATTACAAAAGTAATTTACAAAAGTTATCACTAGAATGAACCGGATAAGTTCTAAATACAATGGTTTTGTAGCCATCATTTCATGCTTAGTCATCATATCAAATACCAGTGCACAAAGATAACGAACGAAGAAATAGCCAGCCTCAAGGCACCATCTTGGAGAAACTGGCTGACCCCTTATTAATCTGTTGCGTGTAATAAGCTTTATCTTTTCGTGATTTTTAAAGTAAACAGTCACGTTCTACATTTATATGTATCTGCTGTTATTATTGACCACAGTAAAACGAACGTGACCATGTAAGAAGCTTAAATATTTTGTGATTACTGAAGCAACGTGTATCTAAGTACGTATCTATGTGGATTTCTACTACAGCGCATTTTAGGTAACTTACAAAAGTGCTGCATATGCTAACCTAATATATTTAACCATGACGAAAACCATAAATTTTATTGTTTTCCAACAGAAACAAAGAATACAAGCATCAAAAGAACAGTACAATCGTTGGGAAACAACAGGGGTAGAGAGCCATAAAGGGAACAAGTCCCGACTAGTAGGGTCACCCTTACATCATTGCTATACTTGAGTGGCAAACCGAATAATTAGTTAGTTTTGCTCTTTTTAATCCTTAACAAATCTTAACTAGTTAACTAGCACACACAATATTATTAGAACATACAATTGGCAGTCAAATAGGTACGCAATCTACTTTTGAATAGGTGAAAATTATTATTATTTAAAGTTATTAAAGACAGAGAGTTAAGAATTAAGCGAACAGTCCCCAACTAGAAGAGTGACCACAGACAAGCTCCGGCAGACACGCAGACAGAACACACCTGACGGATTCCCATGCAGCAGTGATAGTAGATAAGGTGACCTTAGTTCCTGGACTAAGTTGCATCGGAGAAAAGGAACAACGACAGGTAAAGGGGCTCGCAGTACACGATCGCCAACTCTAAGCAGTCTGTCACAGATGGTGAAAGACGGGAAGTGGCCTGAGATAGATTTGGGAATAGACATTCATATCGAAGTCAAAGACCTGCCAGCTGAGCAGCAATCCGAATGAAACTAACGGGTTGAGTGAAAGCAACACTGCCCTGCTGCTGGGTGAAGCCATGTAGTACTATTTCGGTATCCCCGGTGAAGCCTACAATAATTATTATTGGCCGGCATATGGAACTGGAAAGGCTGTGATTGTCTGGAGTGTGAGGTCAAGGTTAGGAGCATGTTACAGAGGAAATATAAGCTGCCACCCGGAGCGCTGAGTGGCAAGAGACCCGTTTGTTCGGTATATGGCTTCTTTTACCCATGGTTAAGGCACATTAATTTGGATCTGCTATCAGGCCGCCGTAAGCTAGTAATGTAGAATGTTTTTGGTAAAAACATAGTGCGGTAGAATCGAAAAGTCTAGTAGTAAGCTTAGATGTCTTTCACTTCTATCCAGGATAATCCCTCAACCGGGTTCCATAACAGACATCACGGAATGGAGATAAACTCTCCAAGAGCAAACTCCGACTCACTGGCCATGGGTCGTTCCATTATTCTGGAACGCGGCAGACAATGGCATTCTCCTGGTTCGTCCCGTAGGGATTTGACACCCGGCAGTTCCGAATAAAACAAGGAGCGTGTTACGATATGTCGTGAGATTTTCATGCAATATATCCGCCAGGTGAGTAGGATTGAGTAACCCGAAGATTAGTTAGCTGAACTTGACATCCGCTCGCTACGTAATAATAAATTGCTTTCCTTCAAGCATTAAGATCAGGTTGCTACATAGACAAAGACTATGCTACACATTATCAAAATTCGTAAACGGTGGTTTCCTTACAATATCAAGAAGACAAATTATTTATCAGGGTAGACAGACATACAAATAGCATATTAAATTAAAACGATACCGAAGCTGTGGAACTAAATCTATTGTTTGCAACCATAGAAAACGTTTCCAAATCAACTGATATCGGAATTTGTTCAGATACTCGATCCTTCCGACGAAGTATACCAGGTTTGGAACGTTAGAGGAGACTAGTCTCGACGCTCTGGATATCATCGCCACTGATCGTTGGTACAGCTGTGGTGAGGTTATACGTCATAAGTTCGGACGATGGTGGAACCAGTTGGACAATTAGTAGGAAGTACGTGATCAGTAGACCAAGAATCTATCAAGATACAAACAAAATGCCTTGCATATTATTATTATAACTAAAAAGATTAAGACTGTATTCTATTGTAGTGATCTTCAACGTGTGGTCCGCAGACCATCTTGGTCCGCGAGCGCGAGCAGATGGTCCGCGGCTACGAGATACCAAATACACCCTTCCCTGTGTACAACGTAACACTGTGTAGTCGTTCAGTAAATGGCATTCCATCCTTCTAGGTGTTTCTAATGCCATATCTATTCTATCATTTTGGAGACATTACTGTCCAAGACACAGACAACACACTTTGCCTTTACTTTATTTTTTGCCAAATCATTGCGCCATAGGACGTATAGGCCTACGTGGTCTGCCATATGTTTTACTCAGGTAAAGTGAATCCAGGATGAAAACTTAAGAATCACTCTTCTAAAAGAAGCAGATTGTGAAGGTAAAGAAAAAATATAAGGCAACAAGAACAGCACATAATAGAAACAGAAGGTTTATATGAAACTAGTTGCCTACAAAAGAAAAGACAAGAAAAAGGAGACAGAAAGATGACCAATGAAACCACGAGAATTAGTGCTATTTTTGTAATTGAATAAATAAAGTCTCTTAAAAGGGAAAGAGAATTAAGTAGTATCAGTCAAAAGTGAACAAAACTCAAAAGAGACAACGCAGTATCTACAATGCTTCATGCAGCACTGAATCCCAGATTTATAGCTAATATGCCGGCGTAGATGCTGACAGCAATTGTACAAGTGATACTGGAAGAAATTGCAAAACAAATTTTTGGTAGAAATCAGTTACGCAGGAGATAGTCCTTCAATGTCTAAGTCTTAGACCGAACTGCAGATAATAGCACATGTAGGCCTTCTAATTATTCAAAATGACAGCTGATCTAACTTACCGTAAGAATTGCGTTTCGATCTATGACAAAGATTTTCAAGACAGTGAATCCAATTGGTTCTCCGGTTAATCGATTCAGAAAGGTATTTATCTACAAGTAATTACATCGAATATTCAGATGTTGTTCACCAACGTTTCGGTTTTCATGAACAATCAATTAATTTCTTTATTTGCTTAAATATTTCATTTATGATACATACCGCCATTCATCAATCAATAAATTGTGTGAAAGGCATACTCGAGAAAAACAAAAAGGGTTGATTGATTAAGTTATTAACAAATTAGACAGCCTGCTCATTTATAGAAAATTACTAATCGATTGGCCAGTAACTTTCAAAAGAACTTCATCAGCAGAGAAACAAGACCCTTCTAAACATTCACCTGCCCAATTGTCTCCGCATTCAAATTGGTCATGTTGATATCGTGAATTCTCTCGTATATTTTATGAGCCTGTGAACGTAAAAGCACCAACATTTGAAATTAAATGCAATGTCTGCCCATTTAAAATAAAATAAGCATCTATGAAAGTCATATGAGTATGAACATGTCCGTTTTAAAATAATGTAAGGAAGAAGAATTAAATGGCTTCAAAATAATTTGTTTTCGTCGTAGAATTTTGAAAAAACTTATCAATCTTCATTTGTCGCAATTTAATAATATCCAGTGGCGTAGAGAAGAAGGGACAGGGGGCGAATCGTCCCGGGCGGCACTTGTGACGGGGCGGCAAAATAGGGCTGAAGAAATATAAAAAAAGATTTCAATGTTGGATAAAAAAAATGAAATAGTAGTAGTTGAGAAAGAAAGCAAAGGAAGAAAAAGGAAGAAAGAAAGAAAGAAACCGTCACTTTGGTCAATTCCGAAGCCGCACCTAAGTCTCATTAGGGGCGGCTTCACTCTAGAGGTATACGTTAAACAGTTAACATAACTGTAGAAAAGGAAGCAGTTTCTTTGTAATGTTTACTAAATATGAGCATATTATATTATTATCCATAATCCAAATAATCCAGTAAATTAAATGCATCGCGAAATTTGATATTTAATGTTATTAAATGTGAAACTTCTGCTGCGCACAGTAAGCCGTGTTTGCACCGTCACTGTACAGCAAAATAACGGTAATTAATCATCTTTGAAGAATGCAGCAGCGCTGTGTCTTGCCTTTTATTTAATGAACACAATCATTACTGTACGCTGCTTCCGCGAAATTATGATATAACATTTTTTTAAAATCTGAAATAGTACTCTTTTTCGTAAATAAAAATTGGTGTCTGTCTTTAATTCATTCATTTCCATTTGATGGTTCCGTTTGGTTCGCACTATATTAGTTTTAACTGTAACTATAATGAGATAATAACTTTAAGAGTTTTACTGTGAGATACTATGATTGTTAATAACCAGTTCCTCTCGGCCCACTCGTATTAACTATAGACACTCGCATTGCGATTGAAGATGAGTAAGAGGCTGAACAAAGTGGAGCTGAATTTTGAAAACACTGAAAATTTGGGGTTGAAACGCAGAGAAAATCTAAAAAAGTAGGTGGTGCTGCAGCTATGCGCCAATATTTTGTTTCTTCTACCTCCGCAACTGAAGCGGCCAGTCAGCGACAGTCGCAACTCATGCAATAAAATGTTTTATTATCTAATAATAATTGATTTCAGTAAGTTGAAAATTAGGCTATAGCTAAAACGGATAATTAAAAGATGCAGTGAAAAAATGATAAATCCAGACAAGCTATCAACTTCATGAAATAAAATTGTCGGCGTACATAAAACAAGAATGACGATCGTCATGCAAATTGCCATCTCTTACGGAAGATAGCATATCCAAAATTAAGTGGCCAAGGGCGCCATTTTGGACCGTCGCCCCGGGCGCCATTTCAGCTCCGTACGCCTCTATATTTATCTAAGTACTAAAGCATATCCCCACTGCTTGTCGATACCAAAATTGCTTTAGGCCCTAATTTAATTTAATTCCTATGCCCCATACCTTCGTTTCTTGCTATAAGAATACTGTTCTATAGGTATTTGAGTCCGAAATAACGACAAAAATAAATCCGATTCATTCTCACCGAATTATTCACAATAATTCCTCCAAAAGAAACCATTGTAAGACAAAAAACACTCAATGAGAGCCAACATACTCCAAGAAAGAGAAAAGTTGGGCCATTGGTAAGCCAAGAGCTCCATATTAAATTATAAAGATTTGCGATCACGAGGAATATCAAGCCAATGACGTAAGCCGCGTTGCTGAGGCAGATAAAATTGTCGGCCTTTGAGACAAGACGACTTAGCATCTGATGTTGTCGTCGCAGATCTTCAAAGCTTTCTTTAAATGACACGGAATTCTCGATGGATTCGCGGAATTTGCGGTTGCAGATGGTGAATTCTTTGGAGAAGATTCTGGCCAGTAAAAGATTTGATGCAATTGGAAAGAAAGCTGCACCATTCACGTACACGTGAATTAGCATATACAGACATCGAAGAACAGGCAATGTCTTTGGGTTGAGGCGAATAAGGGTCTTGTACGGTGCCAGTAAGATATCCATTGCATTTTCGTTGCTGGAGAAGTTAACAAAAGCGAAGAATACGACGTTAATAGTCCAAAACTGCCACACTATAATAGTGTACAACACTGCTTTCTTTCGGACGAATTGTAGAGTTTCCGGAGTAAGCTTCTTGTCAAAAATTCGAAATAGTATTAGCATTTTTCCACTGCAACATGCTCGATAGAAAGAGGTTTGTGCCAAGGTACACTTCAGCGTCCATATGAAAACGACACATTTCCATATGATGTCAGAGTCTGGTTTGTCACTCGGATAAAAGATTATGGCTAACCGGATCGTGTTTAACCACATGGCCACCAACACAGCAAAAGCGTAGACATGACTCGGACCACTGAACTTTGGCAAAGAACACCTGCTCTTAATGTTGGCGTCGCTTCCATTGTCTTTCAAAAAGAATAGTCCAAAAATTCTCATTGAATTTATGAGTGGCGAAAGAGCTTTCAGTATTGCACTTTCGTCGGCTTTAACGACGTCTTTCACATCAGCGTCTGAATTTTCCGGCACAACGACAATGACTTCGCTTCCTTGATTTTGTGGGCGGACTCTTCTCATTTCCATAATGACGCACTGTAACGTACTATTCCAAAATATCCTGAACCCTCAACTGTTGTCTATTTCGTTGATTTTCGTTTGTTTTTCTTTTACGTGAGGTTAACTTATTCCAGTAAGCTCAATTCTCACGAATAGTGTATGTTATGCAAACACATCGGCACTAGTCAGGCGATATGGTTTCCTACGAGAACATCTCCGGTACCTGTATTAGGCTACGTAGGCCTATTGCGTCAACAGCCATAAGTAATACGACACTAATCGATGGCTGAGATCTGCTTTCAAGTGCTTTTCCAGTTGCAATGTAGGCTGAAATATGAGCAGCTAAATTCACGAGCAGCGTTGTTGATTTTTCCATTGATTGCGTCTGTTGGATGTCTTCGTTGTTACAATGGTATAAAACACTAATACAAAGATGCCTCTGTTTGCTAAACCACTGCTGTTTTGATGAGTGCTCCACGAAAGACTGTAAACGAATCGATGGCCACTCTGATCGATCTTCTGGTAGGGGCTTACATGAATTGCAATTGTCTCTCAGACGTATCTAATTCTCCAGACTTAGACTGGAACAATATTGATGTAGATTTATGCTTGAATTTGATGGCAAAACTATCATCTGAACTGAAATATAACTGCAGATGAATCTGTGCGCCAAATGTGGTTAAAGGCGTAAATACCTTGAAGTGATGCTCTAAAGCGCTTCCTAAAAGCAACGAACTAAAAAATAGACCAAGCTAAGACGTTAGGAATTGTGCTTTTGCTTTTTATAATTTATCAATAAAGCCACATGAATACTTAGTCTAAGCATTAATCTACTGTCATTCCAACAATAGCAAACTATGAAGGGGCGAAAATACAATTTGCAATAATTCCCAGTTAGTGCTACGTTTCCTCAAGAACCAGTAATTATGCGATCATAAACATATATGCTTTCAAAGAAACACAAACAGAAGCACACCGTGCATTAATGTTTCAGACAAAATAGGAATAATTATATACAATGGTCGATTGGCTGATCCCTATTATGCATTCGAGAGTCGCTGTCATTCCTGTGATAGAACATGTTTGGGCGATCGAAAGGGAACACAAAGAAGTGACGTGTTCCTTGTAAACGAAACCACAATCGATTAGCAGACATTCAGAATAAGGAAACCAGCATAAAGAACACTCTCTTTGCTCATGCTTAGTTTCCCACCTTTTCATTGATTGATCCTCGACACTCAGAAAGACGTAATATACACCAGTGTCATAGATCCGACACAAAGAGCATTGAAAAAGACAAATCACATGACAGTAGACGTGGATTTTTCACATTTTAGAACCTCTAATCGTGTCCATGTTTAGAGGCATTGTATTGTTAGCACAATGTGTGCAAATTAATTTTGTTTTTTTATGTTTTTTTAGTTTTGATCACTGGTTTTTGCAGGTTCTGAATCAAGTGAAATTTTCTTTGTTTGTTGCTTTAATAATGTTCATAGCATCAGTGTTATCTGAAGCTAGGGTAAACGAAAATCTTGTGTCTTCTGCAATTAGCCATACATTGATGCATTATCTAAATAGTGTGTCTAAACTGTCTGTTAGGTTTATGGGTTCCAGAGAGGTAACTCTAGTCAATAATAAAAATGTCAGACCTAAGTGAAGGATTAATAGGCGGATCCTGCTCAGTTCCAACATCCTCAGATAATATCGAAGATGATTTGTCCACACAGGCAGCTAAGCCTGTGTCTCCTAGTCCGTGGTTTCCTCAGTTAGCCAGCCCTTTTACATTGTATAATGACATGTCATTGTTGACAAGTGCAGATGATTGTGATCCTGATCTAAATTATTATGGTCAACTAACAACACATCCAACCAGATATCTATGTTCAGATCAATTTGATGAATTCATTGGTTGTAATTCACTTAACAAAAACCTTAAACTATTGCACTTAAATATACGTAGTTTTCATAAGAATGGTGCTGCACTTTTAGAATTTCTTGAAACCTGTAAAACTAAATTTGACATTATCGCATTAACTGAAACCTGGAGTACCCCTGCTACAGAAGACCAAATCTACTGCTCAGGGTACAACGTCATTTGTAGATCACGTCCCCAAGGAAAAGGAGGAGGTATTGCAATCATGATTAAAGATACTCTACGCTTTGAACTGGAGAACAATCTACCAGCTTCTAATACAGAATTAATGGAATCTGTTTTTGTAAGAGTGTACACACAGTCCAACTCTGCCATTACATTAGGTACAGTGTATAGACCTCCTGGAACGGATATTAATTTATTTTCTGATAATTTATCTCAGATTCTAAGTAATCTTAAGACACAGAACAGGTTAAGCTATGTCTGTGGTGATTTTAATATTAATCTTTTAAATTGTGAGTCACATGCTGGAACGCAAAATTTTGTTAACTCTATGTTGACACTTTCCTACTGCCCTTTGATAAATATGCCTACTAGAATAACTGAGTTAACAGCAACCCTTATTGATAATATTTTCTGTAACAGGATGAATGGTGATGAGTTTTCTGGTATTCTGTGTACTGATATATCTGATCATCTTCCAATATTTACAGTTCTACCTAACCAGTCCTCGGAACAATTGGTGTTGGAGAGGTCTAAGTATGTTGCATCTCGGTCTAAATCCCATGGTAACTTTGCAGCTTTAGATAGAGTTGCTGGCCAATGGACATGGGAGGAAATCACTACCGAGACTAATCCTGATGTTTCTTATTCATTATTCATAAGCAAGTTAAATAGGGCATTTGACTCTTGTTTCCCTCTTTTACTTAAGCGCAAAAGACAATATAGAACCAAATTGAAACCATGGTTAACCCCAGCCCTTGTGAAATCTATTAAAAATAAGAATAAATTATACAAACTTTATCTCAAGTCTAAAAACAATGATATATTAAAGGAATATAAAGCATATAGAAATAAATTGACTTCTCTTTTGCGTATTAGCGAAAAACAATATTACGCCACTAAATTCGATATATATAAAAACAATTTGAAACAAACATGGAAAACTATAAAATTAATAATTAACCGTAATTATTCTGCTAAATGCATTAACGCTATAAATGAAGGCAATGAACTAATCACTGACCCTCATGCTATTGCCAACTCTTTTAATAAGTACTTTACTGAGATTGGGCCTAACCTGGCTGCAAAGATAGTTGACCCAGGTATTGATCACACCAGCTATATGAAAAAACACTTTGATTATACACTATTTTTGAGACCGACAGATGTAGGTGAAATTAAGACATTGTTAATGGAACTTGATAATAGTAAATCTATGGGTTTTGCCGATATTCCACTTTTTGTGTCTAAACATATTGTTGACTGTATTGTGAAACCATTAACGCATGTTATTAACCAGTCTCTCTGCACGGGTATTGTGCCAGAGCTTATGAAAAATGCCAAGGTCATACCATTATTCAAAACTGGTAATAATCTTGATGTTTCCAACTATCGACCAATATCAATCCTCCCTACCTTTTCAAAAATTCTAGAAAAGGTTATGCATAAAAGAATTTATGATTTCCTGGAAGCAAACAATGTACTCTACAATAGGCAGTATGGCTTTAGGAAAAACCATTCCACAAACTTGGCCATCTTAGATGTTGTTGATCAAATTAGCATGTCAATTGATGACGGGAAATACGCCATAGGTATCTTTTTAGACTTATCTAAAGCATTTGATACTATTAATCATAAAATTTTATTTGATAAGCTGTACCGTTATGGCATAAGAGGTAATGCCCTTGATTGGATTAAGAGCTATCTAAGTAACCGTTACCAACAGGTTGTAATTGGTGATGCTATATCTGACAAGTGTCCTATAACCTGTGGAGTTCCGCAAGGGTCTGTTCTAGGTCCCCTTCTTTTTCTGTTGTATATTAATGATATTTGTGAGTGTTCTAAAACCTTGTTATTAATTTTATTTGCGGATGATACATCAGCTTTCATTTCTGGTGATGATCCAAAAACACTGACAAAAGTTATAAATGATGAACTAATTATATTAGCAAACTGGTTTAAAGTGAATAAATTGTCCATAAACCTGAAGAAAACCAACTATATTTTATTTTCTGGTATAAGAAAGAAGGTTCCCTTTAAAACTCTCAATGTCACAGTAGATGATATAAAAATAGAAAATGTTACATCTGCAAAATTTCTGGGTGTTATAATTGACAAAAACTTAAATTGGGCTGAACATATACGTACCGTAGAAAACAAAATTGCTAAAACTATAGGGATACTGTATAAATTAGGAAAAATATTAGATAAATCAATTTTGAAGTTATTATATTCTAGCTTAATTTTGCCTTATCTCCAGTACTGTACAATGATATGGGCTAGTGGTTACCCTTCTAAGCTGAAAAAACTGATAACTCTTCAGAAACGAGCAATTAGGGGCATTAATGGTGTTGGCAGATTCCATCGATCTACTGATTTATTTAAAGAGGACAGGCTACTTAAACTTCCTGATATTTGCCATATGCAATTAATTACTTTTATGTTTCGGCATCGTCATGGAATGCTTCCTAAACGTTTTGATACCTATTTTAAAACTAAGGAACAAATACATCAGTATGAAACTCGCACTAAGACTAATTATCAGTCTTCCACCTGCAGGTCTAATACCCGCCTACATTCAGCAATGGTTCTTGGTCCAAAACTCTGGAATTCGTTACCCCAAAAGTTTAAGATTATGGACTCCCTAGTCACATTCAAAATAAGCTATAAACAGTTCTTGATATCTGGCTACTAACCGGTTTATTCTTTTGTTTGTTCTGTTTTGTTTTATTTTGTTTCGTTTCATTTTATTTTATTCTATCTTGGTTTGAAGCACCACATTGAATGATGCATTCTGAAACTGAAACTGGAAATTTGTTACTAATCACTCGATACATGTCTTAGTTAGAATGAATCTCACTTCTTGATGGTTAATTAATTGCTGTCCTTTGAACTACATTGTAAGGTGGACTCGATAAGCTCAGTTGAGCTTTTTTCCCCTTCCAGAATGATTCTTATGTTAAGCCAACACTTTGTGTATCCCATTATGTGAATAACTGTACCGTTGTGTTGTGACAAATAAAATTGAAATTAAAATTGAAATTGGTGTCAGAACTGTTCTCTGTTTAAACAGGATCATAATAATATCATTCAGAACTCACTTCCCGAATAAATAACAAGCATGCCTTGCGAATATGTCCACATGGCACCCATATTTCCACAAGGGAGATGCATAGAGACCCCATAGGTCCAATATAATGTCCAGGAAAAGCTGGTAGTGTGGTAAGATATTTTGAAAATTCGAGGGCAGATAAGCACACAGTTTTAGGTTAAAGGCAGTTGCATCGGTTAAGAAGAAATAAATGCCGAATATATCCATAGAAGTTCCAGTAAAGAGATGGATAGCGCGAAAAAATCAAAGTAGTTAAAACAAATCTGTCTGACATATTTTGTCATCATACCCATGGGATTGTGATCATCTAGGTGGAAAAAGAGTAACAACAGTGAAGTGATAAAGTTCAAAAATAATTAAAATATCATACAGAATTTCAATGGTGGTGAACTAACTGGGTTGTAACTGGGTTGTACGTTTCGACTAAAAAATAAAAAAGTAGGCACAATACTCAGGATGGACAGTTATGTGATTGGCAACCAAAAATATACATATTAGTACAGTTGCATGTACATGTCTGCGATATTTAGCTACGAATATAAATTCATTTTTCCATGCCACTGTTCGTCATTTCTTTTCAAATGTCTTTTGCTCTGATGTGACAACAAAAGTTTATGTATTAAAAACTAACACTCAGTCATTGGTTTCGGGCAAACTACCTAAGATACGACTATTCAAAGCTTTCTCCTATAGGGCCTATTCTTCTTCACCTGTACAGATATTTCAACTTGGCCGTCCTTCCTTGTGGATTGACCGTCTTTTAATGTAACAGAGAGAACAAAACGACTAGCGAGATACTTTTTCATTCCAAGAGCAACCACTTCCAGTGAAAATGGCGAAAATGCATTCTTCTATAACTTTAAAATAGGCATGATTGCCTGTGATGAGCCAAATATTAAATAAAAGTGACACCTTTTCATTTAATCAGTTACCGATTTTGACGATTAGGCAAAGTACGAAAAAGGTTAAATAATCAGAACACAAAATCTACGACTAGATAAGCCAGTCACGATAAGGACAAAGCGTAACTGCTAGGCTACTATAAAGTCGTGTTAGCCAATATATACAATTGCTTCGACATTATATTCCTGCAATGGAGAAACTCAATACGGAATGTTACAGGAAGCTGGTTGTAAAATTATCGAAAAACGCCACTGGTTAGCGTTATAGCCAGGGTGGTATTTTGCGTTGATGTCTGGTTTCCTTGACTGTCAGATGATGGTGGAACCAGTTGGACAATCAAAAGGAAATATGTAATCAGCATACCAGTAATCTATGAATAAACAAAACAAGCAACTTAGATCGGTGACGAGAGTTTGAGAACAATATTATATTGGAGAAGCTGACTAAGTATGTTAATCGAAATAGTAATCATACTCGTAAACTCCGCATTCATAAAGCACCATTCTAAAGATGAGCGCAGGCCAATAGCTTATTTACGAACACTAAGTCAAGTCAGACACAATGTTCAGAGATCGATGTCCAGTGTGGGTCTGAGTTCGGTTGCCAGAGATACCACAGAGAGAAGGCAGAGCAGCTGCTTATAGGCGGGTTTCGCTGAGAACGAGAAAGCCTGAAAGACGGAATATCGGATGGATTAAGGCAGAAATTCTTGGAAAGTGAGACTACAATTGGAATGGAAAGATTGTGGGGTGATATGTAGAGCAGCTTGAGGCAGATGATGGTTGGTAAGTGACGGTATTAAGTGACGGAAGATATTGAGAACATACGGAATTCTGAACGAAGTTCGTTCCAGAGTCGCGATGTAGTGTGCGACATGGATCGGTTTAAGAAGTTGAGGCGAGTAGTTTGCATAGGGAGAGTAAGATGTGAGGATGATCGGGTGGAGTGGGGTGTCTGGATGGTAAAGAGTTCGCGAAGGTACTTTGCCTGAGAGTATTCTAGTGTGTTGTAGATTAACGATAGGACTTTGATGTAGATGCGCTCACTAACCGTTAGAATTGTGTTTCGATCGATAATAAAAATTCTCCAGACGCTGAAACCAATCGGTTCTCCACATAAGCGATTGAGAAATGTATTGATCTAAAATAATAAAATATTGGTATAAATATTCGCTTTCGCTTTGTCTTTTTAGTTAGATAGCTTTACATATAACAGCAATTTGCATCGAAATTATCATTATAGTTGTCTGCTGTTGAATATAGCCCAGCCAATGGCCAATTGTTTCATATCAAAAGTATTTAGGCGTCAATAAATGTTCAGCTCCAGACCAAAAAATATAAATTGTTTGTTTGGAAACGCATAAACCTACACATAATAAGGTTTAGATTCATTTACTATACCTGTCCAATTGTTTCCGCACTCAGATTCTTCAAATCAATATCATGAATTCTCTCGTAGATTTTGTGAGCCTGCAGGAAAACAAACAGACATACGTTTGAAATTTGCGCTGACATCGAGGGCAAACAGAAAGAATCAATAACACAAAGGAGAAACAAGTAACGAATCGAATGTAATGCACCAAATTGAAATTGCTATCATATCATCTGCAAAACTCTCGCTGTAGACAACATAGACTATATTAATTATAGTCTATGTTGTCTACAGCGAGAGTTGCATATTATATTTTATTGCCATAATCTTAACATATGCCCAGCACACGTTGAATAACCTCAGAAACTGTTTCTCAGATGACGATAATTCTTTCAAAATTAATTTAGAAAGAAAACAGATAAAAAAACTCATTTGTCAAATCGAAATTAATCATTTGAGGTTGTTATGCGACGAAGTCATGTGAGCAGTACTCTCTCTGTCTCTCTCTCTGTCTCTCTCTGTCTCTCTCTGTGTCTCTCTGTCTCTCTCTGTCTCTCTCTGTCTCTGTCTCTGTCTCTCTGTCTGTCTGTCTCTCTTCTTCTCTCTCTCTCTCTCTCTCTCTCTCTCTCTCTCTCTCTCTCTTTCTCTTTCTCTCTCTCTCTCTCTCTTTCTCTCTCTGTCTCTGTCTCTCTTTCTGTCTCTGTCTCTCTGTCTCTGTCTCTGTCTCTCTCTGTCTCTCTCTCTCTCTCTCTTTCTCTCTCTCTCTCTCTCTCTCTCTCTCTCTCTCTCAGTTCTCTCTTTCTCTCTTTCTCTCTGGTTCTCTCTTTCTCTCTCTCTCTCTCTCTCTCTGTCTTTCTCTGTCTCTGTCTCTGTCTCTGTCTTTCTGTCTCTGTCTCTGTCTCTCTGTCTCTGTTCTCTTCTCTTTCTCTTTCTCTAACTCTCTTTCTCTCTTTCTCTGAACTCTCTTTCTCTTTCTCTTTCTCTTATCAGCAGCTCTGTCTCTCGTCTCTAATGATGTCTCTGTCTCTGTCTCTGTCTCGCTCGGCTGTCATTCTGTTCTCTCTGTCTCTGCATCATCTGTTCTGGCTGCCTATGTCTCTGTCTCTGTCTCTGTGTTCTCTGTCTCTGTCTTGCGTGATCTTTGCCAGCCTGTCTCTGTCTCTGTCTCTGTCTCTGTCTCTGTCTCTGGCTCTAAGTCTCTGTCTCTGTCTCTGTCTCCGTCTCTGTCTGTCTACAAGTCCCTGTCTGTCTGTCTGTCTCTCTGAGTCTCTCTCTCTCTCTCTCTCTCTCTCGCTCTCTGTCTGTCATTGCTCGCTCCCGACTTTGTGCTTGGATTTTATGAACTTATATTCAAGATTGTCATGGGACGTACTGCTGTAATCGACATATTGCTATTCAATTTAACCAAACTTTAAAGTTCGTGCTCAGGGAATTGAGCACAGACAGCCTTTGGTACTCAACTGTATTAAATATATCATGTGCTGCAAACGTGTAATTATTTAACCTACTGACTTCATGATTTGCGAACATTCAGCACAAAAATTCAATAATTTCGCTAATTTGGTTGTCTTAGCGGAATTCCATACCCCATTAACACCAGACACTCAACTGAACTAGAAGAGCTTGTCCAAATAATAACGCACCTCGAGTATGTGCATACGATTTGCATAGAATTGGGTACAATGATTTTGTTAATATGACGCCGGTGTCACAAAATAGTAGCCTATCCCCCATACATGAGTATCCCCCCTTAGCGAATAGAGTATTTGCTTTAATTTACATTATTGGCGGTTTCTAAGTGTATTCGGTCGTAGGCTACTGTTTGAATTTATTGTACATATAAAATTTTTGAATTGCGTATCTTTAGTTTGTACGTCGACTTGAAATCAATTTACTTCGTTTTTGGTGATTTTGACTGGATTTTCGTCGAGGCTATCGTGATGCGTATGACGAAGGGGGATAGAATGGTTTATCCCCCGGATACTCTAAACCGGTTTATTCCATCCAGGGGAATAAATTCATACATCCCCCGGATAGTCTTAGGACCGATACTCTATTTTGTGATACCGGCAGTCACAGTCATCTAAAGCAAAATAAGCCGGGTTAATAATTTGAACGATGGCTTTGAACGTCGAGTATCATTTAAAATAGCATGCACCCCGCATACAATACTTTATAATTTATCGAAAGTAAAACGTAAAACCAACGTAAGCTGCATAATTAAAATGTGTCCAGTCATTTGCATTGCTGTGGTTGTGCCTGTGGTTGTGCCTGTTCCGATCCCAAGATGCTAAAATATTGACATTGTCTCAATTAACACTAACATTATCGATTCTTGGGTCTGCTTCATTTTTTGGAATGGCAACCAAAGTTTGATATGCTAAAATCAGTTTATTTTTGAAATGAAGTTTACGCCGGCAGTTGGTTAATTGGTAACACGCTGGCACAAAGATCTGAAGGACGTGGGTTCGATACCTGCTAGCCCATAAGGTTAACTCAGCCTTCCATTTGCTAAACTGCATTTGCCAAAATGAGCAGTGTTACAGATGGGCGCCTAACAGGCTGTCATGCAGTTAGATTGTACGCCTGTTAAATTGTTATTATCTGTTACCACAATATCATGTAATCTTACTGTGTGCTTGTCAATTTGAATCGATAAAGAATATTATAATATAAATATAATATGCGTAATGAAAATTCCAATTGTGATGTTAGCATGACCATGGAATGTGTGCAGCGTCAATCTGTACTCAAAGAGGTAAAGTGGTTAATCAACTTACCGCGTTGTTCACAATTATTCCACCGAAAGAAACTGCCAAAAGTCCAGATGCGGTCCACAGGAGCCAGAATATTGTGAGAAAGAGAAATATTGGAGAACTGGCGCGCAGTGGATTAAATATGAGGCTGTAAAGATTGACAATCACGAGGAATATCAAGCCACTGATATAAGCCGCGTTGCAGAGGCAGATAAATTTGTCGGCTTCTGAGACAATACGACACAGCATCTGATGTTGTCCTCGTAGATCTTCAAATCTTTCTTTAAACGAAGCGAAATTCTCGATGGATTCGCGGAATTTTCGGTTACAGATGGTGAACTGGTGGGAAAACATTGTAGCAACGTAAAGGTTAAATGTCATGGGAAAGGTGGACGCTCCGGTTACGGAGAAATGAATGACCAAATACAGAGCTCTCATGACAAGGACAACATTGTAGTCAGGAAAAACCAGGGTTCTTATTGGAGTCAATGTGACATCCATTGCATTTTCTTTGCTTGAATAGTGGATATAGCCGAAGAACACCATGTTAATAGCCACATAAATCCATGCCACAATTGCAAACAATATTGCCTTTATCCGACCTCGATTGTTAATGTCAGTAGTGAATTTCTGATGAAAGTCTCGAAGTAGTGTTTGCATTCTTCCAGTGCCACAGGCTCGATAAATTGTTGTTTGTTCTAAGGTGTTCATGATCATCCAAACAAAGAAGCTTAATTTCAATAGGAGATGAGAGGCTTGTTTATCGTTAGCAGAGAAGACTGTTGCAAACCGGATCACGTTGAGCCACATGGCCATCAAGACAGCAAATGCGTAGACATGACTCTTACTGCTAAACTTCGGCAAAGACCACCTGCTACGATTGCTATTGCTGGCATCATTTTCATTATCTTTCAAGAAGAATAGTCCAAATATTCTCATTGAAGTAGTGAGAGGTGAAAGGGTTTTCAGCATTTCTGTTTCATCAACCGTTGATCCCTGTGTGTCATCGCTGATTTGTGTTCCAGGCATAACAATTATGACATGATTCTTATTTTCCTGATGACCGACTCTTGATCTCTTCATTCTTTTACAGATATAATGGTTTCAGACACAGAAGTCAGGCTGCGATCGTCTGAGAAGCTTAAATATGTCCTTTTCACAATTGCCTGAAGTCGGTTAGTAATACTGGAGTATTATCCAGACGATATTATAGGCCTACTTGGCGCTAGTCCAACAGCGCGGGCAAATGTTCATTAGAACAATTATATAGGCTTTGGACCGACAGCATAGGCTTGCCGCGCACCCGCGTTTCTAAGTGTCAATAGTGGAAAACAGCACTCGATCGTTGGTCAGCGTTTTTGATGCCTTTGAGACTTGTACGTTTATAAAAAAAAATAAACACTGCAATAACGATCCTATACACGAAGTCAATGCCATTGTATTAGTCAGTGTTTGTTTATTGTCATGGCTTCGGACTGCATTAGCGAAATTATAGATTTAGCCGAAACCGCAATTGACTTCAATGGTTCATAAAATATAGGCAGAGTAAATAGCTCTGAAGTGTGTAGAATCAATGAGTGCGCACATGAATTATTGAATTCGAAGCTGGACGTGTAATATCCATGAGTGGTGACTATCCATAACTGTTCTCGTACAACCTGTTTAAACTATATTGTGAACGTGATTCTACTTTTTAAAAGCGACGAATATGCACGTTTATAATACAAGTCGATGTCTGCAGTGACCATGTGATGCGTTGGTACTAAAACGTTGACTTAACGTGAATGGTGAATCAGCAGTTCTTCAACAGGCCGGCTATTTCTGTTTCATGTGAGCTTTTGAGCACTCAGTCCCTTGGTACGAAGTCAGCAGCCAATTATACTGTACCTAAAACTGGTTTCGTAGAATCTGCTGGTGTGAGGCCTATGGTAATGCCTGTAAGAAAGTGTTTGAGAGTGGTTTAAGAACAGCAGCGTTTTATTTGCTCAGATGATTGCTTTTGGTACATTTGACTCCTAGTATTGCTGACGTTCTTCTCAACAACTCAGGCTGTCATATATCTCTTAATTATTTCCAATCACAAATCTCACCTAATTCTTCTCTGGCTGGGATTATTTGTCTAACGAGAAGAAGAAAAATTGACGATGAGTATGATGAGTGAGTGCAATGAGAATGCGAATAATACGAAGAATAGATAATGATAATGAAGAAGCAGAACGCGAAACGTGCGAAGAAGAATGCGATGAATATAAAGATGAGGAACGCGAATAATAAGATGATGATGAAGAGGAGGAAGAGTGGTCCCTTAAGCTCGCTTGAGAGGCGGCCATGAGTATGAAGTGCTAGCGATTTCGTGTTTCTGAGCCTCTGAATATGTGGGCGGGCGGATAGTCCTCTCCCCACGTCTGATCTTTACATCGACGGTGTATGGTCAGTGTACTCATTATAGCTGAGTTGGCTAGGGGTGCAGGTGCAGCATGCAGAACTCTTGAACCAAATTTCTGCCCTGGCGGAGATTTTAACTCGGGACCTCTCGGTTGATTTACTTCCTCTATTTTTAGTGAAGGAATTTATAGACGATCTTACTCCGTTTTGGTATTATTATGTAAATCCTCACTGGTACAGGCCTGTGTCCCTACATTGCATAAAAGGGTTGTCGTCTTCCATTCCATCAAGCGCTAAGGCCTTGACCCGGGCTCCCCTTCAAATTACCGCCACATCTCAAAACTTTCTTCTCTCTCGAAGCTTCTTAAGAAATGCGTCTCTGTTCAACTGGTCCGCCTCCTTGACCTTCACTCTCTAATGCCTCCTCTTCAGTCCGGAAATAGGTAATTCCACACAATGGAATCTCCTATGCTGAGTCTTCTGGCAAATGTATTTCGCGCCGTGAACTGTGGCCATGTCACCCTACCTTTCTGTGCTAGTATCAGTTTCTACTGAAAAATGAAAATCTTTAATCAACTTCCCGCATTATTCACAATTATTCCGCCGAAAGAAACCACCAACAGTCCAGACACGGCCCACGTGAGCCAAAACAGTGAAACGAAGAGAAATATCGGAGAGCTGGTGAGCAACGGATTAAATATGAGACTGTAAAGAGTCGCAATTACGAGAAATATTAAACCACAGACGTAAGCCGCGTTGCTGAAGCACATAAATTTGTCGGCCTTTGAGACGAGACGACTTAGCATCTGATGTTGTCGTCGCAGATCTTCAAAGCTCTCTTTAAAGGAAACCGAAACTGTTTTCAATGATAATCTTTCTTTAAAGGCCACCATTTTATCTAATGTAATCTGTAATTTGGTGTCCCTACTTAGCGGGATTCTTTATCTCTTTAGGGCCTCCTTTTTGTAGCCGTGTTGAAATTTATATGTAAACCTGTTGATTTTGTTTAAGGTTGCAAAATAAATATTTTGATTGATTGATTGATTGAATATATAGATTATAGATATATAATTTTCTGTAGAGTATAATTGCAATTCATGGTTATCGCTATTTTAAAATAGCGATATATATTATATATATATATTATATATATATATATTTAATCCTAAGCGCTGTGTTCGTTACGGAAGTAGGTAAAAGGGAAACGATAGATCCGCGAAGCCTAGCATCATGAACTTATCGTAATCTCGTCGGGCGCCACATAAATTACCACGTATAACTCCTGGGGTTTTAGGGACTTAATTTAAGTAAATTCAATACTTCACTCCAAACTACATCCGTTCCACTTGCTTTGCGTGCTGGAAAGCTAAGGTGAATGCTTTAATAATTATCACTGTTTGTTGGATACTGTGTGAACTAGCAAATGTTAATTATAGTGTTAAAAATGTCACGCATGGAAAGTTCCCATTAAGAAAGCTGGTTGTGGGATCTGAATCGGACCCTGGTTATGGCCTGGCCATGGCTGCTTTTCGTCCGACAGCCGCTGTCATAGACCATTCGGCCTTGGGTCTGCGGGGACTTCCGTACGGGGTAAGACTCCATCCGTAGCCACTTGGATATTCTGGTACCGTGAGATGTCAACGATTGAGCCACAAACCCAGGTCTGATTACGCGGATCTAGGTGGGATTTCGCGGACGCTTCCACGCTTAGTTATGGATTCGAATCCGACGTTATACATTAATATATCGCTGTTTCTCAACTTGAATATATACCAGCAACACGTATTGCCCCCGTCGATGGATGGAGCTCGGGGGTCGCCATTTTGCGACGGGGTGATGGCGTAACAGTATTAACAATTCATTATGACTTCACACACATCTTCTATTTGCAGCTCTCATTTTCCACATAAAGAATTCTCGGCCGGGCTAAAAGTGGGCTGGGATGTCCAGAAAAATGATACATCGCAGAAAGCACCCATACTGTACGTTTCCCCATTATTCGACGTATATGTTTTATATACTTTTTTCTACAGAATTTTAAAATGTTATCCTAAGATCACTCAAAACCTCCGAACATACCTACTTAAATTGCGAGAACTGAATGCGCGCATGCTCGGGTCATGGAACTTGGGTTCATTGTCAATTTACTCTTTTTTATAAAAAAAAATAATAGAGTCAGCTTTGGATGAACTTTTTTGTTGTGTTAGTTGGTAAGAGCTACATCTGGGAAAACATAGACATTCAAATCAGGGTCATTCTTGCAAGATCATTTCAAGGTCATGGAAAACGAAAGCTAGCAAAAATCAGAAAGAAATGGCCAGATCGACGAGGAATCGCTACACAGCTAAGCAGCAATCCGAAATTAAACTAATGGGCCGAGTGAAAGCTGTTGTGGGCAGCACTGTTCGGCTGCTCAGTGAAGCCTGCAGAAACTTGTGCTTCCAGTACAAGGCGCATCGAATGGCATCAATGATTGCCGATTGGTTACAGCGCTCGCTTGTAGACCATAAACGTGGAGTGAAACGGAATCACGCCTGTACTGAGAAGGTAACTGCGTATAGTGACCTTCGGCTAGTTCTTCATTTACAATTGCTCAGCGCCATCAACTGATGCTTGATCATTGTCCAAATGCGCTTAATGAATGCGTAATGAAATTAATAATAATAATAATAATAATAATAATAATAATAATAATAATAATAATAATAATAATAATAATAATAATAATAATAATAATAATAATAATAATAATAATAATAATAATAATAATAATAGTAACAATAATAATAACAATAATAATAATAATAATAATAATAATAATAATAATAATAATAATAATAATAACTGTATTTCCCACCTATCATGTCTGTGGAGAGCTCTTACATTGCGAAACCATCCGTATACTAATAATAATAATAATAATAATAATAATAATAATAATAATAATAACAATAATGAATAATACATTCGTCGATCAATAACAGATTTACATTTTTGTAATAATCAGTCTGTACATAAGTTTGTGTTGGTTTTATGAAGAAATAAATTTGGTTATCTTTAAAATGGTGGCTAATACACCCGGTCGTGTAATATAATAATAATAATAATAATAATAATAATAATAATAATAATAATAATAATAATAATAATAATAAAAGCCACCTTAATAATAATAATAATAATAAAAGCCAGAGCCTTTCCATCTGCACTCAACGATATCATGCCTTGGTCTTTAGGGGCACTTTTTTGGACTTCAGAGGGGACGAGGCTCGTTAGTTCCAGAATGGTTTAATTCTCCGGATAGTTTATAAGAACCTGAGGGATTATTTTTTACCTCGGGTAAAATAAATAAATAAATAATAATAATAATAATAAATAATAATAATAATAGTATTGCTGAAAGTGTATGGGATCAGCGAGTAAGTAAGCCTAATCTTGCGAATACATAAACTAACTGCTTTTCCTCATGCATTAAGAGCAGGGTTGCTACATAGATAAAGACTATGCTATGCATTATCTAAATTCTTAAACTTTGTTTCCTTACAATATCAAGAAGACAACTCATAGGCGCCGACTTTTGCTTTTGTCTCTGGGTGCATGGGTTCTACCCCCGGAAATTATTTATATTTTACATTGGCGTAGGTGAGTTTTATAGCATTTTCGGAGACGTTCGGACGTTTCAGTGTCATTATTTATTATTATTTATGTACGGGCTGTGAGCAGGCCCGCCGAAAGGGGGCAGGGGGCAAAAACCCAGAGGCCCGGCGACTTTTAGGGGCCCGGGCTGGGCCTAGCAATCAACTTATGAAAAATATTATAATCAGTTATACAAAGTTTATGATTTATGCCTTTTAAAATATAATATTACGGACACTTAACTACAATAGTTGCAGATATAAATATAATTTTGAAGGGTTGTACCTGCACTATTATAATTTCAGTTTGTTTAAAAAAAATTTTCTCATAAAGTCTAAGGATAGTTAGGGGCCCGTGACTGCTCTGCCTATAGGGGCCCGGAATTTCTATCGGCAGCCCTGGCTGTGAGATCATGCAATGTTGGGTATTTGTGTTGCATTTTTTACTTCTCAAATTGTGAAATTACTGGAATTTCTGTAAAACATTATTTGAATTTTAAGGTCCGAATTCTTCTGGGTGCGGCGCACCCACTGAACTTTCTCTCTGGGTGCATTCGCACCTAAGGCTTCCAAAGAGTCGGCGCCTATGAGACAAACTATTTATCAGGGTAGACGGACATACAAATAGCATATGAAATTTAAACGACAGCGAAGCTGTGGAACTAGAACTATTGCTGCAACCATAGAAAAGTTTCCAAATTAATTGATATCGGAATTCGTTCAGATACTCGATCCTTCCGATGAAATACCAGGTTTGGAACGTTAGAGGAGACTAGTCTCGACGGTCTGGATATCATCGCCACTGATCGTTGGTACAACTGTGGTGAGGTTATGCGTCGTAAGTTCGGACGATGGTGGAACCAGTTGGACAATTAGTAGAAAGTACGTGATCAGTAGACCAAGAATCTACCAAGATACAAACAAAATGCCTTATATCTATTATAATTATTATTATTATAGCTAAAGAGATTAAGATTAAATTCTATAACTGTGACCCTCAAAGTGTGGTCTGCAGACCACCTTGATGCGCGAGTGTGGGCCAAATTGTCCACGACCACGAGATACAAAAAACACCCTTCCATGTGTACACAGCGTGTGTAGTAGCTCTGTAAATGGCATTTCATCCTGATTGTTTTTCTAATAAAAATATCTATTCTATGGGTTTGATGACATCACTGTCCATGACACAGTGAATACGCTTTGCCTTCACAATGAGATAGCTTCATTTTTCGCAAAAATCGTTCGGCCAAAGGACATTATGTATTATGTAGGGCTCCGTGGTCCGCCAAAAGTTTGACTCACGTATAGTGATCCCTGGATGACAACTTAAATACCATTGTTCTAAAAGAAGCAGACTGTGAAGGTAAAGAAAATATATAAAGCAACAGGGACAGCACTTAACAGAAAAAGAAAGTTTATGAAAACTAATCGTCTAGCCAAAGAGAATTAAGGGTCAGTCAACAAATGAACAAAACTCAAAAGGGACAACGCGCTTTTTGCAGCACTGAATCAGAGATTTATAGCTAATCTACCGGCGTATATGTCGGCAGCAACTGATATTGCAAGAAATTACAAAACAAAAATTTCTTAGAAATCAGTTAAGCAAGAGATAGTCCTTTAGGGTCTTCTCAGACTTAGACCCTGAAGAACTATCTGAGACTTAGACTGAACTGCAGATAATAACACATGTAGGCCTTCTAATTATTAAAAAATACAGCTGATCTAACTTACCGTAAGAATTGCGTTTCGATCTATGACAAAGATTTTCAAGACAGTAAATCCAATTGGTTCTCCGGTTAATCGATTCAGAAAGGTATTTATCTACAAGTAATTACATCGAATATTCAGATGTTCACCAGCGCTTCGGTTTCATGAACAATCAATTAATTTCTTTATTTGCTTAAATATTTCATTTATGATACATACCGCCATTAGGGTGGTTCTTCAAAATAAAAGTTTGAAACTAATGTTCGCCAAGGTTCCATTTGGTTCCATTCCATCCAGAAACATCACACAAAAAGTTGTATGAAAAAAATTTAATATTTAGGACTGCCAAAACACCATCAAAGTTTCACCCTTTATCAAATATAGGAGCACTCGAACAGTAAGCATAATAGTTGTAATCAACCATGAAAAGTGAACACTTAAACCAGGAATAAATTCAACTGCCTGTAGTAGGTCCAGATTACAGCACAATCACATTTATTGCATGCCTGGTTACTAGTGATTACACTGATTAGTGATTAAAATTATTTATTAGTTATCATTATTATTGAGGAAATGGTAAAAAGTTAATAACTTCTACAAATATGGGCATATTCTGAAAATTAACACACCATTTTATTCAGTTTTAAGAGCTCTTTCTGGCGGTATATTGAATGGCAGTTAATTAGTTTTCAATTAGAATATTTTACAAGAAAACCTACAATTTTCTCGAAAAACGCTTTGTCTCGTAACTTTGGCCCTCTGGTGGGGGCGGAAGACATTAATATTTTTTTTTAAATTTTGAACAGTGCTTGATCCATGCCATTAGGCAACTTTTGGTTGCTATTACTTTTCGAATTTCTAATTTTCGCTTATTTTCCACTCCACCCTTCTGTGTATGCTTGTTCGAATAGATTTGTGGTTATCGGTCTCAGGAACTCACGGATTAAATTCCACTAAAATGCCAATAAAAATTAACAATAAACAATCAACGAGAACATAAACATTGTAGAAATTATTTTTAAGTTGTGCTTGAGTAAAATCATCCAGCTTTTCTGTTGAAAACTAAACATAGGTCCAAAAATGCGAATCAAATACTTATACTCTAAAAGACGAAAATTATTTGTAAAAGTCAAAATTTCAAAGACGTTGTGGCAGTCCTATATATTGTTCAATCCTGATAATTTTTGGGCTACATTACTTTCAAACCAATTGGCACGGAATGCCGGGTTGGCGAAAGTAAACAACTGAAGTTGGAAACTTTCCATTAGAGATGCAACCACCCTAACCGCCATTCATCAATCAAGAAATACTTGTGTGAAAGGCAAACTCGAGTAAAACAAAAGTGATATATTGATTAATTTATTCACTAATTAGACAGCACGCTTATTTATAAAAAGTTACTAATCGATTGGTTAGTAACTGTCTATTGAACTTCATTAGCACAGAAACAAGACCCTTCTAAGCATTCACCTGCCCAATCGTCTGCGCATTCAGATTGGTCATGTTGATATCGTGAATTCTCTCGTATATTTTATGAGCCTGTAAACGTAAAAGCACCATCATTTAAAATTAAATGCAATGTCTGCCCATTTAAAATAAATAAGCATCTATGAAAGTGATATGCTGTAAGTTTTAGTATGAACCTGACCGTCTTAAAATGCAAGGAAGAAGAATTAAATGGCTTCAAAAGAATTTGTTTTCCTCGTAGAATTTAGAAAAAACTTATCAATCTTCATTTCTCGGAACTTAATATTTATCTAGGAACTAAGGCATATCACCACTGCTAGTCGACACCGAAATTGCTTTATTTTATTTTAATTGCTATACTCCATACCTACGTTTCTTCATATTATCTTACTGTTCTATAGGTAGTTGATTCGAAATAACGATAATAATAATTCCGATTCATTCTCACCGAATTATTCACAATTATTCCTCCAAAAGAAACCATTGTAAGACTAAAAGCACCCCATGAGAGCCAAAATATTCCAAGAAAGAGAAAGGCAGGGCCATTGGTTAGCCAAGAGCTCCATATTAAATTATAAAGATTTGCGATCACGAGGAAAATCAAGCCAATGACGTAAGCCGCGTTGCTGAGGCAGATAAAATTGTCAGCCTTTGAGACAAGACGACTCAGCATCTGATGTTGTCGTCGCAGATCTTCAAAGCTTTCTTTAAATGAAACGGAATTCTCGATGGATTCGCGGAATTTTCGGTTGCAGATGGTGAATTCTTTGGCGAAGATTCTGGCCAGTAACAGATTTGATGCAATTGGAAAGAGAGATGCACCATTCACGTACACGTGAATTAGCATATACAGACATCGAAGAACAGGCAATGTCTTTCGGTTAAGGCGAATAAGGGTCTTGTACGGTGCCAGTAAGATATCCATTGCATTTTCGCTGCTGGAGAAGTTAACAAAAGCGAAGAATACGACGTTAATAATCCAAAAATGCCACACTATAATAGTGTACAGCAGTGCTTTCTTTCGGACGAATTGTAGAGTTTCCGGAGTAAGCCTCTTGTCAAATATTCGAAATAGTATTAGTATTTTTCCACTTCTACATGCTCGATAGGAAGAGGTTTGTGCCACGCTACACATCAGCGTCCATATAAAAGCGACACATTTCCATATGATGTCAGAGTCTGGTTTGTCACTCGGATAAAAGATCATGGCTAACCGGATCGTGTTTAACCACATGGCCAACAACACAGCAAAAGCGTAGACATGACTCGGACTACTGAACTTTGGCAAACAACACCTGCTCTTAATGTTGGCGTCGCTTCCATTGTCTTTCAGAAAGAATAGTCCAAAAATTCTCATTGAATTTATGAGTGGCGAAAGGACTTTCAGTATTGCACTTTCGTCGGCTTTAACGACGTTATTCACATCAGCGTCTGAATTTTCCGGCACAACGACAATGACTTCGCTTCTTTGATTTTGTGGGCGGACTCTTCTCATTTCCATAATGACAAAATGTAATGTACTATCCCAAAATATCCTGAAAAAATAAAGCCACATGAATACTAAGTCCAAGCATTAATCTGCTGTCATTCCAACAATAGCAAACTGTGAAGGGGCGAAGATACAATTTGCTACATTTCCGACCCAAAAAATTCTCCAGACGCTGAAACCAATCGGTTCTCCACATAAGCGATTAAGAAATGTATCGATCTAAAATAATAAAATATTTGTATAAATATTTCGCTTTGTCTTTAGTTAGATAGGATATATTTTAATAACAGAATACAGACATTACAGCACATAACATTATGGTAGCTATCCGAGGTTGTCTCGCGAATTGTGCGACGACAGCACATTGAATATAAGGTTTAATTAGTGTGAGCCACCATATACGAGGTGTGGTAAAAAGCTTCAAAACACTTTCACAAAGACAATAAGACAATTATGGCAACAGCAATTGCATCAAAACGATAGCTGTCTGTCGATTTAGCCCAGCCAGCAGTGCCGGATTAACTTTTTAGAGGCCTGGCGCAAACAATGCAACAAAACTAAAGTAGGCCCTCTATCCAATCAAATTATCAAAAAAATGGGGAAAAATTAATTATATAGAAAAACATACTTTAATAATTTATGAACACAAAATGAAGCTGTGATAGGATCATAGGAGATTTTTTAATTTTACTTGTTACAGTTCAACTGTTCAAAAATGTTCGTCGAGTTTAAAAGTCTTTCCTTCGCGCTTTTAAAGTAGAGAAAGAATCAATGATATCTTGAAAGTCAAGATCTGTCAAGATTTCCGACTCAATGTTCAAAAGAGTTAAATTTGCCAATCTGTCCTGGCCCATTGTTGACCTCAAAGATGATTTTATGCGTTTTAAATGACTGAATGATCTTTCTCCACTGCAGTTACTTACAGCCAAAGTTAAGTAAATACGTAGTGCAATACAAACATTTGGAAAGCCGTCTTTCAGATTATAGCGGTACATTATATTCAGCATCTTTTGTGGAGTAACTGCTGTACCTGTTTCTGTCGTTGGAAGTTGTTTTAAAAAAGAGCGCCATTGTATCCATTCGTTGAAAAGTTAGTTATTTACATCAGCTGTATAAAATTCTACAAATGAATTTATTGACTGTTGTTTCAGTGCTGTTGCTATCATCACGATATAAAAACGAACAACGTCGATCAATTTCTGAATAGGCTTGTATTCTTTGGCTCAAATCAGCGACGATGGCATCAATTATGACATAAAAAGTGTCAATTTTAAACTTGTCCTTGCCTGTCAAATTCTCTTGTTTTAATGGTAGATCTATGGTAGTTTCAGATTTAGGCATATCATTGCTGAAATCAAGGGTGTCTGTTGTTGGCATTAGTGCTGACACTGCTGAGCGGCCTAAGCCTGAATTGCATCCAGCTTCTGACGCTTAGTCGACACCATCTATAAATTGCGGCACTTCTCGTGTTTTTACTGCCAGAAATTTATCAATACTACCACGTTGCTGTTTGCCTACCTCTTCAAGTTCGCGTTTTCTTTGACGTTTCTGCCAACCGGACTCAAATTTCTTCATTTTCTTTAGGTCTACTTATTTTATTTGTTTAAAAATTAAAATTAAAAAAAGAAATAAGCAGCTACATAAACACTAAATAGTAGATAATAATATTACATGGAACATACACTGTGTCGTCTGTACCGAACGCATATAGATATTTTATTTGGTGATGGGGTCGATCCGCGCATAAATTGATTACGTCATACGTCATTATTACAGTACACAATTAATTAGTACGTCATCATTATAGTAGTAGTACTGTAGAAGGCCTGTTTAAAACTGTTTTTATAATGCCACCAAATTTTATATGCAATGCTTGTTTTAGAAATTAAACATTTTAAATAAGCCGGACTGTGACTTATATAAACAAATTCGATCGGATAATCGGATTTCTCAATGTTTTTTAAATTTTTACCCCGAAAGAAGGCCTGGCGCAAGTGCGCCAGTTGCGCCATAGTTAATCTGGCACTGCCAGCCAGTGGCCAATTGTTTCATATAAAAAGAATTCAAGCGTCAATAGATGTTCAGCTCAAGACCAAAAAATACAAATTGTTTGTTTGGAAACGCATAGACCTACACATATAAGGTTCAGATTCAGTTACTATACCTGTCCAATTGTTCCCGCACTCAGATTCTTCAAATCAATATCATGAATTCTCTCGTAGATTTTGTGAGCCTGCAGGAAAACAAACAGACATACGTTTGAAATTTGCGCTGATAACGAGGGTAAACAAAAAGAATCAATAGCACAAAGGAAACACAAGTACGAATCGAATGGTAACGCACCAAATTGCCATCATATCATTTGCAAAACTCTCGCTGTAGACAACATAGACTATATTGCCATGATCTTAACATGTGCCCAGCACACGTTGAATAATTATAATTATTGTTATTATTTCTGTATTTATTAAAGGCGCTTACTTAATGGCAGAGCTTCAATCGATGACGTCCAGATTTTATACGCAATCCGACTTAACAGCCTTTGAGAAGTTTGTAGAATGACCGAGTGCCATCTAAAATGGTTTGCTCGAGCTACCTTTTGCAACTGTGGTCTCTGAGTCCTGTGAGCGTTTCATCGTCTGATATATCCTTTCTTCTAGAAACCGGGACTTTAGATGCAGCAACAATCGTCAACTGTAGTCCAGTGGCAGTCTCTAGGAATGATGTCTGGTCAAGTGCACGTTGCAACACGTGCAATGAAAATGCTAAGGCTTACTAGTGTCGGCGCATGTTTTTCCTCGCCGTTTGGCTTTTCTGGCAAGACAATAACATCGTTTTTTTACAAGCTTCGGGAACGAATTTCGCCATCATTGATGAAAATTGTTTCCGCAATCGTTACTGTGTTAGTCTAAATGTTTCTTTCGCGTAAGTAACTCTGTCATTCGATGACCAGAACCTCTCTGCAATTCTTTGCTTAACAGAATGTTCAGTTCTATATAACGAAAAACCTCTCCAACACTGCTCTTCTCGACATCAGAAAGGCATTATTCATGCACTGGGAGTCTGTTGCGCGTGACGCTAGTCAATAACATATTCGGTTCAAAGGCGAGGTAGTTCCACGAGACAGACAGTCCTTATTTATTGAAAGCTGCTAGCTTTGTTCTAATCATGGCCGCACAAAAATATCAGAAGCGCAAGAGTGTGCGCTGAAAATGCCTCACGGAGCAGCGCTTTAATGACAAAATGCACCGCCAAAATCAGTCAATTGTGCATATCATCAAACGAATTGCATCTGTGATTGAAATCCTTCAGGTATTTATTTCCCGTTTAGCCGAATCAATACACTCTGTTGTTGGTATAATCCTAAATCTGTTTCCAGTTCAGCAAATTCATTTAACTTCATGCTTGGAACCTGCCAAGCTTCGATATTGGTTACGAAAACGGATTGAACGGCAGTATTCAATTCGATTCGAAAATGACTTCATGATTTGAAAAATAATGGTTTTAATTTTTATAAATTATTTGTGTTATTTTAATTCTGTTGACTTGCTTCATTTTTGATTACTAATTGATTTTAAACTGCAGAAAGGTAATTGAGCCCATATCGATAACTGTATTACTGCGGTGTGCCATGCGCTATCAAGTACATACTGCATGACTATCAAATTACTGATACCGGTCCTGCTGATTCGATTCTAGATTTCATTCGGATTCGACCTTTTACCTTGATGAAACTCCCGTCTATGCAATTCAATATCTCCAGCTAGGAGAGACTTCCTCCTTCTATTATTTTACCTCGCAAATTGTTGAAGACAATTTTTCTAGCCAACTAGAATGTGAATTCATAAACTAACGCCATTTATGTATGAAATCAAAAAAATAATAACCTTGATATAGGCCTACGTAACAAAATCATATACTGTGTCTTTTCTCCAGTTAAACTGCGCTACCAATCGGACGAGTAAATGGCCCAAAACCGGATAGATTGACAGCTTTTGGAAGTCGTCGAGAGGAAGTATTAATAAAAGCCTGAATGGTGGAGTTAAACTTTCTTCATTTTCGGAATCCGCCGGAAGACAAGACCGCACAAAGCCATACAAGATATATAATAAGCAAACAAGGCAATACAGGATATATAATAAGCAAACAGGGCAAAACAGGATATATAATAAGCAAACAAGGCAATACAGGATATATAATAAGCAAACAAGGCAATACAGGATATATAATAAGCAAACAAGGCAATACAGGATATATAATATGCAAACAAATCCTTCCAACTTAATTTTTCATCGTATCCATGGGACGTCATCTCACAGTGAAAAGCAATAGCAATGGCAATTTTCACTTTCGAAATTAAGATGATGAAGTGGATTTATTTGGCAGTGTGTTTGTGTAGCACATCAAGGTGTATGCAATACTATACATTCTCTTTCACAGCTGACATTCCCTCCATCTTCACTAAGCACCTGGTCACTGGTCACCTCTGTGCTGATAATAATGTCCAGGTCGGTGTTCATGCCCCTCCCTCCGAGCAGTTCGCCCTTGTTGGATCCGTCGACTCTTTTCGTGACCTTCATTTCTAGATGTCTGCTAACCGACTTTTGTCGTAACGCCTCCAATACCCAGCTGATCTGGTTTTGTGATAAAAGAAAGCTCCTCAAGCTTAATTCCCCCTTCTGTCTGCAAAGTACCCTACGTTAACCTGCTCGTCCAGTGTTCGTGACTTGGGTTTCGTGTTGGAGAGTAACCAAACGTTCTCTGAACATTTCTCGAACATAACGCACTCCTGCCTGTACCATCTGAGGCGTCTGAGAACCATTAGAAGATCTGTCTCCTCCTCCGTCCTTACTGCCATTGTTCAATCTTTTATTTGCTGCCGCATTGACTACTCTAACTTCCATATTGTTGGCCTCCCCAAGGTACGACAATCTTCCCTCCAATCGGTCCTCAACACTGCAGTTAGACTCATTGCCCGTCTTCCTCGCTTTTCACACATGATCTATAACCTATATATTATGTCGAATGAACTTCATTAGCTCCCCGTGACCTC
This sequence comes from Aporrectodea caliginosa, assembly GCA_020284085.1. Classification (NCBI taxonomy): domain Eukaryota; kingdom Metazoa; phylum Annelida; class Clitellata; order Crassiclitellata; family Lumbricidae; genus Aporrectodea; species Aporrectodea caliginosa. The sequence goes on from JACEVL010000522.1 coordinate 261,926, forward strand.
TCAAATTCGCTACAAGATCTTACTCTCTGTCTCCAGAACCCAGATGGGGCAGGTTCCGAAGTACCTCTGTGATCTTGTGCGTAAGCCCTTATCCGCTGTCTCCCTCCGGTCCTTCGCTCTGCTGATCGTCTTGATCTCTTTGTCGCTCGGACAAGGACTGCTATGCCACAATATCATGCTTTCCCTAGTGTAGATCCTGCTTAACAGAATGGCCTCCCCCTTTTATCCGCGCTAAAATATTGTCCAGGACCTCTTTCATTCCTGTTCACTGCTTAAAGGCTTTCCTTTTTCCCCGAGTATGCATAGCTTTCACTGTAAGTGGCGCTCTACAAGTTTTCAAATAGAATACAATACTCAGAAGTCATCGTTTGTCATTCATTTCCAAAGCCACACTTTGCAATGGTGCAAAAACTGACTTTCAAGGTAAGTGTTTGAAACACTGGTCTCTGGTAATCTGGTCTCTTCAAATCCAGGCTTCTTGTTATTCCACATTCTTCTTAATCTGTTTTGCTACTTGGATTGTTTTGTTGTTCTGACAAACTCTTTGTTCCGAAACATCCAGTACACCGTACAAAGATTTCAACTTGGCTTTCCTGCTGTTTTCTGTAACATAGGAAACTGAGAAATAGCGATATACCATTTCATTCCCAGAGTACTATTCGAGCACTTCCAGTAAGAGTGCTGAAAATACATTTTACTCCAACTTTATAATAGTCATGAAAGCCTATATTGAGCACAAATATTATATAAAAGTAAAACGTCCGGATTTAATCAGAGGAAGATTTTTTGGAGATTGAAGATAGTACAAAAGAATAGGCTGAATATCCAGGACAAGTACCTACAACTAGATAAATCAGTCGCAATAGGTCAACCATTATTTACTGTTTATTGTTTGTTTATTGAGTTTGAATCGAATACATGACTTATTATTAGTTTACAATTACCGTTCAATTACACAGACTGGAACGCAAACTACAGCCAGAAGAAAATAACAACAACTTTAATTAAAGGAAAGCACACTGGAATTTAAAACTTGATACTTATGCAACTGACGATTAACGAGGAGAAAAGCTAGCAGAGCTTATCTAGTTATCCGATATTTATTATACAGTAATATTCATCAAAATGAACAAAATTTGTAACGTATAGGCCCTACAACACCCGGTCAACACTCAAAATACGTTAACGTTTATACAGTAATGTATGGCATACTCTATCATTGACTCAAAAATGATTTGTAAGAAAACTGAAATGCTTTAAACTCATACCATGCACGTATTTAGGATATGTAGAGCTCCATAATTAGGGGCCTTCGACTCCAAGTGAAAAATGTCAGTCATTAGTCCTACAGAACCCAGAACGGTAAATTCTGTTTGAAGCATAGTTGTAAAAAACGGTTTTATTATTTTACAAAAAACGTCGTTTTTTCGTTTTTTATTTCTCGTCACGTTTTTTTTTCCGTTTTTTATTTTTTTATGTAACTTCATTTATTTATTTACTGTCTGTTATTATTTGTTGAATTTTATTCTTGTCTGATATCCCTTACGTTGTCTCCGTCCTTTCAAGGATTCATCTAATTTACATCACTATTTAATGTCATTATGCCTAGTTGAGAAATAAATGGCACAGTACAGGAAATAAAATTTATAAAAATTATTTGAATTTCTAAGTTATCCAAAATGCGAAATGTTGTCTTTGTACACAGTAACTCCGATTGACTGATAAACTGACTGATATTACTCCATATTAACTTCTTAAATATAGCCTAAGTCAAAATTGTAAGTACAATTTTAATTAAGTAGGCCTACACTCTATGCTTACAAAGTTTAGTTTGTAATTTTTTATGTCAGCATGACCTTATGTAAACCTATGTATACAAATTTAAATTTTAAAAGATTTCAATATTTTTAATTTTTCAATTTCTTACTAAACCAAACTTATGAGAAAGAAAATAATTGTTGTAGATTAATGTTACTTGGTGTTTATTTATAAAGTTATGTTATTTGCTGATTAAAATTAAATTGTATAAACAAGGTTTTTAATTTTAAAATGCGGTAAAAGATGTAACAAGGTCAAATTATTTCTGTTCCGTTTTTTTTCGTTTTTTTCGTTTTTTTTAAAGAAACGACGTTTTTTTCCGTTTTTTATTTTGTTTCTACCGTTTTTAACAACTATGGTTTTGAAGCGAGTGTCGTAATCATAGAGTGTTGTAGGTAAAGTAAGATATAAACAATGAAGCAAGGATACCCAGGTAATGCAGAAACATTAGGTAAGCCAGTTGGAGCCTGCAGATATTTTTAATTGATAACAGTCCGAGAGCCTTAAAGAGACTCGAGCTTTCAGTAAAATGGCCAACAACAGAGATAGGTCAAATTCGTGCAGCTCTTTTGTAGCGGAAATATAGGTTTAAGGATAGGTCTGGTATTCAACTATTCATCTGCCTAAACAATAGTGTAGTAGTTTAAGTACGGTAGAATAGGAGCAGTGTCTAATGAATGAAGCCTGCAGATGATTTCTACGATTTTAAGACCTTATTTGGTACATGTTCAACAAGTAGGCCTATGCGCCATGTAAGATGCTCATTAATGATTACATCAAAATATTTAACGTTAGATGCACGGAGATGCACGGCATAGCTGGATGTTATCAATTGTTATAATGGGAGTAGAGTATCCTTGTATATGTCTCCTGCGACGTGTAAATAGAACATAATCAGATCTAACTACGATCTAAGCAGTGACTCTCTAACGTTTAGGCAATATATGCATTTGTTCATGTATTTATTCCTGTAATGGAGAAACTCAATCCGGAATGTTACAGGAAGCTGGTTGTAAAGTTATCGTAAGCGCCACTGGTTAGCGTTACAACCACGGTGGCATTTTCCGTTGATGTCTGATTGCCTTGCTTATCAGACGACGGTGGAACCAGTTGGAGAATCAGAAGGAAATATGTAATCAGAAGACCAGTGATCTATGAATAAACGAAACAAACAACTTAGATCGTTAATGAGAGTTTAGAACAATTTCGGAGAAGACGAATCAGTAGGTTAAAGACAGAGAAAAGAAGTAATCGCGACTTGCTAGTACTTTAACAACAAGACTTTCCTCAACTTACCATGCTCTTTCCTCACATAACCTTTCCCCTCACAGTTCATGATCTAGGAGTTACTCTTGACTCTGAGCTTACTTTGTCTCCACATATGAACCTAAATGCACGATGCGGTTGTGGCCCTGGTTCACGCCTTCGTTACTAGTCGAATGACCACTGTTGCTTACTACTTGCTGGCCTTTCCCTTGGGGTTCTGGGGCGACTAGATCGAGTTCTACGCTCGGCTGCTCGGCTTATTGGACGGCTTCCTAAGTTCTCTCCTGTCTCTTCATACATGCGTGATGTGCTGCATTGGCTGCCTGTGTCTCAGCGGATCTCATACCGCATTGCTGCTCTGATATCTCGACGCGTTCTTGGTAGAGGTCTGCGGGTAGAGCATTTTGCTACCCGACCCGTACCCGTAACACAGAACCGTTACCCGTACCCGTACCCGACCCGTAATCAAAATTACTACCCGACCCGACCCGTACCCGCGGGTATACCCGTACCCGTAAAGTACCCGTCAGGTCATTAGCACGCCTTCTCATAGTCCCTGACCCTACCAGGCCTATAGGCTTCCAACTCTGCATGTAGTAATAATAATAAATAGGCTGATGCTGCTGCTGATGATGTAGTATAGTAGTAGTAGTAGTAGTAGTAGCAGCAGCAGCAGCAGCAGCAGCAGCAGCAGCAGTAAAAGCAACAGCAACAACAGAAGCAGCAGTAGCAGTAGCAGTGGTAGTAGCAACAGCAACAGCAGTTGTAATAGTAGTAATAATAATAGGCAGTCAACTTATGGAACCTGTACCATCAACTGTCTCAATTGCATTGCACATTTTATCTCCGAGGTCCATATACTGTCACATAGAACACTAAGTAACTGTTAATAGCACGTTGCAGACCCAGTCAGGCCCATTATGCAATTACATTCTTTATTACATGTAACGGTGACATTGTAACCCCAAAACTTCACGTCGGTACGGGTTAAACCGGGTATACCCGTACCCGTGATGGCCATACCCGTACCCGACCCGACCCGTGAAAAGCGTACCCGACCCGTACCCGACCCGCGGGTACGGGTCGGGTACGGGTAAACCCGCGGGTACGGGTATACCCGCAGACCCATAGTTCTTGGCTGCGCTCCATCTTACTTGCGCGATCTTTGCCGCCCAGTGTCCGACGTTGCAGCGAGTCGGGCGCTTCGCTCTGCGACAAGGGGTGAGCTCCTTGTTCCACGACCTCGCTTGGCTATTAAGCAGCGCCGTGCTTTTTCGGTTGTGGGACCTTCCACCTGGAATGACCTACCGCTTAAGCTCCGCTCTTTACTTGTGAGCCATCCGGCAGGGTTCTACAAGTCCCTCAAGTCTCTTTTCTTTAGTCGTGTCTGTGCCGGGAGCGCTCCTGAGTAGTTTCTTGAAGAGGCGCTATATAAATGCTCTGAATGAATGAATAAAGAGCGCTTTAGCTTCGTAATAAACGACAGAAAATTAAGTGTTTGTAGCTATGCTTGAGATACGCCTTCAAAGAACTACACGTGTTTACCTATTGTAGGCCTAATTAACCAATACTTACATCTCTGCTTGAGCAATTGTGTTATTGGATATTAGATCCTTAAAAGGTTTAGTAAATTTTAGACAACGAAAATAAAACGTAGTGCGGTCTCAAGATTTAGCTTTTATTTACAAAACTGTGAGATCGGTTGCTCTCTGACTTACCGTTAGAATTGTGTTTCGATCAATGACAAAGATTTTCAGGACGCTAAAACCAATCGGTTCTCCACATAAACGATTGAGAAACGTATTGATCTAAAATGATAAAATAATTTTTTAATAAATATTTCGTTTAATGCACAGTTGGAAACGGAATGTTTAAATCAGGGAAACGAGGATGCATTTTATTTGTCAGCAACTCTATATCTTACGATGTCTCCCCGATTATGCGGCCACAGCATATTGAACATATTGGGCTTATTTACCGTTAGCTATCGTAAAGCGTGTGGTAGGACGCTATAAGACTCTTTCATAGACAGAATACAAAGATAAGCCAAGAACAATCGCATTGCAGCAAAACCTGCCTGTCCAATATAGGCTAACCCAGCCAATTGCAACTGTCTCAATTACTAATCAATTCAAACGTCAGGAACTGTTTGAAACATCTTTATTTCGAGTGTGGCAGAGCCTGCACCATTAAATTGAAATTCCTATATAATTAATTGCTTCGTTAAACATTATTAATTTGATACAACGATGGATTAAGCTTGATTGTAATGGGTTTAAATTCTCAAATTCGAATGAATGCAACTAATGGGTGTAATGAACGTTTATATATCATAAACTATAATTATATTGCTCTCAATAATCAAAATATTTTGATTTTATATCTTGGACTACCACCGTTATTACACGGATGACGGTGCTCATTCAAAGTTTGGAAAATAAACAAATCTGATTTTATAAAATATTCTATAGAAAACGTATAGGCCTACAGCCCTACATGTATGGGGTTTCAGAGCTTTCAAATATACCTGTCCAATTGCTTCCGCACTCAGATTTGTCAAATCATAATCATGAATTCTCTCGTAGATTTTATGAGCCTAAAGAACACAAAAGGAATCACATTTGAACCAACAAACAGCAGCAGCAAAGAGAATCAATTACACGAAGGAGAAACAGGTGCGAATTGAATGCTAGACAACGTTATGTGCTCCGTTTTAGATCTGAAATACATAACCGTGATACAACGCTTTTGTGTGGTTCTAAAACGCGCCATCGAAGTGTATAGACACATAATAGAATGTATCGAGTTCAAACTGTCTGCAAATCTGTCATATAGGCCTATCTCTTTGCGTGAAATCGTCACGAACTGTTCCTTTCTAGTTTCGCAATAATTATAACTCGCGATTAACTTACATAATATAAATAAGACAAAATCGCATAAACAGAAATACCGTATATTTATAGGCTACAGCATTTTTCTTTTTACACAATTCATACACTTAATTCGCTTAGTCATCTTCTGCCAAAATCAGAGAGTAGCCTATATGCATTCAGCCTGCTAAATTCTAGTCTAATTTCTTTTCAAAATACACAGATGAAAAATCTAGTAAATTCACTGCATTTTATATAAACACTAGAAATTTAAGAGAGTTTCAACAGTGCACACGAAAAAATTCCGTTATCGACGCACTGTGTGGGTCTATTCTTCCCCTTGCCAATAATGACCAAATAATTATGATCATAATTAATAAGTGATGGTGGCGGTGTTGCCACGCCGGTGGTAATGGGGACCTACCAATCTAACAAGTATGGATGCTTGATATACTCAAATTTGCAACCTACACATTATTGTGCTTATTTGTTAGGGCATGCTCATGTAATTAGTTGGTGTGGTCTTCGCTAGGTGGAATACTGTTAAGCGAACACAATTTTAGTGTGTGGGGTAGTATGTTCAATAGTGTCAGTGATTGTATGGTTGTCTAGATATCCGCATGCAAGGCAAGGTCCTCTAGAGTGAATTTCTTGTGACCACTCCTTTTGTATGTCTGGGTATCGTGTGGATTGTGACTTTGTTTGTCCCTGCAGTAGACGTGGCTGAAGAAGTCTATAAGAGAGAAGAAACAGTGGCTCTTGAGACAGAGCGGTAGAAATTATTAAATAAAGTTCACTTTATATCAGCCAAACAACACATTATCTTTAGATGAATTTAGAACGAGATAACGAGTAAAGCCAGGGACGAGTTGTAACAGCACTCTATTGCAATCGATGAGACCAATTAGCCAACAAATGAAACGCTCTGGATTATGGTCAAGCGAAGCGTGAAGCGAAATGTGGATATGAAAAACGAGAATCAATGGATTCCATTAGTGAATCGATGGAATAGTTATTTCCGTAAGCTACTCCATGCAGGTCGTCTACCATTGAGGGTTGAGGGTTGGGAAAACGATCTCCCACGGTTGACAGAAGCGGGGGTTAGCGTTTATTTACAGTTCTGAGTGACTTCTCAGTCTCTCATATATATAAATCGGCCAAAGTGGGGGTTCTTCTCTCATTCGAGGAGGGGGTTAGACGTCAATGCGCAACTTTCCCGACTTCGAAAAAAGGCCAATCCGCAGATTTTGGACCCATATAATTGAATCAATTATGAAAATCTTAGATAACGTTTCCGGCAAACTACTGAGAGTTTGCCTGAAACTCTCCACCAACAGAGCCTATTGTGCATCGGTGAAAAGCGTCTCTCACGCTGACAGGAGCAATGAAGTTAAGCAAAAACGAGCGAGATTGATGGCTGGATTGAGATTGCTAAATAATTGCAAGCCTTGAAAGCCATCTCAGTCCTTATTAACCATGTGTTAACATCAGAGCTTAAAATATGTTCTGCTGATTAATTTCTGCGATTAAGTTTTGGCCTGGAGATCCATCAACTACAAACCAAATCTCCAACTTATAAACCGTTAATGAGCTGTTAAAAATGCATTAACAGGTATTTGACACAATAGAAGCAATAACCTCTGACGAGTCAGAATCTTAATGAAATTTTAATGATTTCTGATGAGCATCATATGCCTTAAAATAATAAATTAAATAATATCAGTCTTCATCTTGTGCATAATTCACACAGTTCCAAATGATACCACAGAAAGCAACAGCCCATTAAAAGTATCCAGGTGCGACGGTCTATGGTTGATGCATGCAGGTTATGAAACTTAGCATTGCCATTCCTATTTTCCAAAATCTACCAGTGGACACTTTCACGGTTGGATTAGCAACAAACTGTATAAAATCGTAATTATTAATAGTGTCTCAGTGTCTTAGCAACCTGTTTGTTCTGCTCGGATTCTAGTAAGTTACTGTATTGAAGGCATTAACTGCTGACACTCGACACGCTGTAGGCTATTTCTTATTAAATCCAGATATAGAAATGTGTGCTTATGGTTTTGAATTGAATAAAATACACCAAGTGTAAAATTTTAATGATTTGACTGTCTGACTTCATGATTTACGCATATTTAACTCATAAATTCAGCATTTTCGCTTATTATATTAATGAGCTTTGGATGTGTATGAATTTTGCAACATTTCAATTAAGCTTATGTTGCCATTCTCACTGGACTGCACCACCATAGGAGATTGTGATACAATATAACGCTTTCCGGGATGTGAATACAATTTGCACAGATTTGTTCATTTTCATTTTGCTCAGAAGAAACCGGCAGGCACAATGATATTAAACAATAAGTTCCAGGTTAGCACTTTGAAGGGTGAACATCCATATACACGTAGTTCCGCTACACTTAGCATTCACTCAGCATTCAATTCTATATTGTTCAAAACAAAAGAAAGACATAATTAGCCTAATTAACAATGTATTACATCAATTCAATTATTGTGATTGTATTTACTTCTCAGCCAAATGAACCTTCAACTTCACAACTTGGAAGAATTTGTACAGTGTAAAATCCAAATTAGGCGGTAAGGCTGTCAACGGATTTCTGTGCCAGTATCAGTTTCTACTCAAAAATGAAAATCTTTAATCAACTTACCGCATTATTCACAATTATTCCGCCGAAAGAAACCACCAGCAGTCCAGACACGCCCCACGTGAGCCAAAACAGTGAAACGAATAGAAATATCGGAGAACTGGTGAGCAACGGATTAAATATGAGGCTATAAAGAGTCGCAATCACGAGAAATATTAAGCCACAGACGTAAGCCGCGTTGCTGCAGCACATGAATTTGTCGGCCTTTGAGACGAGACGACTCAGCATCTGATGTTGTCGTCGCAGATCTTCAAAACTTTCTTTAAACGAAACAGAATTCTCGATGGATTCGCGGAATTTTCGGTTGCAGATTGTGAACTGTTGTGAAAACATTGTAGCAATGAAAAGATTAAATGCCATGGGGAAATGGGCTGCTCCGTTTAAGTAAAAATGCATGAGCATATACAGAGCTCTTAGGATTGGCACTACATTGGGGTCAGGAAAAACTAGGGTCCTGATTGGAGCCAATGTGACATCCATTGCATTTTCATTGCTTGAATAGTGGATATAGGTGGCGGACATAACGTTAACAGTCACAAAAATCCATGCCACAATTGCGTATAATATAACGTTTGCCCGAACGCTATTGTAGCAGTCCGGAGTGAATTTCTTATGGAAGCTTCGAAGTAGTATAATCATTCTTCCGCTACTACATGCTCGATAACACGAAGTTTGTACTAAGGCATTCATGAGCGCCCAAACAAAGACGATCAATTTCCATATGAGATCTTTAGAAGGTTTGTCCTCAGGAGAAAAGATTGTGGTATATCGGATAATGTTCAACCACATGGCCATCAAAACAGCAAATGCGAAGACATGACTCTTACTGCTAAACTTCGGCAAAGACCACCTGCTACGATTGCTGTTGCTGGCATCATTTTCATTATCTGTCAAAAAGAATAGTCCAAAGATTTTCATTGAAGTAGTGAGAGGTGAAAGGATTTTAAGCATTTCCGTTTCATCAGGCGTAGATCCCTGTTTGTCATCGCTGATACGTGTTTCAGGCATAACAATGATGACATGTCTCGTATTTTCCTGATGACCAACTCTTGACCTCTTCATACTGTTACAGATAGGATGGTTGAAGACATCAAAGGCAGACTCTGGTCGTCTTAGATGCTCAGTTCTTCATCATAAATACCTTAGGCAAATGGGCTTTAGAGTGGTTCGCAGGTACTGTACCGCCGCATAACACATACGATTTTCTACTTAACGTTGATCCATACGATCAGGCAACTGTTCATTAGAATAATAATGAATTCACAGCATGGGCTTGTTACGCAGCCGCATTATCACGTGGTATGTGTCAATTTGTTAATGAACACTGCCATTTATGAGCTTATGTACATGCAGTCAATACCATTTTGCTGGTAATCGTTTATTGTCATGGCTACCGACTGCATTAGCTCGAAATTATAGATTTATTAAAACCGCAGTTAAAATTAATGGCTCACAATCAACTCGGCAGAGTGCATAATGCTGAATAGAATTATAGATTGCACACATCAATTTTCTTGTCCGACCTTTTTAAGAACAAAATTGTAAACGTCATTTTACGTTTTATCGATGATGAATCAGCAAGTTTAGTCGGGCCCGAGCCCGTCTGTGAGTGTATGTTGTGCTAACACTAAAACGTTGGTTCAACGTCAACGATGAGTTAGCATTTCTTAGACAGTTCGGACGTGTTTCTATCACGTGAGCTCGTGCGCCCTAAATTCATGGGTAAGAAGTCAGAGGTCAGCTATACCTAAGCAATATTTTTGCTGAATCAGCTTCAGTGAGACTATGAAACGCCTTTCATAAATGCATTTAAGTCACAAACAGACGAAGAAGAACGAAGACGAAGGAAGAAAAACGAGAAGGATAATTATAACAACAACACTTATGATTTAGCTAACACGAAGAACATTGTAGATTTAGAACTCCAAGAACATTTATCTCTATGGCGTGTTGCCAAGAGGGTGGAAGGGAGTAAAGTAAACCCCACTCAGCTGCGAGAACACTGGGAAACCTAATTCCAGGCAACCCTCTAAGGCTTTCTGGTTGGGTGGATGGTCGTCCGCTTACCTGCATTGGACCTGTAGCATAGTAGGCCTATAGTGCAAAGAAAATAATTATGGTCTTAATGTTGGCATTGTCTTTCTAAAAGAATAGTCCAACAATTCTTATTGAACTTACGAGTGGCAAAAGAGCTTTCTAGCATTATGCTTTCGTCTGCTTTAATAACGACTTTCGATCTTATCAGCGTCTGATTTTTCTGGCACAACTATAAAACTTCGCTTCCTTGATTTTGTGGGCGGACTCTTCTCATTGCCATGATAGACGCCCTACAACGTAATATTTCACAAATATTCTGAAGCCTCAACTGTTGTCTATTTCGTTAATTTTAGTTTCGTTTCGTTTCTTTTACGTGAGCTTAGTTTATTCTGGTAATTCTCACGAATAGTGTATGCTATGGAAACCAAACGGCTGTAGACAGGCGACATGGTCTGCTACAAGGACATTTACGGTAGCCTACCTGCTTTACCGAACGTATTGCGTCAACATCCATAAGTTATACAACGGCAATCGATGGCTTAGACCTGCTTTCGAGTGATTCTTCAGTTGCAAAGTGTGCTGGAATATGTGCAGCTAAACTCACAAGCGGCGTTGTTGGTTTTTCCATTGATTGCATCTGTTGAATGTCTTCGTGGTTACAAAGCTCTCAAACACTAATCCAAAGAAGCTACTGTTTACTGAGCCACTGCTGTTTTGATGAGTGCTCGCGAGAGACTGTAAACGAATCAATGGCCACTCTGATCGATCTTCTGGTAGGAGCTTACATGAATTGCAATTGTCTCTCAGACGTATCTAATGCTCCAGGCTTAGACTGGAACAATATAGACATAGATTTATGCTTGAATTTGATGGCAAAACTATCATCTGAGCTGGAATATTACTGTAGATGAATCTTTGAACGAAAAATGGTTAAAGACGTAAATGTCTTGATGTGAAGCTCTAAAGTGCTTTCTAAAACCGAATTTTAAAGTAGGTCCAGCTAGAAGTATGTTGCGCTAGGACTTGCCATGTGCTTCTTAATAGTTCTGAAATAAAGCCGTATGAACACTTAGTCTATTTATCTGCTGCCATTCCAGCAATAGGAAACTGTGACGGCGTGAAAATACTATTTACAATAATTCCCAATTAGTGCTACATTTTCTCATGAGCTAGTAATTATGCGATCAAAAAATGCACACTTTTTTATGAACGCGAACAGAAACACACCTTGTATTGATGTTTCAAACAAAATAGAAGTAATTATACACAATTATCGATTTAGCTTATCCCTATTATGCTTCATGGTAATTAAAGAGTCGTTGTCATTCGTGTTATAGAACCCGCTTGGATGAACGAAAGGACATAATATACAAAACAATTCGCTGTAACGTTTTCGCCATACCCATGGGTAACGTGATGAAGTTCAACAATAATTCAAATAATAAAAAGTATTTGCAGCTTCAATGAGTTGTCTCTAAGCTGCACATTTCGAGTGAAGAATAAAATGCATTTGGCCTATAGTACGATTCAATCGTCAGGATCAATCAGTTATATGAGAATGTATGTGATTGGCAACCTTGCCAACCTGACATATACATAAATCAGTGCAGTTACACACATGGGATATTTAACCACAAAATTAAACACAATTAAGTGAATTTTCCCATACAACCGTTTGTCATCTATTTTCAGATGTTGCATCTTACTCTGATGTGAAAACAATAGTAGGCCTATATGTATTAAAAGTTAACATTCAGATATTGTTTTCTGGCTTTAAGGACGTTCTTATCGTTACATTAAACTCCTATATTCTTCTTCTTCTGTGTAGAGATTTCAACTTGGTCGTCCTTCCGTTTGGATTGACCTTTGTGGAAGGTGACAGAGGGAAGAAAACGACTAACGAGATACCTTTTCATTCCGAGAGCACCATTGGAGCACTTCCATTGAAAGCGGCGAATGATACGTTTAACTCTAACTTTAAAATAGGCATGAAAACCGATGTTGAGCCAAAATATTATATAAAAGTAAAACATCCTGATTTAATCAATTGCAGATTTAAGAAGATTAGGCAAAGTAAAAAAAAGGTTTAGCATTCAGAACACGTATGCCTATCTGCGAATAGATAAAAGTCACGAAAATGACAAAACTTAACTGCTAATATACTATAATTATATGCAATTGCTACGACATTTATCTCAACCGGAATGTTACAGAAAGCTGGTTGTAAAACTATCGTCAACTTGACTGGTTAGTGTTACATTCAGGGTGGTGTTTTGCGTTGATGTCTGGTTACCTTGACTGTCAAATGATGGTGGAACCAGTTGGACAATCAGAAGGAAATATGTAATCAGCATACCAGTAATCTATGAATAAGACTTAAACAAAGCAGGCAACTTAGATCGGTGAAGGGAGTTTGAGAACAATATTGGAGAAGACGAGTAAGTAGGCTAATCGAAATAGTAATTGTAATCGTAAACTCCACATTTATAAAGCGCCACTCTAGAGATGAGCGCAGGCCAACAGCTTATTTACGAGCACTAAGTCATATCAGACGCAATGTTCAGAGATCAATGTCCAGTGGGGATCCGAGTTCGGTTGCCAGAGATACCACAGAGAGGAGGCAGGCCAATTGATAAGGCGGGTTTCATTGAGTATCAGAAAGCTTCGAATGCGGAGTATCGGATGTATTAGGGTAGGAATTTTTGCAGAAGTGAGAATTCAATTTGGAATGGAAAGTATCTGGGGATAATAAGTTGAGGAGGAGATGACGGTAAGTCAGTGGCAGCATTGGTGTATGAATTGAAAATATGCGGAATTCAGGCGAAAATTAGTTCAAGAATCGAGGTGTAGAGTGGGATATGGATCGGTTGGAGAACTTGAGGCGTGTAGTGACTGAAGGATTGGGAAAGCAAGATTTGAGGTGAACTGGTAGAGCAAGGTGGCTGGAAGATACTTTGCGAAGATACTTTGCTTGTGAGTACCATGGTGAGTTGTAGGTTGGCGACAGGGCGTTGCAGTGGATGCGCTCATCGAGAGTCGAGTGATTTTCAGGTCGGGAGTAATCTTATCGTAAACTCGCAACTTCTACAGCGCCCAAAAAGCGAAGTCGCGGGAACCAGCTTATTCACAGGCGCTCAATCAAAACAAAATCCAGACAGTCAGACAGCTGAGGTGGGTGGTGTTTAGAGTTGAAACGACGATGTAGATAGGGGGAAGTGGAGGAATCAGGATACTATTTGTGAAAAAGCAGTGTTTTAAGTTTCGTGTGAAAGACCCGTGGAGAGATAGTGAGAGGTGGTTGTGATATGGTGATGCCAAGATGTTCTGGTTAGAGCTCAAGCGACTGAATTTTAAATGAGTTGTAGACGGCTAATTTGATTAAGGTTGAGGAAAAGGGAATTGCAGTAACTAGTTTAATGTGGTTATATTGATAGTGAAAGCAGTGCTAAAATGCTGCGGAGATTCTGAATATGCATGAAGTGTGCGAGAGGTTGGAGATATACTTCGAAAATAAAAATGTAGGTCAAAAGTAATGCCAAGGGGTGAGCATAGGGAAGTCGGAGGCAAAATTGAGAGATGAAGAATGGGTCGGTAGGTGTCGGGGGCTCGGGGCGAGGAGAAAGAGTCGTTGTCATTTGCGTTTAGAAGGTGGTCAACAGAAGAGTTTTTATGAAATAGCTCAGAGATGTATCGTAAGGATTATGAGGAGTGGTCCTAGGACTGAGTCTTGAGGAACACCACAAAAGAGTGGGAAGGATTGTGAGCGGTGGCTAGCGGCTTTGTCAGAGAAGGAGCGGAAGGACAGGTAGGATTGGAACCAGAGTAGAACAGTGTCAGAGACGCTAAACCAAAAGGACATAATCATATAATCATAAGCTCATAATCGTAATCTTAAACCAATCATTTCTGAAGCGCTGCTCTACAGCTAAGCGCAGGGTACCATCTTATTCGTGAGATCGATGTCCATTGGAAGTCCCGAGTCCGGTTGCTAAAGAAACCAGAGAGAGAGGAGGCAGAGCAGTTGCTAGGCAGGTTTCGTTGAGGACGAGAAAGCCTCGAAGGTGAAGGATCGGATGGACTATATTAGAAATTTTAGAAGAGTGATGCTTCAATTTGGAATGGAAAGCTTGTGAGATGATAAGAATACTAACCTAAGGCAGATGGCGGTATTGGTGGAGGAACTGAGAATATGCGGAAGTCAGTAGGATCATCGTTCGATAGGAGGAGGATCAGGTAGAGCGGGGTGGATGTATGGTGAAGAGTCCTCGATGGTATTGTGGCTGGGAATATTGCAGGGAGTGGTAGGTTAAGGCTTTGAAGGGATTTTCAGCCAGTCGAGTGACCAAGATGGAAGTGATATGATGATGCTTAGGTATCCTGGTGACAGATCGGCCGAGTGAGTTTTGGATGAGTTGTAGACGCTTAATTTGGGTGCATTCGGGGTTCAGTGAGAGGGAATTATAGTAGGCCTAATCAAGCTTAGAAGTATCGGTAGTAGCAGTTTTAAAAGTCAAGCATGAGACGAGTCCGGCGGAGGTCACGAATATGCTTAAGGCAGTTGCGCGAGATGTTGGAAATGTGATTAGAGAAAGAGAGACTCGGATCAAAGGTGACGCCAAGATTGCGCAGAGGGAAGTAATTTTTCTGTGGAGTGGTTTTTACTGAAGCCAGACTGGTGGGAGTTGATGAGTGAGTTACAAGGGAGGTAGTCAAGAAAAGAGGTCATAATTATTGACTTGTCAGTTGTCTTAATAGATAAACGTCGCTAAAAGTGTTTGTAACCACAATTATAGAGATACGCCTTCAATAGGCACATGCTTGCTAAAGACCTGAGTAGCATATAGACTTACGTCATTGCTTCAGTAACTTTTTATGTTCATTATTGGATCTTTGTTAGCGTTTAGTAAGTCTTAGACGGCAAAATAAAGTGCTATCTATAGATTTGGCTTTATTTTCAAACTGAGATATCGGTTGCTCTGACTTACCGTGAGAATTGTGTTTCGATCAATCACAAAGATTTTCAGGACGCTAAAACCAATCGGTTCCCCACATAAACGATTGAGAAATGTATTGATCTGAAAATTAATAGTAAAATATTTTTCTAAATATTTCGTTTTATTTATAGCTAGATATGGACTATTTTAATAAAAGAATACAGACTTTACATCACATCTGTCAGCAGCTTAATATCTGAGGTTGTCTCGCGGATTAAGCGACAACAACATATTCAACATAATATAGCCTAGGGTTTAATAACTGTGAGTTATCGTAACATGTGTGGTAGATTAATAAAAAATTATGCAAACTATAATCGCGTCGTAACTTTACTTGTCTGTCGAATATTATAGTCCAGCCAATGCTAATTGTTTTATATCAAAAGCATTAAAGCATAATTAACTGTTATAAGTAGCCTATACTTCAGTCCGCCATAGCTCTGTCTGTAGTCGACCATATTATGCTGAAATTTCTATATAAGCCTAATTAATTGCTTCTCTTATAAAATAGAACACGTATGGACCTACACAAATAAGGTTTCAATGCATTTTATATATACCTGTCCAATTGTTTCCGCACTCAGATTCTTTAGTTCAATATCATGAATTCTCTCGTAGATTTTATGAGCCTGCGGAAATACAAACAGATTTACGTTTGAAACAATTGGCAACGAGATTGTAACGATGTCCCGTTTACACACATTACACTCATATCTAAATAAGTAAATAAGCTTGTCATAAGACTATAATAGCGTATTCTTAGGTGCTAGCGATAGCCTATAGAGTTAGGCCTAATTGATGTTTATGGATTTAGTTAATTAACCAGGATCTAAGATCAGCACAATAGGGAATAAAATTAGACTAGGTTCCGTGGTTCGAGACCGTGGGTAGTGAAGTGGCGAACGCTGACTAAAGGGATTAAACGTCAGTGAATTGTAACGTCTGGTGCGCATGCGTAGTGAGTGAGGTCTTCTGGAACGGAAGAGTTTTAGCGTAAATGCCGACGTTAATGGCGTGATGAGAAACGTTACGTCATACTGCTGGTCGGTCGAATTTATGAGTTATTTCGATAGGATGGTCAGTTTGGATTTCGATGCGAATATTCGCGGAACTAGTTGATCAAGTTGTGTGACATTGGCGATGATAGGCCTAGGGCCTACTCTAGAGTCACATCATCGAATTTATCGAATCTATTAGCTAGTTTTCTCAAAGATGCGTAGTGAACTCGGACGGTTATCACGGTGTCGGAAAGTTCGTTTTTGCCTTAGAAACACGAACTGTCTGCGGGAATCACTTCCCAAAGAAATGAAGGAACGATCCACTGTTGCCCCATTGTGCGTTTGCAAATGGTATATTAAAGACCATACTTACTTATTTATCTTATCTTATCTTATTCCAAGGAATTGTTGTTATTGAGTTGAACTGCACGATTCATCACGAAACGTCAGCCTCAGAAACATCGACTACACGAGCATTATCACATCGCATCGGGGACCTTGTCTACTGAGTGCAGTGGGGTGATATATTATGAGTTGGAAGAAACTACTGTTACTACAATGAGGGGAAGTTTATTCTAGGTTTTATAATACATAGTTGCTAGATAAAGGAGTTGGTCTGAATAGGTAACATAGGGTTCTTCGAGATTTTTGAACTTGTGTTTGTCCTTGAAGCTCTATGAACTCGTGTTTATACAATGTTAAGATATGTTTATTGACCAAAACTAGACCTATCTGTATCTAATTTGTTCGTATTATAAATAGATCGTAATCGTAATCTCCAAACTTCTAAAGCGCCACTCGAAAGCCAAGCGCAGGGCACCAGCCTATTCACAAGCGCTGCGTCTAGTCAGAAGGGTTGTCCGAGAGAGTAGTCCGAAGGAGGTCCGAGTCTGGTTTCCAGAGGATCAGAGGGGGCACAGTAGCTACTAAGGTGGGTGTCGTTTAGGTCGAGAGTTGGAAGGTAGATAGATGATCAGTTGAGTCGGGGTAAGAGTTCTTGAAGAGGAGAGACTGTAGCCTTGGGGTGATGGATAGAGGAGCCTGAGGCAGATGATGGTGGGTGATTGGCGATGATGGTGAAGGAACCGAAAAAGTGCGGAAATCAGCAGGCAGATCGTTCCAGAGACGTGGTGCAGTGTTGGATATTGCTCGGTTGGAGAACTTGAGATGAGTAGTGATCGGAGGTCGAGAAAGAGTGAGAACGGATGATGATCGAGTAGAGCGGGTTGCCTGGATGGTGAAGAGGTCGCGAAGATATCTGGCCTGGGAGTATTGTAGGGAGTTGTTGGTTTGTGATAGGACTTTGAAGTGAATTCGCTCTCGAAATTTTAGCCAATGAAGTGATTTGAGAATGGGAGTGATATAATGATGCTTGGGCGTTCTGGTGACGGTTCTGACTAGTGAGTTTTGGATGAGCTGCTGATTAAACACAACGGCTATGCAAACTAGAAGAGCGTGTCCAATAAAAATAACGCACCTCGTGTTTGTGCATAGGCCTACAATTTGTGTAGATATTGGCACGTTGATTTTGTAAATACGACACCGGAAGTCACAGTCGTCTTATGCAAAATAGGCCGGGCTATTACTTTGAACGCTGGCTTTGAAGGGGTGTATGTGTGTCACGTTCAGTATAATTCAATCTACATGTAGCATGCACACCGCGTTCATTCCATTATGAATTATCTAAAGCAAAAGAAACCAACGTAAGCTGAGTAATTAAACATATATTGTTGTAGTTGTGTTCGCATCTCGGATTAATGACCTTTAGCTTCACAGCTATAGGCTAACTGTTTCTATAGAGTCGCATACAAAGTCTGATACCGTTAACTTTTACTTCGCTATTTATAAACTTATTGCAGTTATATGCGTTTTAATTAAAGTTTTACATTATGATGAGCGATTACTGTTTTAGAAGCAGAGCAATTTGATGCAGAAAACTTGCAGCATGTCCAGCGTCGTTGAAAGCTCTTAGAAGGTTCAAATATAACTAACGTTTCGATTTTGGAAAATAAAGCGCATAATCCGTAAAACAAACACTAAGCCATTTAAAACCCTATCTTCACGTGTCCACTTCCACCTTGTGCTTGAAAGTTTCAGTGCTTAACGTATGCTGTGTTTAATATAGAATTTCGACCAATTGTCCTGCTCCTACATCCATCCATTGTTAAGGCTTTCATGGACAACTTAATTTTTGAAGTCTCAGATGGTGGAGGCTGACAATTTGTAATTGTAATTGTAATTGAACATTTGTATAGCGCCACTCGCAGATTCAGAGGCGCTCCCGACCCAGGGGTCTAACAAATAAGATAGTCTTCAGACGTTTCCGAAACAGAGGAAGAGAAAGGTTGAGGAGCTCAAGTCGCAATTCATGCAGAAGATAGTTCCAACTGGAGGGGCCGACATAAGGAAAGCTTCTGGATTGAGGAGTTGCACCACGCATGCGAGGGACAACCAGAAGCCCTCTGGCGGCAGAGCGCAGAGCAGAGCGACCAGGGAGTGTAGAAACCGACATCGGAAAACTGGGGACAATGTCTTACGATTGCAGCTTCTCTATAAATAATAACACCATGAATTGTGGGTCTGCTTCGTTTTGTGCATGGAAACCGAAGTTTGTTACACTAAAATCATTTTGTTCTTAAATGAATTTTAGGATTAGGTTTATTATGTGATTAACATTCAAATTGCATTGTGAGCATGACTATGGATTCCTGTGCAGTCTCAGTCTGTGGTCAAAGATGTTAAGTGGTTATTAAACTTACCGCATTATTCACAATTATTCCACCAAAAGAAATCACCAAAAGTCCAGACGCGGTCCACAACAGCCAGAATATTGAGAGACAGAGAAACATCGGAGAACTGGAGAGCATTGGATTAAATATTAGTCTATAAGCATTCGCAATCACGAGGAAAATCAATCCACTGATGTAAACCGCGTTGCTAAGGCAGATAAATTTGTCAGACTTTGAGACAAGACGACTTAGCATCTGATGTTGAAGTCGCAGATCTTCAAAACTATCTTTAGACGAAACGGAATTCTCGATGGATTCGCGGAATTTTCGGTTGCAAATGGTGAACTGGTGGGAAAACATTGTAGCAATGAAAAGGTTAAATGTCATCGGAAAGGTGGCCGCTCCGACTACGTAGAAATGAATGACCATATACAGAGCTCTCATGAAAGGTATTATATTGTGGTCAGGAAAAACTTGGGTTCTGATTGGAGCCAATGCGATATCCATTGCATTTTCTTTGCTTGAATTAAGGACATAGCCGAAGAACACAATATTAATTGCTACGCAAATCCATGACACAATTGCAAGCAATATTGCTTTAATTCGACCACGATTGTAAATGTCAGTAGTGAATTTCTTTTGAAAGTTTCGAAGTAGTGTTAGCATTCTTCCAGTGCTACAGGCTCGGTAAAATGAGGTTTGTACTAAGGTATTCATGATCGTCCAAACAAAGAAGGTTACTTTCCATAGGAGATCAGAAGCTAGTTTATCGTTAGGTGAAAAGACTGTTGCAAACCGGATCATGTTGAGCCACATGGCCATCAAGATAGCAAATGCGTAGACATGACTCTTACTGCTAAACTTCGGCAAAGACCACCTGCTCTGATTTGGTTGACTGTTGCTGGCATCGTTTTCATTATCTTTCAAGAAGAATAGTCCAAATATTCTCATTGAAGTAGTGAGAGGTGAAATGGTTTTCAGCATTGCAGTTTCATCAACCGTTGATCCCTGTGCTTCATCGCTGTTATGTGTTTCAGGCATAACAATAAATACGTGTCTCTTATTTTCCTGATGACCAACTCTTGACCTCTTCATTCTGTTACCGATAGGATGGTTGTAGACTACGAAGGCAGGCTATGGTTATCTGAGAAGCTTAAATGTGTCCTTCTCATAAGTGCCTAAAGGCAACGAGTTTTACTGGAGCATTCATTGTGCAGTCGATATTATACTTAACGCCAATCGAAGCAACGCGGACAAATGTTCATTACAACGATGATGGACTGATATCATAGGTCTGCCGCGCACCCGTGTAGGCCTATCTAAGTGTCAATACTGGAAAACAGCTCTCATTGGTCACTGTTTATAATGACTTACAGACTTGTTCGTTTATAAAAAAAACACTGCAATAATGATTAATGACCCTGTACACAAAGTCGAGACCATTTTGCTAGTCAGTGTTTATTGTCGTGGCTACGGACTGCATTAGCACGAAATTATAGATTTTGTCGAAACCGCAATTTGCTTCAATGATTCATAAATTGTCATTATGGGCAGGGTAAATAGTCCTGAAGAGAATAGAATCAGTAATTGCACACATTAATAATTGGAATTAATAATTGGAATCGAAGCTTGATGTGGAATATGCATCGTGTGTCCATTAGATCACTGTTTTCTTACAGCAATCTGTTTTAACTAAAATACGTGATTATACTTTTTATGAGTGATGAATCGGCAAATTTATATGGGTCCACGTCAGTGACTTGGTGATGTGCTGGCACTAAAACGTTGGCTTAATTAACGTCAATCGTGAGTCAGCAGTCCTTCAACGGGTCCGGACGTGTTTGTTTCACGTGAGCTCTTGCGCACATGGGCGCCTGCACGTTAGGGCAAGGGAGCACAGCTGATTCTTTTAGTTTCAAATGACGCCTATCACCGCTGACGTTTCCCTCAACAGTACAGACTATCATCTATCTCTTAATTATTTCCAATCACAAATCTCACCTAATTCTTCTCTGCCTGGGATTATTTGTCTAATACGAAGAAGAAAAAGATGATGACATCATATGTCGTATCTAATTATTTATAAACCGCCTCTCGCAGAATAACTACTCAGAGGCACGACGATGACGATGATGACGATGATGACGATGATGACGAGTGCAGTGAGAAAAAGAATGAGAATAATGCGAAGAAAAAGATGATGATGATGAAGAAGCAGAATGCGAAACATGGGAAGAGGAATGCGAAGAATAAGATGATGATAATGGGGAGGAAGAATAGTTCCTCAAAGTCGCTTGAGAGGCGGCCATGGGTATGATGTGCTAGCGATTTCGTGTTTCTTAGCCTCGGCATATGTTGGCGGGTGGCCAGCCTCTTTCTCGCTCCTGATCTTCCCATCGACAGTGTGTGGTCAGTGTACTCATTATAGATGAGTTTTCAGGTGGAGCAGAACTCTCGAAGCAAATTCCTGCCTTGGCAGGGATTTGAACCCGCGACCATCGGTTAATCTTCCAGCACGCTAACCACAACAAGCTTATCGCGTGACCTGTTTGCCTAATATATCGAGCACCGATATCATGGGATCATTCTCGCTGCATTAATGGCTGGTATAAGGAGACATTTCCTGGACAAGTTTGGTTATACAGATGTGACTTTGATTTAGTCGATGCAGTAAACTGCGTCCCATTGGTTATGTTGATGAGGGAAATGATGTCAAAGTATAAGAGTTCCGTTGTTTAGAACCTTTTGTTTCTGGTTGCTATGTGCTTTTCCTAATATACAATATCATGTTTAACGCTTTGTCCAATAACAGTGTATATATATAGCAATGACAACATATACGTAATACTATAATGGAATTGCTGATTTAATTAAGTTGGTTGGGCCTAATGGAGTTAAAAACTTTGTTACATATTGGACGAGTATAATAATAATTGAAACTCGATCGATTCGCAATTTTAGAAGATTGCCGAAGGGCACCAATCGTTGTCAAGCGTCTGAGAACTCCCTCGATCTGATAATGATGATTTGGACGACGACAGCTACAGCAACGACAATGATGATGATTATGATGTTTGCCCTTCATCTAAAACAATATCCACTGACAGTGCTCGGTCGATGTAGTCATTAGAACTGAGTTGTCAAAAAGTGAACACGGAGCTAAAATCTCGAAACAAATGTCTGCCCTTGGCGGGATTTAACCCGTGTCTTCTAGGTTGACTTTGCACAAGCTAACCACTAGAATATGACACTCCTCATGAAAGTATTGATAATGGCTTAAATCGGTGAAACTTGACAGTTCAAAATCAGTTCAAATATTAAATTATTGTAGATTTCTCGGTTTAGGAAAATAACAATGATAATCATAATAACTATAATATATATATATTATTAATATTTATTATTAATAATAATATTATTTTATAAAAATAATAATAATAATTATTATTATATTCATTATTTAATGACAGAGCATCAAATCCGTAGCCCTGAGCACTTTTATTCCCACGCCCGGCATGTTCCTACAAATAATAACGTCTCAGAGGTATCGAACCAGCACACATCGAGTTAAAAATATTACGAGCTCGCAAACTTTACTGTATAAAACCATTTAACTAGCTTAACATCCAGATCTAAATATGATAGTGATGAATATTCTGCAAAGAATCTTGACTATGTCATATGTTTTTGCCACGGTGAGACAACATACTTGTTCCACCGTTCTCCAGAGCCATAAACAATTCAACTTATTTCAGTTTGTCTTATGAACTTAAGGCATTGTAAGATCAGTTAAATCGTGTCATGATAAACGCGCGCCATTCAAAGGTAGAGCGTGGACTTTCTTCCGACAAGAGACTGCATTTCAACCGTCTTTCAATCATTTTCTTCTGCATTATGTTCAAGGCGATCCAAACCAATTATGACCACATGCAGTAAAGTCAAACACGAAAAGCCTGCCCTACCTATGACCAGAGTGTACTGTTCAGTCGTTATGGGACATATACACGCGATTACAATGGATTAAACAGAGACGATAATTATAGGCAATGTTTGTTAAAACAGATACATATGCGATTGTGCATCACTGAATGTAGAACCCTAGACGAAATTGTCGGTGAAATTGCTGATGACGCCACTAGTCGGCGGTAGAGCCGTGGTGACATTCGTATGGTCTCCCTGAATACCAGACGGTGGGGGTACCATTTGGACAATCAGGAGAAAGTAAGTGATCAGTAAACCGAGAATCTACCAACAAATAACAGCAATACGTGCAGAGTTACATAAATGTCGATAAAGAGATAGAAATATACGACAAGAAAAAGAAAAAAAGAATGTGTAATGCATTAGATGATTAGAACGATTGTTTGTCGGCTCTAAAATAATATATCAATGGTGGTAGTGGTGTTACCATGTGTTTATTCCACCAGTTCAGCGTCTTCTCGTGTTTCTATAGACTTGTAGCTTCAAATTCTGCGATTCATCATTACCCCTTTCTTAAGTTTCATATTTTATTTTGTAGTAGAAATATAGTTACTCCATAATATTTTAACTGAACTATATTAATTTGATACATTTTATTTTGTATGCCTTATTTTCGTATCATAGTCCTTCAGTTTCATTGCAGGACTGATATTAAAGAGAGGAGTGGATCAGAATTTCAGCCGAATTAGGTCTTTAAAGCAGCAAAACAATGCAAAAGAACACAGACGATGACAAAAGCAAATTCATCGTTAATAAGAAATCTTTCAAGAACAGGCAGAATGTGGTCAATCAGGAATCTGAAATGAACCTCCACAAAAAGCGTAGTTGGGCAATGAATCAAATAAAGGAAAACAGACTGATCTGACTTAGACCTACCGTTAGAATTGTGTTTCGATCGATGACGAAGATTCTCAAGAGAGTAAAGCCAATCGGTTCTCCAGATAACCGATTGAGAAATGTATTTATCTACAAATAATAGCAATGAATTAGGTAACTCGGTGACCGGCGTCTGCTTATTGATCTCTGCTTCGATGCGGTCGATGAAGCATCGTCATATACAAAGTCAATGGTAACAGTGAAAATAAACAAGAGAAAAGTCAGATATCCTCTGACTATGTTTGTGGTATTAAGGTCCATGCACACAAAGAACTACGGTGTTGTCAGGTTTCCCTTTATAAACTTAGCCGTTTATGGTAGAAGATTATAAAGGTGAGCCTACATGTACTCCTAAGTGACTAACTATACGACTGATTATCCTAGAGAATAATAAGGGCAAAATGTGGACTCTAACACTAGACAAGCAGAGCACACTGAAGATCAGTAATAATGCTCTATTGGCCTCCTAAAATCTTGTATATCATCCTTAAAATGTCTCAGTTGAATTATCTAATGGAAGTAGTAGGCTAAAGTACGCCGCAAATTTGATGCGAAATGCATTTTAAAAGCTATGATACAATCTAGCTGAGACAGTTTAGTTATGCATAATATTTATTTGTTTCGAAATATTTAATAAAATATTGTATAAAAGTTAAATATTCTTCCATATTTAGTCAAGAATGCATTATGCATATTGATTTATTGACGAAATTAATTATAGTAGAGGTGACTATGACGGTCTTCAATCATTTACCTGTCCAATTGTTTCTGCACTTAGGTTTGTCAAATCGATATCATGAATCCTTTCGTAGATCTTATGAGCCTAAAATACATTAATATTCACTATTTAAATCTTGTTGCAACAAAATCAACTATGTTTACAATAGTAGACCAGTGTCGATTAATGTCTAGAAGATTGAGCATATTACCAATAAAGGCGAGAGCGTGGATCGATTACCAAATAAAAGGAAAATTTGACACTTTGTCTCCACTCCTTTATTACGACAATCAGCGGTACCGCTAGTGGCATCTATTGTGGGCCATGGAAGAGGTTATTTCTTTCCAAGACCGGTCGTACAACTGCTTACCCATTAACAGTGACTCTCCGAATGCGGTGGTCTTTGCCATCAGCGCATCAGACAGTATTTAGCAAACATCAGTAACTATGCTATCGTAATGAAAAACAATGTAAGAGATGTGTCGCCAGGTGATATGTGATTGACATAAGTCACTTACCGCTTGGTTGACAATAATTGATCCAAGAGAAACTATTGAAAGACCGCAGAGGCCTCCCATCATCCAAACCATACTCAGGAAGAAAACTAGCGGAGAACTGGTGAGCAATGGGTTCCATATTAAGTTGTAAAGAAATGCAATGACAAGATATATCAAGCCACAGACATAAGCCGCGTTGCCGAGACAGATAAATTTGTCGGCCTTTGAGACAAGACGACTCAGCATCTGATGTTGTCGTCGCAGATCTTCAAAGCTTTCTTTAAGAGAAGCTGATTTCTCGATGGATTCACGGAATTTGCGGTTGCACAATGTGAACTGGTGGGAAAATACTGCGGCAATTAACAGATTTAATACCATGGGAAACTGTGCTGCCGCATTTGCGTAGCAATTTATGAGTATATTGAGGCAATTAAGAACCGTCAATATAGCGGGATCAGAACTATTGGAGGTTCTAAATGGCGCCAGTGTAATATCCATGTAATCTTCCTCACTGGAGAAATTGGCGTAAGCGATAGATGCAATGTTAATGCTAACAAATGTCCATGCCCAAACTGCGCACAGCAAGGCGTTTCTTCTGACATATTTGAAACACTCAGGAGTGAGTATCTTGTCAAAGATTCGAAATAGTGTTAAAATCTTTCCAGCGCTACAGGATCGATAACAAGAGGTCTGTGCCAAAGTAGACATGACATTCCAAATAAACAAGACAGATTTCCATAATATGTTGGATCCTGCTTTGTCCTGTGGAGAAAACATGGTGGTTAAGCGGATCGTGTTCAGCCACAGGGCCACCAGCACTGCGAAAGAGTAGGCATGGCTCAGACTACTGAACCTCAGAAATGACCACCTGCTCTTAATGTTGGAGTCGTTTCCGTTGATTCTCAAGAAGAATAGTCCAAAAATCCTCATTGACAATGTGAGAGGCAAGAGACTTCTCATAAGTGCACTCTCGTCATCTGTTGGCGCATGCTTTTCCTCACCGTTTGGCTTTTCGGGCGAGACAATAGCATCCTTTTTACAAACTTCGGGAAAGACTTTCGCCATAATTGATGAAAATTGTTTCCACAGTCGTTAGTCTGTTAGTCTAAATGTTTCTTTCACGCAAATAACTCTTTCATTCAGTAGCCAGACCACTCTACAATTCTTTGCTTCACAACAGGCGCGATATGACATTTCCAATCCTTTATAGCGAAAAACCTCCCTAACACTGTTCTGTTCGACATCAGAAAGGCAATTATTTATCTACTGGGAATCTGATGCTCGCAGCGCTAGTCAATGTTGTAAATATTAACGAATCGACTCAACGAGGCATTCAATGTTGATCTGTTCAAAAGCGGTAGTCCACGAGACGATCCTAGTTTATTGGGTGCTATTATAGCGTCGTTATTACCATGGCCGCACACAACAGTATTGAAAAAGCAAGAGTGTGCGCTGAAATACCATTTGGAGCAGCGCTTCCATGACAAAATGCATCGCGCTAATCAGTAAAATGCACAATTGCGCATATGGGCAGATTAATCAAACGAATGGCGTCGATGATTACAATCCTTCAGGTAAGCGTTGGCTGACTCGGTATAATCCACATATTGGTTTCCCGTTTAGCCAAATCAATACACTCTTTTGTTGGTGTAACCCTAAATCTGTTTCCAGTTCATCAAATTCATTTAACTTTACGCTAGGGACCTGCAAAGAGATTTAGTCAATGGCAGATTTATGAAGATTGAGCGTATTACGATAGGTTTAAAATTCAGGACATGTAGGCCTACCTGAAACTGGATAAATCAGTCACAAAAAGACTAAGCTTAACCATAGTTCATTGTCTGTTTATAGAATACACGACCGAATATTAGGTTACAACTATTATATAATTACACAGACCGGAACGCAAACAACAGCAAAGGAAAATAACAACTAACTTCTTTAAAGTAAAACGCACACGAACTTAAAAATTTTATACTGATGCAACAGACGATAAAATAACGAGGACAAAATGTTGACACTACTCTTATCAAGTCATCCCGTTTTTATTAGGCAGCAATATTCAATGAGATGAACAATAGACTAATTGTAGCGTATTCAGCGGCCGTTAACTCAAAATACATTAATGTTTATACAGCAATATAGGCCATACTGTATTAAAAATAATGGTCAATCCGAATGCTTTGTTCGAAAACTTGAAAGCATATTACGACCATGATGAACGGATAGAAGGATCTGTAGAGTTCTACAACTGTGGGCCTTTGATTCCAATTAAAAAATGTCTGACATTTAGTTCTGCAGACCTCAGAACGGCAGTTGTGTTTGAAGCGAGTACTATGATCATGCAGTGGAGCATTTTCAGTAATGTGAAAAAAAACAATGAAGGAAGGATACCCACTGTTACCCAGATGATGCCAGTTGGATCCTATTGACATCATAACGAGACAAAAGCCTTCAGTAAGATGATGAGAACCAGAGATAATTCTTACAGCTCTCTTTCGTAGCCAAAATATAGGTGCAAGCCTCGTCCGGTATTCATCTGCACAAACCAGTGTGCAGTAGTTTGAGTACGGTAGAATACGAGCATTGTATAGTGACTTAAGCGTGCAAATGATTTTCGCAATTTTGAAGCCTTATTTGGTGCATGTTCAATATGTGCGCGCAATTTAAAATGCTCAACGATGATTAGGCCTACATCTAAAAATGTAACGCATGATGCACGGCATAGCTGGATGTTGTCAATTATTGTTATAATGGGAGTAGAGGAGTTCCTGCGACTTGTAAATAGAACACAATTGGATCGAACTACGATCTAAGCAATGACACTCTAGTTTAGGCAATATATGCATTTGTTCATGTATTTATTCCTGTAATGGAAAAACTCAATCCGGAATGTTACAGGAAGCTGGTTGTAAAGTTATCGAAAACGCCACTGGTTAGCGTTACAGCCACGGTGACATTTTCCGTTGATGTCTGATTGCCTTGCTTGTCAGACGACGGTGGAACCAGTTGGAGAATCAGAAGGAAATATGTAATCAGAAGACCAGTGATCTATGAATAAACGAAACAATGAACTTAGATCGTTAATGGTAGTTCAACAGCAATTTTGGAGAAGATGAATACGTATAGGTTAGTTACAAAGAAAAGAAGTCATGGCGACTTTCCAGAACTCTAACAACATGATTAAGAGCGCTTTAGCGTCGTAATAAACGGCAGTAAAGTATCTGTATCTGTACTTGAGATACACCTTCAATGTAATCGTAATTAGCAACTTCTATTGCGCCGGTGTCTTATGCACAAGGCATCAACCGATGGCACATTGTACTACCTACTGTAGGCCTAAGTAACCAATACAACGTCTCTGCTTGAGCAATAATTGTTATATTTGACGTTATAACTTTGAAATCGTTTAGTGAATCTTAGACAACGAATACAAAACTCAGTGCGGGCTCAAGATTTAGCATATTTTAGACATGAGATGTCGGTTGCTCCGACTTACCGTTAGAATTGTGTTTCGATCAATTACAAAGATTTTCAGGACGCTAAAACCAATCGGTTCTCCACATAAACGATTGAGAAATGTATTGATCTAAAATGATAAAATGATATTATATAGTCTAAATACTTCGTTTAATGTGCATTGCGTTTATCAGTAACTTAATATCTGAGGACGTCTCGACGATTATGTCACCACAAAATATATTGAACATTATTGGGCTTATTTACTGTGAGCTATCGTAAAGTGTTTGGTAAGGCGCTTCCAAACAAACTGACAGAGAGAATACAAAATTATGTCAACAACAATCTCATCTTGACATTACTTGTATATCGAATATAGCCGATCCAATTGTCACATGTCTCAAATACTAATCAAAAATAAGCAAACGTCAACAAATGTGTGTAGTATATTCATTTTGAGTCCGTCACAGACTGTATTTGACCGTTTCATCGTTTAACAAATTAATCACTGTATAATTAGTTGGTTCCTAAACACGTTATTGGCCCGCTATTCCAAGGTCCGCTATTCCGGGATCAGCTATTCCGGGGGTTTGCCTGACTCCGCCATTCTGATTCTGAGCTCCATTTATAATAATGAACAATGCACTCGTCGTGAGGGTCGGTTAGGGTAAGGGTTAAGGTTAGTGTCGTTATTAGAAAACATCGTACCTTTCGCGCAGCATGCCAGCGACAATGATTAAATCAGTTCTTGTTCTCCAGACTAATCATTATTCAACAAGGTCATCTGATTATCTTTTGTTGCTTCATTAGTCATTAGTCCGGGATGGGGGACACCGGATTAGCGGACCTAAACCCCTTAGAACATTATGCCCCATTCATTTGGGCGATGGATTAGGAGTAATTGCAACGAGCTTTAATTCTCAAATTCGAATGAATTCAACTTACAGCATAGATTATAATTTTATGTTACTTCCTATCAATGATCAAAATATTTTAT
Source organism: Aporrectodea caliginosa (assembly GCA_020284085.1). NCBI lineage: Eukaryota > Metazoa > Annelida > Clitellata > Crassiclitellata > Lumbricidae > Aporrectodea > Aporrectodea caliginosa. The sequence goes on from JACEVL010000522.1 coordinate 291,835, forward strand.
TTTGTATCTTGGACTACCAGAGCTATTACGCCTACATGGAAGATGGTGGTTATTGAAATTTTGCAAAAAGGTTGAATTTATAAACTGTCTATAGAAACGTATAGGCCTAGGCCCACAAAAGTAAGGTTTGAATGTTTTAATATACCTGTCCAATTGTTTCCGCACTCAGATTTGTCAAATCAATATCATGAATTCTCTCGTAGATCTTATGAGCCTACAGAATGCAAAAGGATTCACATTTCAACGAACTAACAGCGAAAGAGCAAACAAAGAGAATCAATTATACACGAAGGAGAAACAGGAGCGAACTGAATGCTAGACAACGTCAAGTGCTCCGTTTTAGATCTGACAAACATAACCGTGATTCAGCGCTTTTGTGTGGTTCTAAGACACGCTAATTAAGTGTTCAGATATAATACATAGCCTACGTAGAATGTATCAAGCTCAAGCTCAAACTGCAAATTTGTCATATCTCTCCGAGAAATCTTTACGAACTCTTCGTTTCTATCTTCGCCATACAACTCGCGAATAACTTGCACACTTTAAATAAAACGCCTTCGCATAAACAGAAATACCGTATACTTATATGGCATATTTGTTTTACACAATTCATGCACTTAATTCGCTTAGTCTGCTTTTGCAAAGATCAGAGAGTGCATGCATTGAACCTGCTCAATTCTACCGTAATTTGTTTACAAAATACCGTACAATGAAGAAAAATCCAGAAAATCAAAACCATTTTATATGAACACCACAAATGTAAGAGAGCTCATGGCGCACACGAAAAGTTCCGTTAACGATGCACTGTGTTGGTCTACTCTTCCCCTTGCCAATAATGACCAAGTAATTATGATTATAGGTTATGGTAATCGTTTTATATGAACTAAGATTTCTGAAACGCTGCTTAAAAGCTAAGCTTATTCATGATCGCTGTATCGAGTCAGAGACACCAAGTGAAGAAGCAGTTCCCGTTGCCAGAAAACCAAATAGAGAGAAGGAGGCAGACTCTGGCAGAGGAGCTGTTAAGCCAGGTTCCGTTTACGACGATAAAGATTGGAAGTTGTACGAGTCGATGGATTAGGTTGAGAGTTCTTGAAGATGTGAGACTCTTATTTGCTGTGGAAAACAACAGATAGAGAGGGTCTTAAGGCAGGTGATGGTGAAAAAGTGTGATAGGAGACTGATCGGGTAGAGCCTAATGGTTGGATGGTGAAGAGTGTGCCACTCGTTGTAGGTTCTGCAAAGGACTTTGAGGTGAATGAGCAGCGCTCAGGGATTATCTGCCAATGACTCTTATTTTCCTCATGATTTAATGCGGAGCTGATAATGGTGACGCTTGGGTGTTTTGGATCAACTGCCAAACGTTATCAAAGTTAGGCTGACGAGTTTAGGCTGAAATGGCTCGTTGTATGTAGCGCAGGTCATCTCTGTCTAATTATACATCAAAAACACTACATTGTGACCGATGTAACCAATTATATTAGCCAACAAGCGAAACGCTGTGGATTGTGGTTAATTGCGAAAGCGAAATGTGAATCTGAAAACAGGAATTAATGCATTCCATTAGTGAATCAATAGAATTGTCATTTCCCTATACTACTCCAGTGGCGTCTATCAATGGGTGGGTGAGGGTTGGCTGGGAGAACGATCTCCCACGGTCGACAGAAGTGAGGGGGTTAGCGTAGGCCTATATTGATTTACATAAGTTAAGTGTTGTTAGTTAAGCCAGTTATTCTCATTTTTTCTGACAATGCTATTTGTGTAGACTATACTCAACTGTCATCCCTCTGCTAACATGGTACACGGGTATCCCTAACTTAGCGGGACTCGGTCCCTTCTGGGAACCCGATTGTTTCCCTCAAACGTTGATAAGATAATCGTGTGATCTGTCTGTTTTAATTTCTAAACTTGTGATCGTTGATTGTGATTATTCTGGATCACTACTTGTAAACTGTTCTATGGAATCAATAAAAGGATTGATTGATTGATAAACTGTTATGAGTGGCTTCAGAGTCTCTTAGGTGTTTGAGCGGCCAGAGAGGGCGGTTTGTTCTTCCATTCGAGGTAGGTGGTTATATGCCACTGCGCAACCCTCCTGACTTCGAAAAATAAACGGCGAAGCCGCAGATTTTGAACCGATAGCGAAAATAATAGTAAAAAACTTTTCGTCAAAGTAATGAGCGTAGCCAGTAGCTTCCCACCAAGAGAGTTTTATGTGCATCGGCGAAACGCGTCACTCGCTCTGAAAGGAGCAATGAAGTCCTAGCAGTGCTAGCACACTATGAAAAATAGTACTGTGTGTATAAAAAGTTTGGAGTTATAAGTGTGCTGCGTTTACTATGGAACTTCAATTCTCATGCTCTCATATCCATATCCTAAAAGTTATTACATCCTTTGAACTGTCTATAGTCGTAAATATGCGCATAAGCTGCAATTTATCACTAATTGTCTTACCAGGCACAGCTTTTTTAAGAATAGCAGCATTACGGATTGTGAGGCCCAATTCATTGTATGAAAGCGAAATTAAGTTTGATGTGCTAAAATCCTGTTTTGAAATGGCTCTGCGATTACATGTAAATACAATTCAAATTACACTGTGAGGATGATTACGGATATCTGTGCCAGTATCGATCTCCACTCAGAAATGTAAAATGGTTATTCAACTTACCGCATTATTCACAATTATTCCGCTGAAAGAAACCAACAAAAGTGCGGCCATGCCCCACGTAAGCCAGAATATCGTGAGAAAGAGAAACATCGGAGAACTCTTTAGCTGTGTATCAAATAACAGGCTATAAAGAGCCGCAATCACTTGAAATATGAAACCGCAGACATAAGACGCGTTGCTGAGGCAGATAAATTTGTCAGTCTTTGTGACAAGACGACTTAGCATCTGATGTTGACGTCGCAAATCTTCAAAGCTTTCTTTAAATGACACGGAATTCTCGATGGATTCACGGAATTTTCGGTTGCAGATGGTGAACTGGTGAGAAAGGACTGTAGCAATTAATAGATTAAATATCAAAGGAAAGTTAGCTGCTCCGGTTAGGTAGAAATGACCGACCATAAACAGAGCTCTCAGGATTGGCACTATATTGCCGACAGGAAAAACTAGGGTTCTGATTGGAGCCAATGTGACATCCATTGCATTTGCATTGCTTGAAAAGTGGACATAGGCGACGAACACAACGTTTACAGTCGCTAAGATCCATGCCAAAATTGCATACAATATTACTTTGCCCTGGATGCATTTGTACATGTCCGGGGTGAATTTCGTATGGAAAGTTCGAAGTAGCATTAGCATTCTTCCACTGCTACATGCTCGATAACATGAGGTTCGTGCCACAGTACACATGAGCATCCATACAGAGACGATCAATTTCCATACAAGGCCATAGGAAAGTGTGTCCTTAGGAGAAAAAATTGTGGCTAACCGGATAATGTTAAGCCACATAGCCACCAAGACAGCAAATGCGTAGATATGACTCTTACTGCTAAACTTCGGCATAGACCACCTGCTCTGATTTGGTTGGATGTTGCTGGCATCATTTTCATTATCTTTCAAGAAGAATAGTCCAAATATTCTCATTGAAGTAATGAGAGGTGAAAGGGTTTTCAGCATTGCAGTCTCATCAGCTGTTGATCCCAGTGTATCTTCGCCGATACGGATTTCAGGCATAACAATAATGACGTGACTCTTATTTTCCTGATGGCCAACTCTTGATCTCTTCATTGTGTTACGGATAGGATGGTTTCAAACAGCGAAGGCAGACTCTGATCGTTTGAGAAACCGAACTATGCTTTCGCTACAAATACCTGACATAAATGGGCTTCAGAGCGTTTTTGCTGTACCAGCACATTACCCACACCCTAGATTTCTACTTAACGTTAATCCATACGGTCAGACAACTGTTCATTGAAAAATAATGAACTCACAGCATCGGAATGTCACGCTGTCGCGTTTCCGTATGGCAATTGTGAACACAGGAAACAACATCCATTGATCAGCGTTTTTCATGGCTTGCAGACATGTTCGTTAATGAACGCTGCTTTTTATGACCTTATGTGTGATGTCAATATAATTTTGCAAGTCATTGTGTAATGTGATGGCTACGGTCTGAATTAGCATGTAATTATAGATTTTACTGTGTTCGCAATTAGTTGCAGCAGTTTGTGATTGAATTGGGCAGAGTAAATAGCGATGGAACGTAGAATCCATGACAACGCAATCGAATAATTAGATCCAAGTGTTGCTGTGGAATATGCATGTGTATTCACTACGGCACTGTTCTCATCCAACCTGTTTTTAATAAAATAATTTTTATAAAAAGAATAATTGTCATCGAGATTTTGCTTGTTAGAAGTTTTTGATCAGCAAGTGCTCAGCGCGTCTGTATCATATGTCTGTGATTGGATGATGTACTAGCACTAAAACGTTGGTTTAACATCAGTGATGAGAAATCAATCTTCAGCAGGGCCGGTCGTGTTTGTTTCACCTGAGCCCTTCCGCATAAAAGCTATTGTTGTGACTCTGGCCGTGATTCATTGCAGGACCATTCGAGCAGTTCCGTTGAAAGTGGCGAAAAGACATTTTACTCTAACTTTATAATAGTCATGAAAGCCTATGTTGAACAAAACTATCATTTAAAATAAAACGTCCTGATTTAATCAGTTACAGATTTATGAAGATTGGGCATAGTACGAGACTATAGGTTTAACATCCAGGACACGAACCTACAACTAGATGAATCAGTCATAAAATGGACCAAGCTCAACTACTGTATGCTGTTTATTGCTTTTTCTGTTTACTGAGTTTGAAACGAATAAATGACCAATTACTAGCTTACAATTACTATACAATTACACAGACTGGAACGTAAAAAAACAAGGAGAAAATAACAACCAACTTATTAGAGTAAAGGCGCACTGATGCAACAGACGATTAATTAGCGAGGAGAAGAAGCTGACACAGCTTAACTCGTCGTCCCCGTTATTTATTAGACAGCAATATTCACGGTGATGAGCAATTATTGTAATGTATACAATTATAGATCGGCCTACACTTAAAATATACTAATGTTGATGAAGTGATATATGGCATATAGTATCATTAATATCAGTCAATCAAATATGACTTGTAATAAGCCTTAAACGCATTTAGCGATCTCGACACATGAATACAGGGATCAATGTAATAGTGGGCCTTTGACTCAAAGTGAAAATGTCTGACCTTAGTCCGACAGACCAGGGGTGTCGTAATCATACAGTGTGGCATTGTAGGTAAAATAGGATATACTCAGTGACGGAATATATACCCAGATGTGCGGAAACATTAGGAGAACCAGGTTGAACTTACAGATATCGGGCTTTCTCGATCGTTGGTCCTTCTTTCTGGAATAGCCTCCCCTCAGACCTTCGTTCTCTAAGACCTCTCTGATTCTTTCTATAGACTAAGGAAGACCTTAGGCCTACTGGGCCAGATGAGCGCCTCTGAGTAGTTATTTGGAGGGCCAGTTATAAATTCCATAGATAGATAGATAGATAGATAGATATCATAAAATTGATAATAGTCCGAGGTTCTTAAAGAGACTCGAGTTTTCAGTAAGATTCTGAACATCAGATATAATTATTACAGCTCTCTGTTGTAGTAGAAATATAGGCTTAGACACTTGCCCACACAATAGTGCAGTAGTTTAAGTACGGTAGAATAAGAAAATTGTATTGAGACTGAAGCCTGTGTATGATTTATACGATTCTAGTAATTTTATTTGTCACATGTTCAACAAGTGCGCGCCGTGTAAGATGCTCATCAATGATTACATGCAATAATTTAACGATAGATGCACGGCAAAGCTAGTCTATAATGTTATCAATATTGTTATAATGGGATTAAAGAAATCTGATACACGTTGCCTGCGACTTGTAAATAGAACACAATTAGATCTAACTACGATGTAAACAATGACACTCTAGGCAATTTCTATATGCATTTGTTCATCTATTTATTTCTGCAGTGGAGAAACTCAATCAGGAATCCTACAGGATGCTGGTTGTAAAATTATCGAAAACGCCACTGGTTAGCGTTGTGGTATTTTGGGCTGATGTCTGGTTCTCTTGCTTATCAGACGACGGTGGAACCAGTTGGAGGATCAGAAGGAAATATGTAATCAGTAGACCAGAAATCTAAAAATAAACAAAACAATAGACATGAATCATTAACGATAGTTCAATAGCAATTTTTGAGAAGATGATTAAATAGCTAATGACGAAGAAAAGCAGTCATGATGACTTGCCAGTACTGTAACGGCCGTTTAAAGAGCGCATTAGCGTCTTAGTAATCGGCAGGGTCTGTATAATTTATGTACTTGAGATACGCCTTCAATATACTACCTATTGTAGGCCTAATAACCAATTACCAATAACCAATAACCAACCTAGTAACCAATACTTACGTCTCTGCTTCAGTTATTGTTATATTTTATATTAGAAATTTGAACTACGTTTAGTAAATTTTAGACAGCGAAAATAAAACAACTTGCCCTATCAAGATTTAGCTTCTGTTTACAAACTGAGATATCGGTTGTTCTGACTTACCGTTAGAATTGTGTTTCGATCAATTACAAAGATTTTCAGGACGCTAAAACCAATCGGTTCTCCACATAAGCGGTTGAGAAATGTATTGATCTAAAATAATTAAAAAATTGCCAATTAGTGTGATTCTCGTTAACGACAACGATAACATAAATCTGTGCTAAGTGCTAACAAAAGTAAAATAATTTCGTTAACGATAACTACAACTGAAATTAAATATATCATTAACTATAACGAAAATAGTACTAACTATATTCATCACTATTTCGTTACAAAAACTAAAAAGTGCAAAATTGACAGACATGAGAACGTGAAAATGCACTACATCTAATATCCTATGTTTGCTACAGATTTTGGATTTGCGGATTAAACCAACAGTATTGGCTCATTAAATTTAGTTATTTTGCAAATAGGTCTTTGGTTATTTTGTAAAAGTTTAATTAGCGATTGATTATTTGTCTAGCACAATTTCTAGATGACTAGCACAAATCCGTAAAATTAGTGGTCATAGATGTCTCTAAAGAACCTGAACGCCCGCAAGAGTGAGAATACTGTCCGGAGTCATTTCGAGTATGAATAAGTCACAACTAAAAGTTGGTGTATCATAAGCGGTGTTGGTGTTAATGAGAGGAAGTTATGTGGCTGGCTCATAGCCGCTAAAAAACGACTAATCTAGTAAATTATCTCAAGTTGAAGTATCATCATCCGTCCACATACAAAGAAGTCAGCGCTGCAAAGAGTGATAGAAAGAGGTGTGTAGAAGGGAAATCGGCGAAGACCATCAAAGCGGCTGAGTTATTAGTGCGCAGTAAAATGTACAGACTCAGATGTGCCAATGGGTGTGTTTTTCAATGTGTCAGGTGATTTGCGGACTTTACAACGTCTTTCCTTGCTTCTAGATGTCATAACTGTCGTTATTGAAATACTTATAATATGTGTCATGTATTTAATAAAAGTGCTTCAAGTAGCCGTGCTGCTGATGTAATATTTCATATTTCGAGACTGAGGAATAATGCACTTGTGAGATTGTGCGTTTTTACAGCTTACATAATTATCGTAAGGGATATTTATAGTTTTTATTATCAAAGTGATAACAATAATTCAAAACGGGTTAGCATATCACCCTGGAATGGCTATCCTCACCATCAAAATTGATGAAGTTTTAAGCATCAAGGTTAAGTGAAGCTGATTGCGGCCATTCTTCAAAGCCTGTCGAAGCTCTAAACAAATTGTGTACCGTAACGAGTCTTAACATGCACAGCTGCTGTGTCTGTAGGCAATTTCGCTTAGCCTTATTCTAATTAAGTAGTGACTAAAATCAAAATCTAGTAACTCTAACTATAACTAAAAATAATACTAACAATTAACTGTAACTATAACTGTAACTAAACTAAACACTGTAAGGAGAATCTGTTATTAATAGTTCGTTTAGTGTCCAGTTGGAAGCGGACAATTTTAATGAGAAGAACGAGGCTGCATTGCATTTGTCAGCTGCCTGATATCTGAAGATGTCTCGCCAATAATATTCGTCCTCAGCATATTGAACATATTGGGTTTATTTACTGTGAGCTATCGTAAAGTGTTTGGTAAAGCGCTTCAAAACACTTTCACAGAGAGAATACCAAATTATGTCAACAACAATCGCATCGCGACATTGCTTGAATGTCCAATTCATTCATTCATTCTGGAGATTTATATAGCGCCCTTCAAGAAATCTACTCAGAGGCGCCCCCAGTCCATCCACGGCAAAAGAAAAAAGACTTGAGTGATTTATAAAAACCAGTTTGATCAGTCAAAGGCAGCAAACGCAGCTCCGATGGTAGGCCATTCCAGATGGAGGGGCCTACGACCGAGAAAGCTCGGCGCTGCCAATATAGCCCACCCAATTGTCACATGTCTGAAATGCTAATCAAAATAATTCAAACGTCAACAAATGTTTGAATATTTTTATTTTGAGTCCGTCCCTTTATTTGTAATTAATCCGTTCCTTAAAAAATTAAGCCCTATTCATTTGGGCGATGGATTAATATTAATTGTAATGAATGGGTTTTAATACTGAAATTCGAATCAATGCAACGTATAGGCCTAGCATGTATAACTTCCTATCAATGACCAAAATATTTTCATATCTTGGACTACCAGAACTATTAGGCCTACATGGAAATTTTGCAAAAAGGTTGAATTTATAAATTTTCTATAGAAAACGTATAACCTATACCTACACAAATAAGTTTACATGATTGTTTAAATATACCTGTACACTTGTTTCCGGACTCGGATTTGTCAAATCGTAGTCATGAATTCTCTCGTAGATCTTATGAGCCTAAGGAACACAAAAGGAATCACATTTGAACCAACTATTATTTAGGAGAAGGAACGTCGTCTACTGAAGATATCTGTACGATTCATTGATATCTCTTACGTTACTTGCTCTGGGAACTAGCTCCTAAAAGATGGAAACTACTCGTTCAAAATATAAAAGTAATTTAATATATGAAATTAATTTTGGTAGCAGATAAATGAGAATATAATAATAAAACATTGAAATAAAACCCGTAAATAACATACCAAGAAAGAAGTAAAGCTCTCATACTGAATTCACGAAGGATTATCATCATCAGTCACACAACGATTCCTGTAGGCCATGGTTCCCACAAGAATCCTGTGATCAGGGTTGCGCGAGCTTATATAGATTCCCGGGGCTTGGGTTGGTCACGTGGTACATCCGGGGTTCAAATCTCGGGTGCAAACTAATCTGGCAGAACCAACTGAAAATGGTCCCTACCCCGGGTGCATGGGCCAAGGGCCTGTCGGGAAGATGGATCGCTTCGGCCGAATATGGTGATGATAACTTTACCTGATATGACAAACACTGTCGCTAATAGGCCTACCTAGGGAGAAAGGCATGTAAGTGGGTGGCAAACTAGTATCTCCATGTAACTCTTCTATAGCGCCTTTTCTACTCTGTGATACAACTAACAGCAAAAGAGCAAACAAAGAGAATCAATAACACGAAGGAGAGCAAGTACGAATTGAATGCTAGACAACGTTATGTGCACCGTTTTAGATGCATAACCGTGATACATCGCCTTTGTGGGGTTCTTAAAACGCGCTAATTAAATGTTCAGATACATGCATAGAACGTATCAAGTTCAAACTGCCTACACGTTGCCACATCTCTTTGCCAGAAACCTTCACTAACAACAACTGTTTGTTTCTATCTTCGCAATACAACTCGCGAATAACTTACACAATATAAATAAAAAAACTCCATCGCATAGACAGATATAACGTATACTTATAAAGCACATTTTTTTACACATTGACCCACTTAGTTCGCCTAGTCGGCTTCTGCAAAAATCAGAGAGTACGTGCATTGAACCTGCTAAATTCCACTCTAATTTGTTTTCAAAATATAAAGACGAACAAATCTAGAAAATTCACTCCATTTTATATGAACACTCAAATTTAAGAGAGTTTCATGGCGCAAACGAAAAAGTTCCGTAACGTTGCACTGTAATATTGGTATAGCCTACTCTTCCCCTAGCCAATAATCAACACGGATGATGATGATGATGAATTATGATGGTGGTGGTGCCACGATGATGGTGATGGGAACCTACCAATATAATATGTAGGTCTAGTACGAAAAGGTGCCTAAATTAAGGCATATAATTCATAAGATTTGCGTAATGTGTCAACACAAAATGTGATAGGCCTAGGCTATACATATCCTATGCTGCATCGTATTTCATGAGATTTGTTTAAAGGGATACAAGGATGTTTGATATACGAACACGGCAATATACATAATTATCATATATAATTTATGCAAACTTCACCTGATTAATTTAAACATAACTTTCGGAAAACGTAATCGTATTCGTGAAACTAAATTTCTAAAACGCTGCTTAAAAGTTAAACCTATTAATGATCGTTGCATCGAGTCAGAAACACCAAGTGAAGAAGCAAGTCCTTTTGCCAGAAAACCAGACATGGAAGGAGGATGACTCAGATTGACTCTAGCAGAGGAGCTGCTAAGCCAGGTTCCGTTTATGACGATAAAGTTTGGAAGTTGTACACGAACCGATGGATTAGGTTAAGAGTTCTTGAAGAGGCGAGACTCTAATTTGTTGTGGAGGGTGACAGATAGAGAAGCATAAGGCAGATGACCAAACGCTAATTTGCATCACATGGTGTCATGGTGGTGCAGTCCAGTGTTGAATGTCACATAATTGAAAATAATGTAAATCTGATACATATCAAATTTAAAGCTCATTAATCAAATTAACGAAATGCTGAATGTATGTACTAGATGTCCATAAATTATGAAGTCTGCCAGGCCAATCATTACAAGTTTACTCTACCGTCCATTGTAAGAATTATTACAGGGTCTGAACCATCACTTAATCGTAGATCCACGCAACAGCTACAACTTATCTCTAATTTCCAATAATTCGGAATTTAGTTCCGCAAATGTCAGATACTAGACAGTGACATTGTCTTACCGGGCACAGCTATACTACGAATGGCAACATTGTGGATTGTAAAGTAAAATTGATGTTATTAAAGGTAACCTAAGTTTCATGTGCTAAAATCATGCTTTGAAAATATGGCCCTGCGATTACACGCAAATAAAATATCAAATTACGCACTCAGGATGATTACGGATTTCTGTGACATGTTTCTTTACAAATATATGTAAAATGATTAATCAACTCACCGCATGATTCACAATTATTCCGCCGAAAGAAACCACCGCAAGTCCAGAAACGCCCCAAGTGAGCCAAAACAGTGAAACGAATAGAAATATCGGAGAGCTGGTGAGCACCGGATTAAATATGAGGCTATAAAGAGTCGCAATCACGAGAAATATTAAGCCACAGACGTAGGACGCGTTGCTGAAGCACATAAATTTGTCGGCCTTTGAGACGAGACGACTCAGCATCTGATGTTGTCGTCGCAGATCTTCAAAACCTTCTTGAAGCGAAACAGAATTCTGGATGCATTTGCGGAATTTTCGGTTGCAGATGGTGAACTGCTGAGAAAAGATTGTAGCAATGAGAAGATTAAATGCCATGGGGAAATGGGCTGCTCCATTTAAGTAAACATGCATGAGCATATACAGAACTCTCAGGATTTGCACTATATTGTGGTCAGGAAAAACTAGGGTTCTGATTGGAGCCAATGTGATATCCATTGCATTTTCATTGCTTGAAAAGTGGACATAGGTGGCGGTCGCAACGTTAATAGTCACGAAAATCCAGGCCACAATTGCGTTCAATATAACGTTTACCCGGAGGCATTTGTAACAGTCCAGAGTGAATTTCTTATGGAGGGTTCGAAGTAGTATTAGCATTCTACCAGTGCTACAGGCTCGATAACAGGATGTTTGCACCAAACTGCACATGAGCATCCATACAAAGATGATCAATTTCCAAATAAGCTCGTAAGAAGCCTTGTCCTTAGGAGAAAAGATTGTGGCTAAGCGAATCACGTTAAGCCACATAGCCATCAAGACAGCAAATGCGTAGACATGACTCTTACTGCTAAACTTCGGCAAAAACCACCTGCTCTGATTTTGTTGACTGTTGCTGGCACCATTTTCACTATCTTTGAGGAAGAATAGTCCAAATATTCTCATTGAAGTAATGAGAGGTGAAATGGTTTTCAGCATTGCAGTTTCATCAACCGTTGATCCCTGTGTTTCATCGCCGATACGTGTTTCAGGCATAACAATAGTAACATGACTCCTATTTTCCTGATGACCAACTCTTGACCTCTTCATTCTGTTATGGATATTATCGTTGCAGATACCGAACTCAGACTCTGATATGCCTTCCTTTTAGATCCCTTAAATAAATGGTCTTAAGAGTTTTTTTGCTATACCAGCGCTTTACCCAGACAATTTTCTGCTCAACTTTGATCCAAAGGGTGAGGCAACTGTTTATAAGAACAATAATTAACGAATTCACAGGGAGACGACACCCATTGGTCAGCGTTTTCATGACTTGCAGACTTATTCGCTAATGAACAATGCAATTCATGATTATAATATTAGACATATAGTCAATAATTATTGTTTTGCGAGTCACCGTTGATAGAACAATAATGAATTCATAGGCTTGTACCGCACTCGCATTTCCGTATGGCAGTTGTCAATACATGGAAACGACACGCACTGGTAAGCGTTTTCAGACTTATTTGCTAATGAACATTGTAATTCAAATACTATATATATATGTATGTATGTATATAATATATAGTCAATAATTATTGTCTTGCAAGTCACCGTTAATGTGATTACTACGGGCTCCATTACTGCATTAGCACGTACATGTAGGTATAGATTTTACTGGAACCGCAATTAGTAGGAACAGCTTATGATTGAATCGGGCAGCGTAAACAGCGATGGAACATAGAATCAATGAAAGCGCACACGAGTATTAGATCCAAATGTTGAAGTTGAATATGCATTTGTGTTCAGTATGTCACTGTTCTCATCCGGTCTGTTTCTATAAGGGAAATTGTCGACGAGATTTTACTTGTTTGAAGTTTTTGCTCAGCAAGTTTAAAAAGTCCCCAGCGCGTCTGTATCACGTGTCTGTGAGTGGATGATGTGCTAACAATAGAACGTTGGTTTAACATCAGTGATGAGTCATCAAGTCCTGAGCAGGTTCGAGCGTTTTTGTTTCCTCTGATCTCCTGCACACAAAAATTACGTTTTAGAGCAGCAATGATTCTTGTGCACTGGTGATTGCTTTAATTGCAAAAGACGACCAAAATTGAGTGTAATAACGATAGCAATTCTTAAAGTTTTATAAAGATTATGCTTTGACGTCACCTCTAGCAAGTAATTGTCTTGAGTGAAATGATGTGAAGTAATATCGTCAGAGATGGCAGTTGAATAGATTCAGTGTCTGCCATCATCACCGATTGCCACCGTAGCACCATGCTGTCACTTCAGCTCGTACTCGCGGGATTTTCACATGGCACCGGAACGGACAGTGTAACCTGACTTTTGAGAACTTCATTTCAAATTGCTCTGTTGTTTAAGCTGGTCTAGTAACTCTTCTGATTTCGCGACGCGGCTTTTGTGCAGCGTTGAGAAATATCGGAGATTTACATTTCCTCATTCGAAAGCTACAATATAAGTCGGATGATTCTAGGATTTGACGCTAAATCGATCACGTCGGAGTCGCTATATTATGAATATAAGATAACTCTCCTCGCTGATTTCATCATAATAAATTATTTGGATCCGTCTTATCTAGTCTGCGACTTATAGCGCTGTTATCATAATGCCTAAGGGTCGTCCATTAATTATGTCGAAAAAATAGGGGAGGAGGTTTGAAAAGTTTGACAGTTGTTGACAAGGGGTAGGGGGTTCGGTACAATTTGACGTCAACAAATTTTTTCCAATGAATCAACACAGACCAATCGAAATTGTAGCTTAAACATTAAGTAATGCTAAAAATGTATAAAGTGCTTAATGATAAATACTACTAAAAAGCTGGTAATAAACTAAACACATATATTTTGAAATTCGAGATTGCATTTTTAGTGTAAAACATCTAACAGTGATTCTACATATATTGAGCCATTGTTTTTTGTAGAGGATGGGGGTGGGGTTCTGGGATTGTTGACATAACTTCATTAGGGGTCCTTCAATGTTTGAAAGGTTGTTGACAAGGGGAGGGGTAAAAAAAACTGCCTAAAGTTTGTTGATATAATTAATGGACGACCCCTTAGACATCAATATAATTGCCTTGAGTGAAATCGAAATAAAAATTGCAATCTATAATCCACGTCTAAATCCGATATACCTAACAATCTGAACGTCCTGTTTCAATATAGGCCCCTAATATAGACAATCCAATTGAATCTGATCCACAGAATGAGCTCCTGGCTGAATAACGGGAGGAGATGGATTGTGGATGCACGGACGGCTGGATGTGTTAGGTACGAGAATAAATCAAGTTGGAAGACGTTGTTGGGTGGAGCAAGATGATATATGATCATTCGCTTGTATTAATAATTCAAATTGGCACATCGTCGGATGATTACAGGTCAACGAATGCACATTGTAACAATTTATTTCATTGTATTGTATTTTCGTTTATTCAAAACTGGCTGTCATAACGCATCCAACGACAAAAGTGCGTAACTTATTGTTATTATAAAGGAGCTAAGACTAATTATAGATATGGATAATGTTCATATCTATACTGGATAAATGTATTGGATTGTTGTCAGAAGTCTAATTTAACTGTATGGCAGATATGCAAGGCGTCCATCTGTCCTGCTGCTAATTTTTTCGCACAACCTAGCAAATGAAAGGCTGAGTCGACCTTTTGGAGTGTGGCCGGAATCGGTCCCGCATCAATGCTGATCTTCTGCTCTTTGTTGGAATCTAGTCAGTAATATAATAGAACAGAAATGTCCGTCCAGTGTGCCTTCTGTGTCTGGTTTTCCTCACTGCGTCAATCGAGGAAAGGAGGACAGAGGCAGGTGTCTGTATCGTTACGTTTTGCCTCACTGCGTCATTTTGGGGAGGGGAGGGGAGGGCAAGGAGGAGAGGGCAGGGCAGGAAAGAGTAGGGCAGGGCAGGTGTCTGTAGCATTACGTTTTCCACACTGCTTCATTCGGGCGTGGGCAGGGAAAGAGAGAGCAGGGCAGGGCACTGGAGGGCAGGGAAGGGAAGGGCAGAACAGGGCAGGGAAGAGAATGAAGAGTGGGATAGGGTGGAGAAGGGAAGGGGAGGAGAGGGAATAGAAATTGGAGGAATAGGAGAGGAAAAGGGAAAGGAAAAGGGAGAGGAAAGGGGCGGGAAGTGGAAGTGGTGAGAAGGGGAGAAGAAGTGGGAGAAACGGGAGGGACAGGGCTTATTTTAAATCGCCAGAGCTCCGCCAGAGCGCGCTAAACTTTACCGTCCTAAAACATCTAGTTTTAAATAACAACATAGAAGAACGTAAAGGAACAATGTAATTTCGTGTAGGCCTATGCGTCTTCCGATGTGACAATACTTTTGTAGCGGTGCGAGCATTGGTAAAACAATTCCCAGGGGTGCGGAGCATAGAAAAGATTGGGAACCACTGCTTTAGTCTGATTATTCCGTCATTTTATAGTGTTCAAAACTTTTAGTAGTATTGATGACCAGTAAGTAAAAGTAATTGAAATTTTAATAGTATTAAATATTGATTACAATCCGACGCAACGAAACGTTGCTAATATTCTGGAGCTGCAAAACGAAATAAGATAGCTCTAATGACAATATTGTGGAATTCGCTAAAATCAATTAATAAATCAATTTTCCTTTATCAAAATAAGTTGACAACAACGCAACTTAGGCTATACGTAGAATAAATGCTGTTAAGAGTAGGCCCTAAATGCCACTCAGCAAAGCTCCGCAGGATCAAAGACTATGTTTGTCGAATTATCTAATTCTTGAATTCTTTAACAATTTTGCTTAAAACGTCAGAGAAAATTTCCCCAAAATGGAGACAGAGGTCAAAACTTAAACTTGGTATTGACGCGATTTTGACATTGCATATGAAGACGAACAGCCTCAGAAAATATAAAACAAAAAGTACTTTTTTTTTTAAAACTGCCAAAAATGAGGTCATATTAAGGACGAGAAAAATTCATTGTTGGCACCTTAAACGTCGTGTGTGACAAAAACGGCTTCAAGTTCAACTGTGTAGGTTTTTTGCACATGATAGGCTAAACACCACCAGAGTTTCAGACATCGAAGTTCAGAAGGGCCCCAAAAATGTTTGCGCCTAGGGCCCCGTTTTCTGTAAACGCGTCTCTGTATAAACAATGAAGGAAGGATACATAGATTATGCCGAAACATTAGGAAAGCCAGTTGGAGTCTGCAGATATTATAAATTGATAAATAGGCCGAGGGCCTTAAAGAGACTCTAGCTTTCAGTAAGATGGCCAACAACCTATACCTCTCTTTCGTAGCACAAATATTGGTGTATGCATCGTCTGGTATTCATCTGCTCATACAATAGTGCAGTAGTTTAAGTAGAATTAGATAGCGGTGTATAATGACTTAAGCCTGAAATGATTTACACGATTCTAGAAACCTTATTTCTAATTGTAATTGTAATTGTAATTGTTACATGGTCAACATGTGCGCGCAATGATTACACCTAATAATTTAACGCTATATATGTACGGCACAGCTGGATGTTAGGATTCTAATATATATCCGGCGACTTGTAGCCTACAATGAACGTAAATTGTTTTAAATTAACTACGATTTAACTACGATCTAAACAGTGATACTCTAGACAAAATAAATTTGTTCAGATATTTATTCCTGCAATGCAGAAACTCAATTAGGAATCCTACACAAAACTGGTTGTAAAGTTATCGAAAACGCCGCTGGTTAGCGTTACAGCCACGGTGGCATTTTCCGTTGATGTCCGATTGCCTTGCTTATCAGACGACGGTGGAACCAGTTGGAGAATCAGAAGGAAATATGTAATCAGAAGACCAGTGATCTATGAATAAACCAAACAATGAACTTGATCGTTAATGAGGGTTTAAGAACATTTTTGGAGAGGATGAGTCAGTTAGTTAAAAAGGCAAAGAATGAAGTCATGGCGATTTGCCAGTAGCCTACTTTATAACAATAGCATTAAGAGCGCTTTCGCGTCGCAGTTAACGGCAGAAAATTAAGTGTTTGTAGCTACACCTGAGATGCGTCTTCCATGTAGGGCCTACACATGTTTACCTACTGTAGGCATAAGTAACCAATACTTAGGTCTCTTCTTGAGCAATTGCCAATTGTTATATTGGATTTGAAATCTTTGAAATCGTTTAGTAAATTTTACACAACGAAAATAAAACGAAGTGCGATCTCAAGATTTAGCTTCTATTTACAAACAGATATAATTTCGGTTGCTGTGACTTACCGTTAGAATTGTGTTTCGATCGATTACGAAGATTTTCAGGACACTAAAGCCAATCGGTTCTCCACATAAGCGATTGAGAAATGTACTTATCTAAAATAATAATAAAAAATGTAAATCATTGTGATTCTCGTTAACGATAGCAATAACGAAAATGTTTATTAGCGAAAATGATATGATTTCCTTAACGATAACTATAACTGTAACTAAAAATATCATTGAGTATAACCATGACGAAAATAACACTAACAAAATTCATCATTATTTTTCTCACAACAGATAAAAAGTACAATATTGACATTCATGAAACGTGAAAATGCGCTACAACTATAATAGCCCATGTTTGCTCCGGATTTTGGATTTGTGAATTAACCCAAAAGATGTGGCGCATTTGATTAAATTTAGTTTTTTTGACAATAGGCTTTGATAATTTTGTAAATGTTTCTCTAGCGATTGCAACCCATCTTTACTAGCGCAAATTCGCAAAGTTAGTGGTCATAGTAATCTTATAGTCAAAATGTCTCTAAATACCTTGAGCGGCCTAAAATTTGGGAATGCTGCCTGGAGTCATTTCAAGTACGAATCAGTCACAAATTAAAGTTCGTGTATCATCAGCGGTGTTGATGTGAATGAGGTAAAGTTATGTGGCTGGCGCTAAGCCGGTAAAAGCACGATCGACTAATCTACTAAATCATCTCAAGTATCACCAAGCATCTACATAGGCCTACAAAGAACTCTGCACTGCAGACAGTGACAGAAAGAGGTAGTAGAGACGACATCGGCGAAGACCATCAAAACTGCTGAGTTATTAGTGCGCAGTAAATTTAACAACTTCATCTGCAAGTGGCTGTGTTTCTCAATGTGTACATGTAAGGTAATTTTTGCGGGTTTACAAATCTCTCCTTGTTTCTAGATGTGATTTATACCCCGTGATCGATCGAGTAAGTCGATCAAGTCGGTTGTAACTCGTCCAAGTAGAGTTAGTCGAAAAATCGTTGACTCGATCGACATGCAAGTCGACAAACGATCGACTCGATCGTTTGTTTTGACAAGTCGAGTCGATTGTTGTTTCCTCGACTTTGTCTCGACTGTGAAATATTTCACTTACTATTTTTGAGGCTACGTCGCACAATGACCCAGTTGATATAATGGCTAACACGTTTGCAATATTCGGACGATGAATAATAGTTGTAGTAATGGTTACATACTGAGGTAGTTTTATTTAGCTGATCTGTTTAGCATTTGCTGAACTATAACAGAACCCTCCAAGAGGCTCCAAACCTCCAACCTTAACCTATGCAGTATGCACTACAGGCTACTATAGTAACTAACTTCATCAATCTTGAGCAGTTTCAAGTTTCTTGAACTGTAAAGTAGACACTACACGTCCTCTGCATTCTTATTTGTTGAGGCACTAATTTCTGTACCGTACTGTAGGAGATTCTTTTGTAGCCTGCCTAGCTGATCGAGTCGACGGCGACAGCGAGGCTTAATACTTACAAGTCAACCATGCACACGCGATGTCATTAAAATTCACTATTAGTATCTGAAAGATATTTTACTTACCTGTTCAATTGCAGTTTGAAAGTTTGAGGAAAGTGTGCAATTGAAATTCATGAGTAATCTAGGTAATGGAATATAGGAATGCAACAGTCGTCAGCAATTTTGCCAAGAGACTTCAGTCCAAGTCGGCAAAAGTCGATCGTTTATTTGCCAAGGCGTTCGAATCGATAAGAGGTCGACTAGTCGACGAAATCGATCGAGTAAGTCCTAAGCCAAGTCGATCATAGCACTCCACTCGATCGATCACAGGATAGAGTGTCATTGTTGGAATATCTCCAAGTGTCATGTAGGCCCTATTTGATAAGTGCTTAAAGCCGTGCTGCTGATGTAATATTTCATATTTCGAGACTGAGGAATAATGCACTTAAGAGATTGAGCGTTGTTACAGCTTACATAATTTATTATCGCGAGGGAAACTTATTCTTTAGTTTCAAAGTGAAAACAATAACTTAAAACGGATTAGCATATCACTCTGGAATGGCTACCTTCATCATCAGAATTGATAATTTTATAAGCATCAAGGTTAAGTGAAGCTGAATGCACCCATTCCCCAAGGTCTGTCGAAGCTCTAAGCAAATTGTGCAATGCGTCTTAATATGCACAGCTGCTGTGTCTGTAGGCAATTTCGCTTAGCCTTATTGTAACTAAGTAGTAACTAAAATCAAAATCCAAAAACTATAAACTATAACTAAAATTAACACTAACTTTAATTGTAACTGTAACTAAAATAAAATATGTAAGGAGAATCACACTTTTATTAATAGTTGGCTTAGTGTCCAGTTGGAAGCGGACAATTTTAATGAGAAGAACGATGCTGCATTTCATTTGTCAGCAGCGTGATATCTGAGTACCCTATGTCTCGCCAATTATTCGTCCACAACATATTGAACATACTGGGCTTAATTACTATGAGCTATCGTAAAGTGTTTGGTAAGGTGCTTCAACGCGAGAGAATACAAAATTATGTCAACAACAATCACATCGTGTCGGTACTTGTATGTCGAATATTGCTGAGCCAATTGTCGATTGTCTCAAGTAAGACTTACTAAACAAAATAATTCACACGTCAACAAATGTCTTAAATACTTTCATTTTGAGTCCGTCACTGCCTTATTTTACCGTTTTAATGAAAGCTCTGCATAATTACGCTGATTGGTTCCTTAAAGCCATAATTAGGCCCTATTCATTTGGATGATGGATTAAGATTAATTTTAATGGGTTTTGATTCTCAATTTCGAATGAATGCCTAGCACAGACTATAAGTTCCTATCAATATTATTATCAAAATATTTTATTTTAGGTCTTATATATTAGACAATCACAGCTATTAAGCCTACAAGGAAGATAGTGCGTATTCAAAGTTGGCAAAATGGTTGAATTTATAAATCGTCTATAGAAAATGGTGACCCGTCAAAATATTCCCGTCAAAGTAGCCCCGTCAAAACAGCCCCATTACCAAACATTAATAGCCCCGTCAAAATCGCCGGGCTATTTTGACGGAGTGCCATAGAAAATGTATAGGCTAGGCCTGCACAAATAAGTTTACATGTTTTAATATACCTGTACACTTGTTTCCGGACTCGGATTTGTCAGATCGTAGTCATGAATTCTCTCGTAGATTTTATGAGCCTAAGGAACACAAGAGGATTCACATTTGAACCAACAAACAGCAGCAGCAATCGAAGAGAATAATAACCCGAAAGAGAAACAATTGCGAATTGAATGCTAGACAACGTTATGTGCATCGTTTTAGATCTGATAAACATAGGCATACAATTTCCATAGATTTGGACACATCCGTTTTAATCAGTGGAAACCGGCAGGCACAGTGATCGCAGACAATTATAAGAGCCCGGTTAGTATTTTGAAGGGTGACCTTTGGTGTTCCACTGCATTATTTACTCAACATTCAATTGCATTGTTCGAAAATAAAGGATAATATCGAAAGCTAAGTTACTAACAATGTATTGCATTGATTGGATTGATGTGATTGTATTTGCGTTTCAGCCGGATGAATTTTCAACTTCAAAACTTGATAAGTTTCGACAGAGGCGAATAAATAAGTCTGAAACCTTTAGCTTTTATCTAACAGTTGAGGAAATAATTTTGGCTATGTGTGTCACTGATTACGCTACAACATGCACATATGCTTCTTACACCAGCAAGGTTTAGATGCAGAGCGATTTCATGCTGAAAATCACAGATTGTCCAGTGTTACAAGCTTAAAGAAAGCATTCATAGAGCCAGCATTTTTGTTTTTTAAGATTAACTCGTATGCCCCAATAAAACAACAAAACACTGAGTCCGAGCTGTTTCAATCCCTACCACACTATGACCAGTAGTACATGGTGTTTTAAAGTTTGGTGTTAAACGTATGCTGTGTTCAATATAGAACTTTAATCCTCATGGTCTTATGCCCGTCAATTGTAAGAGTATTACATGGTTTGAACCGTCTTAGATCTACGAAGCAGCTACAATTTATCTCTAATTTCCAATAATTCGGAATTCAATCTGACAAATCTCAGATACTAGACATTGACATTCTTTAACCGAAAACAACTTTCAACGAATAGTAATATAATGGATTGTGAAGCCCAATTCATTTAATTAAGGAAATTTGATGTGCTAAAATCATGTTTTGAAATGGCTTTGCGATTACACGTGAATAAAGAAAATTCAGATTATGCAATGACGATGATTATGGATTTCTGTGCCAGTATCAATCTCTACTCAGAAATGTAAAATGGTTTACTCAACTTACCGCTTGGTTCACAATAATTCAGCTGAAAGAAACCACTAACAGTCCAAACACGCCCCACGTTATCCAAAATAATGCGACAAAGAGAAATATCGGAGAAGTGGTGAGCAGTGGATTAAATATGAGGCTATAAAGTATCGCAATCACGAGGAAAATCAAGCCACAGACGTAAGCCGCGTTGCAGAGGCAGATAAATTTGTCGGCCTTTGAGACAAGACGACTTAGCATCTGATGTTGTCGTCGCAGATCTTCAAAGCTTTCTTTAAACGAAAGGGAATTCTCGATGAATTCGCGGAATTTTCGGTTGCAGATAGTGAACTGTTGAGAAAAGATGGTAGCAATTAGAAGATTAAATGCCATGGGGAAATGGGTTGTTCCTACTAAGTAAAAATGCATGAGCATATACAGAGCTCTCAGGATTGACATTATATTGCGGTCGGGAAACACTAGGGTTCTGACGGGAGCTAATGCGATATCCATTGCATTTTCATTGCTTGAAAAGAACACATAAGTGGTGAATACAACGTTAACAGTCACTAAGATCCATGACACAATTGCATAAAATATTACGGTTCTCCGGACGCATTTGTACCAGTCCGGAGTGAATTTCTTATTGAAGCTCCGAATTAGTGTTAGTATTCTTCCAGTGCTACATGCTCGATAACAGGAAGTTTGCACCAAGGTACACATGAGCATCCATACAAAAACGATCAATTTCCATATGAGGTCATAAGAAAGTGTGTCCTCAGGAGAAAAGATTGTGGCCAACCGGATTATGTTAAGCCACATGGCCATCAACACAGCACATGCGTAGACATGACTCTTACTGCTAAACTTCCTCAAAGACCACCTGTTACGATTACTGTTGCTGGCGTCATTTTCATTATCTTTCAAGAAGAATAATCCAAATATTCTCATTGAAGTAATGAGAGGTGAAAGAGTTTTCAGCATTGCAGTTTCATCAGCCGTAGATCCCTGTGTTTCATCGCTGATACGTGTTTCAGGCATAACAATGATGACGTGTCTCTTATTTTCCTGATGACCAACTCTTGACCTCCTCATTCTGTTACAGATATTATCGTTGCAGATGCCAAACTCAGAATCTGATATGCCTTCCTTTTAAATACCCTTAAGTATATGGTCTTAAGAGCTTTTAGCTATACAAGCGCACACCCTGACAATTTTCTGATCAACGTTGATCCAAAGGGTGAGGCAACTGTTTATTAGAACTATAACCAATTCATAACCTTGTCCCGCACTCGCATTTCCGTATGGCAGTTGTCAATACAGGGAAACGGCGCCCATTGGTCAGCGTTTTCATGACGTCCAGACTTATTCGCTAATGAACACTGCAATTCATATACTATATATATATTATATATATTATATATATATTATATATATGGAGTCAATAATTATCGTTTTGCAAGTCTCGCCGTTTAATGTTGCTCCTGGCTGCATTTGCACGTTATTGTAGATTTAGATGGAACCGCAATTAGTAGCAGCAGCTAGTGTTTGAACTGGGCAGAGTAAATAGCGATAGAACATATAATCTATGAAAGCGCACTCGATTAATAAGGTCCATATGTTGAAGTGGAATTTGCATGTGTGTTCAGTACGTCACTGTTCTCCTCCAGCCTTTTCTTTATAAAAAGAACTGTCAACGAGATTTTACGTGTTAGAAGTTTTTTATCAGCAAGTTTAGAAAGTCTTCAGCGCGTCTGCATCACTGTCACATGTCTGTGAGTGGATGATGGGCTAACACTAGAGAAGCAAATGTGAAATTAAAATTAGTAAGTGACTGGTTTAAAGCAGATAAACTTTCTCTGAATCTCTAAAAAAGAACTTCATTCTATTTAGATCTAATAAAAAGCAACATCCAACGACTACTAGTGACATAATCATTGATGATAAGATCATTCCCCAAGTTGCTTCAACTTAATTTCTAGGGGTAGGCCTATATGAGTAATTTTCTGCTATTAGATTAATTAGACATTTCTGTTGTCTCGATGATTTTTAAATCAATTATTTCCATGAATTTACTATAGAGGAGATTATTGCTTCCATGGTAATTTTGAATATATATGCTTTACTGTTTATTTTATCTGTTGCGTTCGAATTTGAAAATGTCCACTTCGTTACCGTCACTTTGACACATTGCTGCAATAACATTATTGCAATACGACTACAAAATTTTCCCAAAAACTTAATGTGATTCGTAAACAGCATTGAAACGCCTTTTATTCAATAAGTTTGTCATTAAATGAAACAGTACTTATTATGGCTAAATGCATTATTTTCAGCTGTCACTTGAAATAATGTCCACTCCATTACCGTGCATAAATCCTTGCAGAACTACTTACTTACCAACAACTGGGCCTGCTGAAAATTAGTCAGACAATTTTATGACGTCTGTGGCTGTGTATACTTCCGTATATATGCGGACATTTCGAATAGATGCTGTAATAATATTATTTGATGTGAAAGGTGTAATCTACGTAAGACATGTTTTATAGGTGTCTACTCCGTTACCGATAATTAATCTACATTGAAGGTGCTTAAAGCTTCATTTGGTATCTCTTGACGTAGAACTTGTGCAGAAGTTGGTGCCCTTTTAAGTGGCACTTTAGGATTCCTGGGTTTACGATTACGATTCCTCCTTCATATCAGGTTGAAGCACAGTTCTAAAATGCTGATAACAAGGTATCATTGAGAATGTTAACTTAACTTAAAGGAGAAGCCCTGTTTCAATCATTCATATCGAACATTTTTATTGCGCCCCTTCAAGAAAACAATTCAATTCAATTCTTTTCTTGAAGCCATTAAAGTGAAACAAAGGTAACATGATTATTTGCCATTGATAGCATCACAACACATCAGCAGCATGATTATTTTTCATCATTAGCCACAAAAGGAAACCCCGAAAGGACAATAGTCCTGCTAGCTAGGGTCACCTAAGTTATTACTATTATCGCAGTACATGATAACAACAGGAAGGACTTAGAGTCAATATTCGTTTCGATCCAAAAAAGCTATTGCGAAAAACATAAATCTTAACTACATTCAAACTAAACAAAAAAACCTTAACTAGAATCAAACCAAACCAAGCATGAATAGTGTAACTTCAGATATCGGTCACCATAACCCACTGAGGTTAAATATAGCAAACGTGAATACATTTAAATACAAGGAAGGGCGAGAACCCAAACTACTCAGAGTATACCAATACTTGTTGTCCTAAACAGAGAGCCCAGGTGAACTTAGAGTGTGCAGTGATATGCGCAGAGACAACACTGCCATCATACGAGAACCACACTTGACACCAACAAATTCGGCCATGTGTCCAACTACATGCTGGAAACCTTACACTGGCTCCCTATCCGCCAGCGCATTGTGTATAGGATTGCCTCCCTGGTGTGGCGATGTCAGTTGGGCCTTGCCCCATCCTATCTGCGGGACCTCTGTCGTCCGGTATCGGGCGCCCAGGGTAGTCGCTCCCTTCGCTCCTCTGAGAGGGGGTGCTCATAGTCCCGTTTGCCCGCACAGCTGCTATGCAAAATCGTGCTTTCTCAATGGTGGGCCCAACCGTCTGGAATGGGCTGCCCTTGGAATTGCGTCTGCTTCCCAGAACGCTCTTTGACTTATTCTATGTTAACCTGAAAACTGTTCTTTTTGGCCGTGCTGGAGTCGGGAGCACCTCTGAGTTGTTACCTTGAAGAGGTGCTCTATAAATCTCCTGAATGAATGAATGAATGAATGGGCTTCGGTTTATACGTAGAGCGCATGAAGTTTAACGAGATCTTGCTCTCGGTCTCCAGAACTCAGATGGGGCAGGCTTCGAAGTACCTCTGTCATCTCCTAAGTTTGACCTTCTCCGCTGTCTCCCTCCGGTACCTTCGCTCCACTGGTAGTTTTGACTGATTTGTACCTCGGGCAAGGACTCCATTCCTATGCACTGCTTAAAGGTTTTTCTATTCCTTCGGGGCTCTGACGCTAAGCGTGACTCTGAATAGCTTACACTGTAAGATTCGCTTTGCAAGTTTTCAAATACAATTCAATCAGAGCCATGCGTTCGGCTAGGAAGCTGTTCCATCAGAAGGCCTCTGATTTATTACTGGAAGTCGAAATAATGCTGGTGGGGACCAATCAGCGTCGTGTGTGGAAGTCAGTGAACCAGCTGCTTGGCGAAGGCAAAGAGACCTCGAGGGCAGTGTCTTTTACCACAGCTTCTTTCTGCAGCTACTGCATATACTAAATACCTGTGTGAATTTGACCGATTATCACTTAAAACATCATTAAGGTACTAGAGAATCGACTCCACCCAGATTGCGTTCTCAAAGTTGTCTCTGATGCGGTTGATGCCACCGATTCAGGTCAACCAGCGCTTCTTCGCTACATCAAATTTCGGCTGTATTGTACACAGTCGACCACAGCATCCTACTTCATCGTCTGTCTCTTTCGTATAGATTTAAAGAAAAGGAGCTATATTTTTGCTTGAATCTGACATGAAATGGCGCTCAAAATGTTTCCATTTGGCAGAGTAAAAGACGTCACTTAGGCTGGTCACCTTCAATGTTCCACAAGGATTAGTGCTTAGTCCTCTCCTTTCTGTACTACATGTATAATATACGGCCGACGTGGAGAGGATGATGGTGATGATATATATAATTATGTACTTCGGTCTATACGTAGAGCGCATGAAGTTTAACGTGATCCTGCTCTCTGTCTCCAGAACCCAGAAGGGGCAGGCTCTGAATTATCTCTGTCATCTCCTGAGTATGACCTCCTCCGCTGTCTACCTCCGATCCCTTTGCTCCACTGATCGTTTTGATCGCTTTGTCCCTCGGGCAAGGACTCCATTCCTGTTGACTGCTTAAAGCCGTTCTTATTCCTTCGGGGCTCCGACGCTTGCACTGTAAGATTCGCTTTGCAAGTTTTCAAATACAATTCAATACAATGCAATATTGAGAATGTCATAGTTTGTCATTCATTTCTGAAATCACACTTTGCTATGATGAGAAAACTGACCTTGAAACACTGGTCTCTGTCAATCTGGCCTCTTTACAGGGCAGGCCTCCTATATTCCACAGCCATCTTCATCTGGTCTGCTATTTGGATTATTTTCTTGTTCTGACAAGGTGGCGCTCTTTGTTCCTAATAATCCAATACACCGTTCAAAGGTTTCAACTTAGCCGCCCTTCCGTTGGATTCAACTTAATTGATTGTGAGGTAGGAAGTAGAGAAATGATTTTTCATTCCGGGAGTACTATTCGAGCACTTCCAGTGAACTGGCGAAAATATATTTTACTCTAATTTTATAATGGTCGTGAAAGTCTATGTTGAGCAAAAATATTACATAAAGGTAATGCGTCCTGAATTAATCAGTTGCAGATTTATGAAAAGTGGGCATAGTATACGCGGCTATAGGTTTAATATCCAGGACACATACCTACAACTAGACAGATCAATCACAAAATGGACCAAACTCAACTACTGTTTATTGTGTGTTTATTTAGTATGAATCGAATACACGACCAATTGTTAGTTTACAATTACTGTACAATTACACAGCAAACAACAGCAAGGAGAAAGTAACAGCAAATTTAATTAAAGTAAAGCGCACTCGAATTAATAAATTTGATACTGATGCAACATACGATTAATGAGGAGAAGCAGTTGACACAGCTTACCTAGTTATCAGCGATATTAATTAGACAGTAGGCCTAATATTTAATTAGATGAACAATAATTGTAATGCATACACTGGCCAACACTCAAAGTGCATTAATGTTCTTACAGTAATATATAGCCCATTGTATTATTGACATTGGTACATCAGAAATTATTTGTATGAAAACTTAAATGCGTTTAACGAATGCGTTGCAGGATAATAATGTAGGGATCTGTAGAGTTCCATAATAATTGTTCCGCCTTTGACTCCATATGAAAAATGTCTGACATTAGTCAATATAGTTGTGTGAGGCGAGATATAAACAATGAAAAAGAAATATCCAGGTGATGTCGGAAAAGTAAGAAAGCCAGTGGGAGCCTACTGTAACAGTTACCGTAAATTGATAATAGGCGGATGGCCTTTAAGAGACTCGAGTTTTCAGTAAGATTTTGAACACGGATATAATTCTTAGAGCTCTCTTTTGAAGTAGAAATATAGGATTAAGCATCGTCTAGTATCCACCTGCCCAAATTATAGAGCAGTAGTTTAAGTACGGTAGAATAAGAGCATTGTATTGTGACTGAAGCCTGCAAATGATTTCTACGATTTTAAAAACTTATTAGATAGCCTACATGTTCAACATGTGCGCGCAAGGTAAGATCAATGATTACACTTAAGAATTTACCGATAGATGCGCGACACAGCTGGATGCTATCAATTGTTGTAATGGGAGTAGAAGATCTGGCACACGTTTCCTGCGACTTGTAAACAATGGCGGCGCCAGGATTTCAGGTGTGGGGGCTAAAGCTCAAAAAACCTTCCCTTTTTTCCCCTCCTCGCTGTGATTTGCAGTGATTTCCCACTTTGGGGGCTGAGCCGCAGTTGGGACTGAAGCCGGCGATTTAAAAAACCCAAAGATCAATGATTACACTTAAGAATTTCTGGCCCGCCACTGCTTGTAAAAAGAACATAATTAGCTTTAGCTACGATCTAGACAATTATACTCTAGGCAATATATGTATTTGTTCCTGTATTTATTCCTGTAATGGACCAGCTCAATCCGGAATGTTACAGGAAGCTGGTTGTAAAATTATCGAAAACGCCACTGGTTAGCGTTACAGCCACGGTGACATTTTCCGTTGATGTCTGATTGCCTTGCTTGTCAGATGACGGTGGAACCAGTTGAATAATAAGAAGGAAATATGTAATCAATAGACCAATAATCTATGAATAAACCAAACAATGAACTTAGATCGTTAATGAGAGCCTAAGAGCAATTTGGGAGAAGTTGAATTAATAGCTTAATGACGAAGAAATGCAGTTATGGCGACTTGACTGTACTCCAAAACCGAGACAAAGAGTGGTTTAGTGACTTACAAAACCGCAGAAAATAATGTATCTGTAGCTACACTTAAGATACGTCTTTCATATATTTATAGGAGTAAAAACATGTTTCCCTATTGTATGCCTTAAGTAACCAATACTTACGTCTTCGCTTGAGCAATTGTGATCCTGGACATTTGATCTTTGAAATCGTTTAGTAAAACTTAGACAGCAAAAATAATACAAAGTGCTATCTCAAGGTTTAGTTTTTATTTTCAAACTGACATGTCGGTTGTTCTGACTTACCGTTAGAATTGTGTTTCGATCAATTACAAAGATTTTCAGGACGCTAAAACCAATCGGTTCTCCACATAAACGATTGAGAAATGTATTGATCTAAAACAATAATATGTTTTTATATAAATATTTTGTTGGAAACGAACTATTTTGATCAGAGAAGCGAGACTGCATTGCGTTTGTTAGTAACTTAATATCCAAAGATATTTCGCCGATTGTGCGACCACAACATATTGAACAGAAATGGCCTATTTACTGTAAGCTATCGTACATTGTTTGGTATACAATTAGTCAGTTCAAGTGACTTTCACAGAGAGAATACAAAGATAGCCCAAAAATAACCGAATTGTAACAATATTTGTAGCTCGAACATAGCCCAGTCAGTTGTCACTTATCTAAAATATTAATCAAAATAACTCAAAATAATTCAAAATAATTCAAGCAAATGTTTGAAGTATCCTTTTGAAAGTTGAAACCACAGCCTGTATTTTACCGTTAAACTTAAATCCCTATAATAGTAATATATTGCTTCTTTAAAGCATTATTCATTTGGGAGATCATTTGAAGCATTAAGCTTAATCAATAATTATTGTCAGAGATTTTAATTCTAGAAGTCCAATGAATGCAACTTATAAGTGTAATGAACGTTTCCAATAGCATAGGTTATATATTGCTCCTTAACAATGATCAAAATACTTTTTCTATATCTAGGACTATCAGGCTCAGCCTATTACAGTTATTACACGGAAGGCGGTGCTCATTCAAATTTGCAAAAACAAGGTTGAATTTATAAATTGTTTATAGAGAACATATAGGCATACACTGATACGGTTTACATGCTTTTAATATTATACCTGTCCAATGGATTCCGCATTCAGATTTGTCAAATCATGATCATGAATTCTCTCGTAGATTTTATGAGCCTAATGAACACAAAAGATTAGCACTTAAAGCAGCTAACAGCAACAGCAAACAAAGAAAATCAATGACACGAAGGAGAAACCACTGCGAATTGAATGCTGGGCAACATCATGTGCCAATCCTATTCTCCAAAACCAACCCCTAGCAACTTTCACGGCTGGATTACCATCAAACGGGCACCCCGTCAAAATTGCCCCGTCAAAATAACCCTATCAAAAACGCCAACGACAAAGCAGTTCCACAACGGCTAACAAGTTCAATGTTACAAGTAGTCTGTCCATTTCAACAAAAATATTACCGATACTTCAAATAGGTGGTTCTGACACAGAATGAAGATAAGAGTAAGGTAAATAGGGAAGACCTACTTCTAAGCGGAATTTTCCAAACGATTACGAGGTCGTGACTAAAGACAAATTTATTGGTTAATTGGAAATCGCTTCACCAATTATTTGGTAAGATCAAACGAGTAGCCTACTTCGACGGGGTTTTTGAATGAAGATAAGAGTAAGGTAAATAGGGAAAACCTACTTCCAAGGTCAGAATTATTACCTAACTACTAGAAACTTTTGTTATAGTTTCGTAGAAAAACATTTAACATTTCATGCTTGTAGTCACGTTCTTTTAAATGAATAAATCTTGTTGAATACATTTTCAAATTGTTTGTTTGGTGAAATGGAAACATTACTTGTAACAATAAACTAGTTAGCCATTGTGGAACTGCTTTGTCGTTGGCGGGGTTGTTTTAACGTGGCGATTTGGTCGGGGCTATTTTGTCGGTTGGCGATTTTGACGGGGCTATTTTGGTCATAAGCGATTTTGACGGGGCTGTTTTGCCGGGGCTATTTTGACGGGTCACCCCAACCAACAGGATAAAAATCACAATTATTGAAGCTGTCTCAATGTCTTAGCAACCTGTTTTCCTCTACTCGGATTCTATGAAGTTGCAATATTCAAGGCATTAACTGCTGACACTGGACACGCTGTTATTCATACTAAATCCTATATATAAATCTGTGCTAATGGTATTCAACTGAATAAAAAATATACATAGTGTAAACTTGCAATGATTTGTATCGCTGACATCATGATTCAGGCAGATCTAGCACATGAATTATGGGAATTTTGCATATTTGAAGCTTTGGATGCTTACCGGTATGAGTTTTACAGTATTTCAATTATGTTGCTATTAAGACTGGAGCAGCTCATTTTCTTTTGGCTATAACAGAAACTAACGTAAGGGTTCTAGGACGATTGGTCTTAGGACGATCGGTCATAGGATGCTCGGTCATAATTATGGACTATCGGTCATAGGACAATCGGTCGTACGGATTATCGGTCATAGGACAATATGCCGCTAATAAACCGACATAATTGGTCGTAGTCGTGAGTAAGGAACATTCTTAGTTTTAAGACAAACACACCGAACGCAAAATGAGCAAACTTATTAAGACATTTACTTGAAGGCATCAATTAGGGACATCCATCGTTTTTAGGCAAATGCAATCAGATTATGGATATCGAAATAAATATGGAATCAGAACGACGCTGCTGCTGACGGCAAACAACGTTGAAGGATATGGCACCATGGACTTCAGGCACTGTTCCAATGCAGTCACTCGACGATGTGGAAATTTCTGTCTGGACTCCGGAGCGTTTGCCTTAAGCGATAGGTTACCTTCTTCCAGGGTGTTACTGGCGTTGAACAACCGAGCGTCAAGCGGTATCGCATACCGAAAGATCGTGTCATGCGGGCAGTGGCAACATACGGGAAAACCGACATTCTCACATATCTTCATGCCTTGTCTTATCTTTCATTCAAGTTGTGAAAAATCTTGCAGTATTTATCTTCAAGCTAGATCTGTTCTGATGGCGTTCTAGATTTTTACGTATTATTCGTATTTCGTAATACGTATTTCACAGTAAATGATCCAGTCGATCGTGGTCGTTCGTGTTTTTTAAAGCTTCCGTGTTTTAGCCTTCGATAGCCTTTGATTGCCCTATTGCCGATAGGACCTGTGACCGATAGGCCTATGACCGATAGTCCTATGAACAATCGTCCTATGACCAATCGTCCGTTTACCAACGTAAGCTAAGTAATTAACAAAGTGGCCAATCGATTGGATTGTTGTGGTTGTACTTGCTCCTCAGCCGAAAAACCTTCAACTTCACAACTTGAATAGTTTATACAGAGGCGCCTAAACAAATCTCGTACCTTTAGCTTTTATTTAGCAGTTGAGAACAATTTTGTTGTTCTGGTGTATTTTACAGCGTTTGCTTACAATGCTTCAATGACTACCCTACACTAGCAAGGTTTTGATGCAGAGCTATTTGATACAGAAAATCGCATTCTATAGTATTAAGAGTATTCAGATGCTATTAGCAGAACCAGCGTTTCTGGTTTTGAAAATAAACAGATATACCCTTATGAATCAGCAAAACACCAAGCTATTTTAATCCCTGCCATACTCTGACCAATAGTACCTGGTATCTGAAAAGCTTGGTGTTAAAAGTATGCTGTGTTGAATCAAGGCCGTATTTAGGGGGGTGTTTTGGGTGTTTAAACACCCCCGAAATTAAATAATGTATAATATAAATATTGCATTTACTAACGTATACGGTGTAAGAACTAAGAGCACTCATGTGAACTCAGATGATGCAGCTCTACAGTGCTTTGAGAGCTCACAAGGCTCCTCCAAAACCCTTATAGACGGTTAACTTGGTTGCTTGTCAGCTTGTTCAAGAACGAGTAAACACCGCCCGAAACAAAATCCTGGCTAAGGCCTTGTGTTGAATATAGCACTTCAGTTCTCATGCTCTTAAATCCGTCCATTGTAAAAGTTATTACAGCGTTTGAACTGTGTAGTAGTCTTAATTCTGCGTATAACCTAAAATTTATCTCTCATGTCCAATTATTTCGTATTTAATTACGCAATTCTCATATTGTATTGTATTGTATTTGAACACTTGTTATAGCGCCCCTACCAGATTGCCCATTCAGAGGCGCTCCCGACTACTGCGCGGACGCTGAATCGGAGTTTCACGCCGAAGCGAATGAGCAATTGCGAGTGAAGGACTTGCCCAGGGTTCCTACGCGGCGGCTTTGAGGTGGATTCGAACCCGCATACCTCCAGCTGCAAGGCACCGAACATACCCCTATACCAACGCGCCCCAGTTGTATTGTTTTGTGTTGCATAAGAGATTTAATGATCTGCCATGTCTTTTTTAGATCACTGGAGTATTTAGCAAACTCAGTTGAATAGAAATCTTTTTTTGCTTTAAGTTTAACCAATTTGAATTTGTTCCTATATTTAACAAACTGATTTTTATTTCGTTCATTAGGGTTTTTAAATATTTTTTATACAAGCTGTTCTTTTTTTTACAGGATATGAAAAGACCTCTCGTCATCCATGGGTTGGCTGGACTTTGTTTTATATTTCCCCTTCTTTCAATTAGTGGAAAGGCTGAATTATATGCTTCACTATACTTTTCAATAAAGGCTGTGTAAGCTCTACAAAGGTCTAATTCGTCACATAGCTGTGATATAGAAGAAAAGTCAATGTTCCTTAGTAGTTGGTAGAAAAGATTTATCTTATCCTGGTTTATTAGACGTTTCATGACAGGAGGTCTGACTTTATCCCGAGGAGGGCTAAGTAGCAAACAAAAAAAATAGTTTGGCCGTCCTTCCGTGTGGATTGACATTCGTTCAATGTGACAGAGGGAACAATACGACTAGCGAGACATTTTTTCATTCTAAGAGCACCAATCGAGCACTTCCAGTGAAAGCGGCGAAAATGCATTCTACTATAACACTGGTCAACAAGCATTTTGCTACTGGGATTCTAACACCTCTTCCTAACTAAATTTGATATGCTGATTCCAAATCCGGAAACCGTTTTGTCTATCACGTCCAGTTTTTAAGTTATAAGGTTTCTGGGATTCTTTCAGTTGTATACGCCTACATTAACAATGGGCAACAAAAACTATTTTTTGTTTGCTACTCAGAACTTTAGAATTGTTCTTGGCTAAATTTTTGGCGCTGATTTCAAATATGAAATTGAAATTTGTCTAGCACGTCAGGTTTTTAGGTACGCATAAAGTGAGGTTCTACACAATTGCGGATTCTCAACTCATACTATCAGTGAAAACACAGTATTAAAAATGTATGAGGCATTTGCTTTTGTGCTTGCTCTCAACTAAATTTTGGATGCTGATTTCAAATATGAAATTGAAATTTGCTAGCACGTCAGGTTTTTGAGGTACGCATCGCATCGTTCATACCGCAAATGTACCGCATTAATTTGCGGTTATGTAGAACCTCACTGATGGGATCTGATGCGTACCTAAAAAACCTGACAAGCTAGCAAAATTTTGATTTCATATTTGAAATCAGCGTCCAAAATTTTAACTAAGAACAAATGCGAAAGCAAATGTCTGGCATTGTGTGATACAGTTTTGATACTTTGCTTTCGCTTACAGTATATGAGCTGAGAATTCGCAATTGTGTAGAACTTCACTAAAGCGTAGCTGAAAAACTAGACGTGCCATCCAAATTTCGATTTCATATTTGAAATCAGCGTCCAAAATTTAGCTAAGAACAAGCACAAAATCCAATTCTTCATACATTTTTGATATACTTTTCATTTGCTGTTAATATGAGTTGAGATTTCGCAATTCCGTGGAACCTCACCGATGGTTACCTGAAAAACCTGACGTGATAGTCAAATTTCGATTTCATATTTGAAATCAGCACCCAAAATATAGCTAAGAACAAGCGCAAACGCAATGTCCGATACGATTTTAATACTTTACTTTCTCTGATAGTATGAGTTGAGAGTTCGCAATTGTGTAGAACCTCACTTATGCGTACCTAAAAAACCTGACGTGCTAGCCAAATTTCGATTTCATATTTGAAATCAGTGCCCCAAATTTAGCTAAGAACAGTTCTAAAGTTCTGAGTAGCAAAAAATATATTATTTTGTTGCCCAGTGTAACTTTAAAATAGGCATGATTGCCTGTGATGAGCCAAATGTTAAATAAAAGTGACACATTTTCATTTAATCAGTTACCGATTTTGACGATTAGGCAAAGTACGAAAAAGGTTAAATAATCAGAACACACAATCTACGACTAGATAAGCCAGTCACGATAAGGACAAAGCGTAACTGCTAGGCTACTATAAACTTTTATAAAGTCGTGTTAGCCAATATATACAATTGCTTCGACATAATATTCCTGCAATGGAGAAACTCAATCCGGAATGTTACAGGAAGCTGGTTGTAAAATTATCGAAAACGCCGCTGGTTAGTGCAGCCAGGGTGGTATTTTGCGTTGATGTCTGGTTCCCTTGACTGTCAAATGATGGTGGAACCAGTTGGAGAACCAGAAGGAAATATGTAATCAGCATACCAGTAATCTATGAATAAACAAAACAAGCAACTTAGATCGGTGACGAGAGTTTTAAAACAATATTGGAGAAGATGAATAAGTATGTCAATCGAAATAGTAATCGTACTCGTAAACTCCACATTTATAAAGCGCCACTCTAAAGATGAGCGCAGACCAATTGCTTATTTACCAACACTACGTCATATCAGACGCAATGTTCAGAGATCGATGTTCAGTGGGGGTCCAGATTAGGGCAGAAATTCTTGGAAAGTAAGACTACAACTGGAATGGACAGAATGTGTGGTGATATGTAGAGCAGCTTGAGGCAGATGATGGTTGGTAAGTGATGGTATTAAGGAAGATATTGAGAACATACGGAATTCTGAACGAAGTTCGTTCCAGATTCGTGGTGTAGTGTGCGATTTAGATCGGTTTAAGAAGTTGAGACGAGCAGTGAATGGTTTGCGGGGAAGAGTAATATGTGAGGATGATCGGGTGGAGTGAGGTAACTGAATGGTGAAGAGTTCGCGAAGGCACTTTGCCTGAGAGTATTCTAGTGAGTTGTAGATTAACGATAGGACTTTGATGTAGATGCGCTCACTAACCGTTAGAATTGTATTTCGATCAATAATAAAAATTCTCCAGACGCTGAAACCAATCGGTTCTCCACATAAGCGATTGAGAAATGTATTGATCTAAAATAATAAAATATTGGTATAAATATTTCGCTTTGTCTTTTGTTAGATAGGATCTATTTTAATAACAGAATACAGACTTTACAGCAAATATGTCAGCTATTCATTACCCTATCTGAGGTTGTCTTGCTGATTATGCGACGACAGCACATTGAATATAATTATAAGGTTTAAGTAGTGTGAGCCATCATAAGAGGTGTGGTAAAACGCTTCAAAACACTATCACAAAGACAATACAAAATTATGGCAACAGCAACTGCATCGAAATGATAGTTGTCTGTCGAATATTGCCCAGCCAATGACTAATTGTTTCATATCAAAAGAATTCAAGCGTCAATAAATGTTCAGCTCAAGACCAAAAAATATAAATTGTTTGTTTGGAAACGCATAGACCTATACATATAAGGTTCAGATTCAGTTACTATACCGGTCCAATTGTTCCCGCACTCAGATTCTTCAAATCAATATCATGAATTCTCTCGTAGATTTTGTGAGCCTGTGTGAACACAAACAAACTTACGTTTGAAATTTCCGCTGACAACGAGGGCAAACAGAAAGATCAATAACACAAATAAGAAACAAGTACGAATCGAATGGTAATGCACTAAATTGCCATCATATCATTTGCAAAACTCTCGCTGTAGACAACATAGACTATATTGCCATGATCTTAACATGTGCCCAGCACACGTTGAATAACCTAAGAAACAGCTCCACCGATGACGATAATTCCTTCAAAATTATTGAACAAGGATGGAGAGTTTAAAATACTCCTTTGTTAAATCGAAATTAATCATTTGAGGTTGTCTCGCGGATTATGCGACGAAGTCATGTGAGCTGCACACACACACACACACACACACACACACACACACACACACACACACACACACACACACACACACACACACACACACACACACACACACACACACACACACACACACACACACACACACACACACACACACACACACACACACACACACACACACACACACACACACACACACACACACACACTCTCTCTCTCTCTCTCGCTCTCACCACTGTCTGTGACTGTTTCTGTGTCTGTCTGTCTGTCTGTGTCTGTGTCTGTGTCTGTCTGTCTGTCTGTCTGTCTGTCTGTCTGTCTCTCTCTCTCTCTCTCTCTCTCTGCCACCTTGATCCAGGATTACGTGGACTATCTACTCCCTTTTCTCACCATCCTCAAAAAACCCATCTCTCATCTGGTTGGGCACCAGGCAACAGCTGGCCAAGCTAGACCAAAGCGCTCTCAGCTGGATGCTTCACTATGTCTTTTTCTGCGGTGGTGCGTGAACTCGGGGTACTATTAGACCCAGAGCTTACATTTTCACCTCATATAAATCAGATTTGCCGCAGCTGCTACTACCAGTTGCGGCAGCTCAGGGTCATTGCTCGCTCCCTGACTTTGTGCTTGGATTTTATGAACTTATATTCAAGATTGTCATGGCACGTACTGCTGTAATCGACATATTGCTATTCAATTTAACCCAAATATAAAGTTCGTGCTCAGGGAATTGAGCATAGACAACCTCTGGCACTCAACTGAATTAAATATATCTGCTGCAAACGTGTAATTATTTGACCTACTGACTTCATTATTTGCGAACATTCAGCAAAAAAATTCAATAATTCCGCTAATTTGGTTGTCTTAGCAGAATTCCACACCCATTAACACTGGACTGCGCCAATCAATTGAACTAGAAGAGCTTATCCAATGAAAAATAACGCACCTCGAGTATGTGCAGACAATTAGCCTAGAATGGGAACATTGATTTTGTTAAAACGACGCCGGCGGGCACAGTGAACTTAAACAAAATAAGCTGGGTTAATAATTTGAACGATGGCTTTGAATGTCATCATCTAAAATAGCATGCACTCCGCATACAATCCCTTATAATTTTTCTACAATTAATGGTGATGTTAAACAAACATGGAAACTCATTCGCTCCATAATGCAATTAAGTAATGAGGAGGAGCTCATTGAAGAGTTAAAAATTAATGGGACTAATGTTAATGATGCGCAACAAATGGCCAATGGACTTAATG
Organism: Aporrectodea caliginosa; assembly: GCA_020284085.1. Taxonomy (NCBI): domain Eukaryota; kingdom Metazoa; phylum Annelida; class Clitellata; order Crassiclitellata; family Lumbricidae; genus Aporrectodea; species Aporrectodea caliginosa. The sequence goes on from JACEVL010000522.1 coordinate 330,037, forward strand.
ACTTTTTCACTAATATTGCTCAGTACTTAACGAGCAGTTAATAATGTCAGCCAAAGGCTTGGCAATTCTAACCAAGTGAGGTGCGGCTAGAGAAGGGTCAATATCTAAAATTTCCTCAGGGGTAGTTAATATAATTCCCATTGAATTTTGCTGGGGAGACTTAAGATAATTATTCAAATTGTTGGGAGAAGGAGGTAGTTTATCAGCAAGTGACTGAGCAATATTAGCAGTGTTACAGATGGGCGCCTTACAGGCTGCCATACAGTTAGATTCGACGCCTGTTAAAATTGTTATCATCTGTTACAACTATATCATGTAATCTTACTGCGTGCTTGTCAATTTGAATCGATAAAGAATATTATAATATAAATATAATATACGTAATGAAATTCCAATTGTGATGTTAGCATGACCATGGAATATGTGCAGCGTCAATCTGTACTCAAAGATGTAAAGTGGCTAATCAACCTACCGCATTGTTCACAATTATTCCACCGAAAGAAACTGCCAAAAGTCCAGATGCGGTCCACAGGAGCCAGAATATTGTGAGAAAGAGAAATATTGGAGAACTGGCGCGCAGTGGATTAAATATGAGGCTGTAAAGATTGACAATCACGAGGAATATCAAGCCACTGATATAAGCGGCGTTGCAGAGGCAGATGAATTTGTCGGCCTCTGAGACAATACGACACAGCATCTGATGTTGTCCTCGCAGATCTTCAAATCTTTCTTTCAACGAAGCGAAATTCTCGATGGATTCGCGGAATTTTCGGTTGCAGATGGTGAACTGGTGGGAAAACATTGTAGCAACGTAAAGGTTAAATGTCATAGGAAAGGTGGCCGCTCCGATAACGTAGAAATGAATTACCAAATACAGAGATCTCATGACAAGGACAACATTGTAGTCTGGAAAAACCAGGATTCTGATTGGAGTCAATGTGACATCCATTGCATTTACTTGGCTTGAATAGTGGATATAGCCGAATAACACAATGTTAATAGCCACATAAATCCATGCCACAATTGCAAACAATATTGCCTTTATCCGACCACGATTGTTACTGTCAAGAGTGAATTTCTTATGAAAGTCTCGAAGTAGTGTTTGCATTCTTCCAGTGCCACAGGCTCGATAAATTATTGTTTGTACTAAGGTATTCATGATCGTCCAAACGAAGAAGCTTAATTTCAATAGGAGATGAGTGGCTTGTTTATCGTTAGGAGAAAAGACTGTTGCAAATCGGATCACGTTGAGCCACATGGCCATCAAGACAGCAAATGCGTAGACCTGACTTTTACTGCTAAACTTCGGCAAAGACCACTTGCTACGATTGCTATTGCTATTGCTGGCATCATTTTCATTATCTTTCAAGAAGAATAATCCAAAGATTCTCATTGAAGCAGTGAGAGGTGAAAGCGTTTTCAGCATTGCAGTTTCATCAGCCGTTGATCTCTGTGTATCATCGCCGATATGTGTTTCAGGCGTAGCAATAATAGCATGACTCTTGTTTTCCTGATGACCAACTCTTGACCTATTCATTCTGTTACAGATGGGATGGTTGCAGACACCGAAGATAGACTCTGATCGTCTGAGAAGCTTAAATATGTCCTTCTCACAATTGCCTGAAGGCGGTTAGTAATACTGGAGCATTATCCAGACGATATTATAGGCCTACTTAACGCTAGTCCAACAGCGCAGGCAAATGTTCATTAGAACAATTATATAGGCTTTGGACCGACAGCATAGGCTTGCCGCGCACCCGCGTTTCTAAGTGTCAATAGTGGAAAACAGCACTCATTGGTCAGCGTTTTGGTGCCTTAGAGACTTGTACGTTTATAAAAAAAACACTGCAATAACGATCCTATACACGAAGTCAATGCCATTGTATTAGTCAGTGTTTGTTTATTGTCATGGCTTCGGACTGCATTAGCGAAATTATAGATTTAGCCGAAACCGCAATTGACTTCAATGGTTCATAAAATATAGGCAGAGTAAATAGCTCTGAAGTGTGTAGAATCAATGAGTGCGCACATGAATTATTGAATTCGAAGCTTGACGTGGAATATCCATGCGTGGTGAGTGGTGACTATCTATAACTGTTCTCACACAATCTGTTTAAACTATATTGTGAACGTGATTCTACTTTTTAAAAGCGATTAGTCAGCACGTTTATATAAGTCGACGTCAGTGACTATGTGATGCGTTGGCACGAAAACGTTGACTTAACGTCAATGGTGAATCGGCAGTTCTTCAACAGGCCGGCTATTTCTGTTTCATGTGAGGTTTTGAACACTCAGTCCCTTGGTACGAAGTTAGCAGTCAATTATAGGCCTACCTAAAACTGGTTTCGTTGAATCTGCTGTTGTGAGGCCTATGGTAATGCCTGTAAGAAAGTGTTTGAGAGTGCTTAAGAACGGTAGTGCTTTATTTGCTCAGATGATTGCTTTTGTTTCAAATGACGCCTAATATTTCTGACGTTCTTCTCAACAACTCAGGCTATCATATATCTCTTAATTATTTACAATCACAAATCTCACCTAATTCTTCTCTGGCTGGGATTAATTATTTGTCTAACGAGAAGAAGAAAAATTGACGATGAGTATGATGAGTGAGTGCAATGAGAATGCGAATAATACGAAGAATAGATAATGATAATGAAGAAGCAGAACGCGAAACGTGCGAAGAAGAATGCGATGAATATAAAGATGAGGAACGCGAATAATAAGATGATGATGAAGAGGAGGAAGAGTGGTCCCTTAAGCTCGCTTGAGAGGCGGCCATGAGTATGAAGTGCTAGCGATTTCGTGTTTCTGAGCCTCTGCATATGTTGGCGGGCGGATAGTCCTCTCCCCACGTCTGATCTTTACATCGACGGTGTATGGTCAGTGTACTCATTATAGCTGAGTTGGCTAGGGGTGCAGGTGGAGCAGAACTCTTGAACCAAATTTCTGCCCTGGCGGAGATTTTAACTCGGGACCTCTCGGTTGATTTACTTCCTCTATTTATAGTGAAGGAATTTATAGACGATCTTACTCCGTTTTGGTATTATTATGTAAATCCTCACTGGTACAGGCCTGTGTCCCTACACTGCATAAAAGGGTTGTCGTCTTCCATTCCATCAAGCGCCAAGGCCTTGACCCGGGCTCTTCTTCAAATTACCGCCCATCTCAAAACTTTATTTTCTCTCGAAGCGTCTTAAGAAATGCGTCTCTGTTCAACTGGTCCGTCTCCTTGATCTTCACTCTCTAATGCCTCCTCTTCCGCCCGGAATTCCACTCAATGGAATCTGTTATGCTGAGTCTTCTGACAGATGTATTTCACGCCGTGAACGGTGGCCATGTCACCCTACTTTCCTTTTATGGCATCAGTGCTGCTTTTGATACTGTCGATCGCCTATCTAAATCGTTTGGGATTGTTGACTCTGCTCATCTTTGGTTCCGATCATTCCTCACGGACTGCTCCGTCTCGGCGGCTTTTGGTGTAACCTGTTCTCCCTGAGTCCACCTCTCTTACAGCTTACTTCAGGGCTCGGTCCTTTATCCCCTTCTGTTTATCTTGTATATTTCGGACCTAGCAGGTGTCCTTGGTTCACTGGTGTCTTATCCCAACAATATGCTGATGACACGAAGGCTTACCTTCATGGTCCTGTCACCGCAGCCCCTGCTATGGTTGCGCGTACGATCATTACATGAACTGTAATGACGAGATATGACGTCATCGTCATTAACATAATATAGAATAAGAATATCATTATAAATATTTAAATGAGTCAACCAATGACAGAAGAGCGAGGCAGCCAAAGGATAGATCATAGTCAGTGTATGCATGAGAATGGCAGGAAGGCTGTTACAAGAGTTTCATTGGTGCATAGCCTAAGTAGGAAAGGAGATGAAAGAGGCATGCAGTGACAAACACGAACACAGGAATGGATGATGTAAAAATAGGTACCGCCTTCGATATGCAATACATAGTAGGTGAAAGACAGGCAGAAAGACAGTGATTGACAATATACTGAATTGACGCTACTATATAACCTAAGGGCCAATGGACAAAAGGGGAGAGAGTTGACGAGTTGACAAGAGTTGGTCGACGGAGAAACAAGTCGTGAGGCGAAGCAGACGCAGGAAAGAGGGACGCTGACCAGGCAGAAGGACAGAAGTCGAACTTGGTAGAGCATCATAGAAGTCTGCGCATCTGACGATAGTCCAGTCATTAAACAAAAATTTTTGATGGAGGTTCAACAAAATTTTTCCAAAAGGTTTCTGGATGGGTTTCACCTCTTTGATATGTCTACATTAAAAGAAAAAAAGTTTCCCAAAATCTGACATGGGCAACTATGTGAAAATGGATCAAATCCAAGATGGCCGCCGTCAAAATTCAGATCAGTCACCTGAAAATAAATAGTGGGGTACGGGAGCTGAAAAATATTTCACATACGGCAACTAATTATCCACTTTGGTTCCAGATAGTACATGGGTAGACGAGTCCAAAAAGCCCGGGACACAAATTTTGACAACCCCATAGCGGCTGTGGCAGCCATTTTACAAAATGGCCGACCGAATTACATATTGTTCAATATCTCAGCTTCTCCTTCTCTTATAATCGTGATTTTGGTGTCTAAACATACATATTTAGGGGCAAGGATTCCATTGGAGCTAATTGCAAACACTTATCTGCACGAAATTGGCAGCCATTTTCCAAAATGGCCGACCGAAATTAAACTTTGTCAATATCTCAGCTTCTAACTGACTTATAATCGTGATCTTGGTGTTCAGACATACATATTTAGGGGCAAGGATTCCAATAGAGCTAATTACAAACACTTATCTACACGAAATTGGCAGCCATTTTCCAAAATGGCCGACCGAAATTAAACTTTGTCATTATCTCTGTTTCTAGTTCACTTATAATCGTGATTTTGGTGTCTAACCATACATATTTATAGGAAGGATTCAAATAGAACTAATTGTAAACACTTATCTACAAGATATTTTCAGCCAGCACGGTCATTTAGGGGGAGATGGGGATATCCCCCTAGTTTGAAAATCAACCGTGATAGGCTCATGTCGCGTCAACTATAAGAATAGTATAATTCAAGCTAATTCATTTAAACATACTATTTCTGAAACTTAGTGTTCTGTTCATGCTCATGTGGAAATAAAACAAATTCTGGTATTATATAAGCAATTCAGGATGTTATTAATGTTCTCATAAATGTATATTGAACAATATTTCAGTCCACATTTCAGAACCAGTGTTCAGAGAAAGTACTCCCCACAGAGTTACACAACATCGTCCACGTCATTCATGGTCAAATAGGCCTCTACACAGACAGAGCAGTACACTGTAGAGTGTAGAGCAGCTTTCACGCATTGTCACTGTCCCCTACAGCCCTTCTCGCAATCACATCTGAGCAGTTCACGACAAGCATGAGACGCTTCGAGACGTGTGGTCTACTTCACTTCCCAGCCTCCTTCGATCGCTTGCAGCCACCCCCATTCACCAGGACATGGTAGTTTGGAACAGCTATGAACATCTGTGCCTAAACTTGACCTGCAAGGTAGGCGACTCTCTTTGTGTGTTCCACAAGTGCAGATTGAATCGGTGGAAGGCCATCCAACGGTCTGCCTTTCTGTGAGAACAGCTGCTTCCGTGCCTCATTCACTTCCTCCTCACTGCTCGCACGGTCGTACAGAAGAACTACAGAGCGATCCAGTACATCTAGCTGATCATCAACAGAGCTGGAGGCTGATGCTAAGTAGCAGAAGGCTGGGGTGACGTCGTTGAATGTCTTCAAAATGTCCCACACAGTGCTTTTTCCAAAGTCAGCAAATGATGATACTGTGTCACATCTGCCAAATGCGTGTAGGAAGGGCAAGGCTACGCACCTCTCTGGGCCGAAAGCCGGTGCCATCTCAGGTATCTGAAGCTTTTACCTGAGTCAAAACCAACCCACGGTTCGTCAAGGCTGAGCTGCTGAACTGCTACTATGGACAACTCCAACACGTCAGAGTCAACTGTGCGTATCATCACTTTACAATAGCCATGTTTGGCAGCATCGGCGACATGCATGAAAATCAGCTTCCTCCTGAGTCCTGAGTATATGAAGAAAGACGAGTTGAGTTCCTGGCTGATTGAGTACAGAGAACGTCCTTATGGTGTGTGATTATGATCTGTCTTTCTGTTTCTATTTCAAGTTTTCCTATTGGCAGGCTCAAGAAGGGAAAGAAGTCTGATTTGTTTTCTCGTTCCTCAGAATTTCTTGCCAGTTTCTAGGTAGAGCATTAGAAGATTCAACGCGCTGGCGGCTTCCCTTATCCCTAACACTTCGGTGTTATGTCTTCAAGCTGTCATGTACATATTCATCCCATACCACATCTACCCCATGCACTTGCTCTAGCCGTCTTGTGATGTAGGGCAAAAAATATGGGAGGCATGATCTGAGAAGGTGGATGCAGTGCCAGGCTTGAGCATGTTGACTAAGACTGCTCCATCCAGTTTAACAGCATCAACAGTAGGTACACCCAGTGGAAGGGCCTGGGTAGATATCTCCGATGGCATCATCTTTTGAAGTGGCAACCAGCTCTTCTAGACAGCTCACAATGTCTGACTTTGTTCCTAGCCGCAAATTGCCCTTATTCCAGAGTGATGATGGGTATGCCTGATTCTCACATGCAAAGAATTCCTCCAGGTCTCCTTCACGAGTCTCACAGGAGATGTACATGTACAACCTGGAGTATAGTGAACAGTCACTCTTCACAGATTACAACATTTGCTGTGCGTGTGACTTATCCCGTACAGGTGGACGACTGAAGAGAGGGAAGTGGTTTCGTTTGATTGGGTCACTGACATGTCGCGACTGGGTAACTAGCCGTTCGTTGACAAATGCTTCATACTGCTTTTCTCCAGTTTTCTCGAGGTTCCGCATTGTGTTGATCACTGCTGCATCCGCCAGATCTCTCGTATCATAGCTCAGTAGTTGAGAACAACCACTGGAAGAAGCATAACCCCTTCACACACAAAATCAGACTCATTTTCTGGTTTCTTTATTAACGCCTCAAGACTCTTCGATCTCTGGTCCAGACAGCATAAATCGTACAATTGCAGGTCTTGTGGATTCTCTGTGTTCTAAAGCACCTCCGTCATCCTGCACACAGACGTTGTTCTGCTCATGGGTTTAGTGTATGGCAATATTGGAGAATGCACGCCCTGTTTTCATTACTGTGAAGTTGCCATGCAGACATTCATGGTACACAGCAGAATAGATGTTTGTAATTACTTTTATTGGAATCCTTCCCCATAAATATGTACGTTTAGACACCAAGAACACGATTATAAGTGAATTAGAAGCTAAGATATTGACAAAGTTTAATTTCGGTCGGCCATTTTGCAAAATGGCGGCCAATTTTGTGTAGATAAGTGTTTGTAATTAGTTCTATTGGAATCCTTCCCATAAATATGTACGTTTAGACACCAAGAACACGATTATAAGTGAATTAGAAGCTGAGATATTGACAAAGTTTAATTTCGGTCGGCCATTTAGCAAAATGGCTGCCAATTTTGTGTAGATAAGTGTTTGTAATTAGTTCTATTGGAATCCTTCCCATAAATATGTATGTTTGGACACCAAGATCACGATTATAAGTGAATTAGAAGCTGAGATATTGACAAAGTTTAATTTCGGTCGGCCATTTTGGAAAATGGCTGCCAATTTCGTGTAGATAAGTGTTTGTAATTAGCTCTATTGGAATCCTTGCCCCTAAATATGTATGTCTGAACACCAAGATCACGATTATAAGTCAGTTAGAAGCTGAGATATTGACAAAGTTTAATTTCGGTCGGCCATTTTGGAAAATGGCTGCCAATTTCGTGCAGATAAGTGTTTGCAATTAGCTCCAATGGAATCCTTGCCCCTAAATATGTATGTTTAGACACCAAAATCACGATTATAAGAGAAGGAGAAGCTGAGATATTGAACAATATGTAATTCGGTCGGCCATTTTGTAAAATGGCTGCCACAGCCGCTATGGGGCCGTCAAAATTTGTGTCCCGGGCTTTTTGGACTCGTCTACCCATGTACTATCTGGAACCAAAGTGGATAATTAGTTGCCGTATGTGAAATATTTTTCAGCTCCCGTACCCCACTATTTATTTTCAGGTGACTGATCTGAATTTTGACGGCGGCCATCTTGGATTTGACCCATTTTCACATAGTTGCCCATGTCAGATTTTGGGAAACTTTATTTTCTTTTAACGTAGACATATCAAAGAGGTGAAACCCATCGAGAAACCTTTTGGAAAAATTTTGTTGAACCTCAACTATTTAATGACCGGACTACGATTAGATTCAACACAGCCGAGGACGAGTACACAGACTTAAAGTCATCCGGGGTCCATCACATCTACTCGTAACGACATCTCTAATTGGTCTAAAGGATTTGGTCAGTAAATATCAAAGTTATTATAAAAGTTTTGTCTAATTTGTAAAATGATACATTGAAGGGTGTTCATTTAATAATAATCATTGATAATGCAACTCTTGTTATTTGTGTAGCTAAGTAAATACAATACTCAAACATCCTAGCTAGTTCCCTAAACATCAACAGAATCAGATACTTTAAAGACTCCATGAGGTTCTCTCATAGCAGTATATAACAGGCTATATACTCACATACACTCATACATACATACATAAGCATGTAGTGATATTACATCATTACAGAACTATCGAAACTTCCTAATACAAATTGTACAAACGGAATAAGTTTTTCAACACAGTTCGTTTAAGTAAAAGGCAATAGTTATTATATTCTTCTTCTGTATTGTACCACTGATCACATGTGAATAATAGGCATAATCTCAAAGTCGAGCACAAAAAGAGCCCTACAAAAGCCGATGCCTATATAAAGTTAGGCCTATACCCTATTTCTGTATGAATGATAGTCATTACATTAAAATGCGCCCATTACAAGAAATGGATGTCAAACTCAAACTCAACTTGTCGCTGTTTATTCATCGTTAAAGGCAATAATATTATATGCAGCGGCTACAAAACAGTAAGAATTAATATATGCAGACGTGATTTCAGAAAGCATGCAATTAACTAGCTGACGCACTGAGATTACAAAAAATATATTTAAACGATATAAAGGAACTAGTTATTTCAACACAGTTCTTTGAAATAAAAGGCATAAGTTACTTTAGAAAAACGACTAGGCCCTATTACATGAACTATCGAAAAACTATTCAAACTTGTTCATTTCGTCAATATCTTTCCGAGTGATTTATTCTTCTGTTAAACGGAAGATAATTAACTTCCGTTTAAAATTATTCTCGATAGCCACTGCCTCCTCAGTTTCCCTATCAAAGTACAGTGTGCGAAACTTCAACTCGCTTTGAATCTTTTGATGGATAGTAACATCCAGGGGGATAAAATCACTATCTACGATCTCTAATGCGTCAATACTTTCCGAAAGCAGAAATCGTCCATATCTGTCTGTTTCACAGACGCTGCCATTTTCGTGAATGGATGAACTATAATGGCGCACAACAGTGCCGCGCATGTCAACCTCCGTTAGTTTTGTTTTACATTGGTCATTAGCCGAAACGAGGACAAGATTTCCATTTAGTTTTGGAATGAGATTACGAAACTTATAAATATCTGAGGACAACCTTATTTCATGCTGCAAGGAACCATTCGCATCATATATGCTTATAACAGCTCTCTGCTGATCTAGTTGAATCCTTGACAGGATTAAGTTGCCATTGGCAGCTATGGATAGCGTTGGGTGGGGCATCCATAGATTACTAATCAATGGTGAAACAGTGAACTGGTTATAATCATCTATCGCAATGCGTAGGATTGAAATGAAATCGCGGTTGTACATTTCTCTGCATAGTAAATAAACGCAGTTTGACACATGGCAAGCCGCTATTAGTGGCGCGGATGTTCCTGGTAGCGGGATGACATCTTTCACCTCTTCCATATTTTCTCGATCAAACACATTTAGAGTGTACCAGCATTGATCGCTGAACGATTTGCACAGCATGAATATTGTATTTTTGAAAGAAATAACTCGTATGACAAAATATGACTTCCGTTCCAGAACGATCGGATATTCATTCAGGATTTCCAAACGAACCGTCTCCAGAACTACAAAAATTATTACTCACGTAAACATCATGCATATAAATATTATATGTGCATAAATTGTCTGTGTTATTTATTCTATTTCAAGTGTGAGGTAGAAAGTACAATAAAATTCAAGAAATAAAATAAACCCGAGACGTTAGCACGGAATTAGTGGGCACCATGTGTACCCTAGGTTTCTGCATAGAAGGAAACACAAAGGGGACCCATAGTAAGAAAATGCATTTCTGGAGTGCTTCAAAATGACGTTGAACAACATCAGTGGAAACATGATTCTAAAGTGTGCTGATGATAGCTACTTACTGATACCCTCTTCTAATAGTGCCATTGTTTCAGCCGAGATAGAACATGTGACAAATTGGGCAAAAGCATGCAACCTAAAACTAAACCATAAAGAGACGCAAGAGATGATTGTTAGAGGGGTCCCCGGACCCCTTCGGTCACCCCGAGAGTGACCAGAGTATATAGCATGAAGGTACTGGCCCACTACTGGGGGTTATGCTCTATGAAACTTTAAGTTTTGAGATGCACCTAGCCCAAATATGCTGCAGGGCTAGGCTATCCATGTATGCCCTGCGCATACTAACTGCCCATGGTCTATCTGGCCCTAGGCTTTACGATGTGGTGAGGGCGACAACGGTGGCACGCTAGTTGTATGCTGCTCCGGCATGGTGGGACTTTGCCAGCCAACGGGAGAAGGGAATGCTCCAGTCTGTAATGAACAGATTGATCCGTCAGTGATACATCCCAAGTGATAGCCCAACCTTTGAACAACTATGCCTTAAAGCCGATACCTGCCTATTTTCGGCGGTCCTGGGAAACCCTGGCCATGTTCTCCATAGGTTCTCCCTCCAAAAAGCCGTTTGCTTATTCCCTTCGACCCCGGTCACATGCCAGTGTTTTACCTTTAACTGACCATAATATGAAAAAATCTTTTATAGTTAGAATGCTTTATTTTTAAATTATGATTATGAGTTTGTCTGCCATAGAAATGCTCCAATATTATTCCAATTGACTATTGATTATGATTATGATGTATGTACACCAGAATGCGGTTTGCAGCTGGTTCAATGAAGAATATACTTACTTACTTTACAGTGCAATGCTAGAGAAGACCATTATGCAGAAATTCGATGTCATCGGCATTAATTGCATACACAAAACCGCCATGTGTAGTTGTGAGTAGCCTAATGTTCTAATATTAATTGAAAATCACGATGATGGTGGTGATGGTAATTCTTGTGGTGCTGGTCTTTGTGGTGGTAGCGGTGATGAAGGCAGCGACTATGAAGCAGTAAGAATTAATTACCGGTCTAATGGTAAATCTTAAAAAAAATAACTCATGTGCCTAGCGTTTGAAACATCTAGGCTACCAATAAGAGATCACGACCCTTATTGCTTTTAAGGAATTCAAGCGACATTCTCGACGATCTCCAAAAATGATTAATTAAAATAATTAACGTTAATGGTCATTTAAAGTGAATGTGCTAGTAATAAATAAGTTAGTTCTTTTTCTTCGCAATCAGGACCAATTAACGTGCATTAAATATATAGCCCTTCTAATTTAATCGCTGTTTTGATGATCGCTAATATGCACTCGCCGTTTTGAAATCGCTATTTTGTGATCGCGTTTTTTAACGTAGACCTTGAGCCTACGGATAAATTTTTTATATCAGTATAATTTATAATGAATATGGCGTGGCCATTTCTAAATCACTTGCAGCTTGCCTAGATCTGCAGCTATAAGTCATCATGGGGATAAGCGTTTATATTGTGGTTGCTGTGTTGGCTGTCAACCCAGGGGTCGGGGTTCAAATCTCCGCTGGAATATAAATAATATGATTTGAAATTTCGGCTTTTTCCTCTTCCTAGCAAATTCAGCCTTCGAGAAAACACTTCCGGGCACTGTCGGTGGGAAGATCAGGCAGCCAACCGCTGAGGTTGAAACAATATAATCGCTTACACTTCATGCATTAGACATCGGCGCAATAGAAGTTGCAAATTACATTACATTACATTACATACTAGCTTACGAATTGCGCATTTATTGTGCTTCTAATTTCAGCTCATCGTGTATCCTATGCATAAAACACAACTTGTTAAAATCTATTTCATGAACTCACCGGAACCAAAAAAAGTGTTCTGGATTTTCTTTCGAAAGAGGGGTTTCGTGAGGATGTTGGTCCAATGCGAGGAGACGGTTTTGAGTCGGCTTATCACAAGGTCAGCTTTTACTAGCCAAATGCCCTTTTCGACCTTCATACCTTTCACTTCAATTTCAACGACTTTAATGAGTATGCACTCAATTAGCTCGATCGGTAGATCTTGCAACTATAAGCAAAAGTTAAATACACCACGTTTGTTTACATAATTTAGAATTCTCATGCAATAAGTGAAAAGTCCATTTAAGCCGAGTCGTAAACACCACAATTATGTAGATGGCACTTTTAAGCATCAACCTACGATGAGAGGTTAAGATCACTTAAAACATGAGTACAAAAATGGACTTAGTATCACGAGACTTCCTTTTTACTTCACAGCTGACGCAGGTTAATGGCGTATCCAGAAGTTTGCAAGAGAGAGGCAAATAAGTAAGGTTGTTCCAACACACACCAGCTTTGCCTTGCTTGGGATTAGTATAGGCAGTATAAAAGGTTCCTCGTTTTTTGACGACCTTTTACTAGTCATCACGATTCACTCCAGTTGTTTACTTTATACCAATTTCAATAAGATTCCTCTAAAGATTGAATTGTTCAGTGAGAAAATAACTATATAGATGAATGCCGCGATCACAAAATCACACGACGAACGCAAGATATGCTAAGAAAAGAACGTGGGATCGCTAAAGTAATACGTTCACTAAGACATCTGGGCAAACCTGGGAACGGCGGTCCCAAATTATGCAATGAAAGAAATCAACAGAGGCCGCTTTCGTATAGTTTCGCTAAAACGTGCTATATATTTTCAGGCATCCAGCTTCTAATTACTGACAAGATTATTTTAATCAATCCAGCTTCTATTGAATCGAAAGTTAGTTTCATTCATGCAACCAGCTTGGTATCCAGCTTGTATTTACGGAGAAAATTATTTTAATCAATCCAGCTTCTATTTCAACACAGGAATGTTTTCATCAATCCCACTTCCATTTAGGGAAAGAGGTTTTTCTCATCAATCCAGCTTCGATTTAGCGATACAGTTTTTTCATCAATCCAGCTTCCATTTTAAAGTGACAATATCATATAACTTTGTAGTAAGTAAATAATTGGTGCCTTAACTGTATTTGACTGTGTCTGTGACGAAAATACATATTTCTGAATTTGGGACCGCCGTTCCCAGGTTTGCCGACATCTGTATGATGCGGACTCATCCATATCTTGGAATATCACAAAATTTTGATCTAAAAAGATTCGACTTGCATTTGAATGTAATGTAGCTTACCGTTGTGTCATGCAATGGCACGAGTCTTGGCCGTTTGGCATTGGCATTACCATATTGTTGTAATGTTGTAAATGCAATTTCTTAAATAATACAACTACTTGACTCACATGTTGTTTAGTATTTTAGGGCTGTAATAATTAACGACCATTCACAGACCAGGGTCGTCTTGTGTGTTTGAGTGTACGTTAGGTTACAGAAAATTCAGAAAGATAAAACTGCTAGGAATTGGATACCTAGTATTGAAGAACTATACCAAGTGGTCCTCATAATAACTGATTTATTGATCGAAACAGCAAGTAACTATTAAACGAACTGTTAAAGCTTCATTCAGTTAACTTACAGTCTGAGCCTTCGTTTGTTTGCTCATCTTTGCTGGATTCAGATGATGTTCGTTTCTTTGACATGGCGCAGGGGAAGCTCAAAGTCGCTTCTCGCCGCAACCATTGATATTAGATGAAACACCGATCGATTTTCTGAGCAATCGAACGAGATATTAAGCAAACTCAAATTCGATTGCAACGGTAAGCAATCGAAGCTTAAAGATGAACGAAGCTAGAACATGAGTGATGACGTCATGAAACTATAATTATTATGACGTATTCATTAATCCAATAATAATAATTACTTACGCGAACTTTTGTAACGCGCGTAGTAGTAGTAGTAGTAGACTAGTAGTAGTAGTAGTAGTAGTAGTAGTAGTAGTAGTAGTAGTAGTAGTAGTAGTAGTAGTAGTAGTAATAATAATAATAATAATAATAATAACAACAATAATAATATGCAATTTTTTATTATTATGGTAAATAATATATTAAATATTATTATCGGTATTTTATTCGTTCTTCCTTTATATTGTACGGTATATCATTATTACTACTTTAATCACTTTTTTACCAAATGAAAGGATAGCATCTCAAAGACAATAATTTATTAACAAAATTGATTTGAGAGACTTGCTAGATCTTAGTATGTCGACGAAAGTTCCGTTAAATGCAGTTGCATGAACGGTTGATTGACTATAGAAAGTAGTTTAAACAGAGCAGGTCCCTTTTTGTTTCAGAACATTTGGTTTTAGCAATGAGTTACAGGGTTGAGAGCATTCACAAGTCTACCTGACGTGGTTTTAGGGAGAGGGTTAACTATAGCATAAGCGAACTGCCGGAGAAGTAGCCTTCAGCGAATGAGTAAGAGGTTGACCATGGTTGTTATGACTGGATCCAAACTAGTCCCCGGCGCCGCCGCCTTCCGCCGTCGCAACCAGTCGTCAAGCCCTCAAGTCGGAACCAGTCGCTAAGCTATCGACTGCTTTCGACTTTGTTCACTTAATATATCTGCAGCAGGACAGAAGGCTTAATACATCAACATAATAACATTATATTTGTGTTTATTATTGATTCAAACTGACACACCGTTGAATGATTACAGGTCATAGTATGAACGGATGATTACAAGTTATTAGGCCACATGAGTCGAATTTAGCAGCAGAATAGGAGCAAAGCTTGCTTACAAGGTCCATGTTAAAGAGCAACAATCTAACAATCAGTCGATATAAGATAACCAGCTATTTACTTGCGGCCTTCGTAATCGTAATCGTAATCATAATCTCCAAACTTCTAAAGCGCCTCTCGAAAGCCAAGCGCAGGGCACCAGCTAATTCACGAGCGCTGCGTCTAGTCAGAGGGGTTGTCCAAAAGAGTAGTCCGAGGGAGGTCCGAGGGAGGTTTCCAGAGGATCAGAGGGGCACATCTGATGTTGCGGTGGGTGGCTTTTAGGTCGAGGATTGGAAGGTGGATGATCAGGCGCGTCAGGGTAAGAGTTCTTGAAAAGGAGAAATTTTTGTTTCGAGTGGAAAGCCTTGGGGTGATGGATAGAGGAGCCTGAGGCAGATGATGGTGGGTGATTGGCGATGATGGTGGAGGAACCGAGAAAGTGCGGAATTCAGGAGGTAGATCGTTCCAGAGACGCGGCGCAGTGCTGGATATTGCTCGGTTGGAGAACTTTAGATGAGTAGTAACCGGGGGTCGAGAAAGAGTGAGAACGGAGGATGAGCGGGTAGAGCGGGCTTGCTGGATGGTGAAGAGTTCGCGGAGATATCTGGGCTGGGAGTATTGTATGGAGCTGTAGGTTAGCGAGAGGACTTTCAAGTGGATTAGCTCTCGAATATTTAACCAATAGAGTGATTTGAGGATGGGAGTGATGTGATTATGCTTTGGCGTTCTGGTGACGGCTCTGGCTAGTGAGTTTTGGATGAGTTGCAGACGCTGGAGTTGTGTGGATTCAAGGTTGAGAAAATGGGAGTTGCAGTAATCGAGCTTTGAGTGGACAATGGAGGTAGCAATGGTGGAGGCAGTTTTGAAGTCGAGCATGGATTGGATGCGGCGGAGGTCACGAATATGAGGCGCGGTGGTGTTGGGTATGCTCGGTGCCTTGCAGCCGGAGGGTTGCGGGTTCGAATCCACCTCAAGCCGCCGCGTAGGGACCCTGGGCAAGTCCTTCACTCGCAATTGCTCATGCGCTTCGGCGTGAAACTCCGATTCAGTGTCCGCGCTGTAGTCGGGAGCGCCTCTGAGTAGAAATCTTGAAGGAGCGCGATAGCAAGTGCTCATACATACATGAAGCAGGAGCGCGAGAGGTTTTAGTTGTGGTTAGAGAAGGAGAGCTGTGGATCAAAAGTAGCTCCAAGCTGCGGACTGGGGCAGCACAGGTGAAGGCAGAGCTCGAGGGTACGCGTACCCTAAAATAGAATACGTTAAAATACGTAAGTACCTTTCACAGATAGAATACGCGTATGGTACGTATCATACACGAAAATATTATTTATGGTTTACTCGGCGACCCATAGCCTACGTATAATCTGACATTAGTGCATTAAGTGCAATGTATGCTGGATAAACAGAGACCTATAATATAGCATTTCAGCGATTTACTACGCTGTATACTGGGTTGTGATTGTTTGCTTAAATTAAATTGAATATTCTTATAATGAGCAATGACGTGGTTAAAGTATTTTTGTATTGTATATACGTACGCTAAAATAGGGTACGTTAAAAACGTACGTACCTTTCAAAAAATAGAATACGTATGGTACGTACTCTCGAGCTTTGGGTGAAGGTAAGAGATAAAGAGTAAGTGGATAGGTGTATTGAAGGGTCGGGGATTTTCTTGATTTGATCAGGAAGGCCTAAGATGATGAATTCTGTTTATGAAGGGTTGAGGCAGAGGAGGTCGGACGACATCCATTGAGAGACTATGTTGACCTCATGGAGTAGTTTTTCAATAGGTGGGAAAAGAGCTTAGGGAGAAGGATCTCTAGAGATGGTGGTCAACAGAGGAGGATTGTATGAGATGGCTTAATGGCGTGGTATACAGAATGAAGAGCAGTTGACCCAGGACGGAGCCTTGAGGGGCACCACAGCAGATCGGGAGGGGTTGCGAACGAGCGGCTGGATGCATTAACAGAGAAGGATCTGGAAGACAAGTAGGACTGGAACCAAGATAGAGCAGTGCCAGAGATGCCAAACCAAGATGATAGTCGATGAAGAAGGAGGCTGTGATCGACGGTGTCGAATGCGGCGGAGATGTCGAGGAGACAGAGACAGGAGACTTGCTGATGGCTGACGGCAGAGACCAGTTTATTGTACAGAGAGGCGAGTAGAGTTTCTGTGGCGTGGTGTTTAGTGAGGCCAAATTGGTGGGGGTTGAGGAGTGAGTTAGAAGAGAGGTAGTCGTTTAGCCTGGAGACGTTTGACCTTACTTCCTACCTACTTACTACTTTACTAGCTATAATTGCTACCAACACTCAGATTCTGTCACGTTACCTGATGTCACGCACTACATTTCGATACAAACGTCTCGTTGAAACTGCGCTGGTTTCAATGTCTTTAAATAGCGGTAGGCCCATTACCACAGATGAAGCCAGGAAAAATGATAACAATTATTAGTTTGTGAAATTGGGGGAAATAGGCGGCCATTTGAGCTCCCGAGATAAAACAGGGCCAATTTTTTCTACTAAATGCGTCTAGTTTGTGAAATTTGTGAAGTTTGTGAAATTTCACAGTCATCGATCTGTTCTGGGTCAGCAACTAAGCCCATAGAGGGCCAATATTCCCATATTGAACCTGTATAGAGCCCATACCCTGCGCCACCACATGACCACGATCATCACCGAGTGCCACCGTAGCACCATGCTGTCTCCTCGGCTTGACCTCCTCGGATTTTGACCTGGCACCAGAACGATCAGAGGAGTTTGGCTATTGCGGACTTGAATTGATATAGCGCCGGTGAAATAGCTGGTCTCCGTGACGTGGCTTTTGTGGGCGCTGACATTTTAGAAGATTTACATTACATATGGGTTAGGGGTGTCCAGAAAAATGACACATCGCAGGAAACACCCATATTGAAGTTTTTCCCGTTATTCTATTCATCTATTGTCTATAAATATTTTTTACAGAATTTTAAAATGTTATCCTGAGGTCCCTCAAAGCCCCCCAACATACCCTACTTAAACTCCCAGAACTGAAGACGCCCATGCTCGGATCTTGGAACTTGGGTCCATTGTCGATTTACTCTTTTTATCACAAAAAATTAACGAATAGTCCGATTTGGATTAACTTTTTATTTCTTGTTTCTCTCGATGAGAGCTATATTCTGATAAAATATAGATACTAAATTCATGGTCATTCAAGGTCATTTCAAGGTCATAAGAAACGAAATCGAACAAAAATTGAAGAAAAATGATCAGATCTCAGCCAATAATTGTTGAAATTGGTTAATTCTTTCTTGTATTTCTCGTCTGGATAAGGGCTACCTGTGATAAGAAACAAGGGTACCAAATACAAGACGATCAAAAGTTATTTTAATTACAAAAAGGTCAATTTTAGAGAAAATTCATGGTCTGAAATTGACCTTTTTGTCCTTTAAATAACTTTTGATCGTCTTACATTTGGTGTCCTTGTTTTATAAATTAGATAATATTTAGAGGTGGCCCTTGAGCCGTGAAGTTTAGAAAATTAATTATACCTGGTACAATGGGAAGTATATAATGCTACATTTTAATTAATCGCCAGTTGTAGTACTAATAATTTTTATTGCTTATCTAGCAAATTCTCTACTATCTACCTGTATATATAGGGTATATATATATATAAGGTATATACTATATATATACCCTACATAATTACGTGTGATAAAATTAATGACTAATTTCCCAGAGCATGTTGCCATAAAAGTCTTTTCGCTGCAGTCCCGAAATTTACGTCGATGGTCGGAGACAACTTGAAAGAGGAATTCTAGTTGCTCCTCCCTGGCAGTCAACTTTTTAATGAGGGCCACGCCTCGCTTAGCCCTGTCATTGACGACTGCCAACCCGCTGATGATGCGCAATTCCCCCCCAGAATGTTTCCTCTTCATCGCATTCAGACGAATCCATGGCAAGGAAAGTCTGAGGAAGGCCAACTATAGAAGAGTGTTTATCGCGCAGAACTACTCCAGGCCCCGGTGCCCATAGTGCAACAGATTTAACTTTTGGTCGCTTTGGTGGATGTTACTGGGTGATCCGGGGCTGGGTAGTCCTTGGTGGCTAACATCATTCTCTTCATCTCCACAGACACTCTCGAATCAAAAAGAGCCAGTCCGACCAGCTCCTCAGAAAAGTACCATAGATGAAGTCAAAGCTTGTTGCTTGTTGTGCTGAAAATGGCTTCATGTGGGTATTTTAGGAGTTCAATCATGAGTCGGAAGTCATTCAGAGGTGCTTCAACTCCGACTGGGGCAGTAATACAGGTCTTGAGGTGGATGATAACTGCAAAAGTTGCCCGATCACGAATTCCTTTCTTCTCTGAAGCAGTCATTTGTAACTGGTCACGAAAGAGCCACATTATAATCGCATGTCAACCATCTGGCACAATGCATGGTGCCTGGCACAATGCATGGTGCATGGCACCTGCAAATGAACACGTCATGCCTCCAACATCGCTTATATAGAAGAACTTCAGGGCCAGAAGATGCACCACTTGTCCCTTCGAATGTCGCCCAAACCACTGGCTCTACCATATGATGATGACATGCCAAGAAGAGCAAATCTCTTCCCAGCCTCTGCTCTATAATCGCGCAAGCACCAGAAATGCCACCATCATTGTCAGCCTTTCGCAGGACAGTATTTGTGTCAAAGCACAACCCCGCAATACGATCCATAATGCCCCATTCCTCCAAATACATGATGACGTCAGTATACCTTGGGCCTCGGTAGTTCCGGTTGGAAGTCTCGGAACACCGAGTAGCTGCTACACTCCAACACCTGATGTAAGAATTGGAAGACGATCGATATGCTCTGTGGAAGTTACATGTAGGTCTTCCATTAGCTTCCCATCCCAATGTGTTCTCAACTGTCAAATGTACAGTTACAGTGAACTCTGATTTTTAGCTTGTTCGACTTGGTGGAACGAAGTTTGGTCATGGAGCAATGAATTGTACTCCTGCTAGTATTCAAATCAGTAACGTTCTGCCAAAAGCTGGATGCAACTTCACTGATAATGAAGGTGGCACTTCTGGATGAGACGCTGGTTCTGTCGAGTGCTAGACATTATGTTTAATCGTTCTCTCTTTGGGGATGGGCCATCGCGGGAAGCACAAGAAGGATGGTAATCTTCCTTCTCTTCTGCAGTACTAGATGATGATTTAACTTTTGGTCGCTTTGGTGGATGTCACTGGGTGATCCGGGGCTGGGCAGTACTAGATGATGATGATGATGAAGTAGTAGCCTGCTTCGCTCCTTCTTTAGATTGAAATTGGCAAAGTAATAGGACAATCGGTCCCAGTGTCCCTCTCTTAATGATTCGAACTATGTAGCATAATCATGAACAACAGGCCTACATTGCTAAAAGTTTGACATCAGAGGGCCACCTCTAAATATTATCCGATTTCCACCATAATTTTTGTAAAATTATTTTTTCATAAACTTAACAACTTAAAAGGGTGAGAGATTAAAAATTAAACTTTCATTTTTAAGAGACACCCTAATGCACAGCAAGTTACTACAACAAGTTGCTGTAGCCTATTACAATGCCTAAAACCGAACAACTGCTATTTGAGAACAGTCCACAAACCAGCAAGCAACACCACATCGGTCACTCCATGCTGCGTTATTGACATTGCTACTGTATAAGCAGTAGCTATTATTGACACTGCTACTGCATTTATAGCTCACTATTGCATTATTTTGCAATTAGCATGAATTGGCTTGAATCATTGCACAGCTTCACCTACTGCACCTAGCGTATACGATGTAGCCAGCCGAACTAAATACGAGTTCCATGGCAGCCGAGGTTGCAGGAACACAGTGACACAGTGATGCTTGAGAGTTTAAAAAAACATGAAGACGAGCAAATCTTTCTGTGTTACATAAGCAGAATGGATATATAAGCATAAACAGATAATTGAAAGTTTGAAATAGCCTTCAGATAAGTAAGTAAGTAAGTAAGTAAGTATATTCTTCAAACTCAACATTAAAAAACTCATTCCTAATTAGCGCAATATCAGCTTAATTTTCAAACATGCAATCGATCAGCTAATTTTCGATTAGAATTAGCTGAAAATTGCTAATCAGTTATAATTAGAATTAGTATCAGACGACAGCTAATCGACTAGAATTAGAATTAGCTGTTTGTCTAATTGATTAGCTAATTGATTTGCATCTAATCGATTAGTTAGTAGTTACCCATCTCTGACCAATGTAGAAAAGTGCACGTACAGTTGGAAGAGTTTTCATCGTTAGGGTAACAAGGAGGCCCTGAAGGGATGAGAATCACGCTAAGTTAAGGTCACCTATGTACAAAATAACATATACATCTTGACGCAGTTGTGATTGTTTTCTAGTTCATTTTTGTCCGACCTATCCATTCACTTCCTCTTCATGCGATCCGAATTGTAGGCTACGCGGTTGGAAGTCGCTCGACTACAAGGCTATTCAAGACTCAAAGCTCTCGCTAGAACATCTCCGTTGATGATCTCTTCAACATCACTCTGCTACAATGACTCAACTACTCAACCAAATGCCACCACTACGGAAAGTCCGCACATAGACATAGACCACTTGCGTTACGGTTCGATGACGAATGCCGTAGACTTCGTCGACGCACTCTTTACTATGAAAGACAATATCGACGATCTCGTGACCTTGCCGATCGCTGTGAGTGGGTGGCCCAACTTCGATCGCTACACCGCTTATATCGTCAGAAGGAGGCAAAGCCTCGTCACGCAACTTAAGGACAACCCTAAACGGCTATGGTTCTCAACCTCCGGCCTACTGGGACAGGGCAAGCACTCGTCCGGTCCTTCCTCTGTCTCTGCAGAGGATTTCCTCCAAATGATGACGCATAAGATTGACAACCTTCGAGCGAAGACTGCTGACGCGCCTCCCCCGCAGTATTCACACGGAAAACATATTTGGAGGTTTCCACCCAATTCTTGAAACGGAACTTCTTCAATAATTGGATCTTCGAACAAAAAATCGTGTGACCTCGACCCTCTTCCCCATTTGTCATGGTCAACATTTTAGATGATTTAGCTCCTTTTCTGGTTTGTGTATTAACAGGTCACTTATTGAAGGTAATCTTCCTGCCTCCCTAAAGCGGGCCATCGTTTCCCGATCCTGAAGAAACCAAATCTAGACCAAAATGCCTGTCAAAATTAAAGGCCCATTTCCAATCATTCGTTCCTTTCGAAGACCCTTGAGAGACTAGTTTCACTTTAGCTTCTTCCCTACTTTGAGCAAGCTTGGCTTCTGCTGGCAGCCCAATAAGGATTCAGAGGTCATTGTTAGGTAACTAATAGACGTACATGATTGCCCGCCGAGAAGTCGATACCAAGTCGTTAGGTCAGTTGATAAGCCTAAGCGACTTAGTCAGTCGATAAACAAGTGACCCAGTCGACTGAGTCGTGAAGTCCGTCGCTAACTCTCCAAGTCAGTCGCTAACGCTTCTGTTAGTGACTCCGGGGACTACCTGTGCTTAGCTTTGGAGTGGCGCTTTACTAATTTGGGGTATGCGATTAAGCCTACAATTAAGACGCAGTGCATATTTTTAACTTCTAACGTAGACCTATGCATGATGAATGCTCAGTACAAATGCATAAAAGATTATTATTAAGCATGCCAACGAACGGTTGAATAGATTGGACTGAGACGAAATATGAAAACAAGTATTGTAGATTAAGCCATGATTATAATAATCTTCAAAGATTGATTATTCAAGGCCATTTACGTATGAACAGGCTTTGTAATCTTGTCCGTCTTGTCTTGACCTGCTGGACAAAGTGTTTCGTATGGCAAGGGACAACGCACCATGCGAACTAAATGGTGGTATAAAAACCTAAACACCTTATCACCTTCGTCCTTCCCCATACCGAAAGCCTTTTGTATGCTGTCGTTGATAGGGTCAACAATGATCAACTCAATTAAATAGATGTAGCAAGTTGACATACATTAGAATCACTCACAACAGAGAAGATATGACTGTAACAGAGCCATATCTTCTCGTCAGAGCTATATCTTCTCTCTTGCGAATGCTGTTGTATGGCCAATTGAAAAGGATAGAGTGTAAAGAGAGCTAAGAACAAACATGCAAGTAACTTAATTAAACATTTGTTTCTTGGCTGAGACTCTAAAAGCATTTCGTGGAGATTTTCTAATATGAATAAACGAATATTATTTTGTCCTTTATTCGCATCTCAATATATTTTGATCTGCTTTTAAAATCTTAAGCATTCATTCAAAACAGTGCTCCTAGCCTCCTTAGGGTGTTCCCATTCCTCATGGAGAAATTTCATGTAAATGTTTTCTTATCCTCCAACCAACCATTTGGTGATGGCATATATTGAGACTCTATAGCCAAAATATTTTGAAGATTGAACAATATTTAGGACTTGCACAATCCAGTTGAAATTCTGTAAAAGTTTTTTCGTTTGTAACCAATAATTCTTAAATTATGCATTGGAATTTTTTTTGGCAAATCAGCAAATGTTTCAAGACCACCTGGATGATTGGTTTAATAGTGCTCCCTAATAAAAAAATTGAGCAAGAGCATTTGTTTCTGGTTGCACAGCGATAAAAATGTCGGAGAGGAACGATATCCGGAGAAGATAGAAACCTCGCACTCAAGAAAAATGAGTGATGAAGCTTAAAACATCTGCAGCAAATTATTCAGTGAAGATCAAGCAAGCCGAACTATGTGACATCATCCGTTCCGACCATTGCCAACAGAGCTGATATTCAGAAAGGTGATTATTGTGATGGATTACTGTCGGACAGCAGCAGTGTCATCTCGTCACCTGATCCTGTGGAAGATGCGTGAACTTCAAAGCCGAGATTGAATGTGATCACTCCTGAAGTATACATGCAGTTCTAGATTGGATCAATACAAGTGACAGCAAGGCTACTAAACTATTTCTGCAATGGCTTCGTCAGGAAAGGTCCAGCGTGATCCAGAGTTCCAACATTCAGCACGCCGTAACCACATATAGGAGATCATGCTGGAGAAGAAGATTTGCATCTATTATGTCTCAAATTCCCATTAAATACCACTGTTTGGCCATTTCAACGATTTCTAGCATCGAATAGATCAAGCTTCATTTTCCACAGCCCTGGAGGATGAAAAGTTTGGAAATCATTATCGCCTCATGGAAAAACAGTGTCATAAAGTTTGGAGTAGCTCATCTTGAAATATTTCAAGCTCCGGATGACTACTGTGAACTTCTGGAGCTGTCGATTGTTTTCTTTAATGGAACGTCTCGCAGTGGAATCAGTTTCCGATAAACAATAGCAATTCACCGTGATGTCTGGCTGCCCTAGAGACATTAACTCCATGACGCTGTGGCTATTCCGCAAACAGTATGAACATTGCAGATATGGTCCTCCGGATCACGGAATCGTAACCTTAATTGTAATCGTAATCTCCAAACTTCTAAAGCGCCTTTCGAAAGCCAAGCGCAGGGCACCAGCCTATTCACGAGCGCTGCGTCTAATCAGAGGGGTTGTCCAAAAGAGTAGCCCGAGGGATGTCCGAGTCCGGTTCCCAGAGGATCAGAGAGGGCACAGCAGATGTTAAGGTGGGTGTTTTTTAGGTCGAGAATTGGAAGGTGCAGGATCAGGTGAGTCAGGGTAAGAGTTCTTGAAAAGGAGAGATTTTAGTTTCGAGTGGAAAGCCTTGGGGGTGATGGATAGTGGAGCCTGAGGCAGATGATGGTGGATGATTGGCGATGATGGTGGAGGCACCGAAAAAGTGCGGAATTCAGGAGGTAGATCGTTCCAGAGACGTGGTGCAGTGTTGGATATTGCTGGGTTGGAAAACTTGGGATGAGTAGTGACCGGGGGTCGATAAAGAGTGAGAACGAAGGATGATCGAGTAGAACAGGCTTGATGGATGGTGAACAGTTCGCGGAGATATCTGGGCTGGGAGTGTTCTAGGTTAGGAAGAGGACTTTGAAGTGAATTCGCTCTGGGATTTTAAACCAACGGAGTGATTTGAGGATGGGAGTGATATGATGATGACTGGGCGTTCTGGTGACGGCTCTGGCCAGTGAGTTTTGGATGAGCTGCAGACTCTTTAGTTGGGTGCATTGAAGGTTGAGAAAGAGGGAATTGCAATAGTCGAGCTTTGAGTGGACAATGGAGGTAGCAGTGGTGGAAGCTGTTTTGAAGTCGAGCATGGGTCGGATGCGGCGGAGGTCACGAATGTGCAGGAAGCAGGAGCGTGAGAGGTTGGAGATGTGGTTAGAGAAGGAGAAATGTGGATCAAAAGTAGCACCCAGATTGCGGACAGGGGCATCAGAGGTGAAGGCAAGAGATGAAGAGTTAGTGGATAGGTGTATTGAAAGGTCAGGGGAGTCGTTTGGTCCCTAATATCGCGAAGAAATAAGGAAGCATCTCAGTGAGGTCTGTTTCTTTTTGACTGCTGTGTAGTGTGTATGTCAGATACTGGGTCTAGAGCCCATCATCTGCAGCTGCTCCAAGAAATGATCTGTCCCCGTGCTATGTAGTCTGACGGCATACCTTGACATGGAGTTCGCAGAAGCTGCCACCACAGCATTTTGGTCTCCAGTTAATTATTGTATTGTATTTGAACACTTGTTATAGCGCCCCAACCAGATTTCCCATTCAGAGGCGCTCCCGACTACTGCGCGAACGCTGAATCGGAGTTTCACGCCGAAGCGCATGAGCAATTGCGAGTGAAGGACTTGCCCAGGGTCCCTACGCGGCGACTTTGAGGTGGATCCGAACCCGCAACCCTCCAGCTGCAAGGCACCGAACATACCCCTACACCACCGCGCCCCAGTTGTATTGTGATGTGTTGTATTGTGTGTTGTTTGTACTCCACGTTTATAATGCGACCGAGCCACCCGCAGTAAAGATCCGAGAATTTAATCTCTGATAATTCCGACCCGACCGGGAAGCGAACCCGGGGCGCCGGCGCGAAGAGCGGGCACCAACCCACTCGGCCATTCTGTAGTATAATTATGATACCTGTCTGAGCTGCTTGTAGTATTGGGATTCTTCAACGATAATGTGTAGGTGCAAGAGAAGAGGTTAATGGTCGCGGCTTTAAGAGATACTGAGGGGTACGACGAACCTCTAAACCGGATTCTACTATTCGTCAATCCAGAAACAAAGGTACTACATGACTACGTCATGTACACAGCTTTTTATAAGATCCTCGGTGAAGAATTCATGCAGATTGACTCCAGCGAATGGCTATTGGCTACTCCAAGAATCATATCTAAAGAACAGATGGTTACCACCTCTGTGAAGGTTGTGAACGATCTTGCAGAGCGGGATTTGCCTTGATTCAAGAATTTAATGCCTCGTTAACACGCAACGCAAGTTCAGTGTGCCAGAAACGGGAGGAGCAATCAAGAACTCCAGAGAAACGGCAACTTGAGCTATTGATGGATTTCTTGTAACTGCATTTTTGAGCTATTGATTGGATTTATGGTAACTGCATTTTTACTTTAAACACAGGGCATAATGTTTTATATAGCGTTGGCCGTTCATTGCGTTCAGTAGATGCTACATTGCTACACTCCAAATATAGAGTGTTAATGCATTGCGTTCAGAAGATGCTACATTGCTACACTACAAATATAGAGTGTTAATGATTGACCTCCATGTACTGAGTGACCATTTTATGTACTTTGCACTGCTACTATACCTCTACACTGCTGCAGCTTACATTTTTCATGCGTGTTTACTCTTTAGTGTGTTTACCTTTTAGAATTTTACTATTTCACTTGACGATTTTACTGAAACACTGTATATATATATATATATATATATATATATATATATATAACAAACTTTGATTGGTTCGTGCAAGTCCTAAATAATTATTATTTTATCATGCTAAACATTTTACTGGCTACTCTTTCCATCTAGTATCACGCAATGATAGTTTCTAGAATAACTTTGACACTTTCATTTTTTAGAAACACCCTAGTGCTCCTAGGTGTATTTGTAACTGAATGTTTCCCTAGATTGAACTGTCTAACACAATAGACGTGGTTGTGAAAGTGTCTACTGAACATTGAGAACATGTCATTTGCTTGCTTTGTTTGAAAGTATTGTCTTGGTGGCCGCGGCAAAAATTGCTAACATTCGACTGCCTGTAACCAAGAGCCGAGACCATCCCTGCAATAACAATTCTGCAGTTTGGTACGGTTAAGAAGTTCCAATATAAGAAATATAGTTCTGCCAAAGCTACTTTCCTTGAAAATGAGGCTTTGTAATAAGTTATTCGGTAATTCTTGACAAAGAACTCAGTCCATTCATTCATGACGAACATCTATATAAAGCCTCTTCAAGAAAACTACTCAGAGGTGCTTGCAACTCCAGCACGGCTGAAAAGAAGATTCTTAAGGTGAGAAAAGGGCGTAGGAGAGAGGGTTCTGCCGCTGCGAAAGAGGCGGAGCTCCAGAGGGAAGTCAATTCAGGTCGAGGGCCCAACACCGAGAAAGCGCGATTCTGCCTAGTGAGAGTACGGGCAAAAGGGACAATCAATCAATCAATCAATCAATCAATCAATCAATCAATCAATCAATCAATCAATCAATCAATCAATCAATCAATCAATCAATCAATGAAACTTGATATAGCACCCCTTCAAGATATCTACTCAGAGGCGCTCCCGGCCCAACCACGGCTGAAAAGAATAGTTTTCAGAGAGGTGTAAATGCAGGTGAAGAGTTCCTAGGTAGGAGACGGAGCTCTATAGGAAGCCCATTCCAGATACTCGGTCCCACAACCGAGAAGGCCCGATGTTGCATTGTAGAAGTGCGTGCAAATGGGACACTCAGGTCACCGCGGACTGCAGAGCGAAGGGGTCGGCGGCCAATATTGGCAGAAATAGAGCGACAGAGCTCCTGCAGATAAGCAGGTGCGGTACCAACGAGGCTACAGAGGAGGAGACCCTGTTCAGATGAGCGGAGGGATCGAGAGCCTCTGTCACTGAGGACAGAGCATCAGAGCTCGCGAAGGTAGGCAAGAGAGGCCCAGTAAGCAGCGCCAAACTAAGACAGCTATCCTACACGCAATCTGCTGCTCAGAAGAAAGCCAGTGGAGAACGTAACGCATTTGCAATGCAAAAGTCTGGCAACACCTGAAAATTTCGAGTTTTTTCGACTTTCCGACTTTATACTTTAATTTATTCATTTACCCAATAGATTTTTCTGGTTACCACAATATAAGGGACACATTTGGCTATTAGAATAAACTTTCAAAGATAACTTGTTTCTGTTTTGACAGTAGTGCTGATCAGGACCGGTGTGGCAGGTAAGGTGGACTCTAGGCTAAAACGTACTCTGGATTACATCATACCTAGGCACGACGTACTCTAGAGTACATCATACCTAGGCACAACGTACTCTAGAGTCCACCGCGCCTACAGGTACCTCGGACTCTAGAGTATGAAATGCCTAGCCGACATCCAGGCATAACGTACTCTATTCAGGTAAGGTGTACTCTAGGCTCAAATTACTGTCGAGAACATTAAGTAGCCCAGATTCGACACTGTATACTGCGGGCATTGCGTAATCTAGTTAAGCTATAGAAGTAACGTATTAAAAAAATTAAAGACTTTAAATGGTAGCGAAATTAACAGTAACTGATTTTTAATATTAAATATAAAAAACAATTAAATACTTTATGAAAATTTTATAATTTAATTTATCGGAGGTGAAGCAAATCCTAGTGTAGAGTACATCATACCTAGGTACAACGACGTACCCTAGAGTACATAATACCTAGGCACAACGTACTCTAGAGTATATAGTACCTAGGCACAACGTACTCTAGAGGTACATCATACCTAGGCAAAACGTACTCTAGAGTACACCATACCTAGGCACAACGTACTCTAGGGTACATCATACCTAGGCAAAACGTACTCTAGAGTACACCATACCTAGGCACAACGTACTCTAGAGTACATCATACCTAGGCACAACGTACTCTAGGGTACATCATACCTAGGCACAACGTACTCTATAGAGTACTTCTTACCTAGGCAAAACGTACTCTAGAGTACATCATACCTAGGCAAAACGTACTCTAGAGTACACCTTACCTAGGCAAAACGTACTCTAGAGTACATCATACCTAGGCAAAACGTATTGTGAGTACATAAGACCAAGGCACAACGTACTCTAGAGTACATATAATACCTAGGCACAACGTATTCTAGAGTACACCATACCTAGGCAAAACGTACTCTAGAGTACATCATACCTAGGCACAACGTACTCTAGAGTACATAAGAGCACAACGTACTCTACATCATACCTAGGCAAAACGTACTCTAGAGTACACCTTACCTAGGCAAAACGTACTCTAGAGTACATCATACCTAGGCAAAACGTATTGTGAGTACATAAGACCAAGGCACAACGTACTCTAGAGTACATATAATACCTAGGCACAACGTATTCTAGAGTACATAATACCTAGGAGCAACGTACTCTAGAGTACATCATACCTAGGCACAACGTACTCTAGAGTACTTCTTACCTAGGCACAACTCTAGAGTACATTATACTTAGGTACAGCGTACTCTCTGTACATAGGTAATTTGTACCCTAGATCCACACGACTTCAAGCTTTGCATACTCTAGTTTGGCCATAGAAATTATGCCTATTTAATTTAAAAAATTAAAGACTCTAAAATGGTAGCGAAATTGACAGTAGCTATATTTTTTTAATAACAAACATACAAGACATCAATTAAATACCTTATGAACTTTTATAATTAAGTTTATCGAAAATGAAGCAATTATTCATCTAATCATAATGTAGAGGCTAAATTATTCCTAGGCACAACGTACTTTATGCAGGTGATTTGTACTCTAGATTCCACACTAGCCCAGGCATTGTGTAGGCCTACTCTAGTTTCCTCAGAACTCTTATTATTGCAAACTTCCGATTTAGCTACTTCGGGTTTAGAGTTTACTTCTGCATTAGGCCTAAACGTTAATACAATTTTAATTTCATAATAATATTAAAAATAAACTAACATATTATAAACAATGGATAATGATAACAATTCGAAACACGACATGCAACACTCATTAGCAGCTTGATGAGGGTTGCTAAATGAGGCATTTCTTGTTCAATGGTATGTTCGATAAAATAATAAGCGTCACGCGTCCCGCTCGTGCAATAACAAGTTTATAAAATGTTGTTTAAAACTATCGTTTCTTCTTGTACATTCCAATCCTCGACCTAAAAGGCACCCACCTTAACATCTGCTGTGCCCTCTCTCAGTTCCTCTGGAAACCGGACTACTCTTTTGGACAACCCCTCTGACTAGACGCAGCGCTCGTGAATAAGCTGGTTTCCTGCGTTTGGCTTTCGAGTGGCGCTATATAAGTTTGGAGATTACGATTACGATTAATTTAATTTAATTGCACTCTAGAGTCCACGGTGCCTATAGGTATAATGGACTCTAGAGTACAAAATGTGCCTAGAGTCCACCCTGCCTCCTACTGTCGTGTTTGGGGATGCTGTACTCTAGGGTCCACGGTGCCTATAGGTACTATGGACTCTAGAGTACAAAATGTGCCTAGAGTCCACCCTGCCTCCTACACCGGCGCCAGAGTATTTTACGCCCTAGGCGAACCTGTCGCACTGCGCCCCCGGTAAGTGCGATAACTAATTTAATATTAAATTAACTAAGTTAATTTTAAAGTTATCTATGATTACAGTAATAGTCTGGAAACTGCATTAGCTATGCAGTCTATGCTGTATGGTCTAGCACCTTTAAGCCTTAATGGTAATTTAAAATGTAAATATTAAATAATAGGCTACGACAGTGCACATTTTCATTTGAACACTTTGTAAGAAATCCAACGGCTACGTGTACTAAGTCATAGTCCCATGTACGTAAGAACTTTCTACGAAGTCCATAGCAATATAATGTAATTTCAAAATTTTATTTTTCGCGATTTCACTTTAGCAAATGTAGAAACGAGTTCTATCAGTGCAATGTCTCCATCAACAATAGGCCTATGATCCCTATCGTGTTCCATTGACAAGGTAGGGCCTAGCTAATTCAACAAGTCTTTCTTGCAGCATGGACGTTCGCAAAATTATGTTTTTATCAACTTGAGCATCGAGAATCTTCTCTCACCACTAACCACAGAAACTGAGTGTCAAGAAGACGTCAAATCGAATAAATATGTGGCATCTTGTTATATTTTTTAAACCTAGTACAGCAGTGTTAGCATAGGCCCTATTCAAAGCCATAATATTTTAAATCTAGCATAGCAATGCTTGCACACATATTGCGCCATTTTTTTTAACCTCGATCATCTTTAGTGTCTGGTTTTGTACTAGCACTAGATTTTTGTGAGATATGAATTATTATTTTTTAAATTTATTAAATTAATTAAAAACAGGGTTTCAGTAAAACAAGAAAACCCTAGCGAAAACACAAAGTCTCCAGGAAAACCCCACTTTAGAAGTTCGGATAAAAACAAGATCTTGGGAAAAGCTGAAGGAGTAGTAATATTGCTAATGAGCGGCCTCAGTTTCATTTCAAATAGGCCTTTGTCACTAGTAGGCAACTTCAAACTTGCGATAGTTAAGGGCATATGTGTGACGTGCCACATGACTGACGTTAAGAATTCGAAATGCCTGTGGTCTGTTATTTTCGTATTCATTTATTAATGAACAGTGGCAAAAACAACGGCAATATTTAAAAAAAAAAAAATTTATTTAGCTTTTCTGCCGCCCCCAGAAGCGTGCCGCCCTAGGCGGCCGCCTAGTTCGCCTAGTGGTTAAACCGGCCCTGGTGCTGATCAGGGGCGCAACCACGGTCCAGAAGTGGGGGGACCTACTAGAATGTCTGAGTGGGGGGGATTGCGAGCGCCGAAGGCGCGAAGCCTCTAACGACTAGGAGGTATGGGGGAGCGTCGTAAGCTCCCCCCATCGGGGTCTGAGGCGGAGCCCCAGAAGCCGACGCAATTTTGAGCATTTGATGACAAATGGAGTACATTTTGGGCTTTAATTTACCTCAAATTTTTCACCGATGATTTCGATATAAAAGTACCTAAACCATCTAGATCAGTAAAAAAATTTGACTTTATTATATGAATAAACCGGGAGGCATAAAGTAGCCGTGCGAGGGTAGGAGCTCTAACAACGTCAACGAGACGTTGACCCTGGTGACCGTGGACGACAAAAACATGTAGCGCGAACATCGATTTTCGGGCTTTGCAGCATTTTTGTCCATGTGTGCCCCAAAGCCAATCCGATCAGAGATGGTGACACCCAAAATAACCATCTCCTGGACCCACTTGATGCCAGGGATGAGAGGAGGGAGGGCAATAGGTTTGGACCTCGGTCGTTTGACAACCATTTCTCTGGTCTTAGCGTGGTTTAATTTAAGATTGCTAATGGATGCCCACATAGAGATATGGTCAAGTTCAGAAAGAGTGCTGTCAATGCAGGTAGCAGGGACCAGCAAGTAGCTATCGTCGGCAGATTGAGGGAGACTGTTTCCACTGTATTTAGGCTTAAGGCTAGAATACGGCAATGACAAAATCAGTAGGTCCAAGGCCAGAGCCTTGTACTATACTGCAGGCATTAATGGTACAGAGGGGAGAGATTGTGGAACGCAAGAGGCTCCTAACGACTAGCGGGTATGGAGGGAGGAGCGTCGTAAGTTGCCCCATCGGGGTCTGGGGCTCCGTCCCAGAAGCCGACGCAATTTTGAGCATTTGATACCAAATGGAGTGTATTTTGGGCACTTGTTTGCCTCACAATTTTCAAAAGTTGAGGGGGACCGTCCCAACCTGTTCGAAAGTTGGGGGACGCGTCCCACGGGTCCCATAGGGTGGTTGCGCCTATGGTGCTGATACTGGAACATTGGAACATATGTAGAATAAGTTTTACGGATCCTGCCTAAAAACTGGATCGAGATTTTCAAATCAACCAGCGTTATTTCTGACCAATCAGGAGACTGCTTTCGTCCGCCAATCACGCGAGCCTTTGGTTTTCTTTGTCCAGCTTCATCCGTTGACACGTTACTGTTTATTAACTGGTGGGCCAAGTGCCTCTTTTCGTTGTCTCAAGACCTCATTCTTTACTCTGGGTCTCTCGCACTGGGAGCGCCTCTGATTGGTGTGCTCTGCGAGAGGTGCTACATAAATTGATAGATACAATACAATACAGTCCAGGCGTATAGGTAATAGGGTAGCTATAAAAATGGGCGCACTTTTTTTGGTGTCATGCACCCTTCTGCATCAACCACGAAGAAGAGTCGGAGCGTGACGTTGGAGAAGCGTGTTCGTGTGGCAGTGATGAGCGAGGGAGGATTTTTGTGCCGTCAGATTGCCAGCAGTCGCAGCGCAGTGGTGAGAATTGTACGGAGGAAGAACGAGACGGGTTCAGTGGTAGGCCTAGACAAGCTTCGGTCCGGTTGTCCACGTGCATTAACATCACGCCAGGACGGTGCTCTTCGACGCATTACATTGACTAATCGCAAGTTGACCTCGCCTCAGCTACTGCGTCAGTGGTCAGACAAGTCTCACAGTCAGTGTCAGTTCATCAGCAGTTCGTCGTCGGTGCCTACAATTTGGTCTGCGGGTCTGCAAGGCACGCTGCAAGCCACTGATGACTGACGTCCAAAGGTGCAGCACTCAAGGTGGACATGTGAAATGTGGGATAATGTGCTTTTCAGTGATGAAAGCACCATCTGAGTGGGCGCTGAAGCACTCAAGGTGGACATGTGAAATGTGGGATAATGTGCTTTTCAGTGATGAAAGCACCATCTGCCTGTTTCGTAACCAGGGCGCATCTACATGTACGTGAGGAGGTTTCCTGGAGAGGAGTTCAAGCCTGAGTGCCTCAATCTCACTGTGAAGCATCCTTTGAAGATAATATAATGGTCTGGGGTTGCATGACTGCTAGTGGCGTAGGACCGTCGGACTTCTGCACATCATCGACGGAATTTTTAACGGGGCCAAGTATATCTCAATGCTGCAGAAGTGCATGGTCCCATCAGCGCAGCAGCTGTTTCTAGGCCAGTTCCTGTTCCAATATGAAAACGCGCCTTGCCATATCGCTCCAAATTGGTGATCAACTGGAAGCGTCAGAACAAGATCGAGTAAATCGACTGGCCTGCTCAATCTCCGGATCTGAATCCGATCGAGAACTTGTGGCACAAGGTGACCTTGGGGTATCCAAGAGACACCCAACTTCAAAACGTGGGTTAATTGAGTCACTCGTTGCAGCCTGGAACCGCGTTATTACCCATGAACACCTGATCAAACTGGGTCACGCATGCCGACACGGTGCCAACAGGTGATCAAGAAGAAAGGGTGGCCCACCAAATACTGAGGCATCAATGTCACACAAAACGGCCTCTTTCAAGGCCATCTAAATGATTATGAAGGAAAACAGAACACACGCGACCTGTTTCAAAGGGGGGGCCTACTGATTTATTTTACAACATTGACCAGAGAAGTATATAAATTACGAGATTTACACAAAAAACGATTAACATGGCAACTCAACAAAACAATCAGAAAATTAAGGTCATAATCAGAAAATAAAGGCCAATCTAGAATAAAAAGTTGCTTCTAATAGCCAAATGTGTCCCTTATATTGTGGTACACAGACAATGTATTGGGGAGCCTAAATGTACAAGTTAAAGTATAAGGTCGTAAAGTCGAACAAACGTGATATTTTCAGGTGTTGCCAGACTTTTGTACACCACTGTAACTAGAGACATGGCAGCAGAACGCAGGATCCTATCCAAGCTAGGGTGGTTCACAAAAACCAAATTCAAGCTAGAAACCAGGGCACCCTCTCAGTTTGTTAGACCTGTCAATAGTATTATTGAGATAAAATTTCAGCATCTTATTCCAGCTGGAAGATGGTGCTCAATGACATAGAAATATTACCATGTAGTAGCATTAGCGGTAAATCTTGATGCCGTGTAACTTGGTCAACAACTCAACATTTGTCATGGAGATGAGCCTCAAATAGTTTCTGTTGTCTTATACTAACTTACTTACTTACTTACTTACTTACTTACTACTACTTACTTACTTACTTACTTACTTACTTACTTTTACTTACTTACTTACTTACTTACTTACTTACTTACTTACTTACTTACTTACTTACTTACTTACTGGTATTTTGAACAGAGTGTAAAGTTCTTGCTGAAGGTCATGGTGTCTACTTTCTGTGTTTTTGGCAGACGTGTTTTCACAAGTGAATTTTCGAATTTACCATTTGCCAATGAAATTTAACAGCTCATATTTAACACTTTAACTTTTCGGTGTGCCGAAATTAGCCTTTTGGCAGGATACAATGAATCCATGGCCATTCATAATCTTCTGGAGTTGTGGAAACTCTCTGACAAGGTTCAAACCCTGAGCTTTGATATCTGTCAACACTGAGTTCTTCAACGGAGTGTGCGTTCTCCTGGAAGACAAGATATGTCGAGAGCTCCTGTGGTTGGCCTGCCGTCACCATGTGATGATTTTAGCTAAAGTATTCACCTTGTGCTGCGGTCCATCTAATTCATCACATATTCCAATCTTCCAGACATATAAAGCTGCTTGGGAAAGTGTGATACAGGGCTGAATGTCATATCCGGCATTGAACCCTATAATGAAACAGCACTCAGTTTTCTCAAGAAGTTAACTGAAAGAAAATCAGATTCAGAGATAAGAGGTCAAGAACTCATTGAGCTGAAAGTGGTTATTGTCTTGGAAGTTAGCCTTCAATAATTCACTGGAGAGCCCTGGGCCAATTCACCACGCAAGTTGGATGGCCACGTTACTGTATGCCATCAAAATCTACCCTTTTCGTGATCAACGTGGTGTATTCAATCTAACGAAGAAGAAAGAAACTCAGATTCATGTGCAGTTTTGTTGTCCTTCTTTACACAAAAGCATGGACAAAAGCCTCACTTGCTGCTGAAGATCGTGGACAAGATCTGTCACTTTGTATTAATCTAGGAAAACACGAGTCAGTTGACCCCGAGATCAGCGTTGCTGCCAGGAAGGTCCTAGAAACCACTAGTGGTACCGTTCAGATGAGGCTGTAGGTCTGGCACTGGTCTCAGACCAACTTCCAGTAACATATAAGGTGAATATTGTTCACAGAGTAACTGCAAAGCCTGGTGAAAGGAAGATGAGAGGTGATGCTGCGGTACTGAAGGAGGGGGCTTGCCTGGGTGATTTTGCAACCAAGTGAAAACTGACACTGCTGTCACACCTGAAGATTAGTGATTACTTTCTTACATTTCCACAAAAGAAATGGATTGAGAATGAGGATTAAACGCAAGGTAGAGAGAGAGAGTTCAGCAGTTGAGAGTGGTGAACGATACGGCTCAGAGGTGTGTGAATTTGCTCGACGAATTCAACCGACTCATCACCAATAATGAAGAAAATCACTGTCTTCTCCAAGTGGTCGTGGCAAATAGGAATGCTATTTGCCTCAAAACAACAAAGAAGTCAGTTGTTGACGCAGTGCTTGCATTTTCTAGACTCTAAGACTGTAGCGAGTGTTGAAGTCATAAAATCGGAACAATCGACATTCATGGTTAGAACGATGTTTTTTTTAATTTTTGACATTTCCAATTCTTCAAACTTACTGAAATTTTATAGATCAACCTGACTAACTGTTCTACTATCACAAGTGTTGTCAAATTACAGTAATATTTGATTTGTCGTAAAATAAAATACATTCGTACGGGAATGCATGCTCGACGCATTCATTTCCATAATTGGTGTCTTTTTATCGATATCAGGCAAATTGACACAGTCCGTGAGCACCATCTTTCCGTTGGAATTAAAAGCTGAAATTTTGTCTAAATAATACTATTGATAGGTCTAACAAACTGAGAGGGTGCCCTGGTTTCTACGTTGCACTTTGTTTTTGACCATGCATCTGTGAACCACCCTAATCCAAGCATCCAAGTCGACCAGCAGGGATGCCAGTTTAGCTACAGTATACAGTAGTCAATAAATATGCCACTATAAAATAATAACAATATACTACTAAATGACCTTTCATAGTACAGTAACCACCTTACGAAGCGATCTAGGCCTTATTAGCAAAATGATAGATTATAATTAGTCTGAAAATGTTTTGTGATCTCAGTGACGGCATCAGTTTTGAAGCCTGAGAGCTACGAAAACAAGTCTAAGTTCAACATGTAGACGAGCCATCCCCAATGTACAGTGTTCATAAACAATTGAATGTGGTTCACTAGATTTATCCCAAATGGTGCCATATTCCTTGTTCTCAATCGAATTTTCTTAAAAGATACCTGAATATCGGTGACCCTACTCTAAAGATTGCAATAAGCACAAGTCGTGAGTATTCCCTTCTTAGCATCCTTCTTGTCCGAATCTTCATAAACTTACGAATCGCTGTAGGATCATTGGCTAAAGGTAAAGATATCGTATCTGAGAATTTATAAAGCGCCTCTTACAGTACTAGCTATTCAGAGACGCTCTCCGCGTGATAGTCCGAGGAAATAAGAAAATCTTCAAGCAAAGAAGGGCTTAGGGTGAGACCCCGGCTAAAATCTTACTATGGATTGAGGGGAGGCCATTTCACATAGATGGGCCCACGCTCGCAAAGGCACGGTATTGGGCCATGTCAGGCCTTGCCCTGGGAACTAGGAGATCAATTCGATCAGCAGACCGGAGAGGGTGGGACAGCAAACAGAGGTTTGCGCATTAAGTCGCAAAGATATTTAGGAGCTAGTCCCTGTTGATTCTTAAGACTTGTCTAAGAGCAGTACGTTGTATTGGGTTGAAAGGCAACGGGAAGCCAGTGTAAGACATCAGTCATGTTGGTAGAAATGTGGGAGAAGCGAGGAGACGAGCAGTGAACCTGGCTGCCGAGTTCAGAACCGACTGAAGCGTACCTTTAGAAGCCCAGCAAAAAGTGAATTTCAATAGTCAATGCGACAGCAAATGAAAGCATGGATTATGGTTGTAAAGTTAGAAGAGGAAACAGATCTTCTGATGGCTCTCAGGCGCCTAAGGTGGTAGAAACATGAGCGCGTCAAATGCAAGAGGTGCGCGGAGAACGACAGGGTGCTATCAAGGATGACACCGAAGTCACTGACGCTTGATTAATACGTAAAGTCATGGCACATTTACGTCAGAAGTGGGAAGCCAAGTTAAAGAACTGCTCTTTGGTTTCAAACCTGTTATAAGTTGAGTCTTAGAGGGGTTTAAGCTTAGTTGATTTGGCCGACAACCATGAGTGGAGGTCATGTGACAGTGAGTCGATCGATCAGACTAGAGAGACCTGCATGCTCAGCAGATGGATCATGTACGGTACAAAGGTAAGTAGAGAGCTATATGCAACTATCAGAGACAATTCTATAATCGGTTATGAGATACAATCGGTTATGAGATACAATTGGTTATGAGATACAATCGGTTAAGAGAGACAATTCGCGTATGGGGCATAGTTCAACAGAGCTCATCATCAGCCTGAAACAAACACCCACTAAAGCTGTGGGCGGGTCATTTCAAGGGTCGCTATTCTTAGGGCATGTGCCACTCCCTCCCCCTCCCTTGCAAGGTGCCCAAGCTCATTCATTATTCATTAACCACAAACTGCTTTATTTTACACTACACCTGCCCATTCTATTTGGCCTAACATCCGTTCTCAATTACACAGGCAGCTCTTCTTAGTCTTTAAGCGCGTATGCCAATACATTGGGCCTTTGTACTCGCAACCAATGACAGTACAAGCCCTTGAATTGTAAAATAAGTTGCTCATTAGGGTTAAGTAGGGGTTGACGTCACACAAGGTGACAAGCTCTTGTAGCTACCTCGAATTATAGAATAGGGACTGAGTTAGGGTTCGCTTTCTTAAACATCACGCATTATTCATTATATTTCGGCCTATGCCCTTTTACACTTAGCCAACCAGCCATTCTAATAAGCCTTAGCCTTTAAGCATGGAGGCCAATGCAGCCAGCCTTTGCGCTTACACACTATTACAGCACACACATGACCATTTTTCGCAATGAATATTTAGTAGTTTCTCATTGTTTTTGGAGGCTTACCACACATTACTCATATCCAACAAGCCTATGTATTTACATTGAATTATAGAAAAAGAGCCTGAAATAGAGCACGCAAGTCTCATTTTTGCTTCTCATCAAATATTTATTAAGCTCACTAAGCACTTTTGGGTAACATGCTTTTAGTGTTAGACCTCAAACTATACTATCTAGAATTAACGAGAGACTTAAATTTAAAGGTAGCAAATTAAAATCTCAGAACTTCTCATTTGCAACTTTAAAATTTTCAGAAGTTGTAATTTTACATCCATTATATTTTGTCAACTTCGCGTTTGCAACTTTAAAATCTCAGAACTTCTCATTTGCAACTTTAAAATCTCAGAACTTCTCATTTGCAACTTTAAAATTTTCAGAAGTTGTGGTTTTACATCCTTTATATTTTGAGAACTTCTTGTTTGCATCTTCAAAATTTCAGAACTTCTTGTTTGCATCTTTAAAATTTCAGAACTTCGCGTTTGCAACTTTAAAATTTGAGAACTTCTCATTTGCAACTTTAAAATTTTCAGAAGTTGTAATTTTACATCCATTATATTTTGAGAACTTCGCGTTTGCAACTTTAAAATCTCAGAACTTCTCATTTGCAACTTTAAAATTTTCAGTAGTTGTGGTTTTACATCCTTTATATTTTGAGAACTTCTTGTTTGCTTCTTCAAAATTTCAGAACTTCTTCTTTGCATCTTTAAAATTTTCAGAAGTTGTAATTTTACATCCATTATATTTTGAGAACATCGCGTTTGCAACTTTAAACTCTCAGAGCATCTCATTTGCAACTTTAAAATCTCAGAACTTCTCATTGCAACCTTAAAAGCTGAAAAGATGCGAACCAGTTGTTCGGAAATTTTAAAGTTGGAAACCACACCGTCTGAAATCTAAAGGATTGAAAACCTGAAGTTCTGAAAATTAAAATTTGGAAAACCACCAGGTCTGAAACCTAAAAGATGCAAACCGGAATGTCTGAAATTTTAAAGATGGAAACCACAACGTCTGAAATATAAAAGATGCGAACCTGAAGTTCTGAAATTTTAAAGTTGCAAACCACACCACCTGAAATCTAAAGGATTGAAAACCACAAGTTCTGACATTTTAAAGTTGCAAACGAGAAGTTCTGATATTAAAATTTTGAAAACCACAAGTTCTGACATGTTAAAGTTGCAAACGAGAAGTTCTGAAATTAAAATTTTGGAAAACCACAAGTTCTGACATTTTAAAGATGGAAACCACAACGTCTGAAA
The DNA here is from genome assembly GCA_020284085.1 of Aporrectodea caliginosa. Lineage (NCBI taxonomy): Eukaryota > Metazoa > Annelida > Clitellata > Crassiclitellata > Lumbricidae > Aporrectodea > Aporrectodea caliginosa. The sequence goes on from JACEVL010000522.1 coordinate 370,462, forward strand.
TCTAAAAGATGCAAACCTGAAGTTCTGAAAATTAAAATTTTGGAAAACCACCAGGTCTGAAAATTTTAAGGTTGCAAATGAGAAGTTCTGAGATTTTACAGTTGTAAATGAGACGTTCTGAGAGTTTAAAGTCGCAAACGCGATGTTCTCAAAATATAATGGATGTAAAATTACAACTTCTGAAAATTTTAAAGTTGCAAATGAGAAGTTCTCAAATTTTAAAGTTGCAAACGCGAAGTTCTCAAATTTTAAAGATGCAAAGAAGAAGTGTTGAAATTTTGAAGATGCAAACAAGAAGTTCTCAAAATAGGCTATAAAGGATGTAAAACCACAACTACTGAAAATTTTAAAGTTGCAAATGAGAAGTTCTGAGATTTTAAAGTTGCAAACGCGAAGTTCTCAAAATATAATGGATGTAAAATTACAACTTCTGAAAATTTTAAAGTTGCAAATGAGAAGTTCTCAAATTTTCAAAGTTGCAAACGCGAAGTTCTCAAATTTTAAAGATGCAAACAAGAAGTTCTGAAATTTTGAAGATGCAAACAAGAAGTTCTCAAAATATAAAGGATGTAAAACCACAACTTCTGAAAATTTTAAAGTTGCAAATGAGAAGTTCTGAGATTTTAAAGTTGCAAATGAGAAGTTCTGAGATTTTAAAGTTGCAAACGCGAAGTTGACAAAATATAATGGATGTAAAATTACAACTTCTGAAAATTTTAAAGTTGCAAATGAGAAGTTCTGAGATTTTAATTTGCTACCTTTAAATTTAAGTCTCTCGTTAATTCTAGATAGTATAGTTTGAGGTCTAACACTAAAAGCATGTTACCCAAAAGTGCTTAGTGAGCTTAATAAATATTTGATGAGAAGCAAAAATGAGACTTGCGTGCTCTATTTCAGGCTCTTTTTCTATAATTCAATGTAAATACATAGGCTTGTTGGATATGAGTAATGTGTGGTAAGCCTCCAAAAACAATGAGAAACTACTAAATATTCATTGCGAAAAATGGTCATGTGTGTGCTGTAATAGTGTGTAAGCGCAAAGGCTGGCTGCATTGGCCTCCATGCTTAAAGGCTAAGGCTTATTAGAATGGCTGGTTGGCTAAGTGTAAAAGGGCATAGGCCGAAATATAATGAATAATGCGTGATGTTTAAGAAAGCGAACCCTAACTCAGTCCCTATTCTATAATTCGAGGTAGCTACAAGAGCTTGCCACCTTGTGTGACGTCAAACCCTACTTAACCCTAATGAGCCCCTTATTTTACAATTCAAGGGCTTGTACTGTCATTGGTTGCGAGTACAAAGGCCCAATGTATTGGCATACGCGCTTAAAGACTAAGAAGAGCTGCCTGTGTAATTGAGAACGGATGTTAGGCCAAATAGAATGGGCAGGTGTAGTGTAAAATAAAGCAGTTTGTGGTTAATGAATAATGAATGAGCTTGGGCACCTTGCAAGGGAGGGGGAGAGAGTGGCACAGGCCCTAAGAATAGCGACCCTTGAAATGACCCGCCCACAGCTTTAGTGGGTGTCTGTTTCAGGCTGATGACGTCATTTGACCTTTGAACTGTACTTGGCCTACATTATGCTTCAAATAGCATTACGGAATTATGCTTCAAATGAGATATAAGGAATTTATGCTTATACTTGTATATTGTTAACTACTAAGGTGTCAGTATTCACGGATCTTTAATTGATGTGCACATTGTGCAGAGCTCTCTTTCAGCTTCGTCTAAACTACGGCGTTATATAAATTTCGATGAAATTATGATTACAGCTGAGAGGATAAAAACATTACATTTTATGTTATTATTTAAAAAATTTATACTTCTAGCGTAATGCATACACAAAGAGGACAGTTATCTTTAGGCCTGCAAACAGAACGTATGAACTAGCATCGTTAGCAGCTCAAGGTTAGCCTAGTTGTCTAAAGCTAACAGAAAATTACTTTTCTCACGATAGGCCTACTGCTTGCAGTGGATCGGTTATAATTCTTCTAGACAGGATGCCGTCGGCATAGACCTATATTATAATCATATATGCGAGCCTCTAAAGGCAGTAATAACGCAGTCGCATCTTCACGACGTGCATTAAAATGCAACTAAAACACCGATTTACTGAATATGCCCATTATTTCTTGTTCAGCTGTGTGTTTTGCAACACTGTCTACGTTTTATGGATAAGAAACAGTTATTCAGGTTTTACAACGATTAACAATCTCAAGTTATGTCGAGGAATTAGCTTTGGAAATTACGATGATCGTATGTAAGTTCAATCAATCAGAAGTTCTTACATCCTGGACGTTATCCACGTCGTTTAATTACATATTAAGTGTATATATCTAGACTGATAATAATAGGCTAACTAATTAGACGGCTTGTTGAGTCATCAAATCTTAACTTACGGTAAATCATCAGGATTTCTGATTTTTTTACACCGGACAACCACTTCGTTAAGGATAATTGTCTATTTATACAACTCTTCATAATGATGTACTAACAACCAGAGGCATGATCTTTCTTAATGCTTTTCAAGAGGACTTTTACCGCATGTGTAATAGAATGCATCACGGTTGCAAATCAAAATAGAATAACTCGGCACAACTGAAAGGCCTACCAACGTTCCATTGTATTGCTTTTTATAGACTGACGTCGTCCTGTGATATTACTCGGCTGCACATCCGTTGATTGATTAGATGAATGTTAATGTTATTGACTTTGCAACTGACATTGCCATGATATTTTGGTATGATATTTTGGAGGACAGCCGAGTATGCTCCTAGATATCAAGCCGTTGTTGATGGAAGATATGCTACCATACTGTCACGTGTGGGTCGGATACAAACGGTACTTTACAATGGAAGCATATAGAAGCAGAAGATAGCGAAACGTCTCTCACCTACAGTCAAGACATGTCCAGTGGTTAAATTGCTCATCCAGAGGTGCCGGGTCTCCAAGTCTTTACGAATTTAAAACTTAAGCCTAGCTGTCAAATCCATAACCGACATAATATTATTTTTGCTTATATGTATGTAGTTATCAATACTTGTCACTTTTATGGCGTTTTCGAGTGTAAATAGACTCGGACAAAATACAAAATGCATGAAACGAGCAGAGGCGGCGCCAGACATTTTTTTTAACCAGGGCATAGGCCTATAGCTAGGGCAGTCATACAAGTAACCAGTGCAGGGGCGGTTTATGCCCGAATAAATGTTCGGCAGGGCAAAAATTCTGGCTGGGCAACGACCAGGGCAAAGGCTTTTTTACCAGGGCATTTGCCCTGGCTGGCCTGGTGCAGTGCCACTGATTCTATCGGTTTTGTTCCTATTCTATCGTTTTTGCTCCTATTCTATCGGTTTTGCTCCTACTCTCTTGGTTTTGTTCCTTCTCTCTCGGTTTTGCTCCTATATATTCTATCGGTTTTGTTCCTATTCCATCGGTTTTGTTCCTTCTCTCTCGGTTTTGTTCCTACTTTCTCGGTTTTGCTCCTACTCTCTCGGTTTTGCTCCTATTATTTCGGTGTTGTTCCTATATTCTAACGGTTTTGTTTCTATTCTATCGGTTTTGCCCCTATTCTAACAGTTTTGTTCCTGTTCTATTGGTTTTTTACTACTCTATTGGTTTTGTTCTTATTCACTCGGGTTTGTTCTTACTCTCTCGGTTTTGTTCCTACTCTCTCGGTTTTGCTCCTACTCTATCGGTGTTGTTCCTATTCTATCGGTTTTGTTCCGATTCTATCGGGTTTGTTCCTCCTCTCTCGGTTTTGTTCCTACTGTCTCGGTTTTTTCCCACTCTCTCGGTTTTACTCCTACTCTCTCGGTTTTGTTCCTACTCTTATCATCTTATGGTTTTGTTCCTATTCTATCGGTTTTGTTCCGACTCGTTCGGTTTTGTTCCTACTCTATTGGTTTTCTTCCTGTTCTTTCGGTTTTTCTTTATTCTATCGGTTTTGTTCCTATTCTATCGGTTTTGTTCTTATTCTATTGTTTATTTTACTATTCTATTGGTTTTGTTCCTATTCTATTGGTTTAGTTCCTACTCTCTCGGTTTTGTTTCTACATGAATTCTATCGGTTTTGTTCCTTCTCTCTCGGTTTTGTTTCTACTCTCTCGGTTTTGCTTCTACTCTCTCGGTTTTGCTGCTACTTTCTCGGTTTTGTTCCTACTCTAGGCTGACAAATAGGTTAATCTGATTTTGGACGGCGGGTCTCCTTTTTTAGGTGGCGGTTCTCATAATTCGGGTAGCGGGTCTCACAATGCAGGTGGCGGGTCTCAAATCAGAGGTGCCGGGTCTGAAATCCGAGGTACCGGATCTCAGACCCGGCGAGACCCGGCTGAATTTAACCACTGGACATGTCCATTGTCCAGCAATAACACCGGTAAAATACTAAAAACAACTATCGATGGACAATACGATTTACACTTATTTAACGCAGATAGAGCCGACGCTGGATCCTACATTTCAAGACGGCGTTTCTTCATCAAGACGAAGAAATCGATGGCTTGCATTTAGATCATTGGTAGCAGAAAGATACGAAGCACATTTGGTAATTCTGAGTAAGTAGGCCAAATGCTATAACAAGATTATATTATGCGTTTTGACATGCGCAAATTACTCATTATATATGCAAGCATTGATAGATGTTTCTGTCGTCGTTTTGCTTTGGCCGACACCAGGAGAAGTTTGTTGCATCTGAATAGCTCAACAGTAAGGCCCAGCTCCAATGCATGTTGAAGTTTAAGGCTTTCTTGCTAATGAAGACTCAACCTTGCAGGAAATGCAAACAAGTAATGCGCAAAACTGACTGTGTCACGTAACAGTCTCTCCCCCCAAAAAAGTCTTCACCGGAGACTATTTCGAAACAGATTCTCCCCGGCGGATCTGTTTCAGAATAAATTCACCCCCGTATACATAGACTTTGTTTTAAAGTAGGCCTACGTAGTGGATCCATTCACGCCCCGGGCGTTGGCGGAACCCCAGTACTACATTCACGCCTGTCGCGTTATTGGCTAAAGCCTGTCACGTGAACTTGTTGTCTTCCCGTGGAATTGTGAAATGGCGGGCATCTTGAGGGTCGGTTAGGGTCAGGTTAGGATTCGTTGGGTCGTTTATGGTCAGATTAGGCGTCGTGAGGGTCGGTTAGGGTCAGGGTTAGGGTTAGTGTCGTCTTTAGAAAACACGGTGAACAACCTTCCATCGCAATCGGGAATGTTTATCGGTCGGTTCGTTTCAGGTACACACAATCATGTGACCAATTGCGAGGCGGGTGTGATTCTAGTCCCAGGTATAGGCTCACGTCGGGCGTGACTGAATGCACGACGTAGTGCATAAATTCACGCCCCGGGCGTTAGCGGAACCCCAGTACTACATTCACGCCTGTCGCGTTATTGGCTAAAGCCTGTCACGTGAACTTGTTGTCTTCCCGTGGAATTTTGAAATGGCGGACATCTTGAGGGTCGGTTAGGGTCAGGTTAGGATTCGTGGGGTCGTTTAGGGTCAGATTGGGCGTCGTGAGGGTCGGTTATGGTCAGGTTAGGGGTCGTGAGGGTCGGTTAGGGTCAGAGTTAGGGTTAGTGTCGTCTTTAGAAAACACGTTGAACAACATTCCATCGCAATCGGGAATGTTTATCGGTCGGTTCGTTTCAGGTACACAAAATCATGTGACATGCATTGACCAATTGCGAGGCGGGCGTGATTCTAGTCCCAGGTATAGGCTCACGTCGGGCGTGACTGTATTCACGACCTAATTAAAAGGCAGTTATGTCCGAAAAGAACAATTGTAGCAAACAGAAAAAGTTACGGCTCTTTGGGTAATCATTAAAAAAGCGTGTAATCAACATAATAAGCAAACAACCCTTCCATCTCAATTTTCAGCGTTTCCATCGAACGTAATTTCACAGTGAAAAAGACTATAGGCCTAACATTGGCAACATGATATGATTAAAATGATAATTAAATTAATAAAGCCAATTTTCAGGACAATTTCGCCTTCTAAATTAAGATGATAAAGTGGGTATAATAATTATAGTAGTGCCTGTGTGGCACACCAAGGTGCAGGGCCTAGGACAGGGGGGCACCGGAGCCATTTGGCCCCAGGCCTCACTTGATAAAGGGCCTCGGAATTTAGGAATTACGGAGTTACTTATTGAAATGGGGAATTACAGATTTAAAGAGTTATTCATTGAAATGTAACGTTATACAAATTCATATTATTTCGTGACGAAATCGTTGACGTTAATTAATAATTGCAAACTGTAAACAAAGTTTTCGTAAATCTGTTATTAGTTGTAAAATTGAGAAGTTGTCAACACTCAACAGTGTAAACTTTATCGTAACTCGGTACTCGTAAGTCAAACACTCAAACCTAAATAATGTTTTAATATGAATATATTGTTCTTATCATCCGATTCGCTGTGGATAGCCTTTAGTGTAGCCTATAGTGTCCCTACACAGTACACTATACTATATACACCGTGAGGCATAAAAAAGGAAGCCCCTACAAAATCGTTATTATTTTAACAATATTCAAACAATGTCAATGAAATTCATGAAAGTTATAGCTAAATAGCAGGCAATGTAAAAAATTACAGTTTGTACTCAAACTGTCCGCCTTTAGCTTCTACGCATGCGCGAAGTCGCTTGCGCCATTCACGCACCGCCAAGTCAATAATTCGTTGGTCAAGATCGTTCCAAGCTTGCATGATTCGCTTACGAAGATCTTCAACATCACGGGCCTTTGTTTTGTACACCATTTCCTGCATGCATCTTCATATTTTATAGTCTACGGGATTCAGATAGGCTGTTAGGGGGCCATAGTGTAGGAATTATTAAGTCAGGAGTTTCATTCGTCAGAAGTGCAACCGTTTCTCGAGCTCTGTGTGCTGGAGCACCATCTTGCTGGAAAATGTAAAATTCAGAGAATTCTCGAATTTCAGGTAGAAGGTCTTCCATGAGTAAAACATCTCTGTAGTATTGGCCGTTGATTTTTACCCCCGGTTCAACAAAGTGAATTGACGTGCGCCCCAGAGAAGAAACACCGACTGACACCATCAGGGATTTGCTAAACGTCGGACGTGTGCGTAAAAGGCGGTCGGCTGCAGTATCTCTCTTTCGAGTTCCAACTGCTACATACAGACGATCATTTTCAGTATTGCTAGCAGAAGCAACTGTGAATAATTTTTCATCCGTGAACCAAATGAAATGCACTAGGCTAGCTGGGTAGCGACGCAACAAAAGGCGACTGCGGTCAAGACGAGCTTGTTTGTTGGCCACGGTCAATTCATGTGCCCTGCGTTTTTTCATGCATATCAAACGCAAGTCTTTCTTCACAATACGATTAACGGAACGTTGAGATATACCAACTTCCCTAGCAATTTGTCTTTGAGTACGGTGTGTTTTGCGGCAAATCTTCCTGGCTAAAAACAAGACGTGTTTCAACTTCTTCAATTGTGTCAGCAGTTCGAGCAGTGCGCGGGCGGCCACTGCCGGGAAGACGTTGCGAAGTTCCAGTAGGCTTACTATCAATCTTGCGAATAATCTTATCCAATCCACTACGAGACCAACTTTTATGAGGAAACTCTTTTAAAAATCTTTTTGCTCCATAATGTTTATTTTGTCTTAAAAATTTAATAACGTGTTGTTTATCTTCCTCACTGAATGCCATTTTCGTAAATAGTGGAAAAATTAATGACGTCATTATTATTACGTCAACGATTTAACGGAAATCGGTTATAGGGCCTTTTTAAAAATAAAATTATTGATTTTAACGATAGATGTTTTTGCGTAAATTGCATTTCTTTTGATCAATTATTGTATGAGTTATAACGATTTTCCAGGGGCTTCCTTTTTTATGCCTCACGGTGTATATTCTTACTTTCTTAGTCTCTTAGAGCGGTGGTGTAGCCAGGATTTGGAGTTTGGGGGCAGTGTAGAAAATGAATGGGGTGGTGGACAAATTCGAGCGGAACGAGGCCGACGAGTGCACGATTAGGTTTTTTAACTTATGAAATTGATATTTAATCTACATTAAAATAGTTTTAACATACAATAGGCTATTAGTCAGTTTGACAAAATTGACCAAAATATCGTGGCTTTGAAGATGCGAAGGATGATTTGAACCTTTCTGTTGCGTTTTTAAAAAGATATTTGAAAAAGGCCTTGAAAATTAGTTGTGGCCCTGGGCCTCCAAATCCTGTCCTAGGCCCTGCCAAGGTGTATGCAAGACTGAGGATGCTATGATTTGTCATTTATTTCTGAAGTAACATTTTGCTATGGCGCGAAAACTGACTTAGAGACACTGGTTTCTAGCAATCTGGCCTCTTCAAGGTCGGGCTTCTTGCTATTCCACATTCTTCGTCATCTGTTTGCTATTTAGATTGCTTTGCTGCTCTGACAAGGTTGCACTCTTTGTTCCGAAGCAACATCCAATGCATCGTACAGAGATTTCAGCTTGGCTGCCCTTCCGTTTGGATTCACAATCTTTGAATGTGGCATACATGTAGGAAGCAGAGAAATAACGATATACCTTCCATTCCGAGAGTACCATTCGAGCACTTCCAGTGAGACGGGCGAAAAAACACTTTTTACTCTAACTTTATAATAGTCATGAAAGATTATTTTGAGCAAAAATATCGTATACAAGTAAAATTTAGTCAGTGGCCGATTTATGAATACTAATAATAATATAATAATAATAATAATAATAATAATAATAATAATAATAATAATAATAATAATAATAATATCTTTTCTTTAATTAAGCGCCTGACAAACGCACTGCGCTGTACATTTACAATTTTACATGTTATGACAATTAAACAATTCACAAGAACACAAATGACAGAAGACATAAATCTTAACTAGCCTACTAACAGAGCAGACAGCCTGCAATACACGGCGCTAATAGCAGCCTACAAGCATGTCCGCCCTGCGGGACTCGAACTCGGTACCTCTCGCTCTCTACGCCAGTTGTTATCCAATGCGCTATTGGGTCCCCCGAATGAAGATTGAGACTACATGATTAATATCCAGAACACGTACGTAAAGTAGAAAAATCAGTCACAAAAAGAATAAGCTCAACTATTGTTCATTGTTTGCTTGTTTATTGAGTTTGAATCGAATATATGACCAGTTATAAGCCTACAATTATTGTACAATTACACAGACTGGAACGCAAACAACAGCAAAGAGAAAATAGCAACAAACTCAATTAAAGTAAAGCGCACTGACACTGTCTCAACAGACGATTAACGAGGAGAAGAAGCTTAGGCCTACACAGCTTATTTAGTCATCCCGTTATTTATTAGACAGTAATATTCACTGAGATGAGCAACAATTGTAACATGCTTCGGCCAACGCTCAAAATACATTAATGTTCATACAGCAATTATATACACTGTAGGCCATAATTATTGTATTATTAATATTGGTAAATCAAAATGATTTGTAATTAAACTTAAATGCATTTTACGAACATGATGCACGAATATAGGCATTTATAGAGTTCCATAATTTTCCGCCTTCAACTCCAAGTGAAAAAGTATGACATTATTCCTGCAGACCTCAGAGTGGCAGTTGTGTTTGAAGAGAGTGTTATAATCATGCAGCGTAGCCATGGGCGCCCGAACATAGGGGCAAGAGGGGGCACTTGCCCCCTGGAAGATTGACATCTATTTTTTAACTACTACTTTTTTGGTGTTTAACAATTTTCTTCGCACTAAGGCACTAATGACGATACTAATGATACAAAAAGTGAAACTGAGAAATTTAACTTTGAGTAACAATAAAAAGAATATGTCTTCTAACGATGAAACATACAAAATATACAATTTCGAAGTCGAAGCTATGGCTTCGTTTTACTTTTGGTCTTCATCGCCAATGCAAGACACTTAGAGCCACTTTCTTGACATACTTTCCATACTGAATTATTTTTACCCTGCTATTCACGAAGCAGTTGTCATCCTCTTAACATTACCTGTGACTACGTGTTTGTTGAGGTTCATTCACTTCAATGCGTGGTGTGAAAACATGGCTAAGAGCAACCATGACAGATGACCGTTTACTTTATACGGATTATATTATTCACGCTCAGTGTACAGCGAGAAAAAAATCAACGCCAACAAAGCAGAATTTTTGGAGAAAGTGGTAGACGAGTTGGCGGAGACCGCAGACGACTTCAGTTTCTGTTAACAGACTATCGCTTTTTAGGGCCTAAGTGTTCTGAAAACTTTTCATGAAATGATGGAAAACTTTCACTAAAGTATAAATAACTGAGTTTGTTTGGATATTGTTTAAATTGTTTAAATTTTACATTTAAAAAACCGCTATGAAAAATACCCATGTTCTTAATTTCCTGTTTTGCATTTTTCAAGCTCTTGCTAAAATATTTAACTGTGACCATTGTGTTTTGCCCTCCTGAAAAAATATCTGTGGGCGCCCATGAGTGTAGCATTTACAGTAAAGTAAGATATAAACAATGAAGAAAGGTTACCCAGATTATGCCGGTATAGTAGGAGAGCCAGTTGAATCCTACAGATATCATAACCAGACTCGAGTATTTCAGTAAGATGATGAATACCAGAGATAATTCTTGCAGCTCTCTTTCGTAGCAGAAATATCAGAAACATCGTCTGGTATCCGCGTGCCCAAACCATAGTGCAGTAGGTTAAGTACGGTAGAATAAGAACAGTGTATTATTGACTTTAGCATGCAAATGATTTTCGCGATTTTAAAACCTCATTGGTCACATATTTCAACAAGTCAACAAGCCATGTGAGACGCTCATCAATGATTGCATCCAAGAATGAACGCTAGATGCAGGACACAACTGTCATAAACCCGAGTCATAAAATCCTTGTACTATGAAAAGACTGTCATAAACCCTTTATAATGCATATTCTTTGATACAGTATGGGTGATAGCAAACGTGTGCACCTACCATTTTGTGTTTGTATGCATGCACGCGTGACTTTGCGAATTGCGTGTGTATGTTCATGTATGTGTGTCCGTGTGTGGGCGTGTGCGTGTATGTGTGTGTATGTGTGTATGTATTTGTGTTTGTGTGTATGTGTGTTTGTAAACGTATACATGTGCGTGTTTGTGCTTGTATGTGTGTGTTTATTTGTGTAAGTATGTGTGTATGCGTGCAAATAATTATGTGAATGTTTGCATATTTGTGTGTTTGTGTATTTGCGTATGTGTATGTGCGTGTATGTGTACATATGTTTGTACGTTTGTAAGCATGCGTGCGTGTGCATATTTGTATGTTTGTGCGTGTGTGCGTGTTTGTGTGCATGTACGTGTGGTAGTATATGTACTAAAATTGCGAGTCTCTTGGTTTGCTAAGATGCATAGAATGCTAAGCCCTCTCAAAGCCCTACCTGCACCTCACCGTGGTGAGAGGGTGAACAGCCAAGTAGGGGATAGCCTGGTGGGGCTATACCATCAGTTGTGAAGACCTTGGTCGAAGACCTTGGTTGAAGAACCACCTTGGGCGTTTCGCGAGGTGGAAAGGCTCACCAGGAACCCTGAAACAGCTGGCCAACACAGGAGGCAGGTGTTGGAAGGACACCTCAGACCGGAAGAGGCAAAAAAAATGGCCCAACGATCTCCTTACCCAACCAGGAGAGGACTGGTCACCGCCTGGCAAGAGACCAAGAAACTCTAACAAAATGAACACAAGAATAAAGATTACAGATAACGACGTTAACGGGGCTCCCCCGAAGATACGGAGGAGCACCGCGTCCGGCAGGAACGGAGGAGGGAACCGGGCCGTTCAGGTCGTCATCCCGAGAAATCCCGGAACCCAGAGGGAAAAAGGAGATACAAGAGATCAGATATTCAATAGTAAGGAAACCCTGTTCGTGGGAACATGGAACGTGAGAACAATGTATACAGTGGGACAACTGGACATATTACTGCATCAGATCAGAAAGCTGAGACGGAGCGTAATGGGAATAGCAGAGACGAGATGGACGGGGACAGGAGAGATGAACAAAGGTGACCATAAGATCATATACACAGGAAGAGAGGACGGGAAGCATCAAGAAGGATTAGCGCTGATCATGGACAAGAAAGCGACCAGAGCCCTGATAGGCTACACAACGAGGGGGTCACGACTCATCAAAGCAAGATTCAGAACGGCGATGAGAAAGACGATGATCATCCAAGTGTATGCACCAACAGCGACCTCAACAGAGGAAGAGATAGAAGACTTCTACGAGAACCTACAAGAAATGATACAGGATATACCGAGTCAGGAGATCCTGATCATAATGGGTGACTTCAACGCGAAGGTGGGGAAGGACTGGGAAACGTGGAAGGGAGCACTGGGAAAATTCGGATATGGAGAGGAAAACGAGAGAGGCGAAAGATTTCTAAATTTCTGCACGAGCAACAACCTAAGAGTCATGAACTCGGCATTCCATCAAAAGAAGGACAGTAGGAAATGGACGTGGGAGTCGCCAGACGGTAAAACCAAGAACAGAATTGATTACATCATAGTTAACAACAGATGGAGGAGCAGTGTAACAACCTGCAGAATATACTCAGGACCGGATGTAGCATCAGACCATAAACTAGTAATGGCAGGTATACGCATAAAGTTAAAAACAGCAAGAAGGCATGGGAAAATAAGAAGATACGACGTGGAAAAACTAGAGGATACAGAAATGAAACAAAGGTACAAGGAGGAACTAAGAAGGAAATGGACGAAAGCGAAAGAAGAAGAGGAGGGAGCTGAGAACTCCGTGAAGGGAACATGGAAAGAGATCAGAGAAATCTACAACGAGACAGCAAAACAAGTGCTGGGTTACAGAGAAACAAGAAAGAAGAAGCCGTGGATAACGCAAGAAGTGCTTAACCTAAGTGACCAAAGGAAGGAACTAAGAAGGACCAAAACGGGCAACGAAGGAAACAGGAAGAGGTACAATAAATTAACTAGAGAGATCAAAAAGAAGGCAAAGAAATGCAAAGAACAATGGATAGAGGAAAAATGCACAGAGATGGAGCATAGAGCGGAGAGACAAGATACCAGGGGATTGTTCAGGATGGCGGAGGAAATATGTGGCACGGTGAGCAGCGGATCATCAGAAATCAGAAGCAAGGATGGGAAAAAGATAGAGGACAGGGACGAGATCAGGGGACGATGGAGAGAACACTTCGAGGAACTGTATAACGAAGAGAACCCAACGGACATCACGGTCTTGGAGGAAATGCCACAGAATAGCAACCAGGATAGGCTAGGTCACATACTCAGAGGAGAAATAGAAGAGGCGATAAATAACCAAAAAAGAGGAAAGCACCGGGGGAAGACAACATCACAGCAGAAATGATCAGGGAAGGAGAGGAGTGCTCGGTGGAAATGATGCACACTCTCTGCAACAGGATATACCAAGGGAAGAAATGCCCGGAGGACTGGGGAAAGGCGATCATAGTCCCCATACACAAGAAAAAGGACAAAACCATCTGCAGCAACTACAGAGGAATTAGCCTCCTGAGCGTGCCTGGGAAGGTGTACATCAGAGTCCTGCAACAACTACGGAGGTATGTGGAGCAAATAGTGGGAGAGGAACAGGCGGGTTTCAGAAGAGGAAGGGGAACAGTAGACCAAATATTCACAATCAGGCAACTAGCGGAGAAATACTATGAAAAGAACAAGGTGATATATAGCAACTTTATAGACTTCAGACAGGCTTTTGATAGCATCTGGCAGCAGGGGCTATGGAGAGTGATGAGGAACTATGGAATACCAGAGGAGCTAGTGGAGCTACTAGAGGACCTATATAGCAAGGCGGTAAGCGCAGTGAGAGTAGACGGAGAGCTAACGGAATGGTTTCGAGTGCATGTTGGAGTAAGACAAGGCTGCGGTCTATCCCCATACCTATTAGAGGTCTGCGGGTAGAGCATTTTTGCTACCCGACCCGTACCCGTAAAACAGGACCGTTACCCGTACCCGTACCCGACCCGTACTCAAAATTACTACCCAACCCGACCCGTACCCGCGGGTATACCCGTACCCGTACTGTACCCGCCACGTAATTAATAGGCCTTCCCACGATGAGTTTTATGCAGCCAACCATAACACGGCAGTTTGCCACAAATACCGCTAATTGAATAATTTAAGTATTTCTCAGACGTAAATGAATGAAAGACCTGGTGCTTCAACTATGTCTAACTATGTCTAGCCTCAACTACCATAACTGCCACAAACTCTTTTAAAGAAAACACGGCTGCTGAACTGCCAGGATCGGCATCAGAGACCCCTGACCCCGGTTGTCGGGGCTGAAACTCCGATTAGATATTATGTAAAAATACTACGATCGGATTGTGTTAATGGAAACAAGTCATTTTGTAGCTGTAAATTGAGCATCTATAAATGAATGTCAAGCTCACTAAGGTGCAGGGACATAGATCAACAGAAGGATATGGTACTCACACAGGATACCGCCAGTTATAGTAAGTGCAAGACTCACATTAACATGTTACCCCAAAATTTCACTTCGGTACGGGTAAAACCGGGTATACCCGTACCCGTAATGCTCCTACCCGTACCCGACCCGACCCGTAAAATGTCTACCCGACCCGTACCCGACCCGCGGGTACGGGTCGGGTACGGGTAAACCCGCGGGTACGGGTATACCCGCAGACCCCTAATACCTATTCAACCTGATATTGGAGGCAATGCTGGACATAGCGTTGGCAGATACAGAAATAGGGGTGAGAATAAATGGAACAATAGTTAACAACCTAAGATTTGCAGACGACATAGATCTGATGGCGGAAAGCGGAAGCCAACTGCAGGAACTAACGACCAGGGTACATGAAAGTAGCAAAAGATTCGGGTTTAAGATCAATGGAGAGAAGACCAAAACAATGACAATTGGTAAGGAAAAAGAAAAGATAAACATCACCCTGGAAGGAGAGGAGCTGGAGCAGGTGACGGAATTTGTGTACCTGGGGGGCGTAATTACGGAGGACGCGGAGTCGACAAGGGACATAAGGAAAAGAATTGGGCTGGCGTCAGCAATGTTTGAAAAGCTGAGGAAACTATGGAGATCAGGCAACATCTCAACAAGAACAAAAACCAAACTATACGAAACACTGGTGATACCGGTCCTCACGTATGGAGCAGAGTCTTGGTGCATGAAAAAGGAGGACGAGAGAAGACTCCTGGTGGCGGAGATGGGATGGCTACGAGGACTACTGAATAGATCACGAAGAGAAGAGATACGGAATGAGGTGACACGAGAAGAACTGGGACAGAAGGAAACGGTAGTGGAAAGAATAAAGAAACGAAGACTAACATGGTATGGACATGTGATCAGGATGGAGAACGGAAGAATGCCGGCAAAGGCGCTGCACGGAGAGGTGGAGGGAACGAGGAGCAGAGGACGTCAGAAGAAGAGATGGATAGATAACGTACTGGAGGACATAGAAGACAGAGGATGGGACTTAAGAAGGGCAATAGAACTCGCAAGAGACCGACCGAAATGGAGAAGTTTTGTTAGAGCCTCATCGTCAGCGAATACTTGACGGAGGCGAAAGAAAGAAAGAAAGATAGAATGCTAAGACACATGAGATGAGGTTTGTAGGTTGCCAAGATGCATGAGAGATCAACTTGAATCGTAAAATAGCAACTGTTAGGTTACAATGTTGGATGGGATCAGTGCTTGTATAGGCCACATACACAATTTTAGCTTGCTGAGACGTGTAGAATGGCAGTATGTATGCTAAAATTATGACTCTTCGACTGCTAAGAATTGCGATATGTATGAAAAAATTGCAACTCTTTGATTGATAAGACGCATGGGACTTTGCGGTTGTGAAGACGCAAGAAATGAAAGCTTATATACTAAACGTAAGACTTTTAGGTTGAAAAGATGCACTAAATGTCGAATTGCAGGGTAAATTTGCAACTTGTAGATTATGTTGGTATTATGATGGTAGATGGAATGAGTGTTTGTATAGTTCACACACGAATTTTAGATTGCTAAGATGCAGAGAATTGTTATGTGCATGCTTATTGTGACTTTTAATTGACCCACGAGTACTAAGTGACAGAATTTGAGCTACTGATGTAAAATAATTTTTAGATATGGAGGGCAAGGTATGTTTTCCAAACTTGAACAATGAACATAAGGATTACAATAGACATGTAGAATAGGTCATAAATTTTTAGAATATTGAGTTTATTGAATAAAGGGTTGGAATGAGAAGTAATTGGACACGCAGTTTGCTGAAGTAGGCGATACAAATTGCAGGTTCTAGAAGGAGAAGCCCAAACAACACAGCAGTAATTGATATATGGTTCCTGTAGGGCATGGCACAATAGCTTTAGTTTATCAGCATGTAGTAAATGCCCAACCTTAAGTAGAATGCCAACAACCTTTGACAACTGACAACTTATTGGTGATCATATCCACATGTTTATTCCATTTACGCTTATCAGTAAATTTTGTTTCTTATTTTTGGGATGATCTGAGAGAAGCTTCTCGAAGCTCAAGTTGATAAAACCATATTTGCGTACGTCCATACTGCAAGACAGACTTGTTGGACTAGACCTACATGTAGGGCCTAGCTACATTGTCAATTGAACATGATAGGCCTATTGCTGGAGACATTGAACTGATAGAACTCGTTTCTACATTTTGCTAAAGTGAAAGCACGAAAAACAAAATTTTGAAATTACATTATATTTCTATAGACTTCCCACGTACATCGTACAAGAAGCCGTATACGATTTCTTACAAAGTGTTCAAATGAAAATGTGCACTGTCTCATTATTTAATAGGCCTATTTCCATTTTAAATTCCTATTAAACATGCTAGATCATACAGCATAGGCTGCATAGCAAATTGAATTTCCAGACTATTACTGTAATTATGGATAACTTTTAAATTAACTTAATTAATTTAATATTAATTAGTTATCGCACTTACCGGAGCGCATGTGCGACAGTTTCGCCTTGGGCGCCATATACTTTGGCGCCGGTGTCATGAAATAGAGTTTTCCCCCATATACATTCATTCATTCATTCATTCATTCAAAACATTTATATAGCGCCTCTTCAAGAAACTACTCAGAAGCGCTCCCGGCCCAGCCACGACTAAAGAAAAAAGACTTGAGGGACTTGTAGAACCCCTGCCGGTTGGCTCACAAGTAAAGAGCGGAGCTTAAGCGGGAGGTCATTCCAGGTGGAAGGTCCCACAACCGAAAAAGCACGGCGCTGCTTAATAGCCAAGCGTGCCCGTGGAACTAGGAGCTCACCCCTCGTCGTAGAACGAAGCGCCCGACGCGCTGCAACGTCGGACACTGGGCGGCAAAGATCACGCAAGTAAGATGGAGCACAGCCAAGAACGCAGCGAGAAACTAGAGCAGCAGTGCGGTATGAGATCCGCTGAGAGATAGGCAGCCAGTGCAACACATCACGTATGTATGCAGAGACAGGAGAGAACTTAGGTAGTCGTCCAATGAGACGAGCAGCCGAGCGTAGAACTCGATCTAGTCGCCCCAGAACCCCAAGAGGAAGGCCAGCGAGTAGGGAGCAACAGTTGTCAATTCGACTGGTAACAAAGGCGTGAACAAGGACCACGACCGCATCATGAGAAAGAGAGCGAGAGACCACTCGAAGCTGACGAAGCTGATAATAACAACTCCGTGCAACCAGGCTCACATGTTGAGACAAAGTAAGCTCAGAGTCAAGAGTAAGTCCCAGATCACGAACTGTAACTGAAAAGGTTATGTGAGGAAAGAGCAAGGTAAGTTGGGAAAAGTCGATACCCTGAAGTTGCCTACGACCACCCAACCAAATAAGTTGTGTTTTAGAGGGATTTAAGAGTAGCCGATTGGAGGCCATCCAAGAAGAGAGGACATCCATAGTCAGACACATCTGGCTTACAGTAGCCACCGCATCCGCCGAATGGGTGTGGATGTAGGCTTGCACATCATCGGCAAATAGTTGGTGCAGAAGCCTCTGAGATGCGAGCAAGGGGCAGAGATCAGCAGTATAAAGAAGGTATAGCAGTGGGCCCAGGACAGAACCCTGGGGCACCCCAAAAGGAGCAGGGACCCAAAGAGACCTGGACGAACCAAGGACTACACAGTTTGAGCGGTCAGTTAAGAAGGATGTAAGCCAATCCAGAGGCTGATCCACCAAGCCAAAGGAAGTAGAGAGACGCTGTAAGAGAATGGAGTGGTCCACAGAGTCAAAGGCAGAGCTTACGTCAAAGAGAGCAAGAAGAGTAACCTGACCACGGTCAATTGCGCTATAGAAGTCTGACAAAAGTCGAAGCAGGAGAGTCTCCGTGGAGTGATTCCGACGGAAACCCGACTGCTGCGACGGAATCAATTCATTCATATCCAGATATGCCCACAGCTGGTTAGCAACAATGCGTTCCAGTATTTTAGATAGAAAAGTAACGTTAGCAATGGGGCGATAGTTTGCTGGATCACTTTGATCCAGACCATCGCGCTTCAAAACTGGTAGGAGAACGGAGCGTTTCTGTGAGACGGGTAAGCACGCCTCACGGATCGAACAGTTGCACAGAATAGTGAGGAAGGGAAGGAGGTCGTCTATAAGTTCCTGAACAAGAAATGTTGGTGCAGGATCCAGCTCGCACGTCTTGGCGGCAGAGGAGAGGATGAGTCGACGCAGCTCCTCGCTCGAAATCTCCTGGAGTGCAGAAAGCCGATGCTCCGTGGTAGAAAACGTAGGTGGAGAAGAATCGGCGGTGGAACTCCGAATGGACGAAATCTTGGCAGAGAATCGTTCCAAGAATACCTCAGCAGAGAACGGTGGAGGAGACTCCGACTGTCGACCACCCCTCTGACGGCCAAGGAGGCCGTTGAAAGTGGTCCAGAGCCTCTTCGGCTCCTTCGACTGGCGAGTGATGATGGTCTCCCAGTATTCACGTTCTCTGGCGCGGTACGATGTATGCATCTCTCTAACGAAGCGTACCCATGATGCCCGATCAGCTGGAGAGCGCGTTCTTCTAAAGACTCTCTCAAGTCGTCTTGATTGTCGTCGGAGCTTCCGGCACTCTGCATCAAACCATGGAGAAGACGGACGGTAGCGCGACTGGACGCTGCGCAACGGTAGAAAGGTGTCTATGAGACCAGACAACGCGGTCTCATAGGAGCTGAACAGCTCTGTTGTAGAGCGCCCGGTGGACGACTGAAGATCAGCAAAGAGAGGATGAGCTCGGAGTGCTGAACGGAATGCAGAACGGTCAAGACTTTTCCAGTGACGGATCTGACGAACGGCGAGGAGAAGAGGCTCGTAGATGAAGGGGATTGAGGCAGCGACGAGACCGTGGTCGGAGAGAACAGGAGGAAAGACAGTCACATCTGACACCCGACAGTCATCTCTGGTGACGATGACATCGAGCCAGCCACCCAGCAAGTGTGTGGGTTCTGTGACATGTTGCTTTAGCCCGAACTGTTCCAAAACCGCAGCAAATTCCATGGATTCCGAGAGCGATGAGTCCTCTAGATGTAGGTTGAGGTCCCCGGTGAGAACCAGCTGCGTGTTGTGAAGCGCAAATTGTTCCAGTAGAGCCAAGAGCTCTTCGAAGAACGCCGACGAGGGAGGGGAGGAGCCAGGACGGTATATGGCCAGGAGCGTAGTTGGACCACGCTTCGATGACAGGGAGACCGTGAGAGCCTCGAAGGTCGACGGGGTCCTGGCCAGCTCGATCCTCTTCGCCCTCAACTGGTCTCGATGGTAGACGATCAGCCCACCTCCCCGTAGAGCCTCACCAGTGTCATCAGCCCTCGGACGATCGAGGAACTGGAAGCCAGGTGGAGCAGCGCGACGGACAGCAACATCAGAGGAAGAGAGATGCCAAGACTCGACGACGACCAAGACATCCAAGTCATTGGCCACGATCATGTCCGCTGTCGGCACGTATTTGTTTTTCAGAGAACGTATATTGATTGTAGCAAGACGGATAGCCGACGAGGACGAAGGCTCCGATCGGCAGGGCTCTGGTCGACTAGAAGGCGAAGACGGACATGGAAGGGACCGAAGATATGCCGGACGCCATAGTCCGAAACGGAACAACGTCTTACGAATCAGCCGGCAAGGCGGCGACGGGCTTGTGTTGAGCGACCTAATTAGGTCAGCGGTGTATACAAGAGCGTACACAGGAGGCGTAGACATGACACGATAGTCGTAACAAACCACGCAAAAGTAATCCTTCTGAGGAGTCGAAAATAATCCAAAAAGCAAACAATAAACTCTGAAGACGATATAAGAACTACTAGTCAACTTATACTCGAAAAGATATAATCCGAGACTTTGAAAAATCAATTTATAGACATAGCCGTGACTGACCAGTGTTCACACGCCAGAGGCGCCGCACCTCAACATGAGTATCCCCCTTAGCGAAATGGAGTATTCGGTTTAGTTTGCATTTTTGGCGGTTTCTAAGTGTGTTCCGTCGTACTGTTTGGATTTATTGTACACATAAAATATTTTAAGTTGCGTATTTTTAGTTTGTACGTCGACCTGAAATTAATTTACTTCGTTTTTCAATGATTTTGACTGGATTTTCGTCTTGGCTATCGTGATGCGTATGACGATGGGGATAGAATGGTTTATCCCCCGGATACTCTAAACTGGTTTATTCCATCCGGGGGATATGCTTTAGGGGGATAGAATATCTCGGGACACCGGCCCTGAACAGTTTCGTTGATGAAGAGTGATTAATATAGACATATTGCAACCTATCTGATAAGTAGCTAGAGAACCAATTCACACTCGTGCCTCTAATTCCATAGTGTTCAAGCTTATCTATGAGTATCTTTTGATTTACTCTATCGAAAGCCTTTGCCATGTCTAGGAAAATCCCTAGAGTCAGTTGATGCTCATCAGTAGATTTGCTAATATTCTCTGTAAGCTCAAGAATGGCGATTTAGGCAGAGACATTCTTTCTAAAACCACACTGGCTATCCACGAGCAAATCATTTTTGAGTTACACATCCAAGAAGCCTATTATAAACAATTTTTTCAAAAATCTTGGCAAAAGAGCTGATGTTAAAGATCGGAATTACCTTAGCAATTTTCAGTTGCTCGGGAAAGACACCATTAGACAATGATAGGTTTAAATATCTCAGACAATACCGATGAGATTTCTTGGGAGCATTGCTTTAACGTCATATTGGAATGTCATCAAACCCTTTATTGTGAGAATTTTTCAGGTTAGGTATAATATCAATAATTTTCTGAGGTGAGACCGGGTTAAAGTAAATGGAGTGTGGGAGTCTGGACTTTAAGTACTCAGCGTGACATTCAGAAACTGGAAAGATACCCTGGGCAAGCTCTGGTCCAATGTTATTAAACTATTTGTTAAATTTGTCAGCCAGAGCCGTGGGATCAGTTGAGGTCTTTCCAATGTGAGTAATCTCAGTAACATTGTCCTTACAAGTCTTCTTACCAATAATTGTATTAGTAATGTGGCAAACCCCGGTTCGTCTTTGACCAAAAGCGTGACACACCGGTCGAGGTAAGAGCACCAGGGATCGTAGGATGGGGGATTCTTCTCTCTCTTCTTCTTCGGGTACCAGGATGGTGAGCGAAATCCTCCCTTCTTCCTTTCCCTGTTCCTGTCCGCGCTGATCGACCTTTCCCGTCGGGCAAAGGGTTTTTCTTGAAGGCCACCGTCGATGCACTCTGACTAACTCAATGAGAAGAACGACTCGAAGACGTTTCAATGATTAAATTCTTATTAACATCAATGCCAACTCGACGACAATCAATCACGACTTAACTGTACAGAACTGACTGACTGCAACTGTCACACTACTACAACTGACTAACTCAACAGAACTGATCTGTTTCACTAACTGATCTCACTGACGAATACACCAAACTCTCAACTACACCGCAACTCTCTAGAACTGACCCCAGAACAAGCAAACACACGCCCTTATATAGCCCCTTAAAACGCGCGAAACCAAGCCCAGGTCCCGAGAACCTAAGGGGGGACTCAAGGGGGGACTTAAGGGGACTCAAAGGGGGACTTTAACATGCAATTCCCATGCATTAGATAGGGGACTTAAGGGGGACTCAAGGGGGACTTAAAGGGGGACTTGACTAGGTCAAGTGAGAAAGGCGGAGGAGAGGGGGACTTGACTAGGCGAAGTGACAGCGGCGAACTTCAAAGGCGGCCGACGGACGACAAGCGTCGGCGGAGGAGAGGGGGACTTGACTGTGCGAAGAGACAGCGGCGAACTTCAAAGGCAGCCGACGGACGACAGGCGTCGGCGGAGGAGAGGGGGACTTGACTGCGCGAAGAGACAGCGGCTAACTTCGAAGGCAGCCGACGGACGACAGGCGTCGGCGGAGGAGAGGTGGACTTGACTGCGTGAAGAGACAGCGGCTAAACTTCAAAGGCAGCCGAAGACGCCGGGGTGGGAGAGGGGGACTTGCAACGTCGCACTTAACGAACCCAGGGGGACTTCGAACCCCATGACCCTTCAATTTTGTTACAGTAATTTTCCAAACCTTACGTAAATTGTTTTTGTGATATTACAGTTTATCCGCGTAGTAATTTTTCAGCTGCTCTGAGCAAAATGGTGAGCTTGTTTCTATTATCTTCATATTTTTAACGATAAACGTTATTCCAGTTTTTGTTATGCATTCTTTGTACATACGATTCTTTTTTGTAATCGATGAGATTTCTTGGGAGCATTTCTTTAGAGCTGATGCATTCCAAAACAGAAGACCATTCCATGGAATGGAAGGTCACTGGTTGCATCAAACCCGGGAGGCCTGGAATCACAGTTCAAGAAGTCACAGGTGTAAGCCACTCCACCGGAAGTTCATGCGTACTCCATAATTGATTTTTCCATTAAGAGTCATAAAACGAAGTTTAATCACAACAATCCATTAAATGGGATGGAAGGTCTTATCAACAGGTCCTATAGTCTTTAATTATTATTATTATTATTATTATTAATAAATAAATTTGTAACGCCCGCAAGGTCACACCGAAATGTGAATCTGAGGCGCGGATAATCAGCCGCCAGGTGAAGATGCACTTAGATTTCTAAATCCTTGAAAGCCAAGGAGAAATAGTGAGTTTTGAGCCGCTTTTTGAAGGAAGGAAGTGAAGTTGAGCTACGAAGAGAAAGTGGTAGTCGATTCCATTCCTTTGGAGCAGAGGCGGTGGAATGCACGAGAGCCCATAACTGTTCTGCATCGTGGCTCAGCTAGAAGACCTGTACTTGATGATCGCAGGCAACGAGGAGGGATGTAAGGAGTTAGTAGTGCATGAATATAGGTAGGTGTGCTGGTGCCGAGGGTTTTGTAGGTCAAACAGGCCAATTTAAATTTTATTCTGAATTCAACAGGAAGCCAATGCAGCTCGTGGAGTAGGACTGAGGAGCATGTTCGTAGTGAGACACGCATCACTACACGAGCTCAGGAGTTTTGGATTCGTTGCAGCCTTTTGAGTTCAAGGTTTGAGACACCCACAAAAAGGGAATTAGCATAATCAAGACGAGAGGATACAAGTGAACAGGGTTTGAGACATATTCTTAGTTATAGAGCCGACCTGATGTGACGTATTGCCCTGATGTGATAGAAACAAGATTTACAAAGATTTATTTAATACATTCCTTAGCCTCTTAACCATTTAACTATTATTTTTCTTTAATCCGAACAGTAACCGCAGCTCTTGTAGGCCTACCTTGCTGCGTTTGTGTCAACGGGTTTGTGCAATAAAGCAATAGTAGTAGTAAGTTTTATTGCATCTACATACACATGCATAGATGGGAATGTTTGTGTAAGGGTCAAGGACATCGTCAAAAGCCCATTGTCCAAATTTTGAAAATAGGCTGAGCTACCATGTAATTATACACATAAATACATAAATAACTCATAACGCCATATATATATATAAGATATATAATTATATATACATATATAATATAAGATATATATATATAATATCAGTTGAAAGAAGCAGAAGCGAGTCAGGTTAAATAATTATGTGCTCCGTGAATGTGAGGGAGGAGTCAAGCCTGACACCCCTCATTAAGGGCTAAACTAATTACCAGTTTTTCCTCTTTGGTCTCTCGTTCTTTAAAGACGTTTCTTTCCCCCGGGGTCTTCGTGTTGAGAGCGCTTCTGACTAGTTATTCTGAGAGAGGCGCTATATAAATCGTTAAATACAATACAATTATATATACATATATAGTATATATACATTCATATCTATTTATTGGTACTTGTACCATAAACTGATGCCTTGCATTAGTAATGGCACTAAAATAATTCTATCATTATTAGTTATTGTCTAAACAATAGCTAGGTGACTTATTATAGATGTGACGTTTTGCTGCTAGGAGACGTCGTCTCCAGTCCTAACTCTTACATAATATAATTAAGCTTATGTGAGGTCTTAAATGACAAATATTATAATGACGTAATTTGTATACCATCTCTGTGTCGGAAGTTCTTTGACAAAGCCATCACAATGCAGCTTATCCGCCAAGAAAATATCTGCAGGAAGGGTATCCTGTAGGCCTATTATGTCAAAATTCAGCGTTCCTTTATCCATCCCGTCGCTCTCCCACCTTCTTAATATCTGTGTGACGCCCCACCATCCACCATCTAACGCATCTCAGGCTTTACATCTAAAACTAGCCTAAGGCCTCATATGTTCATGCTCTGATCCATCAACTCTGTCACCTTCACATTTCTATCAACCTAAACACAAAACCTTAAAAATTAGGTTCTCTCTTTCTGTCTGCCTCTCTGTCTTTCTCTTGCTATAGCAACCGGCGTTCTTATTTGTTCTTCACGTGCTGTCTTCTGAGGTTGCTATAGGAGCTTATTCGCGAATTAGCGTTCGCGAATAAAGGTTGTACCTTGCGTATGGCTTTGGAGTCGCTCTTTAGAAATTAATTTTCGAGCCAACTGACCTTTACGATTATTGATTATTCTTTTCAGTACCGGCACTGGCCACAACTTAGTCTGGCTCGATTACCGTTCTGCCAATCATATGAATGGATCTGTATTTCTTATGAATGAGTAGCGAAGGGAATTGTTCATTCAGCGGATTTTAATGAGATCTTATCTTTAGGTTTAGTTTGTCAAAAAAATTTATTGTCTGTTTAGTCTGGGTTTACATATACCAATTTACACATGCTACAATCGGACGTTCAATTTGGGAAGACGTGAGTGGAAGAGCACGCGATTCCACCGACATCTATGGTGTCGTTTTTTGGCCTTTGGTAAGGTTTAGTCATAAGTTAGATGGGACAGGGTCGGGCGTGTATGACATGGGATGTTCTCCACAGTGACCTTGTCACGACCTCCCATAAAGAGGGCGTGACAGAGACACGTGTACCTAAATTCCCCTACGGACATGTGCTATGGACCACATGGGCCCATAGCTGTGACACAGTGAGTCACTGGAACAGTTGTGCCAGCCCATTTGGGCTAATGCACAGTGGCTGTATGGGCTGGACTTAACAATAATTATGGTACGGACCCGTGCCATAATCTTTAGCTTACCCCTCCAAACAAGCGGTAGAAGCAGGTACAGCCATTCTTCTAGATTTTGTAAATTCTGTTTTATTTATTATTGTAATTTTGTCGTACATGTAGTCTGTACGAGCTCCATTCTTACATTTCTTCTTCAAATTCTGTCTTATAGACCTAATGTGAACATCCACACAGAGCAACAATGATATAGTAACATGTACACTGTACAGTGTACATAATTAAGACATCTGAACAGACATTCGCCTGTGCCTGGGTGTTCAGCTCAAGACGGGACTTCGATTCAGAGTACAAATTGATTTTTAGGCATCACGATGGCGATTTTGGTTATAGCAAATGACTGCAATGCGTGGGATTAGGTGCAGTTGTAGCTTTAGCCGTTAGGTATAACAGAGATGGTTGGCGTAGTAAAACTACTGATGAGGTCAATCCTTGATGACTGAATCTATTGACTCTACATGCATGTCAATTATAGGCTGACACTGATTAAAAATAATTAATCGATTTAATCTCCAAAAATTAACTTCGATTAATCGATTAACTTCGATTAATTTTGTATCTGAAATGTAAAATGTGAAAAACGTAGTCACTGAGTCAGTTACTACATTCTTTCTACAAAAAAACCAATCATTCTACATGCTGAAGGTGATACATTAGCGATGTGTTTGAACCACGTTAGGCGAACTGTTTATTGCAATGAATAGGCCTACAGTTAACTTTGTCACCATCTTTCACTTTTCCCTCAGCATTTACCTTTAATGAAAAATGATCGCTTTATTTTCTACTCAAACATTTCACCATATTATTGTTCGCGATATTGTTTACTCTGGAAATGGGCCGCTCGATATCATGAAATAGGTAAAAGAAATTAATCGAACAAGCCAAAATTAATCAATTAAACTTTTTAACGATTAACCGGTCAATTAATCGTTGAAATCGGCAACCATAATATCAATACCTCCATCTAAACCTTCCCTAGCTGTCTACATGCGTCTATGAATGCATTTATAAGGTCAATGACCAATCTCAGATATAGGTAAGGCCTATATAGTAAGTAGTGCGTAGAATTTGCATAAGAAAAACAACGCACAAGCATGAGCTGACAAGATGGAGTCGCTTATATACTTCCTCAGCGTATGGTCTTTATCACTCTAGGGCTACTAATACTATAACGGAGTGCGCTCGGAGGTACAATTGGAACAGAAATTTTGAAACTCTTTTCTGCTCTGGTGCGAAGGAATCTATATTTAGCGTATTTTAACCTTTGATTAGTGCTAGGGCCTACTAGTCTATTCGTTGACCTCCAAGACGCTAAACTAATCGATAGATTACCTTCAGTGTTGCCAGCGCTATGTTTTTCCATATTTAAATGTAGCGGATTTACAGCTTATCAAATATTATAGTTGACTTAACAGTTAACTAATAAATAAATTATAAGGTGTGAATTACAAGCCTGTTTGATAGCATTATTATTATATATATATATATATATATATATATATATATATCCATATGTGTGTGTGTGTGTGTGTGTGTGTGTGTGTGTGTGTGTGTGTGTGTGTGTGTGTGTGTGTGTGTGTGTGTGTGTGTGTGAACAGTGTCGTTAGTGGATAGAGTCGCTAGTTGATAGTGTGGCTTGTGAAGGACTTCTGGATTATCATGTCCTTTGTATATACAGGGTGGCGCAAAGAAAGTGAGACCGCCTCGTGAAATCTTGTGCAAAATTATGTTTTGGGCGGTTTTTAAACTGTAAAATTATGGGAAGGTAGGCGAATGATTACTTAGTTTCGAAATAAATCCTGGAGTAAAACAAGTCTAAATCGACTTTGTAAAAAAAATTATGCCGATGGTAGGACTACGACAGCGCGTAAATCATGAAGCGGCCGCCCGAAATTAGTTAGAACAGCACGGACACGGAATATTCGGCGTGTGAGTGAGCTGATTTGCAGCCAGGATGATGATCCTCACAGCCACAAGAATCCAAGGGAATTGAAAGAGAAACTGGCATATCACGAAGAAGAGTGCAACGCATTATAAAGCAAGATTTGCAACTTCAACCGTACAAACGCGTAATAGGGCAGGTTATAAACGAAAACTGCAAATTAAAACAGTTACTTGGCAGATGTCAAAACGAGAGAAGTGTAGGAAGTGTAGGGGCTTACGAAGCATTTGGTTTACAGATGAAAAGACATTGACTCTCGCCACACCGGCTAATTCTCAAAATGATCGTGTTTATTCTGATGCAAGGAAAAAACACAAGTTCCCAGCAAAGAGACTCGTACGCGATCGTGAACATTTCAGTGGTGGCATCGTGGTTTCGGTCGGTGTATCTCGGGTGGGAAAAACCAGTGTGATGTTTGTTGAATCTGGAGCTAAAGTGAACAGTGATTATTAATGTGATCACGTCTCAATACAAGGATTGCTTCCGCATAATCGAGCGATATGTAATCGTCAAAGCTGGACACTGCAACAGGACGTTGAAGAGTGGCAAAAATTCTCTCAACGGTTTATGAACAGAAGCATTGACCAGTGGCGCAGACGTTTACAAAAACCTGTTGAGAACCGAGGAAGACAAATTGAATTTGATTTCTGATTTGGTATAAATTAGTATTTGGCAACAATTTACTTGTTTTTCTTAGAAGAAAAAGTTTAAAAAAAATTTATTATTTGAAATTATCCTAGGCGGTCTCACTTTCTCTGCGCCACCCTGTATATATGTTTTAGTTGAGCGGGAAGCTAGCGAACGCTTGGCCTTAACTTAAGTAAACATTGGCTGACGGTAGATTGTTCTCGGCACCTGCTAATTTCGCGCGAAAAAGTTAAGAATTGCTGATGACAGTTGTTTTAATACAGTTTGTTGTAATACAGTAGAGAGAGCTATTATTGAGAAGGAAATGTTAAGCATTACAATTGAGTTATGTTGACAAAGAGCATTTGAATTGAACTGTGAAGTCAAAAGTTGTGTTTGAAAGAATAGGAAGAAATATCTGAAAAGATTGGTACTCATTTAATTTTAACAATAGTCTGGCAAAAGTTGAGCGATCTATGCTTAGCAATAAGGAGAGTATTTGAGATAGGTCACTAAGGAAGAAGAGTTGGTGACAATAGGGTTTAGTACAAGCCATTTATTTACAGTGGCATTTAACTAGAAGAGTATTGCAGTAATATAAATAGTTCAAGACTTCAAGTAATGAAGAAACTGTTGAAATTTGGAGACCAAACATCCCGTGATCAAACATGCCAGAGGAGTTACTCTAGCGACGTAATGACGCTGGCGAATGAGCGCGCTTGAAAGAGTTTGGAATTATCGCTCAATGGAGGCGATTAGTTGGCAGCGATCCAACATGAAATTTGAAGCTAAGTACGCTAGTTTCGGATGTTTAATCTTCGGGATTTTAAACGTCGGCTGTCTATGCACTTCGGAACTAATCATAGCATTATTTAGTGGTATTTGCGTGAACTTTAGAGTAAAGACGTCAGCGTATGAAACCCGTTGGTGATTGACTCTGTTTGGTAAACCGCTTGTTGGCGTGAAACGATTCGATACCCTATTTCGTTCTCCACGGATATTTGAATCTAACTGAAAAGCGATTCGAAGGATTGCACTAGTCTTCGGTCATCTATCTACCTTACGTGTGAGCTATGCGGTTTGATCTAGTCCCCGGAGTCCTAACTAAGGATTTTCCGACCGACTTGGAGAGTTAGCGACTGACTTAGCAACTCAGTCGACTAAGTCACATGCTTGTCGACTGACTAAGTCGCTTAGACTTATCGACTGACTAATCGACTTATCGGGCAATTAGGTAGACAACGTCTATTAGTTACCTAACAATAATATGATGCATTTTACAGCATACTGTACATTCTGTACTGACCGTGCCGTCATTTCCTGGGACATTAGATGGACCCATATGGGCTCTATGCAGGTCCAATATATGAATATGGGCCCTATATGGGCAGCGCTCCACGTTGGCGTGCTGACAGAGAACAGACCGATGACTGTGAAATGTGGTAGCATAGTCGCTAAAATGGGCCCAAAAGCCGGTTTTCTGTCGAGAGCGCAAACGACCGTCTATTTTCCCCAATTTCACAATCATAAGCTTAATAATCATCATCAATTTTCCTGACTGCATCTGTAGATAGATGTTTGAAGACTGTTTGAAGAAACCAGCGTATTTTCAACGAGAAGTATGCATCGAAAAGATGCCATTTTTCTATTAAAGACGTGCTCAGAGTCTGTCAATTTACCTGTCAGGTAACTTGACAGACTCTGAGTGTTGGTAGCAAGTATGGCTAGTAAAGTAGTAAGTAGATAAGCTGTAAAGTCGTAAGTAAATAACTGGTGATCTGATATCGACTGATTGTTAGGCTGGCAGTGTTGTTCAGTAATTGAAATACATGTAATTGAATTATGTAATTGAATTACAAGTTCCGTAATTGTAATTGTAATTGAATTACATTTTAAGTCCAGTAATTGTAATTGTATTTCAATTACAATATTCCATGTAATTTGTAATTGAATGAATTGTAAATTACAGATTACTTTCATAATGTCAGCAAAGATGCTAGCCTGCTGGGTTGACTCGGGCCACCTATTTAATTGAATAAACTGCTCTGCATTATGATTGCATGGCAACATAATTGTCAACATTATCTAATCCTTACACCCCTCTTACAATCTTACAACACACTTTGACAGACCCAAGGGCAAGGGCTGACCATCACTATCAGACTATCCATGCAGCCATGCACTCATTCTTAGCTAGCTTACTGCGGCTACCTACAGATAACAGAGCTTCCATCTTCGGCTCCAGTTGAGCGTCTCTTTAGTACTGCTGGACAAATTGACTCACTCACCCAGGCGCAATCAACTAAGTTCTCTAACAGACTATCATTTTGAAAAACTTCTACTCCTAAAAATCAAGTAAACTCTAACTTGTTTTAATGGATCATAATTGTAGATTGTATTTCGGATACCTGACAAACTTATAATACAATTGAATGCATATTATTACAATTTATGACCATTGGCCCATTGGATATTTTAGTTTAAAAATAGAGTAAATTAAAAATTATCGAAAAAAATTCTAAATCATTTGCCAATTTTAAAGGAATGATCGAAAAGTAATTGGTAATTGAATTAAAATCAAAGTGTAATTATAATTCAATTACTTTCACAATCAAGTAATTGTAATTGTAATTCAATTACATTTAAAAGCATGTAATTTCAATTATAATTGAATTACAGTTGCAATGTAATTGATACAACAGTGTAGGCTGGTAGTCTGTTGCTCTTTGACATGGACCTTGTAAGCAAGCTTTGCTCTTTTCCTGTTGTTGATATATTAAGGCTTCTGTCCTGCTGCTGATATAGTAAGTGAACGAAGTCGAAAGCAATCGATAGCTTAGCGACTACTGGTGATTGCGACTCTTTACAATTTAATTAGGAACAGAAGCCTTACAAGTACTCCGATTCTTCTCGTTATGTCAATTTTCTGGCTCACGTGGACCATGTTTGAACTATCGATGGTTTTTTTCGGCGGAATAATTGTGAATCATGCGGGAAGTCGATTAACCATTTTACCTTTCTGAATAGATATTGACTCTGGCACAGAAATTTGTAGTCATCCTTACCGTTCAATTTGAAATACAACCGTGAATCATCACAAATGCCATTGCAGTGCATGGTTTCAGGATCGGACCCTTGGTTTCTTTCACAAATAAAATGAATTAGGCCCCACAATCCATATTGTGTACTGTATTGGTGTTGCTGTTCATAGAGGACTTCTATCGTAAGATAATCAATTTTCTTTTATTCAGTTAGACAAGATTGACAGAGCGGAACTTGTTACATATATAAATGTTAATTTAAATGTTAGTGGAGGAAAATCTGAAATTCGACCAAGTGTAACTGGTAGGTATTTCAAGTAACCATCAATGTCAAGCTCTACTATCCGTGACCTGAAAACTTAAGTTACAAACAATGGAAAATTATAGATTAATTGTGGTTCGTGCAAAGATCTACGACGACTAGATGCATAATATACCATAATGACGTTCTACAATGGATGAATGTAAGACCATGGCTTACTTAAATTCGTTTATTTAACGACGCCGTCATATCGACGATGATTGGCGTGTAAGACCATGGCAATTGAGGTTCTGTATTAATCACTGCTTCACACGCCGAGCCTTTCAAACAACAGGTACTGTTGGTTATAGTATGTAGGGTTCTAAGTAGTTCAATGTTTATTTTTCTGCCTAACAGGCTATGTGTTTATTTACAGAAGCCGAAATGCTAGTTACATTATATTATTACCTTACTAGAGATTCTAACGACACTGGACACTGCAATTTTTCTATTTCTCTATTTCTATTTCGTCTATTTCTCTGCGATTAAAAAATATGGCTGGTATAAGAGAAGTTATAATTGTAACATATCATGAAAATATCAGTCAATTAACCATAATGTAAATTGTTAATGTAACAAATACATAACAGTAATAATTTTCTCGACTGAAAAGTTAAAGATAAAGGTTTCCGACTTGCTTATATGCCTCTATAGAAAAACTCTTCTAGTTTTGAAGTTGAAACTTCATTTATCTGAGATGCATACACAGTCATAGGAATCCAATTAATGGAACACATTGTATAAAGCTCAGCGTACGGTAGCGCCTTGTGATTCGATAAATAACAATGGAAGGATTCCTAAAGGAAGTTAAGGATTGGGCGTCTCACAGTCGGCAACCCTGCAAAGTTATAACCCAGCGTATAATTATTAGCTACGAGCGGCTAACACAATTGACTCCTTAAAATCCGGACTCAAGACTTATTTTTGTTTGCTAAAACCTACCCTGCTGTTAGTTGACTGTGAGGCGCCCTTGTAACGGCATGGCTGCGTTACGGCGCAATAAAAATTGTCATTGTTATTATTATTATTATTATTATTATTATTATTATTATTATTATTATTATTATTATTATTATTATTATGAACAATCTAGCATGGTAATGTCGAAGAAAAGCAGATGGCGTTTCCGCGTTGGAGAGCTACCGAGAGTCT
This sequence comes from Aporrectodea caliginosa, assembly GCA_020284085.1. Lineage (NCBI taxonomy): Eukaryota > Metazoa > Annelida > Clitellata > Crassiclitellata > Lumbricidae > Aporrectodea > Aporrectodea caliginosa. The sequence continues at coordinate 403,029 of JACEVL010000522.1, forward strand.
TTGAAACAGGTAGCTTGTCTCGAGCGTGTCATGGGTTGCATCCGTCAACCTTCTTCCGAGCTCCAACACAAAATTCAATCCTTCTGAGCTCCAAGCACCGCTGGACTCTAGTGCTACCGCCACGAAAGCATGCGTTCGGGCGATTGTGGCGTATTTCAATGTTTTGGCGGCGGCAGCTCGGTTTGCGGCCTCGCCCGCTTCGGTTGATGTTGTTGCCAGATGTGACTTTGCGAATGTGTCAGAAACTGTCACATCCCAAGTGAGGCATCTTCCGCATGACCACGGGATGAGTGTCACGCCGTCCGGTCGTTTACCATCCTCTCTGGTGAGGCCCAACGGTTCTTTCTGAGAAGGGATGTTTGCTCTTCCAAACGATCTCCATATGATGTCGTTGAGGATGTTGTGCCGTTGATGTCTGCCAGCGTTTTTTCTGCAGGCCAGACCGTGGAGTCCTCTGGCGTCAACTCTCTCACCACAGTGACACACATGAGGCTCGCAGAGTGTCGTCCCGAGTCGCATTCCAACCGCGATCCGTATCACTTCGTCAGTTAAGCGGAGTCCCAATGCAGTAACCGGAGGCGCTAACAACCAATCTCCCGCGTGTGGTGCCTGAGAGGCCAAGAGACGAGCCCGGTCTAGTGCATTGTTCGCTGATTCGTGCAGAGTTGTCCATGCTTTACTTATCCAGCGGCTGTCCCATTCTCTTTGACGATGAGCTGCTGATCCGGTTGGTGGTTCTGAACCCGTGAGTAGTGTCCATGCCTTCAGAGCTGTATCTACGAGATCGTCTGAGGTATCAGCTGATTCCGGTGGCAGCATGTTAGCCTGGAGTTCGCTTGTGCTCGCAGCAGATGCCAAGAAGGCAGAAAGTGCCAGCGTAGCAGCACAGCGTATCCCAAGGCCACCATCCTTCACCGGAAAGGATGCTTGGAGCCAGTTCTCATCAGATAGTTATTATTATTATTATTATTATTATTATTATTATTGTTATTGTCGTCGTCGTCGTCGTCGTCGTCACTTTCATTATCATTATCGGTATTATTATTATTATTATTATTATTATTATTATTATTATTATTATTATTATTATTATTATTATTATCATCATCATCATCATCATCATCATCATCATCATCATCATCATCATCATCATCATCATCATCATCATCATCATCATCATCATCATCATAACCCATCATCCACCCATCATCCACCCATCATCCACCCATCATCCACCCATCATCCACCCATCATCCACCCATCATCCATCCATCATTCACCCATCATCCATCCATCATCCATCCATCATCCATCCATCATCCATCCATCATCCATCCATCATCCATCCATCATCCATCCATCATCCATCCATCATCCATCCATCATCCATCCATCATCCATCCATCATCCATCCATCATCCATCCATCATCCATCCACCATCCATCCACCATCCATCCACCATCCATCCACCATCCATCCACCATCCATCCACCATCCATCCACCATCCATCCACCATCCACCATCCACCATCCACCATCCACCACCCACCACCATCATCATCATCATCATCATCATCATCCATCATCATCCATCATCATCCATCATCATCCATCATCATCCATCATCATCCATCATCATCCATCATCCATCATCATCATCATCATCATCATCATCATCATCATCATCATCATCATCATCATCATCATCATCCATCATCATCATCATCATCATCATCATCATCATCCATCATCCATCATCCATCATCCATCATCCATCATCATCCATCATCATCCATCATCATCCATCATCATCCATCATCATCCATCATCATCCATCATCATCCATCATCATCATCATCATCATCATTTTAAAAGGCATAAATGTCTTGAATTGATGCTCTGAAGTGTTTTCTAAAAGCAAAAATTTAAAAAAATAGGTCTAGAAAGGCATATGTTGCGTTGGAATTTGCCATGTCCTTCCTAATATTTATTTTATTAAAGCTATAATACTTAGTCTAAGTATTTACCAGCTGCCACACCAACAATAGTAAACTGTGAAGGCGCTAATATTCTATTTACAATAATTTCCAGTTAGTGCTACAGTTTCTCATTAACCAGTATTTATGCGATTGAAAACATGCGCTCTTTTAAAGGAACACAACCTGAAACACACCTTGTGTTCAGGTTTCAAACAAAATAAGAATAATTATACAGAGCGATCAATTAGGTAGGTGATCCTAATTATGTTTCATGGAGCTCTTACAGTCGTCACTCCCGTGATAGAACAAGTTTGGACGAAAGAAAGGAAATACAGAGACGTGACGTGTTTCTTGTAAATGAAACCACAATCGATCAGCAGACATTCAGAATAAGAAAACCAGCAAAAAGAACACTCTGTTTGCTTATGCTCAGTTTCCCACCTTTTCATTGATTGATCCTCGACACTCAGAAAGACGTAACAATCACCAGTGTCATAGATCCTACACAAAGAATATTGAAAGAGACAAATCGTCTTGACAGCAGCCGTGGATTGTTCACATTTTTTAAACCTCTGATGGTGGTGTCAAAACTGTTCTCCGTAAAACAGGATCATAAGCAATATCATTCAGAACTCATTTCCCGAATAAATAACAAACATGCCTTGCGAATATGTCCACATGGCACCCATATTTCCACAAGGGAGATGCATAGAGACCCATAGGTCTAATATAATGTCCAGGAAAAGGCTGGTATACATAGGGTGGTAAGATATTTTGAAAATTCGAGGGTAGATAGCCTAAGCATAGAGTTTTAGGTAAAAGACAGTTCCATCGGTTAACACGAAATAAATGCAGAATATAGGCTACATAGAAGTTCCAGTAAAGAGATGGATAACGCGAAAGATCAAAGTAGTTAAAACAAATCTCTCTAACTTATTTTGTCATCATACCCATGGGATTGTGATCATCTGGGTGGAAAAGAGTAATAACAGTGAAGTCAAAAAGTTCCAAAATAATTAAAATATTATACAGAATTTCAATGGTGGTGAACTAACTGGGTTGTAACTAGGTTGTACGTTTCGACTAAAAAATAAAAAAAGGAGGCACGATACTCAGGATGAGCATTTATGTGATTGGCAACCAAAAATATACATAAATTAGTGCAGTTACATGTCTGCGATATTTAGCCACGAATTTAAATCATTTTTCCATGTTACCGTTTGCCATTTATTTCAGATGGTGCATTTACTCTGATGTGAACAAGAGTTTATGCATTAAAAATTACGATCTAATATTGATTTCCGGCAGAGAGGTTGCCTCAAGGTCCGACTTCACGTCAAAGTTTCAACTCCTATATTCTAATTCTCCAGGTCCTCTACAGAGATTTCATCTTGGCCGTCCTTCCGTGTGGATTAACATTCGTTGAATGTAACAGAGGGAATAAAACGACTAGCGAGATACTTTTTAATTCCAAGAGCACCACTTACAGTGAAAATGGCGAATATGCATTCTACTATAACTTTAAAATAGGCAATAGTGCCTATGATGAGCCAAATATTAAATAAAAGTGACACCATTTCATTTAATCAGTTACCGATTTATGAAGATTAGGCAAAGTACGAAACAAGGTTAAATAATCAGAACACAAAATCTATGACTAAATAAGCCAGTCACGATAAGGACAAAGGGTAACTGTTAGGCTACTATAAAGTCGTGTATGCCAATATACAATTATTGCTTCGACATTTCTTCTTGCAATGGAGACACTCAATCCGGAATGTTACAGGAAGCTGGTTGTAAAATCATCGAAAACGCCGCTGGTTAGCTTTACAACCATAGTGGTATTTTGCGTTGATGTGTGGTTCCCTTGACTGTCAAATGATGGTGGAACCAGTTGGACAATCAGAAGGAAATATGTAATCAGCATACCAGTAATCTATGAATAAACAGCACAAGCAACTTAGATCGGTGATGAGAGTTTAATAACAATATTGTAGAAGATGACTAAGTATGTTAATAGAAATTGTAATCGTACTCGTAAAACTCCACATTTATAAAGCGCCACTCCAAAGATGAGCGCAGACCAATAGCTTATCTACGAACACTAAGTCATATCAGACGCAATGTTCAGAGATCGATGTCCAGTGGGGGTCCGAGTTCGGTTGCACAGAGAAGAGGCAGGCCAGATGATAAGGCGGGTTACAAAGAGAATGAGAAAGCTTCGAAGGCGGCTGATCGGATGGATCATGGTAGAAATGTTTGCAGAAGTGCCACTAAAATTTTGAAGGGAAAGTACGTGGGGGTGATAAGTCGAGGGGCACCCGTCGTTAGCGCGCAGGACCAAAGCGCGCCGTCAAAAGCGCGCCGTTGCGCGTATCGTCAATTGCGCGCATACATCGAGACGCAGATACATACAAAATGAAAATAACTCTTTTGTATAATTAATTAGACAATACCGCGCAAAACGGAAAGAATTGGGAATTAATCATTTAGCGCTCTAAATTAATCCCCCATTGTAGCATTATTATTTTCATCAATCAACTTCGATTTAAAAAAGAATTATTTCATCAATTCAGCTTCTCTTTGAGCAAGACTTATTTTCATCAATCCAACATCTATTTAGCAAGAATTTATTTAATCAATCCAACTTCTATACCACCGAGGATAATTTTCGACGTTAAAACCCGGTTTTACCTATTCAATGGGCGAAAAATTTAGAACACTAAAACTATAAATTACCTTGATGTGTGTGCTCAATAGAAGACGACAACTTAGTGTAATTTGTGCATTAATTATTAATTGACAAACGGCATATTAAGTTGCCGTCTTCGAGTGAGACACACTTAGTGTGTGTATCAATTGATAATTATAATTTATTACACAAATTTAATCAATTGAGGTGGGAAATGCATTGACGGGAATATTTTGCAGCGCTCAATTGACGGCTCGATTTTGACGGCGCGCTTTTGTCCTGTGCGCTAACGACGGGGCACCTAGTCGAGGAGCAGTTGGCAGTAGGTCATTGGCAGCATTGGAGAAGGAACTGAGAATGTTCGGAATTCAGAGGAATGTTTTTAAAGGTGCAGTGTGAGATATGGATCGGTTGGAGAACTTGAGGCGAGTTGTGACTGAGGGATAGGAGAGAGTGAGATAGGAAGACTGCAAGAGGATCTGATCGATCTGGGTAGCGGGATGGTGAAGAGTTCGCGAAGGTAATGTGACCGGAAATATTGTTGGGAATTGCAAATTTAGCTAAAAGATTTTCAAGTGGATGTGCTCATGGATTTTCAGCCAGTCGACTGACTTCACGACGGGAGTGATATGATGAAGCTTGGTTGTCCTGGTGACAGCTCGGGTCACTCACCCGGGGTCAGTGATTTTTTAGGGGCTGGAAACGCTTAATTTGGGCATATTCGGGGTTCAGGAAAAGGGAGTTACCATAATCAGGCTTTGAGTGAACCATAAAAGTAGCAATAGTCGAAGCAATTTAAAGTAAAGAATAGGTCGAATGCGGCGGAGGTCATGAATATGCGTGAAGTAGGCTAGGTGTGCAAGAGGTTGGGGATGTAAATACAGAGGGAGGACACCAAGATTGTGCACAGGAGCGTACGTTTCTGTGGATTGGTGTTAAGTGAAACCAGATTGTTGGGGGTTGAGGAATGAGTTTCAAGGAAGGTAGTCACTAATGACAGAGAAAATTGGTTATGTTGCTAGCTATACACTTACGTCATTGCTTCAGTGATGTTTTATATTCATTATTAAATATTTGTTAGCGTTTAGTAAGTTTTAGACAGCAAAAAGTGCTATCTCAAGGTAGAGTTTTTATTTAAAAACTCAGATGTCAGTTGCTCTAACTTACCGTTAGAATTGTGTTTCGATCAATTACAAAGATTTTCAGGACGCTAAAACCAATCGGTTCTCCACATAAACGATTGAGAAACGTATTTATCTAAAATTAAAAAAAATCAATTATTCGTTTTATGTGTAGTTGCATATAAACTATAAGTATGAATAGTAGTATGCAGACTTTATATCACATCTTCTGCCAGCAACTTAATACCTGAGGTTATCTCGCCAATTAAGCGACCACAACATATTCAACATAATTTTAGGGTTTAATTACTGTAAGCCATCGTAAGATGTGTGGTACACAAATACAAAATTATATAAACAACAACCGTATCGTAACGATACTTGTCTGTGGAAAACAGCACAGCCAATTGTCACTAAGACTTGTTTCATTATAAAACTATTCAATAGTCAAGAGCTGTTCCAAATATAGCCTACTTCAATACGTCATAGTCAGCCTGTATTCGACCGTGAAACTTAAATTTCTAGGCATAAGTAGGACTAATTAATTGCTTCACTAATAAATTATTCATTTGGGTGAGTTCCTGATTGATTAATCGCAATGGGTTTCATTTATCAAATTCCAGTTAATTCAACATACTGGCGCAATAAGAATATCTTCACTACTAAAGAATATAATAATGTCATGATCCAGATCTCGTGAGTTTATATATCGAATAATCGCAACCATAAGACAGTTGATGGAGCCATTCAAATGCAGCTAACGCTGGCATGGCTGAAAAATAAAAATTACCTACATTAATGAGGTTTCAATGCATTTTATATATACCTGTCCAATTGTTTCCGCACTCAGATTCTTCAAATCAATATCATGAATTCTCTCGTAGATTTTATGAGCCTGTGGAAACACAGAAAGATTTACGTTTGAAACAATTACCAACGAGAACAAAAAGAATAAATAACATGATGAAGAAGAAGAAAGTGAGAATAACGGAATGGTATTGCACCAAATTGTCACGTTATCATCTGTAAAACTCGTGTTGTAGAATGTAGACAACGTCAACTATATTGCCATGATCTTAACAAGTAGGCTATACAACACACGTTGAATAGGTCTACCTAAGAAACTGTTTCACCGATGACGACATTTTGCTTCAAAATTATTGAACAAAGACTTAACAACAATTTCTATGTTATCTTCATATACTTTTCAATAGTATTTTGAAAATACAAAATAAAATCTTTTATGAAAAACTATCCAACATTTTGAAAATATTAAAAAACTCTTTTCAAAATACATTTGAGAAATCGACATTTTGTTCTTTTGTCTCTACTCGTTAGTGTGTACATTTATATTACATTAGTATACTTGACAGTAGCTAATTGATGCAGAATTCGCCATCCTGAAATTGATAAGATAAATAGGCCGATTCTGAGACAACGAACTCACATTTGGTTTGACCAGAAGATCGTTAATTTTATTATACGTAACGTTGTAGTCGAGGTCTCAAAATTTATAAGAATAAAATAATAATTTTAGCAGAAGGTTTGAAAATTTTATTTTTGAAAAGTTCAACTTTGGAAAAGTGTTAAAAATTTTGCTGTTGAAAAGTATTTTAAAAATAATATAAAATAGTATTTTCCGTTTTGAAAAGCTGCCCATCATTGCAAACGCATTTAGGCCCCGCTATGCAGGCAATTATCCTGATGACTAAGAGTCTTGATTAAAGGTTTAGCATGAATGTTGCCAAATAATTGCGTATCCGATTTAAAAATTGCAACCACGGCCACATGACACTAAAATTAGCTAAAAGCAAGTCTGGTTAGCAGCAACCACTTCGCATATCAACACCACTATTAATGCCGTATAAATTACATCTATCACAGCCTGCCTATCACAATATCTTAACCAAAAGACTTTTTATCATGAGCCGAATCAATTCAAGGTTCTCGAGGCTTACTGCATAATGCTGACTTACTGCTAATTTCCACCAATTTGGTTGGTGTTTAGAAAGCTAATTTAAAAATGTGTTTACAATTTAATGAACTTTAATTTAGAGACTGCATTGTCTTTGGACGGGGGCTGACCGATTGCAGCTTCTCATCGACGGCAAAAAAAATCAATATATTAAGCTGATTAATGAATAGTCCAGGCCTAACATTACAAATTGTGGGGGTATACTTTCGTTATTACGCAAGGAAACCGAGGTTCCTTAAGACAAAATCATTTTGTTTTGGAATAAAGTTTAGGATTAAGTTCATAGGTGATTAAATTCAATTTGCGCTATGATCATGAACACGCATTTCTGTCCAGTGTCAGTCTGTACTCAAAGATGTAAAGTGGTTAATAAACTTACCGCATTATTCACAATTATTCCACCGAAAGAAACTACCAAAAGTCGTCCACAAGAGCAAGAATATCCAGACGCGGTCCACAAGAGCAAGAATATTGTCAGAAAGAGAAATATCGGAGAACTGGCGAGCATTCGATTAAATATAAGGCTATAAATATTCGCAATCACGAGGAATATCAAGCCAACGATGTATGCCGCGTTGCAGAGGCAGATAAATTTGTCGGCCTTTGAGACAAGACGACTTAGCATCTGATGTTGTCGTCGCAGATCTTCAAAGCTTTCTTTAAACGAAACCGAATTCTCGATGGAATCGCGGAATTTTCGGTTACAGATGGTGAACTGGTGGGAAAACATTGTAGCAACGTAAAGGTTAAATGTCATCGGAAAGGTGGCCGCTCCGGTTACGTAGAAATTAATGACCATATACAGAGCTCTCATGAAAGGTACAATGTTCTTGTCAGGAAAAACGAGTGTTCTGATTGGAGCCAATGTGACATCCATTGCATTTACTTTGCTTGAAAAGTGGATATAGCCGAATAACACACTGTTAATAGCCACGTAAATCCATGTCACAACTGCAAACAATATTGCCTTTATCCGACCACGATTGTTCATGTCAAGAGTGAATTTTTCATGAAAGTTTCGAAGTAGTGATAGCATTCTTCCAGTGCTACAGGCTCGATAACAGGAGGTCTGTGCCAAAGTACACATTAGCGTCCAAACGAAGAAGCTTACTTTCCAAAAGAGGAGAGAGGCCAGTTTATCGTTAGGAGAAAAGACTGTAGCATACCGGATCATGTTGAGCCACATGGCCATCAAGACAGCAAATGCGTAGACATGACTCAGACTGCTAAACTTCGGCAAAAACCACCTCCTACGATTGCTATTGCTGGCATCATTTTCATTATCTTTCAAGAAGAATAGTCCAAATATTCTCATTGAAGTAGTGAGAGGTGAAAGAGTTTTTAGCATTGCAGTTTCATCAGCCTTCGATCCCTGTGTTTCATCGCCGATATGTGTTTCAGGCATATCAATAATGACATGAGTCTTGTTTTCCTGATGACCAACTCTTGACCTCTTCATTATGTTACAGATGGGATGGTTGCAGCCACCGAAAGCAGACTATGGTCATCTGAGAAGCTTAAATATGTCCTTCTCACAATTTACTGAAGGCGGTTAGTAATATTGGAGCATTATCCAGACGATATTATACTTAACGCTAGTCCAACAGCGCGGGCAAATGTTCATTATATTATTATAATTATATGGACCGACATCATATAGGCTTTCCAAGCACCAGCGTTTCTAAGTGGTTGTTGTCAATACTGGAAAACACCACTCATCATTGGTCAGCGTTTTTGATGATTTGCCGAGTTGTTCGTTTATAAACACCGCAATAATGATCCTATGCACGATGTCAATATAATGTAGCTAGTCATCCATTTATTGTCATGGCTACGGAGTGCATCAGCACGAAATTATAGATTTTGCCGAAACCGCAATTTACTTCAATGGTTCGCTTATTGCCATTAGGCTATAGGGAGAGTGAATAGCCCTGATGAAAATAGAATCAATGATTACACGCATGATAAAATGGATTCGAAGCTTGACGAGGAATATGCACGCGTGGTCATAATATATCACTATTCTCATACAACCTGTTTTAACTAAATTGTGAACGTGATTCTACTTTTTATGATTGATGAATCGGCAAGTTTGCACTGGTCCACGTCAGTGATTTGGTGATGTGATGGCACTAAAACGTTGGCTTAATTAACGTCAATGGTGAATCAGCAGTTTTTCAACGGGTCCTGGCTTTTGTTTTCATGTGAGCTTTTGCGCACTCAGTTCCTTGGTATGAAGTTAGCAGTCATTTATGCCTAAACATGGTTTCGTTGAATCTGCTGCTATCGTAATGCATGTAGGTCAGTGTTTGAGAGTGGTTTATGAACAGCAGATTTGTATTTGCTCAGTAACTGTTCATTGTATTAGTTTAAAATGACGCTTAATATTGCTGCCGTACCCCTCAACAGTACAGACTATCATCTATCTTCTCATCATTTCCAAATCATAAATCTCACCTAATTATCCTCTGTCTGGGATTATGTGTCTGATATTTAAAAAAGATGATGATGAACAGGGCGATGAGTGCAATGAGAAAAAGAATGATGCGAAGAAAAAGATAATGATGATGACAATAATGATGAAGAAGCAGAACGCGAAACGTGCGAAGAAAAATGTGAAGAATATAATGAAGAGGAGCGCGAAGAATAAGATGATAATAAAGAGGAGGAAGAGTAGTCTTTTAAGGACGCTCGACAGACGGCCATGGATATTAGCCGATTAGGGTGGCCTTAAAAATAAAACTTTGAAACAGCTAGAACAGCAGTTTAAAACATTGTTCCATTTGGTTCCATTCCCTCCAGAAACATCACACAAAAAGTTGTATGAGAAAATATTAATATTTAGGACTTGCACCTTGCACAGGACCGTCAAAGTTTAACCTTTTATCAAATAATATACGAACACTCGAAGAGTAAGCATAACAGTTGTAATCAATACTTAAAACAGGAATCAATAATTAAGCTACTTGTAGTAGGTCCAGATTATAGCACAATGACATTGTTGCAAGCTTGATTACTAGTGATTACTGATTAGTGATTAAAATTATTTATTACAGTTATTACTGTTGCTACTGAGGTACTTAGTCAATGTCATTGTGGCCTTGATTTCTTGATGGCACTCTCTTTTGTTGGTGCGAGAACGAGTTGCTTGGGCTGCAGAAAAGCAAACGAGCCAGAAGCATAAGAACCAGAAGCAGAGGCTCTATGAGCGGAAGAACCAGACGCAGAACCAGCAGAAGAAGAACCAGAAGCAGAACCAGCAGCAGAAGAACTAGAAGCAGAAGAACCAGAAGCAGTAAAATCAGGAGTAAAACCATCAACAGAAGAATCCGAGGCAAAGAAACCATAAGCAGAAGAAGCAGAACCAGCTACAGAAGAGTGCCATAAAGTGGAGAGTGACACCAGCTTCCATTCTTCTTATTGCAGAGAGCTTTACAGCGACTCACAGGAAGAAACATAGATTCAATGCTTAACATGCAAGTACTGGTGCACTGACAACTGCGCCCCTATTGAGCGATAGCGACAAGCAATTTACTGTCATTAACTATCACTTTTTCTTACGTAAGATTGCAAATGACAGTCTTAATCTCTTTTTTTCTATCTGCACTTTTTACATGTTTAGGTGTCCCTATTTAGCGGGATCTATGATCCCTTCTGGGACTCCGTGTAGCCATCGTAACATTTCAAACTGTTGCCTTATTGTTTAATTGTTGGTTTTCTCTTCTGATGGTTACAGAAATAAAAAATGATTTTTTAAAATGATTTTGATTCATTTTTCATAACTGTTGTTAATTGTCAAATAAATAATTCAGATAGCTTAACTTAATTTGCATTGCCTTAGAAGCAAACTTGCCCACCCACTTGGGCATGAGTGGCTGCATATGCCACTTTTGCCCAAAGTGGTGTGGTAAGAGTGGCTCATTTGCAGTTTGTATTTTGGCGCATTTTGCGAAATATTTTTTCATATAATATTATGACATGCATAAATGTCAATTTTCAAGGTATTTCTATTAGCTTTATGAGTTGCAAACATGCTAATGAAAAATTGTATGATTATGTTATATATTTTTGAAAATATAAAATGTGTTCTAAATAGGGCCTCTCTTGCCCTGGTTTCCCTATTATGTAAGATGTGGTTGATTACAATTTGACCAATGAACAATACAGCATGTTCAAGTGGTAAAGATAAAGCACACGTTAACAAGCTGATGCAAGAGGAAGGAAGAGCAGAAGGCTGGGATTGTTTGTCTAATGTAAAGAAGAAAACGATTACGATGATGACGATGAGTGCAGTGAGAAAAAGAATGCGAATTATGCGATGGAAAAGATAATGAAGAAACTTGCGAAGAAGAATGCGAAGAATAAAGACTAAAGAAGAGGAACGTGAAGAATATAAAGAAGAGGAATGCGATTAATATAAAGATGAGGAACGTGAAGAATAAGGTTATGATGAAGAGGAGGAGGAAGAGTAGTCCCTTAAACTCGCTTGACAGGCGGCCATGGGTATGATGTGCTAGCGATTTCGTGTTTCTGAGCCTCTGCATATGTGGGGGTGGACAGTCCTCTTTTCCGCGTCTGATCTCCCCATCGAGTGTAGGTCTACTCATTATAGCTGAGTTGGCTACGGGTGCGGGTGGAGCAGAATTCTTGAAGCAAATTTCTGGATTTTAACCCGCGGTCTCTCGGTTGACAGTCCAGGACACTAACCACAAGACTATCGCGTAACCTGTTTGTCTGATAAATTCTCACTGTATTAATGACTGGTATAAAACGGCATTTCCTGGACAATTTTACTTATACAGATGCGACTTTGATTTAGTTGATGCAGTAGACTGCGTCACATTGGTTGCGTTGATCATGGAAACAATGTAAAAGTAAAACAGCGCCGTTGCTTAGAACCTTTTGTTACTGGTTGCTAAGTGCTTTCCTTAATATACAATATTAATATGTTTAACGCTTTTTTCGATAACAGTAGACCCTATATAGATTCGTGCGTGTTGAATCTTTAGTAATGACAAAATAAGTAATACCATAATTGAATTGCTGATTTAATTATCTTGGTGGGCCTAATGGAGTCAGAACTATGTTACATATTGGACGAGTATATGAATTGAAACTCGATCGATTCGCAATTTTAGAAGGTCGCCGAAGCGCATCGAACGTTGTCAAGAGTCTGAGATCTCCCTCCATCTGATAATGCTGATATGGACGTCGAAAACTACGACGACGACGACAATGATGATGATGATGATGTTTGCTCCTAAAACAGTAGGCCTACCCGCTGGCAGTGCTCGGGTTATGTAGACATTGGTGCTGAGTTATCAAAATTTAAAAAACGTAGCTAAAATCTGGAAATGAGAGTGAGAGATGCAGAGGAAACTTGGTATCGATCGCAATTTCATATCACGTGTAATATTTGAAAACATCTACTAAATACATTATCTCCGGTCATATACCATATTAGTTAATTGTTCGTTGCCCTAACTAACATTCTTAGCATAATTCCATCTTTAGTAACTACTATTAGAGCAGAGATAATAATTATTTGCTATCTCAACCCATTTAATAACTAGCTGTCAGAGCTTAGACAATTTTTCCTATCTGTTACCTGTAACAAGTAACTCAGCATTTGGTGTTGTGAAAAAACGAAATTGATTGATTGATTGATTGATTGGTAGGCAGTTTGGAATGGTCGGAGATTGAATTGTAGATTTAGCAAAATTGTTGCATACTCAACAATATCAGGGTAGTACCTGGTGCTTGAAAGGTTTAACTCCGCAACTCTTCGTACTCTGACAGTGCCAGTACCAAGCCTGGATAGGGGAGGACGGCGACGCTAATGATCTTTGTTACCACACAGTGGTCGTTAAACAGTAAACAAGCAAGCTTGAAAGGTTCGGCGAGTGATGCTGTGTCTAAGACAGAACTTCAGGTGTATTGTTCTTACACCCATCCTTCGTTAAAGGCTAATATAGAGTATTGTGCGTCTATTCGGTGTAGTTCTTTGCATGAGTCACAATTTATCTCTAATTTTCCAGTGCTTGGAACTTAAGCTTTCATGTCACCGAAAACTTAAGAGTAGAGTTTGACATTCATAATTGCTTTAAATACCTACTAGTTACGCTTGGTCGAAGCTGTAGTTGTCCTACACTAATATTTAAATTAACATTTATATTAAAAATATAATATAACAAGTTGCAGCTCTGTAAATCTTGTCTAACTAAATGATCGAATGTTGTCTTACGACAGCAGTCCTCTGTGAGCAGCCACACTATGGATCGTGGGGCCTAATTAATTTTATATGTGAAAAAACCGAAGTTCGATACGTAAACCATGTTTTGAATGACATTTGTGATGATTCATTGTTAAAATTCAAACTGAACGGTTAGGATGACTCCAGATATCTGGGCCATCGTCATTATGTACTCAGAAAGGTTAAAAAAGGTTAATCAACTTACCGCATGATTCACAATTATTCCGCCGAAAGAAACCATCGATAGTTCGAACACGCTCCACAAGAGCCAGAAGATTGAGAGAAAGAGAAGAATCGGAGAACTTGTAAGGGTTCTGTTCCATATTAAACTGTACAGAGTCGCAATCACCAGAAATATGTAGCCACTGACATAAGTCGCGTTGCACAGGCAGATAAAATTGTCAGCCTTTGAGACGAGACGACTCAGCATCTGATGTTGTCGTCGAATATCTTCAAAACTTTCTTCAAACGAAACGGAATTCTCGATGGATTCACGGAATTTGCGGTTGCAGATGGTGAACTGGCGGGAAAGGATTGTAGCAATGAAAAGATTGAATATCAAAGGAAAGTTAGCTGCTCCGTTTATGTAACAATGCATGAGCATATACAGAGCTCTCAGAAATGGCACTATTTCGCGGTCAGGAAAGACTAGGGTTCTGACTGGAGCTAATGCGATATCCACTGCACTTTCATTGCTTGAATAGTGGACAAAAGTGGTGAACACAACATTAACAGTCACTAAAATCCATGCCACAATTGCATACAATATTACAGTTCCCCGGACGCATTTGTACCAGTCCGAAGTGAGTTTCTTATGGAAGCTTCGAAGAAGCATGCACATTTTTCCAGTGCTACAGGCTCGATAAAATGCAGTTTGCGCCAAGGTACACATGAGCGTAGAAACGAAGAATCTTATTTTCCATATAAGGAGAGAGGCTGGTTTTTCATCACCAGAAAAGAGTGTGACCAACCGTATCAAGTTAAGCCACATGGCCACCAAGACAGCAAATGCGTAGACATGACTCTTACTGCTAAACTTCGGCAAAGACCACTTGCTGTTGCTGGCATCATTTTCATTATCTTTCAAGAAGAACAATCCAAATATTCTCATTGAAGTAGTGAGAGGTGAAAGAGTTTTTAGCATTGCAGTTTCATCTGCCTTCGATCCCTGTGTTTCATCGCCGATATGTGTTTCAGGCAGAACAATAATAACATGACTCTTGTTTTCCTGACCAACTCTTGACCTATTCATTCTGTTACAAATAGGATAGCTACAGACACCGAAACAGAATCTGTTCGTCTGATAAGCTTAAATATGTTCTTCTCATAAATACCTTAGACAAATGGGCGTAAGGGCGGTTCGCGGTATTCAGACGATTTCTACCTAACGCTAATCCATACGGTGTAGGCAACTGTTCGCTAGACTAATAATGAACTCACAGTATAGACATGTCGCGCAGCCGCGTTTCCAAGTGCTATGTGTCAATTTGTTAATAAATCCTGCAATTTATGACCTTATACTGATATGAAGTCAATACTATTTCCCTGGTCATCGTTTATTGTCATGGTTACCGACTGCATTAGGCCGAAAGTATAGATTTTGTTGCAAACGCAATTAACATTAATGACTCATAATGAAATTTGACAGAGTAAATAATGCTGAATAGAATAGAGCGAACACATTAATTTATTGGATTTTAAACCTGAAGTAGAATATGGATTAGTGTTCACTACGTCGCTGACCTTTAAAACAAATAATTGTAAACGTGATTTTACTTCTTAATAGTGATGAGACAGCACGTGTAGACAGGCCCTAGTATGTCGCTGATTGGATGATGTGTTAGCACTAAAACGTTGGTTCAACGTCAGTGATGAGTCAGAATGTCTTCAACAGTTCCGGGTGTGTTTGTATGACGTGAGGTCGTACGCACTAAATTCATGGGAAAGAAGTTAGCTGTCAATCATACCTAGGGAAGAGTTTGCTATGAACATGGTTTACTTCCAGCATGTTTTAAGGGATTTTTTCATCTAGGATCCGATATTCATACTCACTTCACCAGAAACTTTAACTCTTATCGCCCCATATATGCAGACACTAATACTCGCTTATTTTCCGTAAAATCTGTTGGCTCCACAACCTGGAACATGCTTCCCTCTCACATACGTTGTGCCCCCACCTACGGCACTTTAAAATATGCTGCATGCCTACCTGATTAATGGAAATTAGCTATAACCTACCCTGCCAGATATTCTTTTTCACTGTTAGTTAAGGTTTTCGTTTTTAAAAAAAATATATTTTCATAGTGTTTTGATCTGAGTTAATCATTTACTGTGTAATATGTACTATACTATTTGCATTACTGTACGAAACTTGATGTTGCACTGTTTATCAAGGATTTAGCTAATTCAGATTTCTGAAATGTTGTTCTAGGTGTCCCTAGTTAGTTAGCGGGATCTTGATCCCTTTTGGGACTCCTCTTGCGGCAAATCCTGATAATTTTATGTTGAAATGTTATGTTTTTTTATTTGGCTTCAATAAAAAAGTTTTGATTGATTGATTGATTGATAGATATAACACTGACTGAATTGAATCGGGAAGTAGGCCTATGAGCTCCTGACGGAATAGTAAGAAGAGATGGACTGTGGATGCACGAACTGTTGGGTGAGTAGCAGGGTGTGTTGTGTTACCAAGTTTAATATGGCCAGAAGATGTTGGGTGTAGCAAGTGAAGCGATTGGAGCCAGAACCATTTGTTAGACTTTTAATAAATACACACAGAAAGCCGAGGCTTGTTTAAGAAACACATGCAATTTCAACCCAGTAGTCTATCACGCTGCATAGTACAAATGGATGAACTGGACACTGATATGAGTGCCAATCGGGTCTAATTTAGAAAGTTATTTCGACTGCGTATTAACAACTCATTATGACTTCTATCTGCAGGCTAGGCAGTAGCCGCTAACAGATGGCATGGATGTGTAGAGTCTCTGGACTCTACCTGCATCGATAGAGTACAGCGATGACATCGTTCGCGCACACGAGGACGCTGCCGACGAGCAGTCCCTCACTGGTGGAAGGTGACGCACGCCCGGCTATTTGTCGAGGCACAAGGAGTAGCCTACGAAGAAAAGGCATTCGTCGCTTGTCGCTTGGTAGATTGAAGAGCCACAAGTGACTAACAGGTCGAGGTCACTCCAACGGCTCGCTTCGGTCGTCCTCCATCGAGACGAAAACACTCGGCCACAGGCGGCGTACACGGTCCGAATGAATCGGACTCAAACGTACATCCGACGGATGGGCCTGATGCAGTCACATGGGCCAAGGCGACTTGCGAACAAAATACCATTTAAACGTACAAAATCTTTGGCAAAAACGATGAATAAGTCAGATACGCAAGCCAGAAAACTCCAACATGTTCGAAGTTACTCAGCAAATTCTGCAGTTAGATGAAAATATCTGTCGAAATGACGCCGCAGTCGACCGACATGGTCGATGACACGTAGAATAAAGAAAATGAGTATAACCATGAACATGCCCACAAGTAGCAAAGAGCCCACATGGCACCATATTTCCACAAGGCACCCGTGTGTAGCCCCAATTGGTCTGATCTAATGCCCAAGGAAATGCTGGTATAGGGTGGTAAGACATTTGGAAAAATTGAGGGCAGATTAGCATATATATAGCTTTATGCAAAAGGCAGGTCCATTTGTTAAAAGAAATAAATGCAGAATATACAATGAAGTTCCAACTTCAGCGACAGTAATGCGTTAAGAATCGCGAAAAATAAAAAAATATATAACAAATTTCTGCAATTATTGTTTCATCATATTCATTGTATTTTAATAACTGGGTTGAAAAAGAATAATAGCAGTGAAAAAGTTCCAAGAATAATTCAAAAAAGGAAACGTTCTAGGGTTAAAAACTGACTTAATTAAGTAGTCTATGCACTGCGCATTTCGTCTGAAAAAAATAGTAGGGCGCAATAGGCCTACTCATGATGCCAATCAGCTATTATAGACACGTTTGTTATTGGCAACCAGACTATAGGCTCTTATATGCCTACATAAATTAGTGCACTTACACGCAAGGGATATTTATCCATTAATTTAAATGAAGTTTTCCATTTTACCGTTTGCCATTTATTATCAGATGTCGCAATTAACTCTGATGTGAAACAATTGTAGACCTACATGTATTAAAATTAACTTTCAGATATTGATCTCTGGCACTGATATTTCTTTCAGGTAGGGATTCCATTTACCAAATCAACTCCTATATTCTTCATCTGCACATTCAACTTGGCGCCCTTCCGTTTGTACTGACCTTCGTTGAATGCGACAGAGGGATCAAAAGTAGCCTACTAGCGAGATACCTTTTCATTCTGAGAGTACCATTCGAGTACTTCCAGTGAAAGTGAAGAAGATATATTCTACTCTAACTTTATAATAGGCATGAAAGCCCATGCTAAGCCAAATCTAAACTATAAGTCTGAAAGTGTATGCATAAAAATATTTTTCAGTCCCGCTGAAAAGTCAAGAATGCAGCGACATGAAATTTGTCTATGCAACCATTTTTAGCTCAAAATGTCGTTTCGATTCCGAGATATGGACATTTTAAGTTCTCAGATTTTTACAATAAATCCCGTGAACAGTTACGCCTGCCATTTATTTTGACGAAACACGTGATACGAAGGAGGACTAACTATGCCAATTAAGCGGGGGACGATATATGCGGGTTGAGCATACTCGAAAGCCTTGGAAAAGAACCAGAACGAAGCCCTGAAATACACGAAAGCCCGTGAACAAAAACAGGGCGAAGATAAAAATTAGTCATTTTAATAAAACACATGATATAGAAGGGTAGAAATACACGAAACGGGAAAGCTGACAGCCAATCACGGAACCCATCTAATATTAACTCTAGCCTATGAATATTAAAGTCATCACAACACAAAATTCATCTACAAGCAAACGTCGTCCGAAACAGACTGGTCACCAGCGGCAAACTTCAACGTCCAAACGAAGAGCCCAGCCGACGGATTCTCGTTAGATGTAAACAGGTGACCACATTTTAGAGTCCCCGATAGCGAAGAACAGCGACGGGCAGAGCAATCGCAGTACACGTGGAACCACATCGACCTGGTCTTCGGTAGTTGGCAGAAGATGCAACCTCTAGACCTATCTCGTCCCATCCAGGTAGCCTATGTGAAGAACGGCACTCATTCGCCAGGTGGCAGAAGTCATGATGACAATATGATGAACCTGGTATTCATTGCAAGTTGGAAAATATGGCCACGTCCAATGGTGAAAGTTAATGGCGAAGATCAAACGCCAAGAGTTGCCACCCATACGCATATGAATCCAAGACGGAAACAGAAGACAAATCAAAAACGCTAACTCGACGACAGTAAACATCTAAATGTACAGATATTATCGAGCGAGTTTCGCTTTAAACATGTGCACAAAACTGCTCCGTGATAACTAAGAGGCAAGGTCGTCGACTACCATAGAGTAAAAGAGAGATTTAATCATCTGCAGATTTATGAAAATTAGAGACAGTTTCAAACAACGTCTAGTAATCAGGACACATACCTACGACTTGATAAATCAGTCACGAAAAGGAAAACGCTTAACTGCTATTATAAAGTCATGTTAGCCAATATAATGCAATTGCTTCGACATTTATTTCTGCAATGGAGAAACTCAATCCGGAATGTTACAGGAAGCTGGTTGTAAAATTATCGAAAACGCCACTGGTTAGTGTAACAGCCATGGTGGTATTTTGAGCTAATGTCTGGTTCCTTGACTGTCAGACGATGGTGGAACCAGTTGGACAATCAGAAGGAAATATGTAATCAGCATACCAGTAATCTATGAATAAACAAAACAAGCAACTTAGATAGGTGACGAGAGTTTAAGAAAAATATTGGAGAAGATGACTAAGTATGCTAATCGAAATAGTATTCTTACTCGTAAACTCCACATTTATAAAGCGCTACTTTGAAGCTATAAGCGCAGGCCAACTGCATACATACGAACACCTTGTCATATCATAGATCTATGTCCAGTGGGACCACAGAGAGTAGGCAGGCCAGTTGATAAGGCGGGTTTAATTGAGAACGAGAAAGCTTCAAAGGCGTGCAAAAGATCGGATGGACCAGAGTAGGAATTTTTGCACAAGTAAGTAAGACTAACATTTGGAATGGAAAGTACTTGTAACTTGATAAGTTCGGGAGCAGCTGCAGTAGGTCAGTGTCACCATTGGAGAAGGAACCGAGAATATGCGGAATTCAGAGGGAATGGGAGCCAGTGAGATACGAAGACCTGGAAGAGGATCTGGTAGATCTGGGTAGCGGGATAGTGAAGAGTTCGCGACGGGAAATATTCGTGGGAATTGCAAGTTTAGCGAAAAGATCTTGAATTGTATGCGCTCCTGGATTTTCAGCCAGTCGACTGACTTCAGGATGGGGAGTGATATGATGAAGCTTGATTGTCCTGGTGATAGCTCGGGCCAATGAGTTTTGGAGGGAGTTGCAGACGCTTAATTTGGGCATATTCGGGGTTCAGGAAAAGGGAATTACCATAATCAGACTTTGTGTGAACCATGGTAATAAGTAGCAATAGTAGAAGCAATTTAAAGTCAAGAATGGGTCGAGGAGAATATGCATGTAGCAGGTGCGCGAGTGTTTGAAGATGTGATGACATAAGGAGAAATGCGAATTGACGGGGAAAAAAGTTTCTGTGGATTGACATGCCAGTGGGTTCTAACAAGATAAACGTCTTTACAACAGTTTTCGCAACTACATTTACGATACACGTGTTTACCTATTATAGACATGCGCAGCCTATACACTTACGGCATTGCTTCAGTGATTTTTTATTCATTATAAAATCTTTGTAAGCTTTTAGTAAGTTCTTAGACAGCAAAATAAAGTGCTATCTCAAGATTTTGCTTTTATTTACAAACTGAGATACTTCGGTTGCTGTGACTTACCGTTAGAATTGTGTTTCGATCAATTACAAAGATTTTCAGGACGCTAAAACCAATCGGTTCTCCACATAAACGATTGAGAAACGTATTGATCTAAAATTTAAAATTGTTTTATAAATAATTTATTTTATTTGTAGTTGCATATGGACTATATTAATAGAAGAATACGGACTTTACATAACATCGCTGAGCGCTGCGACTGTACTAGTAGGCTACACTCTTTCGTTCTCGCACGTCTCGACCACTGTTACGGGGACTTTCTGAATTCCAACTTTATCAACTTCAGCTCGTTCAGAATGCAGCAGCCAGACTTCAGGCTGACCTGCCAAAATATTCACAGATATCCGACTACATGCGACGTGAGCTCCACTAGCTTCCAGTTGCTGCGACGTGAGCTCCACTGGCTTCCAGTTGCTGATCGGGTGCGATTCAAGATCGCTACGCTGGTGTGGAAGGCTACGACTGGTACTGCTCCGAACTACATCGCCGAACTGTGCCTTCCAGTTGGCATTCAAACTGGTCGGCGGGCACTACGGTCTGCCTCGCGAAATGAATTGATTGTACCCTGCTTTCGAACCACCACCACCGGAACTTTTCGATTGCATCGGATCTGGAATTCTCTTCCGCCCTCTGTTCGACCCACTAATGCTGCATGTAGCTACATGGTTTTCTCTAGACTGTTTAAAACGCACTTTTTCAGCTGTTTGATAGCCACTTGTTTAGCAAAGACCATTAAGTGGTGCTTTATAAATGTCTTGTTACATTACAATAATAATAATATTCGTTTATTCTGACACAAGTTGACATGGCCGCAGCTTGTTTACAAACATTTTAAGTTCAGTTCCTAGCTGTTTTTGTTTTGTCCACATATTAGCATGTTAGAGAATGTACTGTTTGCTCATAAATGTACATACATCTGTCAGCAATTCAATACTCGAGGTTGTCTCGCGGATTAAGCGACAACAACATATACAACATTTTGAGTTTAATTATTGTGAGCCATTGTAAAATGTCTGGTAAAACAATACAAAATTATGTGAAGAATAATCGCATCGTAACTATACTTGGCTGTCGAATATAGCACAGCCAATTGTCACTTGTTTCATTTCAAAACTATTCAAGCGTCAATAGCTGTTCTGAGTAGGCTATACTTCTATACGTAATAGTCAGCCTGTATTCGACCATGCAACTGAAATCTCATATAGGCCTAATTAATTGCTTCTCTAAAATAAATTATTCATTTGGGTGATCGATGATGGATTAATTGCAGTGAGTTTCATTTCTCAAATTCCAGTTAATTCAACTCATTGCCGCAATAAAAATGTTTTCACTTTCAAAGAATATAATAATGTCATGATTCAGATCTTAAGATAGGCCTATTATATATCGATCAATCACAACCATAAGACAGATGATGGAGCCATTCAAATGCTGCTAAAACGCGCAAGGTCGAAAAATATAAATTTTATACATTAATCAGGTTTCAATGCTTTTAATATACCTGTCCAATTGTTTCCGAGCTCAGATTCTTCAAATCAATGTCATGAATTCTCTCGTAGATTTTATGAGCCTGCGGAAACACAGAAAGATTTATGTCTGAAACAACTGCCAACGAGAACAACCAAATAGAATAAATAACATGAAGGAAATGCAAGTGAGAATTGTATGGTATTGTACCAAATTGTCACAATATCATCTGTAAAACTTGTGCTGTAGACAACATTAACTATATTACCATGATCTTAACAAGTACAAAGCACACGTTGAATAACATAAGAAACTGTTTCACCGATGACGATAATTACTTCAAAATGATTGAACAAAGACTTTAACAGACTTCTTACCTCGATATTAATCATTAAATATCTTAGCAGTCACTGTGATGGGTAAAATACTTTTTTTAGTGTATTTTGAAAATACAAAATTGAAATACTTTTCAAAAGTTTTTTAAAGATATTTGTTAAAATTGTTTTTCAAAGCCTACTTTTGAGAAATCGTTATTTTGTACTTTTATCACTGATCGCTAGTGTGTACATTTACATGGCATTAGTACACTTGACAGTGATCTATAGTTTCTTATACTTGCGTAAGTAATTTTTATAATTGTGCTAAATTTCTATCTCGAAGACTCGAACACATTTTGGCGGAGATTAGGTTGGATATTTTTTAAATTTTACTAAACGTTTTTTCTGGTTTCAAGGATGGCAATTTGCTGAAATTTAACATGCAATATAGTCAGCGGGTCCTATCTTTAAGCTCACCTAGGATGCTGAATACAGCGATAAACAAATTAACGATTATTTTAGATTTAAAATCGCTTTTTAGATAAATTGATGCCTCATTCCCAGACATTATTGTGTCAATGCTGACTATGTCCAACAGATTTGATCATTTGCAATCCTGAAACTGATAAAATATATAGCCTAGCCCGACCCTGAAACAAACTCACAAGTATTTGGTTTCACCAGAAGATTATTAATTTTTTAAAGTAGGCTAACGTTCTAGTAGAGGTCTCAAAATTTATGAGATTAAAATAATAATTTTAGCAGAAAATCTTAGAATTTTATTTTTGAAAAGTACTTTGGAGACATATTTTGAAATCTCCAAAATGATCTTTAAAACTATTTTGAAAATACTTGTACAAAAACTTTTCAAAAGTATTTTGAAAATACATATAAAATAGTATTTTATATTTTTTTAAGAAATCTATTTTCAAAATAATATAGTGCCCATCACTGTAAACAAGGCATTTGTTGACGCAAGCCCCGCAACGTGCTTGGATTTTATGAATTTAGGCTACCATTATATTTAAGGTTGCCAAGCCATATACTGCTCTCACTCGACATTCAATTTAATCCAAATATATAAATCTGTGCTCAGGAAAGCAGACAGCCTCCGGTACTCAAACAAATTAAGCCAAAATATATCAGCTGTAAATGTGTAATTATTTGACTTAGGCTTACTAACTTTATGATCTGCGCGCATTTACCAAAAATATTCAATAATTTCGCTGATTTGGATGTTTTAACAGCATTTCACACCCAATAAACACTGGACTGCGTCAATCAATTGAACTGGAAGAGCTTGTCCAATAAAAATAAAGCACCTCGAGTATGTGCATACAATTAGCGTAGAATGAGAACATTGATTTGCTAAAACGACCCAGGCAGACACAGTGAACTTAAGCAAAATAAGCTGGGCTAATGCTTTGAACGATGGCTTTGAACGGAGGCTGACCGTAAAGTATCATTCAACCCAGCATGCACTCGACGATCATTCCATTATTATTTATCGAAAGCAAAAAACAAACCAATATAAGCTGAGTAATTAACAATGTGTTCCGTCGATTGGTTGTGCATCTAAGATGAATGACCTTTAACTTCACAAGTATAACTGTTTCTATATAGACGTAGGCCTAGGCCCTATAAGGAAGTCTGTTTCCTTCAAATTTTACTTTGCTATTGATTAACTTCTGGCAGTTATGTGTGTTTTTTCTTAAAATTTTACATTATGTATAACCGACTAGGCCTATTTATTTTTGAGGCAGAGCTATTTGATACAAAAAATTGCAGAAATGCCAACGTCGTTAAAAGCTCTTAAAAGGTTCAAATTTTGCGTATCCAGTTTTGAATATAACCGCATATACCCCTATTAAGCCGCAAAACAAACATTAAAACCAATTAAAATTCTTTCATAATGTGGCCAATCCAACCTGGTCCTTGAAAGTTTTGGTGTTTAATGCATGCTGTGTTTACAGACTGACATTGTCTGCAGATTTCAGCTTCTTTATGAATAGAATTGTGGAGTTTACTTCGTTTTGTTCAAGGAAGCCAAACTTTGATACGTGTACTAAAATCATTTTGCTTTGGAATGAAGTTTACGATTGAGTTCACACGTGATTAAAATTCAAATTGCGCTGCGATCATGACTATGGATATCTGTCCACTGTGTCCAGTGTCAAAGATGTAAAGTAGTCAATCAACTTACCGCATTATTCACAATTATTCCACCGAAAGAAACTACCAAAAGTCCAGACGCGGTCCACAAGAGCAAGAATATTGTCAGAATGAGAAATATCGGAGAACTGGCGAGCATTCGATTAAATATAAGGCTATAAATATTCGCAATCACGAGGAATATCAAGCCAACGATGTATGCTGCGTTGCTAAGGCAGATAAATTTGTCAGACTTTGAGACGAGACGACTCAGCATCTGATGTTGTCGTCGCAGATCTTCAAAGCTTTCTTTAAATGAAACAAAATTCTGGATGGCTTCGCGGAATTTTCGGTTGCAGATGGTGAACTGTTGCGAAAACATTGTAGCAATGAAAAGGTTAAATGTCATTGGAAAGGTGGCAGCTCCGGTAATGTAGAAATGAATGACCATATACAGAGCTCTCATAAAAGGTACAATATTGTAGTCCGGAAAAACTAGGGTTCTGATTGGAGCCAATGACACATCCATTGTATTTTCTTTGCTTGAATAGTGGATATAGCCGAATAACACCATGTTAATAGCCACGTAAATCCATGTCACAGCTGCATACAATATTGCCTTTATCCGACCACGATTGTTAATGTCAGGAGTGAATTTCTTATGAAAGTCTCGAAGAAGTGTTAGCATTTTTCCAGTGCTACAGGCTCGATAACAGGAGGTCTGTGCCAAAGTACACATTAGTGTCCAAACGAAGAAACTTACTTTCCAAAAGAGGAGAGAGGCTAGTTTATCGTTAGGAGAAAAGACTGTAGCATACCGGATCATGTTAAGCCACATGGCCATCAAGACAGCAAATGCGTAGACATGACTCTTACTGCTAAACTTCGGCAAAGACCACCTGCTACGATTGCTGTTGCTGGCATCATTTTCATTATCTTTCAAGAAGAATAGTCCAAAGATTTTCATCGAAGTAATGAGAGGTGAAAGGATTTTAAGCATTTCCGTTTCATCAACCGTTGATCCCTGTGTTTCATCGCCGATATGTGCTTCAGGCATAACAATAAATACGTGTCTCTTAGTTTCCTGATGACCAACTTTTGACCTCTTCATTCTGTTACAGATAGGATGGTTGCAGACTCCGAAGGCAGGCTATGGTCACCTGAGAAGCTTAAATAATTATGTCTTTCTTATAATTGCCTGAAGGCGGTTAATTACACTGGAGCATTATCCAGACGATATTATACTTAACGCTACTCCAACAGCGTGGGCAAATGCTGATTAGAAAATTATATAGGCCTGCCAATCACCCGCGTTTCTTAGTGTCAATACTGGAAAACAGCACTCATCATTAGTCAGCGTATTTGCTGACTTGACGAGTTGTTCGTTTATAAACACCGCAATAATGATCCTATGCACGAAGTCAATACTATTTAGCTAGTCATCCATTTATTGTCATGGCTACTGAGAGCATTAGCACGAAATTATAGATTTCGCCGAAACCGCAATTTACTTAAATGGCTCGTATATTGCCATTATAGGGAGAGTGAATAGCCCTGAAGAGATAGAATCAATGATTACATACACGAACAAATGGATTCGAGGCTTGACGTGGAATATGCATGCGTGGTCACTATATGACTGTTCTCATAGAAGAGCCTGTTTTAACAAAATTGTGAGCGTCATTTTACTTTTTATAAGGGATGAGTCGTCAAATTTGTACAAGTCCACGTCAGTGACTGGGTGATGTGCTGGCACTAAAACGTTGGCTTAATTAACGTCAATGGTGAGTCAGCAGTTCTTCAAAGGGGCCGGGCGTTTTTTTTTCATGTGAGCTCTGGCGCACTAAATTCTTTGGTATAAAGTTAGCAGTCATTTATAATTAAACATGGTTTCGTAGAATCTGCTGTTGTGAGACCTCTGGTAGTGCACTGAAGACAGTGTTTGAGAGAGGTTTAAGAACAGCAGTGTGTTTATTTGCTAAGATGATTTCTTTAGTTTCATATTATGTCGCCTATTATTTCTGGCGTTCCGCTTAATAGTCGAGATTATCATCTAGCTCCTTATCATTTCAAATTACAATTCATATCTAATTCTTCTCTGGTCGGGATTATTTGTCTGACATGAGGAAGAAAAAGACGATGATGACGATGATGATGAGTGCAATGAGAAAAAGAATGCGAATAATGCGAAGATAAAGATAATGATGATGATAATGATAATGAAAGAGTTAAACGCGAAACATGCGAAGACTATAAAGAAAAGGACCGAGAAGAATAAGATAATTCATTCATTCATTCCGGATATTTATAATGCTCCTTTTCAAGGAACCTACTCAGAGGTGCTCTCAGCCCAGCCACGGCTGGACAGAGCGCGACGGGGGCCAAATCAGAAACCGGGCAGCAAAGGTCAGCAAATTGGACGGAGCGCAACCAGCGAGATACCGACAAACTAACGCATGAGTATGAAGAGGAGAAAGAGTAGTCCCTTAAGCTCGATTGAGAGGCGGCCATGGGTATGATGTGCTAGCGATTTCGTGTTTCTTAGCCTCGGCATATGTTGGCCGGTGGCCAGCCTCTTTCTCGCTCCTGATCTTCCAATCGACAGTGTGTGGTCAGTGTATTCATTATAGCTGAGTTGGCTAAGGGTTTGCAGGTGGAGCAGTACTCTCGAAGCGAATTTCTGGATTTGAACCCGCGGCCTCACGGTTGACAGTCCAGCACGCTAACCACAAGATTATCGATTTGTTTGTCTGATATCGAGCAACGATATAATCGGTTTATTCTCACTGTATTAATGACTGGTAAAGGAGACATTTCCTGGACAAGTTTACTTATACAGATGCGGCTTTGATTTAGTTGATGCAGTAAGCTGCGTCACATTGGTTACGTTGATGATGGAAACGATGTCAAAGTAAAACAAAACAGCTCCGTTATTTATAACCTATTGTTACTGGTCGCTGTGTGCTTTCCTTATATAATAATGTTAAACGTTTTTTTCGAAAAGGTGTATAGATTCGATTCGTGCGTGCCGAACCTTTAGTAATGACAACATAAGGAGTGCTCTAATTTAATTGCTGATTTAATCAATTTATGGGGCCTAATGGAGTTAAAACTTTGTTATATATTATATATTGGACGAGTAGTAGACTACCGTATATGAACTGAAACTCGATCGATTCGCAATTTCAGAAGAACCGATCGTTGTCAAGCGTCTGAGATTTCCATTATTATGATAATGATGATTTGAACGACGAGAACTACGACGACGACGACAATGATGATGATGATGTTTACACTTAATCTAAAACAATACCCACTGATCGTGTTCGGTCGATGCGGTCATTAGAACTGAGTTATCAAAAAGCAAAAACGCAGCAAAAATCTCGAAAAGATGAAAGTGAGAGATAATGAGGAGTTGATTGGAAGGTTATGGAATGATCGGGATTGAATTGCAGACTAGCAAACTTGTAGCATACTCAACAATTTCACAGGGTTTCATGACGCACTGCCTAAGACAGTGGTTCCATTCATGATAAACAGTGCAAGTTCACTCTTCACTTATGTCGTTTCTGGCATAGTACTTCTGATATTAATGATATTGTTTGGAATGGTGTTGTCAGTGAATGTGGGCCTATTATTCTAAGAAGTCGTAATACGACTGTGAGCCTAGACTGAGGCATATGTTGCGTAAGATTTGTGTAATGTATCGACAAATGTGATAGAGCTACACCAGCATATTACCCTGCTTTACATTTAAATAAATTTGTAAAATAGATAGAGGGATTTTTTAGGTAAAAAATACATACAAGACTTTCTAAATCCAGAGGCAGCAATAAGCCCAGTGTGGCTCAAACTGTCGCATACTGACATTCACAGTCGTACCTCATTGACCTCCGTTTAAATATAATAATCTACTGAGACGAATAATATGATTAGTGTTGTATTATAGTGATTTGAGACTTTAACCTTGTTTAGAATTTTAGTATCGTGTTGATCAATATCAGCGTTTTCCAAAGTGTGTTCCGCGGACCCCTAGGGTTCCGTGACAGGAAGCCAAAGGTTCAGCGAGGAAATTTGATCCAAAATGCTGTTTTAATACGTTGTTACATTATAAATCAAACTGTAAGACACCGTCAAGGGTTGCGTGAGAAAATTTCATTTACAATAATTTCTAAACCAATTTTTATTTATTAAAACTGTATATACCCCGATCACTCGTATTGTACTGCAACAAAAACAATGTATAGAAATCGACTAAATTCTACAAGAATTCAACACGTTAGCAACAAACCGAAACTTTAAAATATGCCATGAGAAGAAGCAAAAGTACCAGGCACATTTAAAAAGGATAACATATCCCTGATTTCGCATTGCAAAGAACTTGGTTTAAACGTTAAACAGAGCCAGTTGTCGAAACGAAATGAGTCCAGTTGACTTCATGACTTATTTCTGTTCGTTTATATTGTCAATATGAGGCATTTTATTTAGAATATGTTTGTATGAAAAAATCAGTTATATATAATTGTGTAACTAATTAAACTTACTTTGGTCTACTTGATTGCTAATTTGATTTTTTTAGAGACAATCCTAACCCAGTTTGCACTGGACTGCACCATCATGAGAGGTCGTGCCACAAAAAATAATGAACCTCGTGTAAATGCATACAATTTGCATAGGTTTGGACGCATTAATTTTGTAAATAGGACACCGAGAGGCACAGTAAACTTAAACAATATAAACCGGGTTAATACTTTGCAAAGTGGCCGACTGTGAAAAAAATCCACCTAGCACTTAGCAATCATTCCATTATTATTAATAGAAACAAAAGGCACCAGCGAAAGCTGAGTATTTAACAAAGTGTTCCATCAACGACTGTTACTCTGTTTACATCTCAGCTAAATAAATCTTCAACTTCAAAACTAGAAGAGTTTCTATAGAAGCACATCAGCAAGTCTAATACCCTTAGCTTATACTTAGCAGTTGAGAAAATTATTACAGTTAGGCCTATGTATTTTTTGCACTAACATTTCACATTATGGTTAATTGATTTATGTTGCCTTAACTTCTTTTATACCAACCATATTTTTAATCACGGACCTATATCATAAAGAATCTTTAATAAGGTCGTTAAAATCTTTAATAATGTAATAATGTAATATAACCAGCATTTCGGTTTTTGAAAATAAACATATTAGCCTATTAAGCAGAAAAATTAACATCAAACTATTTAGAAACCTACATACCAGTAGGACCAATGGAATATGACCAATCAGCGTTTGATGCTGTACTAATGCATAACTCCAGTTTTGAAGCTCTAGCTCTTCTTCCTCTGTAAAGCCTTTGAAAAGGTTGTATATATAAATTTGTGTAATGCACAACTTCAGTTACAGTGCTGTGCTTACATCCATCTCATCGTTGAAATACTTACTTACTTACTTACTTACATCCATCCATCGCTATAGTGTATTGTGCGTATATTCGTCGTAGATCTTTTCATGAACCATAATTTATCTCTAATTTTCCATTGTTTGTAACTTAAGTTCCAGGTCACGGATAGTAGAGTTGGACATTGATGATTGCTTGAAATACCTACCAGTTACACTTGGTCGAACTTGAGGTTGGCCTTCAGTCCTTCATTAACATTGTACTGACATTATGATGTAACAAGTTGAGTCTATGTTAATCGTGTCTAACTGAATAAACGAATATTGATTGTCTTACGATAGCATTCGTTTATGAACAGCAACACTGGATTGTTAGGCCCACATCTTTTTATTTGTGCAAGAAATCGAACTTCCGATACTGCAATCATGTTTTGCAATGCATTTGTGATGATTCACTGTTAAAATTCAAACTGAACAGTTAGAGTGACTAGACATTAATTTCTGTGTTTGCTTCAATATCTACTCAGAAAGATAAAATGGACTTACCGCATTATTCACAATTATTCCGCCGAAAGAAACCATCAATAGTTCGAACACGCTCCACGAGAGCCAGAAGATTGAGAGAAAGAGAAGAATCGGAGTACTTGTAAGGGTTTTGTTAAATATTAAATTGTAAAGAGTCGCAATCACGAGAAATATGAAGCCACTGACATAAGTCGCGTTGCAGAAACAGATAAATTTGTCGGCCTTTGAGACAAGACGACTCAGCATCTGATGTTGTCGTCGCAGATCTTCAAAGCTTTCTTTAAACGAAACGGAATTCTCGATGGATTCACGGAATTTGCGGTTGCAGATGGTGAACTGGTGGGAAAGGACTGTAGCAATGAAAAGATTGAATATCAAAGGAAAGTTAGCTGCTCCGTTTATGTAAAAATGCATGAGCACATACAGAGCTCTCAGGAATGGAACTATATTGCGGTCAGGAAAAACTAGGGTTCTGACTGGAGCTAATGCGATATCCATTGCATTTTCATTGCTTGAATAGTGGACATAAGTGGTGAACACAACGTTAACAGTCACTAAAATCCATGCCACAATTGCATACAATATTACAGTTCCCCGGACGCATTTGTACCAGTCCGGAGTGAATTTCTTACGGAAGCTGCGAAGTAGCATGCACATTTTTCCAGTACTACAGGCTCGATAAAATGCGGTTTGTGCCAAGGTACACATGAGCGTACAAACGAAGAAGCTTACTTTCCATATTAGGTCAGAGTTTGGTTTTTCATCAGGGTTAAAGACTGTGACCAACCGTATCAAGTTAAGCCACATAGCCACCAAGACAGCAAATGCGTAGAAATGACTCTTACTGCTAAACTTCGGCAAAGACCACCTGCTACGATTGCCGCTGGTGGCATCATTTTCCTTATCTTTCAAGAAGAATAGTCCAAATATTCTCAATGAAGTGATGAGAGGTGAAAGGGCTTTCAGCATTGCAGTTTCATCAACCGTTGATCCCTGTGTTTCATCGCCGATATGTGTTTCAGGCATAGCAATAATAACATGACTTTTGTTTTCCTGATGACCAACTCTTGATCTCTTCATTCTGTTACAGATAAAAGATGGCTGCAGACACCGAAACAGACTCTGTTCGTCTGATAAGCTTAGATATGGCCTTCTCATAAATACCTTAGGCAAATGGGCGTAAGGGCGGTTCGCAGTATTCAGCCGATTTCACCTAACGCTAATCCATACGGTATGGGCAACTGTTCACTAGAATAATAATGAGCTCAGAGCACAGGCTTGCAGTGCAGCAGTGTTCCCAAATGGTATGTATCAATTTGTTAATTAACGCTGCAATTTAAAACGCTATAGTTATATGAAGTCAATACCATTTTGCTGGTCAGCGTTTTTTGTCAGGGCTAGCGACTAGCTCGAAATTATAGATTTTGTTGTAACCGCAATTAACACTAATGGCTCATAATCAAATTAGGCAGAGTAAGCAGTACAAAAGTACTGAATAGAACAGAGAGCACACATTACTTTGTTGGATTTGAAACCTGAAGTAGAACATGCATGTGTGTTCACTACGCCAATGACCTCCTTAATAATGATAAGTCAGCAAGTTTAGACAGGCCCGAGCATGTCTGTGATAGGATGACGTGTTAACACTAAAACGTTGATTCAAAGTAAATGATGAATCAGCACGTCTTCAACAGTTTCGGGCCTGTTGATGTCACGTGAGCTCGTACGCGCTAAATTCACGGGTAACAAGTGAGCAGTGATTCATTCATAGACACGAGTTTGCTGAATCAGCTGCAGCGTCGTGCACCATTCGCATACACGTGAATTAGCATACAGAGACATCGAAGAACAGGCAATGTCTTTGGGTTGAGGCGAATAAGGGTCTTGTACGGTGCTAGTAAGATATCCATTGCATTTTCGCTGCTGGAGAAGTGAACAAAAGCGAAGAATACAACGTTAATAATCCAAAACTGCCACACTATAATAGTGTACAGCAGTGCTTTCTTTCGGACGAATTTAAGAGTTTCCGGAGTAAGCTCCTTGTCAAATATTCGAAATAGTATTAGCATTTTTCCACTGCTACATGCTCGATAGGAAGAGGTTTGTGCCACGCTACACATCAGCGTCCATATAAAAGCGACACATTTCCATATGATGTCAGAATCTGGATTGTCACTCGGATAAAAGACCATGGCTAACCGGATCGTGTTTAACCACATGGCCACCAACACAGCAAAAGCGTAGACATGACTCGGACTACTGAACTTTGGCAAACAATACCTGCTCTTAATGTTGGCGTCGCTTCCATTGTCTTTTAAAAAGAATAGTCCAAAAATTCTCATTGAATTTATGAGTGGCGAAAGAGCTTTCAGTATTGCACTTTGGTCGGCATTAGCTGCGTCTTTCTTATCAGCGTCTGAATTTTCCGGCACAACGACAATGACTTCGCTTCTTTGAGTTTGTGGGCGGACTCTTCTCATTTCCATAATGACGCACTGTAATGTATTTTTCCAACATATCCTGAACCCTCAACTGTTGTCTATTTTGTCGATTTTCGTTTGTTTTTTCTTTTACGTGAGGTTAACTTATACCAGTAAGTTCAATTCTCAAGAATAGTGTATGTTATGGAAACACATCGGCACTAGTCAGGCGATATCGTTTTCCTTCGAGAACGTATCCGGTATCTGTATTACCGTACGTATTGCGTCAACGGCCAGAAGCAATACGACACTAATCGATGGCTTAGATCTGCTTTCAAGTGCTTTCCCAGTTGCAATGTGGGCTGGAATATGAGCAGCTAAATTCACGAGCAGCGTTGTTGATTTTTCCATTGATTGCATCTGTTGGATGTCTTCGAGGTTACATAGGTACAAAACGGTAATCCAAAGATGCTTCTGTATGCTGAACCACTGCGGTCATGATGAGCGCTCCGGAGAGAATCAATGGCCACTCTGATCGATATTCTGGTAGGGGCTTACATCAATTGCAATAATGGTCTCTCAGACGTATCTAATTCTCCAGACTTAGACTGGAACGATATCTATAAAGACTATGCTTGAATGTCATCGCAAAACTACCACCTGAGCTTAAATATTACTGCAGATGAATCTGTGCGCCATATGTGGTTAAAGGCGTGTATGCCTTGAAGTGATGCTCTAAAGTGTTTTCTAAAAGCAACGAATTTAGAAAAAATATAGGTTCAGCAAGACGTATGTAGGTTTTGCCCCGTGCTTCTTAAAATTTCTTAAATACAGCCATATGAATACTTAGTCCAAGTATTTATCAGCTGCCATACCAACTATTCCAATGATAGTAAACTGTGAAAACGCGAAAATACTTTTTACAATAATTCACAGTTAGTGCAACATTTTCGCATGAACCAGTAATTATGCGATCAATAACATACATGTTTTTAAAGGAACACAAACAGAAACACACCTTGTATTCATGTTTCATTCAAATAGGAATTATTATATGCAATGATCGACTAACTGATACCTATTATGCTTCATGGAATGTCGAGAGTCGCTGTCATTCCTGTGATAGAAAATGTTTGTTCGATCGACAGAAAATACAGAGACGTGACGTGTTTCTTGTAAATGAAACGACAATCGATCAGCAGACATTCAGAATAAGGAAACCAGCATAAAGAACACTCTGTTAGCTTATGCTCAGTTTCCCACCTTTTCATTGATTGATACTCGCCACTTAGAAGGACGTAATATACACCAGTGGCATAGATACAACACAAAAAACATTGAAAAAGATATATCACATGTCAGCAGCCGTGGTGGATAGCCTATTTCACTATTTCACTTCTAATGGTGGTGTGTCAAAACTGTTCTCCTTTCAAACACGATCATAGGCAATATCATTTAGAACGCATTTCCCGATAAAATAACAAGCATGCCATTCGAATATGCCCACGTAGCACCCATATTTAAACAAAGAAGATACATAAATACCCCGTAGGTCCAATATAATGCCAAGGAAAAGGCTGGTAGGATGGCAAGACATTTTGAAAATTCGAGGGCAGATAAGCATACAGCTTTAGGTAAAAGGCAGTTCCATCGGTTAAGAAGAAATAAATGCAGAATATACATAGAAGTTCCAGTAAAAAGATGGATAACGCGAAAAATAAAAGTGGTTAAAACAAATCTCTCTAACTTATTTTGTCATTATACCCATAAAATTATGATCATCTGGGTGGAAAAAGAGTAATAACAGTGAAGTGATAAAGTTCCAAAGTAATTCAAATAATATAAAGAATTTCAACGGTGATGAACTGATTTCAACTTGTAGTCTCTGGGCTGTACATTTCGATTTCGACTAAAAAATAAAAAAGGAGGCACAATACTCAGGATGACCATTTATGTGATTGGCAACCAAAAATATACATAAATTTGTGCAGTTACATGTCTGCGATATTTAGCCACGAATTTGAATTATTTTTTCCATGCCACCGTTCGTCATTTATTTTCAGATGGCGCATTTACTCTGACTTGAAAACAAAGTATATGTATTAAAAATTAACAATAAGATATTGGTTTCGGGAAATGACATTGCTTTAATGTCAGACTTCTCGTCAAAGTTCCCACTCCTATATTCTTCTTCACCTGTACAGAGATTTCAACTTGGCCGTCCTTCCGTCTGGATTGACATTCGTTGAATGTGACAGAGGGAACAAAACGACCAGCAAGATACTTTTTAGTTCTAAGAGCAGGAGAGCACCAATCTAGCGCTTTCAGTGGCGAAATGCATTCTACTATAACTTTAAAATAGGTACTATTGCCTATGATGAGCCAAATATTAAGTAAAAGTCACACATTTTCATTTAATAAGTTATTAATTTATGAAGATTAGGCAAAGTACGAAACAAGGTTTAATAATCAGAACACACAACCTACGACTAGATAAACCAGTCACGAAAAAGCAATGCCTAACTGCTACTGTTAGAGTCATGTTAGACAATATTATACAGTTGCTTCGACATTCATTCCTGCAATGAAGGAACTTGATCCGGAATGTTACAGGAAGCTGGTTGTAAAATTATCTTCAACTTGACTGGTTAGTGTTACATTCAGGGTGGTGTTTTGCGTTGATGTCTGGTTACCTTGACTGTCAGATGATGGTGGAACAAGTTGGACAATCAGAAGGAAATATGTAATCAGCATACCAGTAATCTATGAATAAACAAAGCAGGCAACTTAGATCGGTGAAGGGAGTTTGAGAACAATATTGGAGAAGATGAGTAAGTAGGCCAATCGAAATAGTAATCGCAAACTCCACATTTATAAAGCGCCACTCTAGAGATGAGCGCAGGCCAACAGCTTATTTACGAACACTAAGTCATATCAGACGCAATGTTCAAAGATCGATGTCCAGTGGGAGTCCGAGTTCGGTTGCCAGAGATACCACAGAGAGGAGGCAGGCCAGATGATAAGGCGGCTTTCGTTGAGAACGAGAAAGTTTGGAAGCCGGAGGATCGGATGGATCATGGTAGAAATGTTTGCAGAAGTGCCACTAAAATTTTGAAGGGAAAGTACGTGGGGGTGATAAGTCGGGGAGCAGTTGGCAGTAGGTCAGTGGCAGTATTGGAAAAGGAACTGATAATATGCGTAATTCAGAAGAAAGTTCGATCTAGAGTTAAGGTTTAGTGTGAGATATAGATTGGTTGGAGAACTTGAGACGAGTATTGACTGAGGGATGGAGAGAGTGAGATAGGAAGAGAATCTGGTAGATCGCGGTAGCTGGATGGTGACGAGTTCGCGAAGGTAATTTGGCTGGGAATATTATAGGGAGTTGCAGGTTAGCGAAAAACTTGAAGTGGATGCGCTCAGGGATTTTCAGCCAGTCTACTGACTTCAGGAAGGCAGTGATATGATGAAACTTGGGTGTCCTGGTGACAGCTCGCGCTAGTGAATTTTGGTGGAGTTGCAGACTCTTGTTTTGGATGGATTCGAGGTTCAGGAAAGGGAATTACCGCAATCAAGCTTTGATTGAACCATAAAAGTAGCATTTGTAGAGGCAGTTTTAAAATCAAGCATGGGTCGAATGCGGCGGTGGTCAGGAATATGCATGAAGCAGGTGCGCAAGAGGTTGTGAATAGATAATTAGTAATGCAAATTAAAGGTGACACTAAGATTGCGCGCAGCCAAAGGGGAGTAAGTTTTTGTGGATTGGTTTTTGGTGAAGCCAGACTGGTGGGCAATGAGGAGTAACATGGAAGGTAGTCACTAATGACAGAGAAAGAGGTCTTGTTGACTCGCCAGTGGTCAAACAAGATTATAAAGGTCGTTAAAACGTTTTTGCAACTGCACTTCAATATACAGTATACACATGTTTATCCATTATCTATATTATAAGTCTTAGTCTGTTTACGTTGTCCTTCCGTTTGTTTGTATGTTTGTATGTTTGTTTGTATGTATGTCTGTTGTCTAAAGGCTCCGAAACGGAACGCTTTAGCGATTTACAAAATTTTACAAAACATTATTACGCCGCGTCTAGGTCAACGCGACTATTTTCAGCTCGCAATTTTATTTAAACGCCGATATATGGACATTTTAAATTTCCAACTGCTTCGACGAGGCTATCTTACAATAGCATGGCCATTTGTCCACGTCACACTGGCTAAATATGCAATCTTACGTCACGCGGGCTAACGGCAGAACTTCGTCTATTATTTAGCAAATAATACGCCTATTATAATTTAGAGATAACCCGTGTAGTACGGGGAACAAATAATAGGCCTACGCCTATTTAAGGTATAGGCCTATAGATAACCCGTGTAGTACGGGGAACAAATAATATTGCCTATATGTAAATTTGCTTTGCCCGTGCAGTACACGGGCAAAGCAACTATGTTCACCTCTAAATATCGTTTCCATTCAGATATATGGACTTTTTTAAATATTTGAAGCCCATCAGCAAATATAGTAAGTAGCCTTTATTTGCAGCCGTTAAAAATTACGCTTGGGCAAAATCCGGGCGAACGCCGGGTAAAAAATGCTAGTAGACTATAAAAGCGTCATTGCTACAGTAATGTCTTATATTTCTTATTAAATCTTTGTAAGCGTTTTGTAAATTTTAAACAACGAAAATAAAACAAGTGCGATCTGAAGGTTTAGCTGTTATTTCGGTTGCTCTCTGACTTACCGTTAGAATTGTGCTTCGATCAATTACAAAGATATTTAGGACGCTAAAACCAATCGGTTCTCCACATAAACGATTGAGAAATGTATTTATCTAAAATTTAAGAATAATATAAATCATTCGTTTTATTTATTGTTGTATTTGGGCAAATTAATAGAAGATTACAGACTTTACAGCACATCTGTCAGCAACTTTATAAGCCTACCTGAGGTTATCACACGGATTAAGCAACAACAATATTCAACATATTGGGTTTAATTACTGTGAGCCATCGTATGATGTGTGGAAAGACAATAAAAATTTATATCAACAACAATCGCATGGTAGCGATACTTGTCTGTCGAATATAGCACAGCTAATTTTGTCACTTGTTTCATTTCAAATAAATCTATTCAAACGTCAACAGCTGTTGTGAGTATACTTCATTTATATGCATGAGAACAACGAAATCTCTATCGGCTTAATTAATTGCTTCTCTATAATAAATTATTCAATTGGGTGATCGATTGACGGATTAATTGCATTGGGTTTCATTTCTCAAATACCAGTTAATTCCACTCATTGCCGCAATAAAAATGTTTTCACTTTCAAAGAATATAATGATGTCATGATTCAGATCTTATAGGCCCATTATATATCGATCAATCACAACCATAAGACAGATGATGGAGCCATTCAAATGCTGCTAAAACGCGCAAAGACAAAAATATAAATTTTATACATTAATGAGGTTTCAATGCTTTTAATATATATACCTGTCCAATTGTTTCCGCACTCAGATTCTTCAGATCAATATCATGAATTCTCTCGTAGATTTTATGAGCCTGCGGAAACACAGAAAGAGTTATGTTTGAAACAACTGCCAACGAGAACAACCAAATAGAATAAATAACATGAAGGAGATGCAAGTGACAATTGTATGGTATTGCACCAAATTGTCACAATATCATCTGTAGAACTTGTGCTGTAGACAACATTAACTATATTACAATGATCTTAACAAGTACAAAGCACCTGTTGAATAACCTAAGAAACTGTTTAACCGATGACGATAATTTTTCAAAATTATTGAACAAAGATGGAAGTTTAAGAGACTTCCGTCTAATATCAATATTAACATTTATGGATCATAACAGTGACAAGGATATGTCAGAGGACATAAAGCCGCTTATTTTGGCCTGCTTGTTGCGACGTGCCAATAGTTGCGAAATTACTTATTCGACGTATCTCTTTGCATGAGCCACAATTGTTCTGTAATTTTCCATTGTTTGGATCTTACGGTCCCAGGTCACAGATAGACAGTAGAGCTTGCAATTGTCTTACATTAGCACTCCCCTATGAACAGCCACACTATGACTTGTTGGGCCTAACTAATTTTATTTGTGAAAGAAACTGAACGTTCGATATTAAAACCATGTCTTGCAATGGCGTTTGTGATGATTCAAAGTTAAAATCCAATTTAAACGATTAGGAAGACTAGAAATTTCTGTGACAGCGTCAATAGTTACTCAGAAAGGTAAGCCTAAACTCGTTAATCGACTTACCGCATGATTCACAATTATTCCGCCGTAAGAAACCATCGATAATAAAAACACGCTCCACGCGAGCCAGAAAATTGACATAAAGAGAAGAATCGGAGCACTTGTAAAAGATCTGTTCCATATTAAATTGTAGAGAGTCGCAATCACGAGGAATATCAGGCAACTGACATAAGTCGCGTTGCTAAGGCAGATAAAGTTGTCGGCCTTTGAGACGAGACGACTCAGCATCTGATGTTGTCGTCGCAGATCTTCAAAGCTTTCTTCAAACGAAACGGAATTCTCGATGGATTTGCGGAATTTTCGGTTGCAGATGGTGAACTGGTGGGAAAAGACTGTAGCAATGAATAGATTGAATATCACAGGAAAGTTCCCAGCTCCGTTTAGGTAGAAATGAACGACCATAAACAGAGTTCTGAAGAATGGCATCATATTGCGGTCAGGGAAAACTAGGGTTCTGACTGGAGCCAATGAGATATCCATTGCATTTTCATTGCTTGAATAGTGGACATAGCCGACGAACACAAAGTTATTAGTCACAAAAATCCAAGCCACAATTGCACACAAGATTACGTTTCTCTGGATGCATTTGTACCAGTCCGGAGTGAATTTCTTATTAAAGCTTCGAAGTAGCATTAGCATTCTACCACTGCTACATGCTCGATAGCATGAGGTTTGTGCCAAAGTACACATGAGCATCCATACAAAGACGATCAATTTCCATATGAGGTCCGAGGCTGGTTTATCGTTAGGAGAAAAGACTGTTGCAAACCGGATCATGTTAAGCCACATGGCCATCAAGACAGCAAATGCGTAGACATGACTCTTACTGCTAAACTTCGGCAAAGACCACCTGCTGCTCTGATTCGGTTGGATGTTGCTGGCATCATTTTCATTATCTTTCAAGAAGAATAATCCAAATATTCTCATGGAAGTAGTGAGAGGTGAAAGAGTTTTCAGCATTGCAGTTTCATCAGCCTTCGATCCCTGTGTTTCATCGCCGATACGTGTTTCAGGCATAACAATAACGACATGTCTCTTATTTTCCTGATGACCAACTCTTGATCTCTTCATTCTATTACAGATATAATGGTTTCAGACATCGAAGGCAGACTCTGTTCGTCTTAGAAGCGTAGTCCTTCTCATAAATACCTTAGGCAAATGGGCTTTAGAGTCGTTCGCAGTACCGCCGCATTACCCAGACGATTTTCTGATTAACGTTGATCCATACGATCAGGCAACTGTTCATTAGAATAATGATGAACCTACAGCGTAGGCTTGTCGCGCAGCCGCATTTCCAAGTGGGAGTTGTCAATACTGGAAGGCAACGCCCATTGGTTCGCGTTTATGATGTCTCGCAGTCTTATTTGTTAATAAACACTGCAATTGATGTAGGCGTAGGAGCATACATGGATTTAGCATAATTCTGTGGCGTTAACATCATTTGCGGGTCTTCGTTTAATAACGTGGTTACCGACTGCATAAGCACGAAATTATAGATTTTTCAAATCAGCAATTAACATTAATGTCTCATAATCAAATTCGGCAGAGTAAATGGCGCTGAAACAGAATAGAACTAATGATTGCCCACATTAATTATTGGATTCGAGGCCTGACGTGGAATATGCATATGTGTTCACAACGTCATTGACTCATTGTTCTCATCCGACCTTTTCAAACTAAATTGTAAGCGTGAGTTTATTTATTAATGGTGATTAATGGTGATGAGTCAGCAAGCCTAGACAGGCCCAGCGCGTATGTATCATATGTCTGTGATTTGATGGTGTGTTAACACTAATGTGTTGGTTCAGCGTCAATTATCAACAGGCTCGGGCGCATTCTATCACATGAGCTCGTACGCACTAAATTCGTGGGTAAGAAGTTAGCAGTCAATCATACTTAGACAAGTGTTTTCTGAATCAGCTTCAGTGAGTCTATAAAAGGCCTTTGGCGAATGAATTCAACTGATTCAAGACACAAACAAACAAAGTCGCTGCTGAAATGTAAGATAACTTTACCCGATCTTATCTTTTTATCGACTACATCGACGTCACTACAGAAATGTAGGGTAACTTTACCTGAGGTCATCATATGTTTGTTGTCCAATCTATTCTGTTGACTTCTAAAACGCTGTTGTCATAATGTCCAAGACATGTGAACGTAGAAATTGCAATTCTGTTGATTTGTGGCCGAAATTAAGCACAGAAACGGGTTAGAATTTAGCTGCGATATCTTTACTCGATCTACGAACTGGGCGGGATTAGCAATTTAATGTGGTGGTTCAGTAAAACAGTGAGGCCCAGTCCCACAGAAAAACAACAAAAGGACACATAAAACATGTTGTATTCAACGAATGAACATTCATCTATTATTATTTCGTGCATTCTTTCATTTTGTACATTCATTCATTCATTCATTCATTCAGGAGATTTATATAGCACCTCTTCAAGGTAACTACTCAAAGGTGCTCCCGACTCCAGCACGGACAAAAAGAACAGTTTTCAGGTTAACATAGAATAAGTCAGAGAGCGTTCTGGGAAGCAGACGCAATTCCAAGGGCAGCCCATTCCAGACGGTTGGGCCCACCACTAAGAAAGCACGATTTTGCATAGCAGCTGTGCGGGCAAACGGGACTGTGAGCACCCCCCTCTCAGAGGAGCGAAGGGAGCGACTACCCTGGGCGCCCGATACTGGACGACAGAGGTCCCGCAGATAGGATGGGGCAAGGCCCAACTGACATCACCACACCAGGGAGGCAATCCTATACACAATGCGCTGGCGGATAGGGGGCCGGTGTAAGGTTTCCAGCATGTAGTTGGACACATGGCCGAATTTGGGTATTCGGCCAATAAGGCGCGCCGCAGAGCGGAGCACCCGGTCGAGGCACGCCAACCGACCAGACGGTAGGCCGGAGTAAAGAGAAGAGCAGATGTCCAGTCGAGCACAGACAAAGGAATGCAGTAAAGTGGTTACAGCACTGGGAGTCAGCGACCGTGCGACGGTGCGAAGCTGACGCAACTGGTAAAAGCAATTGCGGCTAAGACTATGGAGATGAGGAGCAAGAGTAA
Source organism: Aporrectodea caliginosa (assembly GCA_020284085.1). NCBI lineage: Eukaryota > Metazoa > Annelida > Clitellata > Crassiclitellata > Lumbricidae > Aporrectodea > Aporrectodea caliginosa. The sequence continues at coordinate 445,642 of JACEVL010000522.1, forward strand.
GTTCTTGGTCCAGTATGAGGCCAAGGTCGCGAACAGTAGCAGAGAAAGTGTAACTGGGGTATTGTACAATATCAGTAGGGTTTATATTATATAATTATCCAGTCTAGTGTTAAAGACTTTAACTTAAAGTAGGTCCTATAGATCTTTTATACATCAGTTAAAACTCTACTTGCTCTCAAGCTCTTAGCATAATATGGTGACAATAATATTGACTTTGTGTATGTGTGTAAAGCTTCCTAGAAGTAGCTTGCTACTGACGATGCTCTATAAATTGTCGTAATTACAATTTTACGGTTTAATAATGTTAGAGTGACTCGTGGTAAAAGAGTATTGCAATTGCAGGCTAACCACAATACATTAAATAAAAATAGTCCTTAATAGGCTTAGGCTAACAATAATAGTCTTAACTGATTGGTCACATTGTTTGCAGTTTATATTTTGTAGCAAAACTAACAGTTCATTCATTCATTCATTCATTCATTCATTCATTTCAGATATTTATATACGCCCCTTCAAGATTTCTACTCAGAGGCGCTCCCGACTACAGCGCAGACACTGAATCGGAGTTTCACGCCGAAGCGCACGAGCAATTGCGAGTGAAGGACTTGCCCAGGGTCCCTACGCGGCGGCTTGAGGTGGATTCGAACCCGCAACCCTCCGGCTGCAAGGCACCGAACATACCCCTACACCACCGCGCCCCTTAACACTCTTAGAGTGTTAAGAACAATAACAAAATTATGAATTGACAATGACAATCAATATCGCTCAAATTGTCATGGAATTTACACTTTGCGAGCCTTTTGGCTTGCAAATTCATCAATTAGGCTATGTCGTCAAAATGTGGCTCAAGTTCAGGAGAATCCGACAGCTTCGCTCTACTCTTGCCTCAGCAAGATTTCTACTCAGCATCTTTTCAGCATTACTGAAAACACTGAAACACTGCCTTATTCTGACGGCGACTTGACTACTCGGTACTCTATAGTCTCCCTGAATGCACACTTCTTCCTCTAAGTGGAATACTGCATCAGGGTGCAAAACTGTGTCCTAGACTCTCTTATCGAGACCATTTCACATCTGCTCTTCGTTCTCTACACTGGCTTCCTGTCTGTGTGAGCGTATCCGCTTCTAGCTGGCACTCCTCACGTACAGAGCACGCGCAGATAATCTGCCTTCCTACTTATCTTCTATGTTCAGACCTTGCAACTCTGTTAAAAGCCGCTCCTCTCTTCGATCATGAACTGCTGGAAAGTATAGGCCTATGTTGTTCCTGGTACAGGTCTTGTCTTGTCATAGTTGCCGGTCCCTCCCTCTGGAACTCTCTACTTCCTCATGTTCGCTCTAAACTGAAAACTAGCCTCTTTCATCTACCTACGGTTCTTATCGGTTGCCCGTTTTCAATGTGCACTATTGATTTTTTAAGTGTTCTACTGTATTGTATGTCACTTTCGATGCTCAACAATGTCAAACTAACGAGTCTGCCTTCCGAAATTGACGTTCCCAGTCTCTTTTTAATCAATTTCCGTTTTGAGAACGAACGTTCTGTGCTGCCGTTTGTCGCCATCCGAATAAGATATATTCGCAGTGCTATCTCAACATTTAGAAAGGTGTCATTATTTCGTGTTTAACCGGTAAAGGAACAGCTCGGATGATGTTTCATTTGTATGTTCATAAGGTTCAAGGACGTTTCGTCAACGGACGATTCGTCAACGGACTGTTTGTCAAGGACTGTTCGTCCAGCGAAAAGTTACCAAACATTTATGAATGAACAACCGAAAATGTTTCATATAGAATGTGTTAACCTTAGAGGTTATATACTATTACATGTATTTTATTTAAATTTACTCTCTCATCCTGTTCGTTTCTTTCTCTTTCTCAGTCAGTCTGACAGTGCTGAAATTGAGTTTGAGTTCTAGTATGTGTGTTGAATATAACAAAAAGGTAGAGAAGAGACTGCGATGTTTATAACATACAAAGGTAACCCAAGGTTTTAGCGTCCCAAATTATTCACCATTGTGTGGGTTTTAGCGTTGTCGAATATAAGTTGGATTGATGAAACGATTCTTGCTTAAATAGATGTCGGATTGATGAAAAATAATTGTTTAAACAGAAACTGGATTGATTAAATGAATTCTTGACTAAATAGAAGCTGGAATGATGAATTTTTTTTGCCTAAATAGGAGATGGATTGATGAAAAGGATTCTTGCCTAAGTAGAAGTTGGATCGATGAAAACTAAGGTCCGCATACCGTTCATAGGCAAATGACTTTGCTAGGTCAGCAAAATGAATCATTTCATTTTCGGTTGATTTTTAGATTAATCTGCCTGATAATGGAAACTTTAATATTGGCCCATACATGTGCAAAAGTTGTGTTTTTTGTATTTTAAAATGAGCAGTTTCGAATAATTTATTCTGAGTGTTTTGCTCATTTTTACTTTTAGACTTAACAAATAACAATTATTATAAAGTAGTGAAAAAAATTCTTTTTTATGTATGGTGGCCCCTCAAGTGAACATGTTGAACATGCCTTAATCCGCCTCTGTCTACGAATCAAGGAATAAATGTAATAATCGAATTCGTGGAGGAAGTTTAAAATTGTCTCAACGGAAAGTATCGCTTGTGGAATATTTCGGTGAGGTTTTCTGTGGAATATCTTCGCAAGGTTTCTTTTGGAGTATCGTCGTGATTATCTCATTGTGTGGAATATCATTGCAAATTCCTCTGTGGAGTATTTTTGTGCTTACCTCTGCGGAATTCGTGGTGAAATCCGTGGAATATCTTCCCGGTTGATCTCACGGAATATATGTATAATTTTCTGTGGAGTATAATTGCAATTCGTCGTTATCGCTATGGAATATAATACATAATCTCAGACGTCGCTGGTGATATATAATTCTAAGCGCTTAGTTCGTTACGGAAGTAGGTAAAACGGAAATCATAGATCCTCGACGCCTCGCATTCTGCGCGCTTCTCGTAAAATTGTCGGACGTCAAATAAATTACCACGTATCACTCGTGGGGCATTAGGGACTTCAGTAAATTCAATAGGCTTACTTCACTCCAAACTACATGTACCTCTTGCTTTTCGTGCTGGTAAGCTAAGGTGAAGGCTTTACCTATTACTGTTTTGTTGGATACTGTGTGCACTTGCTTATGTTAATTATAGTCTTGAAAATGTCACGTTCGTCTGAAATAGCCACACGCCCTAACGATGTGGGTGAGGTATGCCACACCCCTACGTCTCGCGTATCGAGACATGGTTCTGCACTGACTTAGTCGTTGAACGGCTCAATTGCCTGGTCGGAATTATGGAGCGCCACAATAAAGGACAGGCAGAACTCATGAGAGGTCGGACGTTAATGAACGCTAGGTTAGCATGACTGGCCACCCGAGTGGATCGCATGGAAGGCTCCGCATTAAGAAAGCTTATTGTGGGATCTGAATCGGACCCTAACGATGGCCTGGCCATGGCTGCTTTCCGTCCGACCGCCGATGACATAGACCATTCGGTTTTTAGACTCCTAAGACGCATGGGACTTAAAAGGTCTTAAGTCTGTTAGACTGTGAAGGAGGGTAATATGGATGTTTGTACACTAAACGTAAGACTTTTAGTTTTAAAAAAACCCACATGACATGCTCTATAAATTTGCACGTCATGGAGAAGGCAACCGGTCACCCGCCCATCACATCAAACTTCGAATCTAAGGAAAAACGAACGCGTAATCATGTTTCGGCGCCGTCGAGAAACCTAGCAACTTTGAAATTTCGCAGAGTTTCTGAATTCCCAAGTTTCGAAGTTTTACGTTTTTCGCGAAGTATGTTCACCAAATTTCATAAGTTGCCGGTTTCTCGACGACATTGAAACATGACAACACGTTTCGTTTTTCTTTAGCTTCGAAGTTTGATGGGTTGGGCGGGCGCGCGGCTGCCCTCTCCATGACGTGCAAATTTATTGTACATGTCATGTGGTTTTTTTTTAAACTAAAAGTCTTACGTTTAGTATACAAACTCCAATATTCCACTCCTTCACAACCTATCAGACTTAAGACCTTTTAAGTCCCATGCGTCTTAGGAGTCTAATAGCTGAATTTTAGCATAAACATGGTCATTTCTCACATCTATGTGTCTTTACATCCTTGAAACGAACAAGTTTGCTGTGACCACATTCTTAAAAATATAACATTTTACCATGGAATCCAACTTTTCAAGCTAGAAACCTTGCTATCAACAATGACATTGTTGACTTGACAAACAAAAATTTTATCATGCAAGTCATATTGGCAATCTATGCAGTCATAATTGTTGTATACATATTGTCATCTCCCACATTTTTGCATCCTATGCGACAGTAATTGTAATGGTCAAACCTTTATATTGAGAGTCTTGCAAACCAACAGTCGTATGTATGCTAAGTAAGCACTCAATGCACCTCTCTATACAGCCTAGAAAACCAGAAGTCTGCTAAGTAAATGCTCAACATACTTCTGCATGTATCGAATTTCTGAGTATTCAGTCTCTTAAGTTTTCAATTTCGTAGGTTTTCTGTTTAGTCAAGTTGTATAATTCTTTTAAAGTTTTCAGTTTCTCAAGGTTTAGGTTTCTCAAGTTTCAAGTTTTCTAAGAGCTGCAAGTTTCTAAGCCTTGTAACTTTCACAAGTCTTATGTTTCTCAAGTTTTTGTGGTTCAATCGCCCAAATTCTCTACAAATGCATCATGTTTAAATATGAAACCTCTCTTTTCGCATAAATTGGATATGCATGAATCATCACTCTACTGTTAGAACTACCACTAATAACTGTTCAGTCACATGAATTCTGAAAAATGTGACATTATACACACTCTGCATGTGCACTTCAATCGAAGTCAAACTTATTTTCATCAATTTACATAGGAACTCTCCAGCCAGAACATCGCACGCGGCAGTTCAACCAATTGAAATCTTCAAAAGTGCCTCTTTTCACATACTTTTTCATGTATGGCGATTCTGAGAGGCTCTTAAGACATGCTATACAGGTATTCTGTTACATTACATTACCTACATTTAAGTTAGAAACACTTCTTTTCCAAATATTGCTGTTTCATACTTCGCACATCTCTAGCTAAATCAAACATATTATCTGTTTCATCATNACGCCAAAAAAAGAAGCAAGCCAAAAGTAAAAAGAAATTTCGCCCTAAAAAAGAAATTTTTGGACATTCTTTCTGAAAGCTGGGCACCCAAATTAAGAGATTTGTTTCCAAAGCATGGCCGACGCCCCTTTTGCGTTTGGGTGGCCAGGGTTCAGCCCGGGTTTAGCCAAAACTTTTTAAGTGCCATGTTACCACTTTTGGAAAGGTTTTTTTTATCCAGTGACCACAAACCTCTTCCTATGGAATGTGCGTAAAAATGAAACTATTTGAATTTTGAAAAACTTCTCCAAAAATCAAAGTGAAAAAAGCATCTTCATTTAAGGGGCTTTTGGAACTCTTATTCTTCCAGCACTTTTAAAACAAATGTTGGATTTTACTCCCGAAAAACCCCTTATTCCCTCCCCAAAAGAATTGTGTTCTTCTGCGTAAGCTAATTCCTTACAAGGTGCCTTTTTTTCCAATTGATCAAATTCACGGGCCGAATTTGAAAAATTCCCATTGCCCCCAAATTTCCCAAACCCAGAATTGGGCAAAAAAAATTTAAATTTTCACGAAAATCGATCAAAGGGTTCTTGTCTAAAGGGGAAATTTTACCCCCTCGAAGGGGCCACTCAGGGTTTAACCCTCTGTCCAAACAAATTTATTAGCAGGCTTCCCAAAGGGCCCCAATTTTCTCTTTTTGGATTTTTTTATGGGGGTTTTTGCTTACAATGGTTTCCTTTGGGGAAAAATTTGTTTTGGGGGTTAAATCAATTTTTTCTTTTTGGAAAATAATTTGAAAATTGAAAAATAAGAAAAATGGGGGGTTGCATTAAAAAAACAATTTTTATAACGAGGTATGTTTGTGGGCAATTAAAATGTTTTTCAAAAAAAGAAGATTGAAAAGTTTTTTAAAACTGAAAAAAAATTATTTTGAAGATTTAATTTTTTCCCAAATTTTTTTAAAAACATTTTTTAAGATATCACTTTGTCCTTTTTGAGTTTTGTTCACTTTTGACTGACCTTTAATTCTTTTCCGACCTTTAAGAGGCTTTTCAACCAGTATTTTTACAATTACAAAAATAGCACTAATGCTCGTGATTTCCTTGGTCGTCTTTCTCTCGCCGTTTCACTTTCTTTTCATTTATAGACGATTAGTTTCCATACACCTTCTTTTTCTATTATGTGCTGTTCCTGTTGCCACATATATTTTCTTTACCTTCACAGTCTGCTTCTTTTAGTACAGTTGTTCTTAAGTGTTCCTCCTGGGGTTCATTTTACGTGAGTCAAACCTAGGGTGGACCATGCAGGCCTCTACGTAATATGACCCACTGACTTTGGCAAAAAAATAAAGCCATCCCATTGTCAACGCAGTGTGCCATGGACAGCGATTACACCAAAACGACAGAATAGATATGGTATTAGAAAACAAGCAGGATGGAATGTCATTAATTTTACTGAACGACTACACAGTGTTACGTTGTAAACAGGAAATGGTGCATTTGGTATTTCGTCGCCTCGGACCATATGGCTGACGCTCGCGGACCAAGATGGTCTGTAGATCACACTTTGAGGTTCACTACTATATAATTTAGTCTTAATCTCTTTAGCTATAATAATAATATCTTTAAGGCATAATTATTGTTTGTATCTTGATAGATTCTTGGTCTACTGATCACGTACTTCCTACTAATTGTCCAACTGGTTCCACCATCGTCCGAACTTATGACGTATAACCTCACCACAGCTGTACCAACGATCAGTGGCTAGGATATCCAGAGCGTCGAGACCGGTCTCCTCTAACGTTCCAAACCTGGTATACTTCGTCTGAAGGATCGAGTATCTGAACAAATTCCGATATCAGTTGATTTGGAAACGTTTTCTATGGTTGCAAACAATAGATTTAGTTCCACAGCTTCGGTATCTTTTTAATTTAATATGCTATTTGTATGTCTGTCTACCCTGATAAATAATTTGTCTTCTTGATGTTGAAAGGATAACCACCGTTTACGAATTTATATAATGTGTAGCATAGTCTTTGTCTATGCAGCAACTTGTTCTTAATGCATGAGGAAAAGCAATTATGTATTCGTAATTTTAGGCTTAGGGCCCACTCATTCGCTGATCGCAGATACTTTTGGCAATAATTATTATTATTGTTATTTATTATTTATTTTTTTACCCTAGGTAAAAATAATCCATCAGGTTCTTAGAAACTATGCTTGTTCAGAGGATAAAACCATTCTAGAATCTAGAACTAAAGAGAGCCTATTCCCCACTGAAGTCCAAAAAAGTGCATCTAAAAGCCAAGGCATTATATCGTTGAGTGCAGATGGAGAGGCGCTGGAAAAGTTGATTTTTATTATTATTATTATTATATGTATTATTATTATTATAAATTTTATTATTATCATTGCACATTTATTAAGCGCATTTGGACAAAGATCAAGCATCGGTCGATGGCGCTGAGCAATTGTAAGTGAAGAACTATAGACGAAGGTCACTACGCAGTTATCTTCTCAGTGCAGGCATTAATTCTTTCTCTCCGCGTTAGGGACGTACAAAGCGAGTGCTCTAACCAATCGTCAGTCATTAATGCCATTCGATGCTCCTTGTACTGGAAGCATATCTTTCTGCTTGTCGGTCGTACGCAGTAGGCTCTGACGACGAACGGGAAATCCTTTTCCAGTATCTCTGTAGCGAGCGGATGTCAAGTTCAGCTAACTAATCTTCGGGGACTCAATCCTACTCACCTGGCGGATATATATATCGCATGAAAATCTCACGACGTATCGTAACACGCTCCTTGTTTGCTCCTACGAGTCGAATGCAGAATGGAACTGACGAACCAGGAGAATGCCATTGTCTGCCGCGTCCCAGAATAATGCAACCACCAATGGGCAATGAGTCGGAGTTTGCTCTTGGAGAGTTTATCTCCATTCCGTGCATGTTTATTATTGTTTATTATGGCTCATCCAACTATGTTGTCCCTTATGCACGCACTGTACGCAGAGCAGGTAACTTTCAGGTCTTGGGACCTCGTTTGTGGAATTCTTTGTCTGATGAACTTAAAGAAGAGAAATTCCTTTCCACATTTAAAAGTGAAGTGAAAATAGGCTACTTATTAAATACAGTGAAAAATAACTTTGTTGGAAATAATAGGTTGAACAAATCATCTCTGTGAAATTTGTTTTGATTAACGTGGACGCACTTTCCTCAGTTATGTTTTATTTTTATTAATAGTGTTTTTTTGTTTTATTTCATTTTTCTTTTGTTTCTTTTTTTTGTACTCTTGTCATAAAATTTATCTGTTTGTTTACTTTACTTTGGTTCTGACTTATGTGCTTTATGAACTTGCTAATCATTTAACCATTGTATAATGTCTAATGCATATTACTAAAATTGTTTAAACTCAGCTGCCTGTCAACAGCATAACTTGTCTAGATCTGTGTGACACTTGAACGTTGTCCGAAATGTGAACCAGGTACTAGGGGCCAGGGTGGTATAAGCTTTTAGTTTTTTTCCTGGCTTCCTGTTGCGCAGTGATTGTTCTGTTTCTATCATGATTTGTACTGCTATTTGTTTTTCTGACGCAGTAAATAAATAAATAACTCGGTTGGAGGATTATCCTGTATAGACATCAAAGACATATAGATACTAGACTATCCGATTCTACTAAGTTTTTACCAAAAACATTCTACATTACTAGCCTACGGCGGCCTGATTGCCGATTTAAATCGCCTTAATCAGGGTTAAGGAGGCAATCTACCGAACAAAAGGGCTTTTGTAGCAATAAATAATAAATAAAGAGTGTACAACTGCGTATTGCAGGGACCTATACGAGACAACTTGGAGTCTGCGACTCGCTTATGTAATACACGTTTGTTAGATGCATACGTTAATTATTAATTCTATTCTTACGATGCTGCCCGCGTGAACGTCATCTTCTTTCAAACTTCGTCCCATTTTAAATTTATTTCACTCACCTCTGCCTATCACCAATGCTTCATCTCCACCATCAATCGGAAATACCTCCTCCTGCGACTCCCCAATCAGAGTACTTCTGCCCGTGGTTCGCATCTATTAATATCATTATTATTATAACTATTATTATTATGATTATGATTATTATTATTATTATTGTTGTTGTTGCTGTTACTGTTATTGTTGCTGTTATTGTTGCAATTATTATTATATGACAGATTTATGTCTTCCATAAAGCCAACAAAATCATAGACAGACTAATGAAACTGATCGTTTTCAACATTTATATAAAGCCGTCATCATTCTGTACAGGACGTGTCGATCTCCTGATTGTTCGAATCCGAGGTGCCCAAAACAGACAACGAGTTTCCAAAATGAAGGGCTACTGATAAGTGCTGAAGCAGATGGCTGGTCTCACGCTGGTCACCCGTCGCCGCAGAAATCTTGCCTCCTAGCTCTTGTACAAAGTCCATTGACTCGGTGTGCGTTTCGACTGCCACAGGGACGAAATGGTGTGACTTTGAAATAGCAGCATATTTGCATTCCTTCTTATGAGCTGCATTTTCTGCTGAGGCACCTACGTTTTGCGATGTTAAATGCTCGTACGATGCTGCGAAGGTACCAGCACCTCGACATCCCACGCCAAAATTCTACAGCGATTAAATCGATGGTGGCGACCTTTGTCGACGCGGGGGCGGGCGCGACACAAGCATGTGACCGTCTGGACTGTAGTCTGAATCCCAAAAATATTAGTTTTCGTTCTAATTTTATCATTATTATCATCATTATCATCATTATCATCATTATATTATTAATATTATCATTAATTATCATTATCATTATTATTATTATTATTATTATTATTATTATTATTATTATTATTATTATTACTATTATTATTATTATTATTATTATTATTATTATTATTATTATTATTATTATTATTTGTATTACTAAAGAGACATTCTTAACTCGTAGTATTAGCACAGCCTCAATGGTGCGTTTAACCTACTTCCGTAACAAACGAAGCGCTTAGAATTATATAATTATATAATTTACCGCCGACGTGTGAGATATGTATAACCCTGAATTGCAATTATACTCCACAGAAAATTATATATTTATATATATCCGCGAGATTAATCGCGAAGATATTCCACGGATTTCACCACATATTCCGCAGAGATAACCACAGAAATACTCCACAGAGCAATTTGCAATGATATTCCACACAATGAGCCAATCACGATGATATACTCCAAAAAGAAACCTTGCGAAGATATTCCACCGAAATAATCCAAAGGCGACAAGCGATACCTTCCGTTGAGATTAGCGTAAAATTCCTCCACGAAATCGATTGTGACATTTATTCCTCGATAGATCGAGCAAAGATATCGTGGCTAAGTTTTAATCCGTTTCTGTGCTTAATTTCTGCCACAAATCAACAGAATTGCAATTTCTACGTTCACATGTCTTGGACATTATGACAACAGCGCTTTTGAAGTCAACAGAAAGATAGATTGGACAATTAACATATGATGACCTCAGGTAAAGTTGCCTTATATTTCTATAGTGACGTCGATGTAGGTGATAAAAGGATAAGATCGGGTAAAGTTCCCTAACATTTCAACAGCGACTTCGTTTGTTTGTGTCTTAAATGCATTCGCCAAAGGCCTTTTATGGACTCACTGAAGCTGATTCAGAAAACATTTGTCTAAGTATGATTGACTGTTAACTTCTTACCCATGAATTTAGTGCGTACGAGCTCATGTCATACAAACAAGCCCAAACCTGTTCATAGTTGACATTGAACCAACATTATTGTGCTTTATGCATAACATCAAATCACATACATGTGATACAGACGTGCTGGAGCCTGTCCAAACTTGTTGACTCATCACCATTAATCACCATTAATAAATAAATTCACGCTAGCAATTTTGTTTAAAAAGTCGGATGAGAACAGTCACGCTGTGAACACACATGCTTATTCCACGTCAGGCCTCGAATCCAATAATTAATGTGTGCAATCATTAGTTCTATTCTGTTTCAGCACTATTTACTCTGCCGAATTTAATTATGAGCCATTAATGTTAATTGCTGATTTAAACAAATCTATAATTTCGTGGAATACTTAGTCGGTAACCACGTTATTAAACGAAGACCAGCAAAATGATGTTATCGCCGTATGCTAAATCCATGTATACTCCTACGCCTACATCAATTGCAGTGTTTATTAACAAATAAGTCTGCGAGACATCATAAACGCGAACCAATGGGTGTTGGTTTCCAGTATTGACAACTACCATTTGGAAATGCAGCTGCGCGATAAGCCTACATGTACGCTGTAGGTTCATTATTATTCTAATGAACAGTTCTCTGATCGTATAGATCAACGTTAAGTAGAAAATCCTCTGTGTTATGCGGCGGTACTGCGAACCACTCTAAAGCCCATTTGCCTAAGGTATTTATGAGAAGGATTAAGCTGCTAAAGCTAACGGAGTGTGCCTTCCATGTCTGAAACCATTATATCCGTAACAGAATGAAGAGATCAAGAGGTGGTCATCAGGAAAATAAGAGACATGTCATTATTGTTATGCCTGAAACACGTATCGGCGCTGACAAACAGGGATCTACGGCTGATGAAACTGCAATGCTGAAAACACTTTCACCTCTCATTACTTCAATGAGAATATTTGGATTATTCTTCTTGAAAGATAAGGAAAATGATGCCAGCAATAGCAATCGTAGCAAGTGGTTTTTGCCGAAGTTTAGCAGCAAGAGTCATGTCTACGCATTTGCGGTTTTGATGGCCATGTGGCTTAACATGATCCGGTTTGCAACAGTCTTTTCTCCTAACGATAAACCAGCCTCGGACCTCATATTTAAATTGATCGTCTTTGTATGGATGCTCATGTGCACTTTGGCACAAACCTCATGCTATCGAGCATGCAGCACTGGAAGAATGTTAATGCTACTTCGAAGCTTCCATTCGAAATTCACTCCGGACTGGTACAAATGCATCCAGAGAAATGTAATCTTGTGTGCAATTGTGGCTTGGATTTTTGCGGCTACTAACTTTGTGTTCGTCGTCTATGTCCACTATTCATGCAACGAAAATGCAATGGATATCACATTGGCTCCAATCAGAACTCTAGTCTTTCCTGACCGCGATATAGTGCCATTCTTCAGAACTCTGTATGTGGTCATTCATTTCTACCTAAACGGAGCTGGGAACTTTCCTTTGATATTCAATCTTTTCATTGCTACAGTCTTTTCCCACCAGTTCACCATCTGCAACCGCAAATTCCGTGAATCCATCGAGAATTCCGTTTCGTTTGAAGAAAGTTTTGAAGATCTGCGACGACAACATCAGATGCTGAGTCGTCTCGTGTCAAAGGCTGATAAATTCATCTGCCTCAGCAACGCGACTTATGTCAGTTGCTTTATATTTCTCGTGATTGCGACTCTGTACAATTTAATATGGAACCGAACCCTTACAAGTACTCCGATTCTTCTCTTAATGTCAATTTTCTGGCTCTCGTGGAGCGTGTTTTTACTATCGATGGTTTCTTTCAGCGGAATAATTGTGAATCACGCGGTAAGTCGATTGATCACTTTACCATTCTGAGTTGATCTTGATGCAGACACAGAAATTTCTAGTAATCTCAGCCGTTCAGTTTGAATTGTTACCGTGAATCATCACAAACGCCATTGCAAGACATGGTTTTAGTACCGGACGTTCAGTTACTTCAACAAATAAAATGAATTGGGCTCAACAAGTCAAAGTGTGACTGTTCATAGGGGAGTGCTAACGTAAGACAATGGCAAGCTCTACTGTATGTCTGTGACCTGAAAATGTAAGATCCAAACAATGGAAAATTACAGATAAATTGTGGCTCATTCGCTACCTGGAATAAGTAATTTCGCGGGGCAATTATTGTCACGCGGCAACAAGCAGGCAAAATAAGTGGCATTATGTCCTCTGACATATCCTTGTCACTGCTATGATCAATTAAAGTTAATATTGATATTAGACGGAAGTCTCTTAAACTTCCATCCTTGTTCAATAATTTTGAAGGAATTATCGTCATCGGTGGAGCTGTTTCTTAGGTTATTCAACGTGTGCTTTGTACTTGTTAAGATCATGGCAATATAGTTGATGTCATAGTTGTTAAAACGGTAAAATAAAAATAAAAAACGGAAAAACGTCGTTTTATTGAAAAAATAAAAACGAAAAAAACGAGAAAAAAACGGTAAAGAAAATAATTTGACTTTGCTACATCTTTTACTGCATTTTAAAATTAAAAACCTTGTTTACACAATTTAATTTTAATCAGCAAATAACATAACTTTATTAGTAAACACCAAATAACAGTAATCTACAAGAATTATTTTCTTTTACATACGTTTGGTTTAAAAAAAAATTGATAAATTAAAAATATTGAAATCTTTTCAAATTTAAATTTGATACATAAGTTCACATAAGTCCATGCTGACATAAGCAATTAAAAAGTAAACTTTGTAAGTATAGAGTGTAGGCTACTTAATTAAAAATTGTAGATCTACTTACAATTCTGACTTATATAAGAACTTAATATGGAGTAATATCCGTCAGTTTATCAGTCAATCAGAGATTACTGAGTACAAAGACAACATTTCGCATTTTGGATAACTTAGAAATTCAAATAACTTTTATAAATTTTATTTCCTGAACTGTGCTGCTTATTTCTCAACTGATGACACTAAATAGTGACGTAAATTAGATGAATCCTTGAAAGGACGGAGACAACGTAAGGGATATCAGACAAAAATAAAATTAAACAAAATAATAGTAACAGACAGTGAATAACTAAATAAAGTTACATATAAAAAATAAAAAACGGAAAAAAACGAGACCAGAAATAAAAAACGAAAAAAACGACGTTTTTTGGAGCAAAATAAAAAACGAAAAAAACGTTTTTTTACAACTATGGTTGATGTTGTCTACAGCGATAGTTTTACAGTTGATATTATGAAACTTTGGTGCCATGCCATTCAATTCTCACTTGCTTCTCCTTCATCTTATTTATTCTCTGTCTTTGTTCTCGTTGGCAGTTGTTTCAAACGTAAATCGTTCTGTGTTTACACAGGCTCATAAAATCTACGCGAGAATTCATGATATTGATTTGAAGAACCTGAACTCGGAAACAATTGGACAGGTATATATAAATGCATTGAAACCTCATTAATGTAGGTAATTTATATTTTCGACCCTGCGCGTTTTATTAGCATTTGATTATAATTGTTCTATGTATAAAATCATGAGATCTAGATCATGACATCATCATACTCTTTGGCAGTGGAAACTTGCTTATTTCGCCAATAAGTTGAATTCACTTGAACTTTATGAATGAGCCCATTACAACGCATCCATCAAACAATCGTGTTCCGCCGTTTGAGAAATAAATGTTCAGCGAAGCAATTATAATTTACTATACGTTGCTTCCCGGCTTCGCAAGGGTTTTCTTTACTTTTATCGTTCCCGCTTGATTTGTGTAGTTAACTTTGGCTGCTTTGGCTGGTGCTTACCAGGTACGCCCGTGTATTTGAATTCGCTCTATCCTCGTTCCAGCTGGATTTGAAAATGTAAAATGTGAACCTTAACTTTTCTATAGCGACCGAATAATTATAGCCTCGACCCTGCTAATTTTTCAATGAATTGATCGGATGAGTCCCAAGTCCCAACCCTTCACCACCGCTCGACCGTTTGAATGGACGCCACGCCATTTAGTATCTTCGTGCAAGAATCGCGCTAGCCCAAGATTTAAATTTCTGAGATAAGCCAGCATCGGGAAGCGAACCGCGATCACCACGCTCTCTATAATATCAACATATGCAGCTCTTACCAATGTAACTAGATGACGTCTTTGGCTTGTCGAAGAAGTCCCGAAATGCCTTTAGAATGCTCTATTTAGAAGACCCTGTGCCGTATGACGTTGTGATAAATCATAAATGGCGGCGTCATTTGCAACGGTAGCCACCACTTCGAAATTTTAAATGTCCATATATCAGCATTTAAAGTAAATTGCGAGCTGAAAATAGTTGCGTTTACCTACAAATTCCGGAAGAATGTTTTGTAAAAATTTCAATTCGCTAAAGCTCCCTTTCGGAGCCTTTAGTGGGATGGACAAACAAACAAACATACAAACAAACACACGGAAGGACAAACTATGAAACTTATAGTATATATAAAGAATTCAGTTTCATGGTCGAATACAGATCGAGATATGACGGACTGAAGTATGCTTAAAACATTTGTTGATGCTTGAATGCTTTTGATATGAAACAAATGACAATTGTCTGGGCTGGAATCGACAGATAGAGTCTAAGTTTCGCTGCAATGCGATTGTTGCTGACATAATTTTATATTGTCTTCTCCGAAGGTATTTTGAAGCTCCTTACCCCACACTTTACGATAGCTCACAGTAAATTCTTTAAGCTCAATATGCTATAGTCGCATAATCGGCGAAACACAGATATCAGGTTGCTGACGAATGCAATGCAGCCTCGTTTCTTTGATTAAAATAAACCTTTTCCAACTGAACATTAAACGAAATATTTAGAATTGTTTTTATTATTTTAGATCAATACATTTCTCAATCGTTTATGTGGAGAACCCATTGGTTTTAGCGTTCTGAAAATCTTTGTAATTGACCGAAACACAATTCTAACGGTAAGTCAGCAAAAAACGTTTTCTCCGTTTCAAAATGAAAGCTACATCTAAAGATTGCACTTCATTTCCGCTGTTTGAAACTTTCTAATCGCACACAAAGACCTAATGACAAATATAACAAATTATTACTGAAGCTAAGACCTAAGTATTTTCTGCAGGTCTATAGTAGGTAAACATGTGCACGGAACGTTGAACGCGCATCTTAAGCTTAACTACAAAGAATTTGTTTAGTAACGATAGCGCAATAGATAACACACTGGCATGGAGAGCGAGAGGTACCGAGTTCGAGCCCCGTAGGAGAGACATGCTTTGTAGGCTGCTATTAGCGCCGTGTATTGCAGGTTGTCTGTTCTGTTAGTAGTTAAGATTTATGTCTTCTGTCATATGTGCTCTTGTGAATTGTTTCAATTGCATAACATGTAAATGTACAGCGCAGTGCGTTTGTCAAGAGCTTCAATAAAGAAAAGATTATTAGTAAGCCTACATGTATGTCACGAAAGTTCTCTTTATCTGGTTTTTAGACACAGTAAATAAGCCGTGTGTGCGTGCGTGCGCGTGTGTGTGTGCGTGGTGCGTGTAACTTTGTGTGTGTGGGGGGGGCCCGATAGCGCATTGGATAACACACTGGCATGGAGAGCGAGAGGTACCGAGTTCGAGCCCCGTAGGAGAGACATGCTTTGTAGGCTGCTATTAGCGCCGTGTATTGCCGTGTATTGCAGGCTGTCTGTTCTGTTAGTAGTTAAGATTTATGTCTTCTGTCATTGCGTTCTTGTGAATTGTTTCAATTACATAACTGTAAACTGTACCGGTTGCGGTTTGTCAACCGGATTGTTTCAATAAAGGAAGAATTATTATTATTATTCTATTAACGTCAGGTCACCATGACCAGATAAGGAATTCTCTGTGATTAACGTACTTAATCATCTTCTCTGATATTGTTCTTCAACGATCCAAGTTGCCTGTTTTTAAAATAGATTTCTGGTCTACTGATAACGTACTTCCTACTGATCATCCAGCTGGTTCCACCGTCGTCTGACAACCACGGGAACCATAATGTTTCAACGCATAATTCCACACTGGCTGGAACACTAACCAGTGGCGTTTTCGAGAATTTTACAACCAGCTTCCTGTAACATTCCGGATCAAGTTCCTTCGTTTCAAGTACAAAATAATATATAAGTAACGACATATAATTTTCTTTAATTACTCTTCATGACCTGTCAAGCTCTGTCCTTTCGTGATTGATTTAGCTAGCTGTAGGTATGTGTCTCGTACATTGCCCAATATTCATAAATCTGCAACTGATTAAATCAGGATGTTTACATTTTATATTACGTTTTCCTCAAAATAGACATTCATGCCTTGTTAAAGTCAGAGTAGAATGCATATTCTCAAATGGAAATGCTCGAATAAAGCACTTGGAATGAAAAGGTATCTCGCTGGTTCTTTTGTATCCTCTCTCAGTTCAACGAAAGGCAATCCAAACGGAAGGGCGGCCAAGTTGAAGTCTCTGCACAGATGATACAAAATATATATAGCCTATATGAGTTTATAATTATGGTAAAGAGAAGTCCGATCTTAAAGCAACCTCACTGCCTTAAAACCAATATCGGAAAGTTTATTATTTTGATTAATAGGCCTTCATAATATTATTATATACCCGGTAGTCTACTATTGTTCCACATCAGAGTAAAATGCGACATCTGAAAATAGACATCACACGGTAACTGAGAAATTTAATTTAAATTCCTGGTTAAATATCACATGCATGTAACTGCACTAATTTATGTAGGCCTATAATATGTTTGGTTGCCAATCAAATACATGCTCGTATAGTTGATTGGCATCCTGAATATTGCGCCCTACTATTTGTTTTATTTTTCAGTCGAAATGTGCAACGCAGAGACTACAAATTGAAACCATTTCATCACCATGGAAATTATTTTTATTATTTAAATTATTCTGGAACTTTGTCACTAATCACTTAGTCAATAGTCCCATAAAGAAGGAAGAGAACATAAGTTAGAGATACTTTTTAATATATTTTGATTTTTCGCGATATCCATTGCTTTGCTGGATTTTCCATGTATAGGCCCTATTGTCCATTCATTTCTTTTTAACCGATAGAGCTGCCTTTTACTTAAAGCTGTATGCTTGTCTGATCCAAATTTTCAAAATGTCTTACCACCCTACCAGCATTTTTGGGGGCATTAAATTTGACCCACACGGGGTATTTATACTGGTCCCGTATGGAAATGTAGGTGCTATGTGGACTACATGAGGGCATGGGGGTGCCGATAGCGCATTGGATAACACGCTGGCATGGAGAGCGAGAGGTACTGAGTTCGGGTTCCGTAAGGCGGATATGCTTTGTGGGCTGCTATTAGCGCCGTGTATTGCAGGCTGTCTGTTCTGTTAGTAGTTAAGATTTAAATTGCATAACATGTAAATGTACAGCGCAGTGCGTTTGTCAGGCGCTTCAATAAAGAAAAGATTATTATTATTTATTATTATGTTAGCAAGACATGCTTGTAATTACTCGGCAAATGAGTTCTGAATGCTTATGCTAACGGTTGAAACAAAGAGCAATTTTGAGACCACCATTAAAGGTGGAAAATGTGAAAAATTCTAAAGCCACATACGTCTAGCGAGATTTATTTTTTAATACTCTATGCTTATAGAAGCGTTTTACGCCTTCGCATCTAGACATTTACACCTTCAACCTCTTTGGCGATAGATTCATCTCCCGTAACATTCCAGTTCAGAAGATATTTTTGCAACTGAGCTGAAGCCTAAGTCTATATCTATATATTATTGTTCCACTGTATATATATATATATATATATTATTGTTCCACTGTATATATATATATATACTAGCAGTTTTTACCCGGCGTTCGCCCGGGTTTTCCTCAGCGCCCGTGTATTTGAATTTAACGACATCTTCGTCAGCGCCCGTGAATTTGAATTTAACGATGTGCACATTTTTCGTGTATCCCTCTGGCGAATTTACGCGCTGGCTTGAAATTGTTTAATTGTAACTCTACGCGATATATACTCCTGCACAGCTAGATTTCAATGGCATTGAAACAGACTATGACCACATCGAAACTTAAAATGTCCAAATATCGGAATTTAAAGTAAATTTTGAGTTGAAATAAAGTTGGGTTGAGATCTATAGAAATTCAAATGAAAACGTTCGTTAAAAATTTCGTATCCCTAAAGTTTTGCATTGGCGAATTTTTAAGTCCGATGACCTATAAATTCAGCCGTGGGCGTGACCACTTCTGATTTGAAATCAACGGTCATCGTGATTGGTTGCGAATCAGAGCGTTGACCTAGATCCTTCGCATGACGTAAGATTGCATATTAATTTAAGCCTTCGTGACGTGAACAAATGGCCATACTATGGGCGGTATTAAGATAGCCTCGTTTAAAAAGTTGTAAATGTAAAATGTCCATATATCGGCGTTTAAATATAAAATTGCGAGCTGAAAATAGTCGCGTTGACCATGACGTGGCGTAATAATGTTTTGTAAAATTTTGTAAATCGCTAAAGCGTTCCGTTTCGGAGCCTTTAGCGAGACGGCAAACATACGGAAGGACAGAAAAAGAGACTTTGGATTATCCATCCTTAATGAGGTCAAAAGCCTGGAGTTACGTCAACTCATTCTGGCCTCTGCACCGAAGACGTGTGAATTGAACCCTGTGCCCACATTCCTCGTCCAAGAGCTCGTTGATGACCTCCTTCCTTTCCTCACCGAGCTCTGTAACCGGTCGATTCAGGAAGCTGAACTGCCTGCGTCACAGAAGCGATCTGTTCTTCTTCCTGTCTTGAAGCGAGATGGACTGGACGCAAGTGATCCTGCGAATTACCGTCCTATCGCTAATGTAACATTCCTCTCTAAAACTTTAGAGCGTATTGTAGCTAACCAACTGTTTGTTTATTTAGACATGCATGGGTTGCTACCTCCCTTACAGTCGGGTTTTCGGAGGAATCATTCCACCGAGACTTTATTGGTTCGCCTTCTTTCGGACTTCTATGGCGCCATGGACAGTGGTCAGATAACTCTATTGGCCCTATTTGATGTCAGTTCGGCATTTGATTCTGTCGACCACTCTATCTTGCTTAAGCGTCTTGCTGTCTCCTTTGGGCTGACTGGCAAACCCTTAGATTGGCTTTCTTACTTTCTCACTGGGCGCACTAACTGTGCTGTTGTTGGGTCCTCTAGGTCCCGTTGGGTCCCTGCCCCTTTTGGTGTACCCCAAGGGTCGGTTTTGGGCCCTTTGCTGTACATCCTTTATACAGCTGATATTAGCTCCCTGCTGCGGTCTAGTGGGCTGCTGCATCAGCTTTATGCTGATGATATACAAGCTTATGTCCACTGCCGTGCGGCCGATGCGGCGGCCTCTGTTGGGCTGATGTCAGTGATGTGCCGTGCTATTGATGCCCTCTCTGGTTGGATGGCCTCGAACCGTCTGCTCTTAAACCCATCCAAAACTCAATTTATCTGGCTTGGTAGTCGCCGACAGCTGGCCGGTGTAGACATGCAACTGTTGGCTGAAACTTACCCTCATGTCACTTTTTCACTTACTGTACGTGACCTTGGAGCGACGCTCAACCAAGAGCTTAGTTTTTCGCAACATGTTAACTTGCTTACGCGAAGCTGTTACTACCAGCTCCGCCAGCTGCGTGTTGTGCTCCGCTCTCTCTCTCATGATTCTGCCGTTGTTCTTGTCCATGCCTTTGTTACCAGCAGAGTTGATAACTGTAGTTCGATTCTCGCTGGTCTCCCTTCTGGCCTAATAAGCCGTCTTGACCGGGTCCTCCGCTCTGCTGCCCGACTTATTGGTCGTATTCCAAAATACGCTTCAGTCTCTGCTTACATGCGCGATGTTCTGCACTGGCTTCCTGCCTCGCAGCGCATCTCTTACAGGATAGCAGCCTTAGTTTGGCGGTGCCTTGCTGGCTGTGCTCCATCATACCTATCTGACCTCTGTCGTCCTGTCTCTGACCTAGCCCCCGTCGGGCTCTGCGTTCCTCGGCCAAGGGAGAGCTCCTTGTCCCCGGGCCCGTTTATGTCTCAAGCAGCGCCGAGCCTTTTCGGTTGTTGGACCCTCAACCTGGAATGGGCTCCCACTTGAGCTGCGCTTGATGCCTCGCAGCAATTTGCCTGCTTACTGCCGCCTTCTCAAGTCTTCTCTGTTTAGCCGTGGCTGGGCTGGGAGCGCCTCTGAGTAGGTTCCTTGAAGGGGCGCTATATAAATGCTCGGAATGAATGAATGAATGAATGAATATATATAATATATATATATATATAGATATATATAGCATTACTGCGTATGCAAAATAATTGCTATTCATGGAGACCCCTACCAGATGATATGGCAATTCTTTTTATATATATATATATATATATATATATATATATATATATATATATATATATTCGTTTAATGAGAAAACAATCTGACAAAAACGCAGAAATGTTTACATAAGAGATTGAGTATAAAATAAAACACAGAAGTAATAATAAGGTATAGTAATAATAATGTAATTAATAAAGTAGCGGCAGCCATAAACAGGCGCCCAGTCCTCATGTAGGACTAGCAAGCAACCTGGAAGGCGCCATCCGTCTGGTTGATGATGGTAAGTGTTCGAGGTAATGGTGTGTTCATGGGTCACCGGTTTATGCTGCAAAGGTGTCGTATTCGAGGTATAACGGTAGACTCAAAGAACATGACGGCGGCAGTGAAGTGACGACTGTAGGTCTTAGAATCGTCCAAAAGGCGTAAATCCACGTGGGTGGCTATGTAGACATTACAGAATCCGTCTAGGTCGAGAAATATCCTCGAAAGAATGTGGTGACTGATGCAATCTTTATTGTCGTATTCAGAAAGCCTACGGAGGACCACGTGGAAAACGAGGCTGTTAGTCGTTAGCAAAAACATGGCGGCAGCCATGTTTGTCGATTGAAAATAAAAATCGTACCACAACGTGTAATTCCTCGCGTCCGACTCAGCAGGCAGCACAGAATCGGGCAAGAAGGTCTTATATCCCCGAAAACAACAGCCTTTGTCAGCAAACGGCATAAAAACCAAGAAAACGTCACATTTCCTCAAAACAATCTCTCCTTAGCATTCATCATGATCGCAGTAGTTCAGCAGTAATAGTTTTGGATTAGTGTTTTAGATCTATGATAAAGACATCAAGCAGAAGCAATCATTGGAGAAATCAGCAACACTGCTCGTGAATTAAGCTGCTCATAACCCAGTGTACTTTGCAACTGAAAATCACTCGAAAGCTGATCTAAGTAATCGATTAGTATCGGACTACTTATGGCTGCTGACGCAATACGTTCGGTAGGCCTACTACATGTACCGGATAATGATTCGCTGTGATGTGTACCGCAGTCCAGTGCGTATAATTATACATACGAATCATATTATGTTATAATTATTATCATCCTGCTATTAATATTATCTCGAGAGCTTTGACGGCTGCAAAAGCATTGATGACATTATCAAAATTAATTCCTTCAGCCGTCTCTCTTTCAGTGGACAGCATTGCCAACTTGGTCAGTCGCGTCTCGCTCATTGTGCACTTTAAATAAGTTTTAGGCCTAATGAGTTTCAGTTTTGAAAACTTCTCTCACAGCTAGCAACATTGACACACAAGCTTATTGTTAAAATATGCGTAGTGCAATGGTACGGATTGGGAGATAGCCTACTCCGCATATCCACACTCGATTATGGATAATCGCCCATAATATAATAGGCTCATATTTAGTAAACATTGCAAAAAAACTACTTCTTTTTCTACAATTCTGTTTAGTGTTTAACGTAGCCCTCACAGAGTGATATCGCCTCTAACGGAGGCATATACGATCAACGGGAGCCAAGCCGACTTGACCAAAGTGACGGTTTCTTTCTTTCCTTCCTTTTCTCACAGTAGCCTGCTCTTAGGACTAGTTTTTTGTTTATAAATAAAAGATTACAACGACGTATTAAAAGGACATAAACAATAGGTCTGCAATTTAGAGTCCGCGGCTCACTTATGAGATAGTTCCTACGCGTTTATGAGATGCCCGCGTTAATTAATTTTTTGACTCTGTAGATGTTGCCCACTTGACCGACATTTTAGCGAAATTTCTTCTTTCAAACTTCCTCCCATTTTCAGTTTGTTTCCTTCAGCTCTGATCTTTCGTTTCCACCTATCTGCGATATTGCACCTCCACCCATCAATCGGAAATCCCAGCTCCAACGACTCTCTAATCAGCGTACTACTTCTGTCCTTGCTTTTAGTTTATTTATCTCTGTTTCTTTTATGATCCGTGTCCAACTTACTCGTTGCCCTGTCTCAGTCTCGTTCCATGATAGGCGTTAGCAAATTAGTTATGCCACTACTATATTAATAATGCGCCTACAGGTCAAACAGGTTAGATAAATGAATATAGCTCAAACAATCTAAATTATTATCCTGCATATATAATTATTAATATGCTACTATTGTCGTCGTTACGCCCCGCATTTCAGCAGCAGCTTAATTGCGAAATAATTGATTTTCTTTGTGCCTTTGGTCGTTAAATTCCTGCTCCAAATGGCCTTTAGCAGAGAATGCTAATGCTTTCGAATATGGCATAATTATTATGGCCATGACAACAACGATGGTAGGCTAATAGCATTCGATTAACTATGCTCGTAGTGTTGTTATTACATGAAGAGCTATAAAGCACATGTTAATGATGATGATGATGATGATGATGATGATGATGATGATGATGATGATGATGTTGTTGTTGTTGTTGTTGTTGTTGTTGTTGTTGTTGTTGTTGTTGATGATGATGATGATGATGATGATGATGATGATTATGATGATGATGATGAATACGACAATTTCTATAGCGCCGTAACACGGCACATGCCGTTACAAGGACGCTTTGACAAATTCAACACTATAACTGAACAGTCAGCAAATGCACTAGACACATGGCAAATGCATATATAATGGAATAAACATCTCGTGTAATTGTTCATGGAAAACCTCGTCGATTCAATTCGTCGTTCTGTTAACACTGACGACTGTCAGTCTGAGCAGTTGAGGCATTTTACGTGACAAATTCTCGGTATACGACTTTATTATTTTAATGTTGATCAATAGGACAGGCAAATGTTTTCGATTTGTCGCTATAAATATGTCACTTTTCGTCTGAGGCTGGGAACTGAAGATGAGTATGTTCATTGAGCTGAAAGAGATATTATTTTAGGCGAAAGAATCAAACGGCCTGATGTGTCCAACTAGCGATTTGTCGCCATTAACGCTGTATTCATCGCTTATATCAATTTTTCCAGCGAGGCAAATACGATGAACATTGCATTGGCGCCAATCTGGACTATCGTAAGTCCTAATTCCGCTAGGGTACTCGCTTCGAAATGCATTTATCTACACAAACATTTTTACAGAACTGGGTCAGGTTTACTCTTTTATGGCATTATTTTAATCTTTACATTGCTACAATCTTTTCCCACCAGTTCACCATTCACCATCTA
The DNA here is from genome assembly GCA_020284085.1 of Aporrectodea caliginosa. Classification (NCBI taxonomy): domain Eukaryota; kingdom Metazoa; phylum Annelida; class Clitellata; order Crassiclitellata; family Lumbricidae; genus Aporrectodea; species Aporrectodea caliginosa. Next base: position 469,996 of record JACEVL010000522.1, read on the forward strand.
CAACCGCATATCCGTTGAGAATTCCCAGATTTAAACAAAGAGAGCTTTGAAGATGCTGAGTCGTACCAACTCTAGACGTAGCCTATATATATGAGACTGGTACTCTGTTGAATCGAATGAAGCGGGGAGTGGAGGCCCTGATGCAGATTGACTCCGGAGTGTTGATAGTCCTGGATGACGATTTTAAAGACCTCCGTATTAATCATCTTTAGTTTAATTAATTATTCTAGACATTAAATTAATATGATTCACATAATATTATCTACTTAATATGAAATATTATGAACAAAGTAACATATCCATTTAGTTAACATCTTATGCCATAACTTATAAAATGCACCTGACACAAATCTATGGCACAGCAACGTCTATACGGTCATTTTCAGGTGTGAGACGTTATGCAAAGGAAAAGACAGTTTTCATTGCAGCATTATCGTTATGGACAGCTTCATCAAATTTGTATAGGCCATTCCGATGGCTAATCAGAAACCTTTACTGTGGATAAAGCAATCGCGAAAGCTGCAGTTGTACAATATGGGGCTTCCCGACAAATAATAACTGATAGAGGAATACATTTTTGGAAATCATTATTGACGAATAATTATGTCAACTGGTGGGAATAGGCAAGATGCTGACTTCAAGTTATCCCAAAGGCGTCTCAAGACTTGATCATTGAAGACCCCAGAACGAAGATACACTTCGTACTAATATGGCAACTTTCGATGGTTTATCGGTGCCCTGTTTGGCAAGTGACCTTTGCAAGAATTGTTAAGACGGCCAAACTCTGAACTCTGTCGTTCTCTCAGTTGCCTTCTGCCAGACTGCAGCTGATACCTCAAAACTCAACTGAACCATAAACAGCACTCTGTAAACTCTACTCAAACTGCCCAAAAACTCTGCCGTCATGGATATATATATATATATATATATATATATATATATATATATATATATATATATATATATATATATATATATATGGACTGCATTATACACAGGCTCATCCAATTCTGCATGCCATGTCCTATATGGCTTTGCGAGGTCTTGTCGGGCGGTTGAGGGCGGTCTCACGAGAGTAAATTAATGAAGGATGACGCCTGCGCTATATAACCTACACTAATTAATTGTGAGTAAAGGGAACGGAACGGACTGCATCAGTAGTACACTCGATAAATGGCTCAACTCCACAACATACGATTTAGAATTACAACCTGTTGAATTCGAGGATAGGGTCTTGGCCTGATAGCCTACCGGACGCCTATGCGTTTTCAGCAGCTCAGTACCGCGAGTGATGATGAACGACCCCCTCCCCCATATGCTCATCCGATCAGTGGCGTCCAAACGGTCGCCACCTGGGATGGGAGAACAAACCCCCAACTCTGTCCGACTTATAAAAGAGACTGACGTTCTCACTCATAACTGTAAATTAATGTACATCAGCATAGTACATTACAAAAGTTACTACAAGCAGGCAGCAGCAACTGAAATAAGAAGTTACTATACTGTAAATGTTCGTTAATACTGTGTTCTGACCAGTAACGACTACAGAATAAACAATAAATATCGCAGCTAACAAAGCACCAGTCACCAGTGAGTCAGTGACCGGTAGAATGGTATAATAACTTAATTCTAAGCGTCTATGCAATGCAATGGGTATGGTAATGGACCTAATGGTACAACATAAGCAAACAATTTAAAGTTTGCAGCTTTGTAATGTAATGTAATGTAATTAGTAATTTATATAGCGCCGCTCACAGCCGAGGCCAATCAGTAGGCCTAGTGCTCGAGCTTTATTCAAAAGAGTGTGTAGGCTACATGAATGTGCACCAAATCTATTTGAATTTAATATCAGTTTGGTAGGATGACTGACCGCGGACAGCGGTTGATAAAGGAATATGAAACTATGATTGCACAATAATGAATCAAAAGTTTTGATTCTTTATTGTACAAACCGCAAAGATGTTAGTATTATAAAAGTAGTTCTGCATTGCTTCTGGTCAGCCTCAGTATTATCACAGTAGGCCCTAGGGCCTAATAAGTACCCTATTCATGGCACTTGCAAAACAGACAATGCAAGTTACAGTATAGGAAAGTAAATCGGCACAGTTTTTCAACAACCCTAATATCAGCAGTAGACCTATTAGCTGCAGATTAACTGCTTTCTCACCACTGGCTATATGGCAGCTAAGTTGCTAATAATAGTATCGCTAGGCATATTATCAGCCAAATAGCATCTTATATTGGCTAGTAGGCCAACAGTTAACTTTCTTAATGCTACAGAGCTCTCTAATGCAGCGATTGCCTACCATTTAATTTTGTGATGAACTTCTAACGCAAAATAATGTTTCAGAAAAGAACTGGACAAAGAATTTAAAAAAAATTAAGCTAAATTAAAACGTGGTGAATTTAGATACGTAGAAAAAGTGTACAATTCTAAATTATTATAACTCACCACTAAGAAAATTCCCGTTGCTGGTAACCGAAATAAAATATTACGCCAAACAGCACTTAAGCTAATAATCCGAATTCTCCCCAGAGATTGTCTGAAGGCCTATAGACTGCCTTCTATAGGTGTCGAGAATTTCTGTTTATGTTGAATGTTGATGCTTAATGATTACAATTACTCTCAACACGTACTAGTCAAGAAACAGTAAAATTCCCTAGTCTGTGATATAATGGATATCACATTCAACAACCAGTTACGCCCCAACACTCTACGACTTCTCCTCTAGCATTGAAAGGCAGTTTTGCAGCATACTATATATAGCTGCTCTTGTCCATTACAGGGATCTGCAGCCATGCTGGCCGGAAATCTAATAGGAAACATCTGCTTCATTAGCTTTACAGAGGGACCAGTGTTTGAAGATATCATTGAGGTATACCTATACGTGCACAGCAATTGTCTAACGGGTCGTTAGATATTTGCTACAAGGCTTGCTTCGCCCTTATACCAGAGGTCCATGCTACCTTAATCATCTGTCGCCTTCATCACCTGCCATGACGGTTGGGGGGAGCTTCGGCTTGGCATCTTCAGTAAGCGTGACCTGAAGTGATAAGAAGTGTGTTCAACCACTGATGTCTCTGAGTTGGAGGGATCCTGAGGTGTATTGGTATAACATGTGTTTTCGATATCATGTATGATACATAAATATATTAATTTTCGTACTGCAGGCCGTTATATTAACGGAAATCAACAACCCCCCCAGTTTATGAACAAAAACGTCAAACCCCCCACTTCTCGAATCGGTGGGAGATCGGTCTCCCAACCCCCCCATTGGTAGACGCCACTGCATCCAAAGTTCAACCCGGTGCCGTCAAAATCCGTTGGTCGTCAACACCAATTAGACATCATTCATCTTTGGCGTTCTTACTCCGGCCCTCTTAAGTCCTAACTGGACTATGCGATTGTCCTTGCTAAATGACTTAAATCATGCCAATGTGGTGTTCAAGGGACACTCTTGTGATGCTTGGACAGAAAAACACTTTACCACTGAAGCATAATTATTATAGATTATAGAATGCATAATAACGCTATGCTAACTATGCTAGAGTCACGATGAAAACTTATGTCGCCGCATAAAAGAAGAAGAAGTCGGGATGAAAATAATTTCTGAGGTTTTAAGTAGATGCGTGGTAGTGTGAGGAAGTATGGCAACGGAATGACTGAGGAGCTGCCGTGTTCGGCGGTGTCTGTTGTGCAAGTGCGCGTGGGTGAGAGGAGTTGGGAAATATGGAAGGCGAGGCAGCCGAGAGAGTAGGAAGAGGAGGAGGAGGCGGAGGAGGAGGAGGAGGAGGAGGAGGAGGAGGAGGAGGAGGAACATTGATGGATATAATGCGGCAGATGAAGATGATCGGTGGGATTAAAGTAACGGCGGTGCGGAGGCAGAAATTTGAAAAACAAAGGGTTCAAACAGAAGGAAAACAGTCAGGCATTAAGTCGCTGAGACAGATTATCAAAATTAGAAGGGACTCACTTCCAACTCCAGAAACGGATCCACGCCGAAGACCAGGATCGATGTCTCAAAGGAGACGCCGAACGTAAACAGATTACATTCTGAGAAACTGTACGGCGCATCTGCTGGCTGCCCACGTGACCCAACTGAAACCATAAGTGACCACAGGAAACCACATGGAACCATAATTTATGAAATTAGAAGCCAGAAACAAATTAGGTAAACCATAGTAATATAGGACACTGGATCATTTTTCTTGATGATAGCACAATTATATCTGTGAAGAGTAGTTATCACCTGGATTGGGCAGTTTGTCAATCTCTTTTCTTGGCTGCTATATACTATATTTATTCTAAAAGATTTTTCGTGTTGTCTCTAATATCGCGGGGGCTGTTTGAAGAGCTTATAATTAAAACAGATTAATTTTATTTATGGAAAATACGTCACATCTATTTGTGTTCTTGGCTATGCTACAATCTCGTAGGTTGAGGACGCATACAATCTCCTCACTGATAAGCACACGTTCAACTGTCGCACTCGTCCCTCGAGCAGCTAAAACTGTGACTGCCACTAAGTGTAGTCGTGACAGTAAAATTGTCTGTTCTGCCCAGAAACCCAAGCAGGGTAGCTGAACAGTCTTATGCTGTGAGCTGTTTGTAGGCACAGTACATACTACACATCACGTGCTGTGAGCTGTTTGTAGGCACAATAGACACACATAATTATACTGTAGTTGTTTATAGGCATCATGTGTTGAAAGATGTTTGCTGGCTTCGATACCTTACAAATAATTTTAATTTAAAAAAAATAAAGCTTTCAAAAAACCGATTTAAAAGCGGCCAGTTTCAAGAACTTTGAAACAAAGGAAGAGCATCCTGCTTGGAAACAGGAAGTTGCCGCATAAGTCGGCATTTAATGCACTATTTCTTTTAGAAGAATTATCCACTTTAGACGAGTAAGTAAGAAAGTAAATCATATTTCTGCGGCGAGATGACATCGTGTCTAGGAAACCATGTCAGCGAGTCAACTTCTAGTTCATAGCTTTCTAGTATGAGACCAAGTCCGAGTCGTGACAGTCTGAGTCCTCGACAACTCGGTCACGAGTCGTTCTCGAGTCCTTGGTCGGATTCGTGTAGGCTACTACATCACTCAAAATGGCTAGACCTCAGTCTCTTATTTTAAAACATATTAAATCTGGAAAATGAAATAATAGACACTGAAATTAAGCTAAAGTAACCAAATAAATTTTATTAAAATTTAAATTAACTATAATTTATTCACTTTTAATTGCTGAAAAAGATCCCGGAACGCCGTTCCGGAGCGTTCCGTGTGAAAAAGGAACTTATAATAATAATAATTTCTTAATTCATAAAGTTCAGCAACTCAGTTCTGCTGCTGCCCGGTGCAATGTCAAGATAATACTCGTAACGAGTGTATCTTGACATCGTATTGAATGATCGGAGCAGCAGCAGAGCCAGTCGTCACTCGTAGCTAAGATGTATTGTTTGAGTCGTGTTCGAGTTTCACTGCAGATAATACTAGCAAACCAGACATTTGTTTAGATTGAAATAAAGACTAGAAAGTATGTTCAATTTCCAAGAACGCCATAAGGTAAACAAATTTCTTTGTTTGACATTAAAACACTCCAATGGCAAGTGAGCCTCTAAAAACCGTTTGAAGCTGAAGCAGAATAGGCCTACTGTCATTTGCTTATGTTAAGCCAACAAATTTCCAGGGTACTATAAATACTAGTGTGTTTATGTGTTGTGTACTATAGGCCTACTACTCTACATGTAATACTGCTAGAGTGGTTTTCTCTTTTCCCAAAAAACTGCACTGGCGCAGGTGTCTAACGGACCATTAAAATGAATAATTGCAGATGAGAGTAAACTTATAATTATACCATTTGTTGCACTTGAATCAGCTTATCTTCATTGCTCTAGAGTCTAGAAGGTCCTAAATTGCTGACCAGGACACAATTAGCAGACACAGTTTAGAAATGTTACACAAACCAAGCACGAAGGATTCAATCGGATTCAATCCGAAGCGGGAAGCCATGTAGTAATGGTGTAGTTTTACTAAGTATTCAAGAAACAAAACATTTGGAAATTTGATATTTTGAAATTTGAAAGATAATACTGGAGAGAAGCCATTTAGTTGAACAAATATAATATTTGTGCAAATATTATATTAACAGTGGATTATACTACTGATATCATGTATTACAATAGTAAATAATATCATTATATTATATAATAGTAAATAATTGCATTATATATTATAACAGTTCATATGATATTATAATATCTGCAATAACTCAAAACTGTTTTTTATTTCTCTGGGAGAAAATAAATCCTGGGGGAATTCCCCCAAAGGTGCCTAGATTAAACACTGGTTAACGTTTTGGCGTAAACTAGTGATACGATAAAAAAAACTGCTATACTAGGGCCTGTGTGATTGCGAAGTTGTGTCTACTAATTCTATCATGATATAAGTTTGTGAAATCAACTAAACTGTGCACACTGCACTACATAATGTAACAGGTGGTTCCATACATAATTACGAATGTACGACAAATCAGAAATCAAAACGCATGTGTTTATTTGTTAATCTTTTAATATTCTTTTAATATATTTTTGCCATTTGGCCCATTAATAACTAAAAATGTCCTTAATTTTAAATTAAATGTTACAAAAAGTCGCCCTGCCTCAGTCAAAAGCTAAGATCGAGATCACACGGTTTCTTCCTCCCAGCCAAGGTTGATCATAATTTTATACTCCTGCGTATTATTTAAAAATAGCTACCAAACACATCATCTTCAATCTATACCTCATTCGTCACCTCAACTTACATTGTCAATAGTCTAATTCTCTCGACCCATTGAGTAATTAACTGCGAGAGCTGTGATAATTTTTGTAATCTTTACCCATTTAGTAACTAACTGTCAGTGCTGAGACAATTTTTACTGCGTGATTTCTGACTAATATTTGTTACAATTTGCGCCCATTCAGTATGATACCGAGAATAAACGAAATTTACTGCTTAATGGATTCTGTTGGGCACCACTCAGACCCCTTACCGGGTTATCCTGAAAGCGCTCGATAATGTGGGCCTGTGCGACCCTGCGTGTGGGACTTTTGCAGAAGCTTACGTACGTATAGGGCTTTAGTGGAAGCGTATGAGGCTTTAGTAGAAGCGTGTGGGGCTTTAATAGAAGCGTATGGGGCTTTAGGAGAAGTGTATCGGGCTTTAGGAGAAGTGTATGGGGCTTCAGTATAAGTGTATGGGGCTTTAGGAGAAGTGTATGGGGTTTTAGTAGAAGTGTATGGGGCTTTAGGAGCAGTGTATGGGGCTTTAGGAGAAGTGTATGGGGCTTTAGGAGAAGTGTATGGGGCTTTAGGAGAAGTGTATGGGGCTTTAGGATAAGTGTATGGGGCTTTAGGAGAAGTGTATGGGGCTTTAGGAGCAGTGTATGGGGCTTTAGGAGGAGCAGTGTATGGGGCTTTAGGAGAAGTGTATGGGGCTTTAGGAGCAGTGTATGGGGCTTTAGGAGAAGTGTATGGGGCTTTAGGAGAAGTGTATGGGGCTTTAGGAGCAGTGTATGGGGCTTTAGGAGAAGTGTATGGGGCTTTAGGAGAAGTGTATGGGGCTTTAGGAGCAGTGTATGGGGCTTTAGGAGAAGTGTATGGGGCTTTAGGAGAAGTGTATGGGGCTTTAGGAGCAGTGTATGAGGCTTTATGAGAAGTGTATGGGGCTTTAGGAGAAGTGTATGGGGCTTCAGTGGAAGCGTATGGGACTCTAGTAGAAGCGTATGGAGCCTCAATAGAAGCGTATGTGGCTTCAGTAGAAGCGTATGGGGATTTAGTAGAAGCGTACGGAATTTCAGCAGAGGCGTATGGGGCTTTAGTTACTGTAGAAGCGTATGAGGCTTCAGTAGAAGCGTATGAGGCTTCAGTAGAAGCGTATGGGACTTCAGTAGAAGCGCATGGGGCTTTAGTAGAAGAGTTTGGCGTTTCATTAGAAGTGTATGGGGTGTCAGTAGAAGCGTATGTGGCTGTTGGTTGAACGTATGGTTTAGCTGTCGCATAGGAGGATTGAACGCTATTTGAATAGTTCGGCTGAGTTTGGTACTCCAGTGTTTCTTTGTAAGAGTCATCCGTAGCAAAGTTTTGGTTGTCCGAATAATCGTCGTATTCTGTAAACATAAAACAGAAAACGCACAGCAATCCTTAATAACAAAAACCACAATTTGTTTGAAAATCACGATATTAGCCATACATAAAATCAGAATTATAAAGACTTACTTGAATATATATGTTTTACAAAGTTAACTGAAGAACCAAATAGACTGCAAAGAAACAAAGAATGGGTAACAGCAATTCTTCGGCCGTCATAAGAACCATTTGCAAAGAATCTTCGAGTGTGCATAGATTCATGAGTTCAAAATGAACCCAATGCCCTTACAAAGTGCATCGTCATTGAAGAGAAACCACGTTATTGTGACTTAAACTTATTTTTAACGAAATCCAAAATCGATTTCGCTTAAAAAATGCTAAATAAATAATAATAATTATTTGGTAGTGGTAGTAGTCCAAAATGGTTTCCAGTCTTTAATAACATCTTACGATTCTGACCATGGCCATTGACGTCAACATTAACGTACGTCACATTACCATTGACGACCAGAGGTACATGTAGGCTACTCTCTGCAGTGAAATATGGGCAAGATCATGTAGGCCAAATCGTAATCGGAAGCTCGGGATTTCTATAGCGCTACGGGATACTTAAAACTAAGCGCGCGGGGTACCAGCTTACCAGCAAGAAAAAGAGGAGGAGGAAGAGGAGGAGGAAGAGGAGGAGAAAGAGGAGGAGGAAGAGCAGGGGCGGACCCAGAGGGGCGATTGGGGCGATCGCCCCCCAAGAGTCTAATAATTAATTTAGGCCTATTAATTTGAGCATTTGATTGCTATTTGTGTTGATTTTGAAAAATTAATTTTATATATACACACACAGCACCTATATTATTACTCTATTATTACCCTTAAAATAATTTCCCTCTGATATGACAAATGTGTACCGTAGAATGGAGTTACTTTTGTCCACTGGATGATTTTGGGCCAAACTGAAAAATTAGTTTTTCACCTTCTGTCCTTCCGTAGATACCAAGTGGTTTCGAAATCGACGACGTTTATTTTGTTATTCCCATGTAAATTCGACTCCATTTGAGCATATTTTAGTATTCCTCTGTATACCAACTCCACTTTAACGTACATGTACTTTATTCAAATTATATAAAACCTAAGAAACAATAATTTGGATTGGTGAACATAATTCTTTACGTTAGGCCTAATAAAAGTTAGACCAATTAAAAAGTATTCTTTGCATAGGCCTAAATAGAAGTCGGATTAATTAAAAATAATTCTTTGCGCAAATAGAAGTTGGATTGATGACAGTAATCAGTAAGCCAAAAATCACTGAAATAATAAAATAAGCTAAAATGGAGTTGACCATCCATAATAATTGAATACGCTATTAGATCTACTCAGAGTTGCTGAAAAAAACAAGAATAATATTCATTCATTCATTCTAATCGAACGTTTAGTGTAGACGAAGTGTCGTAGACGAAAAGTCTGTACACGCGTTGTCGCGGAATCTGTGACGCCTAGGTCACGCACAGAAGTAATTAACTGTTATGATATATAAAATGGAGTTTAACCGTTTCATGAATAACAATCGGTAAACATGTAGCCATTATTTTACCAAATTTTCGTTCTTTTCATTGTAAAAATTACTGAAATATATTCCGAAATGCTTGTAAGCCTAAAAGAATTCGTCTAATTCAGCAATGCTGACCAGTACCAGTCAGCATTGCATCAGTTGAGAGGAACTTCTCTTCATTTGATAAGTCATTTTTATTATAATTCCTTTGATCTTGGAAACAATTTTATGTTAACACGGTTAATACAAATGAACTATTAATTCTTCAAACAATAATTTTCGTAAAGAACCATAATACTTGATATTACATTTAGGCCTACTTTTGCAGTTGGCTCTTATCGGCAAAAATCTTGGTATAAAATTGTTTAACTTTATATTGCGTTTGATATAATTAGACTAAATCGCTCATGGGAGCCCACAGAAATCGCCCCGTACAAAAAAGTCTAGATCCGCTCCTGAGGAAGAGGAGGAGGAAGCGGAAGAGGAAACGGAAGAGGAAGAAGAAGTGGAAGAGGAAAAAGAAGCAGAAGAGGAAGAGGAGCAGGATAAGGAGAAGAAGTGCGCGAAGAAGAAAAAGGAAGAAGAAGAAAAAGAAGACGATGAAGAAGAAGAGACAGCCAAGCGTATGAAGTGTTAGCGACTTTATTTTTCATAGCCTGGGCATATGAAGGTAGGTGGTAAACCCCTCCTTCGCTGTTTCATCTTCCTACCGACAGCGTGCGGTCATTGCGCTTATTATAGGTGAGTTGGCCAGAGGACGCAGGTGGGGAAGAAATCTCGACTCCAAATGCCTTGGAGTTGCACCTCAACATCTTAATTGTAGTCTAGAACGCTAACTACTAGACTATCGCACGCATTCGTGTCTTATGAACACCACAGTACTCCAAGAATTTGGTTTTAAGACCTATATTTATTTAGTGAAATAGAATTTGATGGATGTCGTATTTAAAATCTAAAACTCAGCTTAATATAGGCAAGCATAGAACTGGATTCGTACATTCATTCAAACAGTCATTCATTCTGGTGACTTATATAGCGCCCAATCGGGAAAACTACTCAGGAGCGTTCCTAACCAGGGCCACGGCTAAAGAGAAAAGATCAAACCCAATTTGATTGGTCAGAGGTAACAAGCGCAGCTCCGACGGGAGGTTATTCCAGATGGAGGGCCTGCAACCGAGAAAGCTTGGTGTTGCCCTAGCAGCCAAGCGAGCCCGTGGTACTAGTAGTTCCCTTTCGTCGCGGAGCGAAGCGCAACATCTAGAGGGCCATGGCCCGACGCGCTACAACGTCAGACAATGGGCAGCAGAGATCACTCAGGTAAGAATGGAGCACAGCCAAGGATACAGCGTCAAACCAAAGCAGCAATCCGATAGGAGATCCATTGAACCAGGCGCAGGTTCGAATTCAACCTTTAACTGCACGGGAGCCACAGGTGACCCTGCACCTCCAATCACTTCACTTACCCCATCCGCAGTCGACTACAATTCCAACACCAGTAGGTAATGTAATAAGATCATATAGCACCACCTCTAGGAAGCTCCTTTCCGAGCTTCCCAACCAAACCCAATACACCGCTGACGAGTGAGTCTCCATACTATCTACCGAGCAATGAAGCAATGTAATGGTTGATCAATTATTTGGTTTACAAACACCTCTGATAAACGCAGGTACTAAAATTTACGTCCTAATTCCATAAATTGAAGTTACAATGAACAGTTAAATTAACCATAGCGTGTGAAGTTAACGACGAAGATAATTAGTTTATATTACCCTTTCCGTACGATGCTACCTTTGCATGGGCGCCTACAATGGAAAGGCAGCGAATTTTAAACCACGAATAGCAGAAAGATTCATATTAATTTGGAAGTACTTATGAGACCGATTTACAATTGTAAACTGCTAATTTTTTAAAAATTAAAATATCAAATACTACCATGTAATCTAAGACCAAAGTATAGACCTAGTTGATTTTTAGATATCACAGTGAAATATATCGCCCTAAATATGTCGCTGAAATCGCCAGCCAACCCATTTAGTTTGTTAAGAATTGCAATGATAAAATCGACGATATTCCTTCATCTTGTAGACTGAAATTGCATCGATTTAGGCGAATTTGTAAATGCTCTATTTTATTCTCACCAATCAATGCAAGGCACATCATTAGGAAAATCGTCCCGAACATTTTGAGAGCTTTTCAATATGCCTCGAAATGTTGTCTTTCCCCAGATGCCGTATATTTTTGTGATTAGCTAAACAAAAACAAAACGAAGAACTCCCACTGATTGACGTACAAATTTATTACAAGCACTGAGATAGATCATATCAAAGGAATCAGATTTTTCACAGCATGTGAATACAAATCTATGAATTTTCTGAGCGCCAAATAGAAACCGCGTCAGAGAGATCAGTTTATACATCGGCTTTAAACCAAATCTAGTCCGCAAGAACCAGGCTGTTTGGTCGGTTTCCGTGTCAGATGGGGATCAAGCCGAAGAGATACAAACGATGATACGGTGGAAATACTTGGTAGAGGTGGTGCAGGAGCAGAACTAGGATAAAATAGATTGAAAAGTTTGGCTTTCAGGCTTGAATGGAAAGCTGTAGGAGATAAAGCAAGCGGGGAATGATGAGTTTGACAGCTGAAAAAGGGATGAGCGAAACTGCGTAGATCTATCGGTAGTTCGTTTCAAAGAACCCGTGCGCGTAGATTAATAATAAAATAGCGGTTGCAGAATTTGAGAGAGAGAGAGAGACAGTAGGAGACCGAGATGGAGATAGATATGATGAGAGAGAGAGAGAGAGAGATTTGAGAGAGAGAGAGAAGACATTGGATGACCGAGATGGAGATAGGTAAGCTATGAAGGAGTAGACCTGGACGCTTGGATAGTGAAATAACTCTATCATGTATGTATTTGGTATGTAATGTATGTATGTAGATGTATTATGTATGTATGAGCAATGAGAGATAAGATATGGGGGACAATAATTGTATTGCATGTAATTACTACTATGACTGATCTGCTAGTGCGTGAAAATTCATACAGATTTATGAATAGGACTAAGGCAAAGCTGGAGTGAAGGATTAGGCCTAAAGTATGGCTATGGTAGAAGGCAGAACATTTGCGCCCCATGGTAGGAGTTTGGAAATATAATAAGATGGAATGAAATTATATCGCAATTTAATTTTTCCTGCTTGACTGACCATTCAGGTCCTATCGCTGAAACATTTATGCAGTAACATAATCTTTATTTTAATAATCAGTTACTTACGAGAGCTGTTGCTAATTTTTCTGGGAAATATTTGAGAATCAAAAAAGTCTACATAGGCCTTTAGCAATAATATTATTGACGAAAATCGAATAATCTTCAAATAAATATTGAGAATAAACTTTATTTTTCAAGTTAATTTTGTAGAATAGGTTATTGGCGCAAAATAAACAGTTTTTGATAATGTAATTAACTATTGACCTATCTACAGATGATTTTCACTCTGCTAGCAGATTTTAGCTTTGTACATACTTACCACTGAAGCCGAAACAAGCCGCATACATTTGACTAGAAATTCGGTGAGTCTTTTATAGTAAGAAAAGTCACGTCGCAGAAGTCGACAAACCCAAGGAAACACATTGTCTCGGCAGAAAATCATTTTCAACAGACATTCTACGAAGTGTCTAAATGTCTTGTTCTTTTCAGCATGGATCGGAAAAGGTTATTTCGTAGGTCGTACTGATATTTCGCACCATATATCAGCTCATTGATTCTGTCATTGATTCTTTTACATTTCTAACGAAGATGAATAACGAATTTGTCAATTTCTTTAATCGGCCCAACAGGTTGGTATGTCGCATTCGCATAGGTCAGCCACGCGCGCATAGGACATAATATTATATAATATCTATGCATATATATGTGTATATAATTATTTTAGTCTGAAATATGTATAAATATATACATACAATTTATATATATCTTCAACATAAACATTAGCTTAATCGTTAATGACGTACTTGTAGGACTATGTATTAAAATGTTAAACTGAATTAAATTGATATAGAAACTGATGCAAGAGGCGCAGAAGAAATGCAGCCGTTTACGCCCATATATAAAATATTACAATATAATTATTATGGGCCTATAACCCCATAATTTACCAGCGATGCATGTAAACGGTTCATCTTAGTTAGTGCTAATTAGGCCGATTATTGCAATTAGTTCTATCCTCATTATTATAATTGATCATTAGTTTAAGCAAATTCTTCTAGCTAATTATTCGAATTGTGCACAGTACGTGAGTTCGTGTTCGGTTACGTATTGCTTCTTTGTGATTTCTTCGTTCTAAGTTCTCTCTTTGTGTTCTTAGTTCTAAGTTCTCTCTTTGTGTTCTTCGTTATAAATTCTCTCTTTGTGTTCTTCGTTCTACGTTCTCTCTTTGTGTTCTTCGTGCTTCTTAGTCACCGGATGCCCAGAACCGGAAGTTCCTCCAGGTACCTACATGACACGTGACGGCGACCGAGCGTTCTTCTATTGCAGTCAACCTCACCGCCAGCAACACACGTGGAAGATGTCCTGCAGGGGCACGGAGTGGATTGGCCATCCAGGACACTGCATCGAGACCACAAGTAAGTATGTAAAAACAACACCAGTTACTATGCATACAGAGCACCTGCTATACGACACATTTAAAATCATGCGCAAATTAAATATTGTGATTATAAAAATCTGGATTAGATACTCCATAAAAGAATTAAAATGAACTGTTGAGTTTAGAAGTTGAGTTCTGATATTCGGACATTCAGATGGACCAATGTTAACGCATGATCGAAACCAGAGGGGTTCTGCGTCGAATCTAACCCTGTGACCATTAATTCACTAAAAAACGGTCGTCATTTAATGTGGATAGATGTCTAACAAAGCCAAGTCGCAGCTCATTGCTACAGAATTATCTATAGTTGGCAATTATCGCGTCTCTCCTGCAGCCCTGCTTTGTTTCATATATCCTGCTATTGTTTCACCATTTTGCAATTATCACAAATTATGCCCTGAATTAACTAGTTTCGATGACACGTGCAAACGCGACGGCTGAGGAGGGTACAAGAGAAGCATTTCCAATGTCATCAGCAGATTTTTGCGGAAGCTGCCCTGAAGCACGTGCACCTTCTTTCGATTGGCATATATTGTATCGCGTTCTGCACGCAATAACCTCCCGTCTCACCTGTTATCGATGGTCTTGTTCGTTTTCTTGACGTCATTATCTGTTTTACTTATATTTTTAACTTAGGAGGCGTTCAGTTATCAATCGCCAAATTACATCCAATAAATCGATTATACAATGCACTCTTGAATTATACATTGTAATTACTAAGTACATGGCGAAATTGACTGAGTTTGTACATGTAGCTGCGACTGCTGTTGCTGCACAAACGCCAACTTAAGTACAGTGTAGTAACTACTCGTAAACGATCGTTCACACAATAAGGAGGAGGAGGAGGAGGAAGAGGAGGAGGAGGAGGAGCAGCAGGAGGAGGAGGAGCAGGAGGAGGAGGAGGAGCTGAAAATGAGAGACAGACGACGATGATGATGATGGTGGTGATGACCAATTAGTCTTTCAACGTAATTGGTCTTTTGTAATTCTTAGGCAACAATCAGAGACGGCCCCTAGACGATGTGACCCATATTCTGTCTCTCTCTCCGATTCAGTGTCCGCGCTGTAGTCGGGAGCGCCTCTGAGTAGAAATCTTGAAGGGGCGCTATAACAAATGATCATATCATACATACATACATACATACATGTACGAAGACCTGTTGCCAGACGTCTAACTATAGCTCACACGTATATAGGCTTATTTAAGTAGCACTAATAGCGTTATGGTTGTATAGCTATGGGTTTAGTACGAGTTTGGGGCTGAATTTGGAAAGACAAGCTTTATAACCAGTATGATGAAGGAGGAGGATTGAATTAATATGGCTAGCACAAGTTGTAGGAAGTAATGTAACGTCGCCTGTCCCTAGTGGAACATAAGATAGGCGGTCATTTTCTCGTTCTGCGGCCCCTTGATCCACTTATCAGTGTTATCACTAAGGAAGACCTGCACAAGCCACAAAAGGTCCAAAACTTTCTTATTAGTGCCATAGCAAAGATACCTAATTATCACCATGTTATATTCATTACACCACTGAGCATAGAATCCAATTTAAAATTCGCCGTAGTGTTCATAAAGTATTACATTTTAATCAGCTGACTTAGCCTATCTTTGTTCTATGCTCACCCCTCATACTGATAAAAAGCTGCACGCCATCAGTGGGTAGAACGGTGAATATTGCTCTGCCTGAACCCGAACACTGCTGGTCGTTCGGGCTTTCTTGGCGGCTCGTCGAAAGCTCTGGAATTCGGTGACCCGACAATTGCGCGCAGGACAATTGCGCGCCGACAATTGCGCGACCCGACAATTGCGCGCAGGACAATTGCGCGCCGACAATTGCGCGCAAAAAAGGGAACAATTCAAATTTATTTCGAATGATTTTCACGAAGTACTGCCGTCGGCGTTCGTTCGATCTTTTCTATATCGAAATCCATCAGTTATGATATGCTCTTTATCCTTCTCTGACTTTGTCTTCTCCATGGTTAAAACTTTTATACTATTAGGACGTTAGCTTTGCAAATTCGGGTATATATAGTAATCTTAGTATGCACTGCGCAAATAAGCAACCAGTGTTTAGCGTGCTGGTTAAATAAATATTCACAATCAGTTCGTTTCTATCTACAATTTAGGCACTTTGATGTTAATTGTAGGTTTCGACATTTAGGGTCAGTAACGGGGGGGGGGGGGGGAGGGGAGGGAGGCTAATTGGTAAGCTCGGCGCCTTGTGTTCTAAGGGTTGCAGTGTAAGGTTCGAAACTTCTCTTGGTAGGGTCAGTAACGGGGGGAGGGAGGGTAATTGGTAAGCTCGGCGCCTTGAAGGATAAATATCCAAAATAACTGGAATGAAATAAAATAACCATATTCAAATTTCAAATTATTTATATTAGCATATAGTTCTTTTTAGTACCTTTAATACTACACGGTGCGCGCAATTGTCGGTGCGCGCAATTGTCGGGATTTTTAGGCCGCGCGCAATTGTCGGCGCGCAATTGTCGGGGTGCCCTGGAATTCGCTGCAGTCCAGTTCAGTTCTATAATGTCAATTCTTTGAGATCTATACTTAAGACTCATTTCTTTGAAGTCGCAGTTGAGACCACTGTGAGTTTCTGGTTTCTCTCTTATTAATCGGATTTCGACCTGGCTCTCCAGTGGATTCTGGTTTTTAATTGCGATGTCGCTGGAAGTGACCATCGGTCGATACATTATGAAAACAGACTGTAGTATCTATATACTGCATTGGATTAAACTAGTTTGACCTTGACTTAGTTGACTAAGAAAATTATTGCAGTAGATTTTTGCATTGACTACACTGAAACAGTGAACGTGACTTGCAAGGGGTTTTCCTGCCTTGAATGGATTGGCTGACGTTGCCGCGTAGCGTTGTAATCTGAGGAAGGCTGCATCTGTTGCGCTCAATATGGCAACAGGAAGAGAAGCAATTTCCTTTGTTTAATTCTGCCCAAACATCACTAGTTAGGTCATAGATAATTCATTGATCTAAGTGAAATTACCGCCCAGGTGGCGCTGTGGATGGTAGACGTAGAACACGGAAGTCGACAAACGGAGATTTTACGAGTTTTGGCATTTCGACAAAGAGAATAATTATGTTCTAAGTAGTAACCTACATGATGTACTTACAGTAACTGTAGTGTATTTGTTTATTGAGAATGTTGTTAAGCACAGTAAGTAGTGTCTTCGTTTGCCTGTAAGATATAAAACTCACGGTCCCAACTAACACATTATTAGTAAGTATGTTAGGTCTTCTCAATTTAAAAGAATATTTAAAATGTTTTGTCTTCTTGAATCCTACTCGGAGTTTGCTAAACCCTACAAACTGTAGGCCTACCGCAATGTAACCAGTGAAGCCGAACATGTTCCTACACCATGTAGCGACTACTGGATGAACTGGCACTAATGTTGAAGAACAACTACATGCATATAGACTGCTTACTTGCTTAGACGTTTGATTCGCGCAGTGGTCTCTATGGAAACTTTGAATGTTGGTTGTTCCATTAGATCAACCGTCTGGAACCGATTCGATGACTGTCGTCAAAGAGGAAACGATCAACATCTTACAACGTAAGATCTAGCTCTTTGTATCGCTGCTCATTGTTGGCCATGCTGACGTACGAGTCAAAGGAACATTAGGTAAAGCCGGGATACGGTTCGGTAAGCTGGAACCAAAGCTATAATACTATTGTCAGAGGCTTCTGCCATCAAAGTGCGGAAGGCACAGCCTATAGGGTGCTCTTAGATCTTTCGACTGAGGTCAAGATACAGCAATCCAAAAAATGAATACATGTAAAGTAATCTAAGTACGGAACTACGGATGCAGTAAATAAATGCAGATAAAGTACAGAAATACAGATTAAGTAACTAAATATATATTTATTTACTTAATCTGATTTTAACCAATTTTGGACCAATTTACTTTATCTATATAGATAAAGTAAATTGGTACAAAATTGGTTAAAAAAACTCTTACAAGCAAAAACCTCTGCCCAGGCCTGGATTAACCACGGGTCCAGTGGTCCACAGACCCAGGCCTACTAAATATTTCACAAATAAAGGGCCGACCATTAGTATTCTACCTTAAAATCTTTATACATTCTAATGCTGTCCTTAACTATTATTTTAGTTTTCAAAATTGACATCGTTGACATGTAACAACTGAAATATGTTTAAAGTTTTACTGCAGACAAACAACGGTAGTCACTTGCAATTCGACAGCTAAAAAAATAATGAGATTTGTGACCGTTAGATCCTTTACGCTGTTAGGGTTCCCAGGACAGTTTACTCTGCTGAGGCTGCTGATACCCTCTTCCGCCCAACACCATCGCCTCTACAAATGTTGCAATTGCAAATAATTATGAAGGAATACAATTTCCTATAAGGATTTCCGAATGTTTGCATTTCTCTGGGTATATATCTTACACTTCCTGTGTCTAATTGCAGCGGTGAAAGATCACTTAGTCACCTAAAGCGCATGGAAAATGCTTAAAGATAAACGATGGGACAAGATAGACTGACAAATTTAACACTTGAGTTTGAGTTTATTATTGAACCATTTGCATTCAAATTCAAAATTACAGTGCATAAACAGCAATCACATTAAACAACTTAATTATCTAACAGCACGTTATAGTTTAACAGTATGTGAGCCAAAAGAATATGAGTATGCGAGTCAAGTAGCAAATGATTCATGGGGAGATGAAGCTGGGACAGCTTATCTAGTCTTCCCCACTGGTTACCAGTCAAAGAAATACAACAACAAAATGTATTGGGTTAACAGGCTAAGGCAGCCATACAGTTAGTAACAGTATTCATAGTTAAAACGATAATAGTCAGCATCACACTCCTCCAAGTTATGAGTTGCTGAGTTAGTACTGGTCAATCAGAAAAGTCTTATATACACACTTGAATGCAATCAGCGAGCGTAGTTCACGCATGCAAGAATCAATAGAGTTCCACAACTGCGGTCCTTTTATTCTGACCGAGAAACATCTAGCATTTATCCTGCCTTTTTCTGTTCTGTAGTTTTGTCTATGTCTGGTGTTATAATCATGTACATCAGTAATCACTGTGAAGTATGAGTTAAATAAAGCTGGGAGAGTGCCATTGTGGTGCCGGTACATTAACATTGCAAGTTGAAGTTTATAAATGTCGTAAATTGTTAAAAGGTTTAAGGACTTAAACAGGTGGCAACTCTCTGCTAGATAATGAGCTCCACTGATAACTCTTATTGCCCTTTTTTGGAGGATGTATATAGGTTTAAGCATATTCTGATACCCACCTGCCCACACCACAGTACAATAATTTAAATAAGGCAGTAGAAGGGTAGTGTACAATAACTTGAGAGAGTGAGCTGGTAAAGACCCCTTAAGTCTGTGAATGATCCCCACAGTTTTGGCTACCTTGTTCTTCACATGCTCCACATGCTCCTTCCAAGTAAGGTTCTCATCAATGATAACCCCCAGAAATTTGACTTTAGAGACTCTGCACAATTGAACGTTATCGATAGTTAATGTAGGGTCAAAAGTATTCGGTATCCTAGACTTTTTGCTTTTAAATAAAACATAGTTTGACTTCTTTATATTAAGTGATAACATGTTCACTTGGAACCAGCAAGATAACTTACTAAGCTCCAAATTCATAATTTGGAATAGTTGAGAGTAGTTTTTCCCATTATAAAAGCCGAAGTATCATCTGCAAAAAGTACCAGTTGCAGGGTGGGGGAGCAGGTTGTGATGTCGTTTATGTAGATGAGAAATAATAAAGGACCCAAATTTGAACCTTGCGGAACCCCGCAAAGTATGGGTGCAAGACTGGATAGAACCCCTGCATAGGAAACCCGTTGATATCTATCCTTGAGATAGGATCTAAACCATTCCAGAGCAATCCCACGAATTCCATAATGGTATAGCTTGGCAAGTAAAATGTCATGATTTAAAGTATCGAAAGCTTTTGACAAGTCTAAAAATACACCCAGAGTACAACTACTTACATCCATAGCTTCGGAAATATTGTCTAGGACTTCGATAATAGCTAAGTTGGTAGAGTGGTTCTTTCTGAATCCAAATTGTTTTTCATATAGAATTTGGTTAACTGAAAGAAAATCATATATTCGCTTGTACATAGCTTTCTCCAGAATCTTAGAAAAGCAATTTAACTTGGAAATGGGACGATAGTTCTTTATCTCAAGACAGTCTCCAGTTTTAAATATAGGGGAGATGATGGCAGTTTTCATATTAAAGGGAACAATGCCTGTTAAGAAAGATTAGATTGTTGACAGTTTTTCTATTATGAAAGCAGGTCGTAGACAGTTTTAAATTGACAAATAGGCCTATCTGTTCTATAATTTTCAATTTCGTCAACACTTTTTGGTTAGACATATATTTGGAGCCTCCTATACAATTTTGGAACCAGGCCTACAAAATGTTAATCCGGCCCTGCCTCTGCCCAAAGGCACGGTCTTACTGTGGTGCAGTTTGTGCTAATACAGCAATAATTCCCAACTCAGTAACTCTATCGTCGTGCTTGTAATGACCCCTACTCACAAATGTCTAGTCAGAGTTCGGAAGGATGGAGGTGGACAAGTCCCATTTTGGTTTTAAGAGGGGAATTCGATTGCAACTGTTCGAATCTGTTAATAATTTTGCATCACTGCGTATAAGCATTTTGCCTTGGAATCACTGATAAATACAAGGAAAATAAGTTATAATAATTATTGGAGTATAGTTCCTTGAGATTATCCCAAGAGACAGCCGTGGCTATACATGAAGTATTAATGACCTAAATCGGTCTTACAGCACACGTATACGAATGTTGAAGTGGCTGAGCAGCAGATTTACAAACATCGAAAGAGACGGCTAGGCATATTTAAAGAAATAAAACTTGCTATAGCATTAACGACATATAGAAAGAATTTGTCGTTTAGACTAACATTTAGACAATGCTGAATAAAATGAGTCGAAGTATTAAGTAAACGACGCAAAACAGTTATAAGTTTGGGATAGAATCGTTGAACAATTCTTTTGTCCATTTAGAAGTACATAATTATTATAATATGCGCCAGTGCGTGTAATCAACGAGGTTGGAATCACACTGAGAATTACTGCTGTAGCTTCGCTGTGAATCTTTCGACATTATTTTAATCGTAAAGTCTGCAGTTCATTCGATCTCCTGACAGTTTTTCTACCCTGTGTTCTTCTTATTTCTCTGTTCGCGGCTCTCTCCAAAACGAATAGATAAAACTTATGAAAAAACCAATTCCATCACTGACTTTTTGCTTTACCTTATCGGACATAGCTTAACTGGCCTAATCCTCCTTAAGAAGGTAAGAGAGATGTCAGTCTAAGTGTATGGGTCTGTGGTGTGTTGCAGTGAGCGCTCAACAGGCAGGCATTGGAACTGTGCTGATAATCGGGGTCTCAGTTGGAATCATTCTAGGAATCTGTTTCCTTTTCACATTGAGCTCCGTCTGGCACAGGTCAGTCTAAGGATACCTATTCGATCGTTCTTATATTCGTTCATTCACTCGTGCGTTCATTCTTTTGCACCTTGGTTCATTAATTCAGATACGCAGACAGTTTTAAAAAATAGAAGGGAAGAAAGAAGGATGGAAGGAAGAGCAAAATAAAGGAAGGAAAGAATGAAATGAGATAGGAGGGACAAAGTCAGATATTTCTTCCATCCACTCATCCACCATTCATGAACCCATTCAACCCATCCATCCATCCATCCACGCACCCACCCACCCACCAATCCATCCATCCATCCATCCATCCATCCATCCATCCATCCATCCATCCATCCATCCATCCATCCATCCATCCATCCATCCATCCATCCATCCATCCATCCATCCATCCATCCATCCATCCATCCATCCATCCATCCATCCATCCATCCATCCATCCATCCATCCATCCATCCATCCATCCATCCATCCATCCATCCATCCATCCATCCATCCATCCATCCATCCATCCATCCATCCATCCATCCATCCATCCATCCATCCATCCATCCATCCATCCATCCATCCACCATTCATAAACCCATCCATCCATCGACCAATCTATCCATCCATCCACCCATTCACCATTCATAAACCCATCCGTATATCCATCCACCAGTCATAAACCCATCCATCCATCCATCCACCATTCATAAGCCCATCCATTCACCATCCATCCACATATCTATCTGACCATCCATCCATCCATCCATGCATCTATGCATGCATACATGCATGCATGCATGCATGCATGCATGCATGCATCCATCCAACCATCCATCCATCCATCCATTATCTTTCCAGCTACTTCTCGAGCTTCAACAGCGAAGATCCGTCGTCGTCTTCGTCAGCTCCAAATGACGTCACCACCTGGAAGAGGATCTGTCCTATGTACTCCCTGCGGATGTGGACTTCGGAGAGCTGCGCCAACGAACTCCACCTGCGCTACATGCGACGGAGGACAACAGGACACGAAGGAGTGACCGTCGGAGGAGGACGAGGAGGAAGAGATGCAGAAGCGGGAAGAGGAGGAGGAGGAGAGATTGGACTGACGATGGCTGCATGTCCTACGACTCAGCTGCTTCCGGCTAACAGCATCGTTTACGTCGACCGTCCAGACTCAGCTGCTGCAGCAAGAGACGACGATGATGATGAAGACATCAGATACCTAGACCGAAAAGATGCAGAGGTTCAGCAGCAGCAGCAGCAGCAGACGAAGGAAGAGCGGAGAACCAGTCTGACTTCTGACCTAGATTTATTAACGGACCTATCAGTAGACGATGGAAGATCATGGAGGACGATGAGAAACACGATGAATCCCAATATGACTTAACATATCGAAATGGATATTCATCCTCGTGCGAATCCCTTAATCATTGATTCACAGTAAAACCCACCATACAGGAGTAAAGTGGTTCGACGGTCTATTGGTTGAACTCATCGTAAAGGTCCCAGTCCTACCCACCTGCGCTACATCTGGTAAACATGGGTAACCCTTCGTGACGCCCATTATGGGAAAGCAATGCCCTAAATGATACTGTACAAGAGCCAAATGACCGTGTAGACTGTAGACTGACCAATTTAGCTATTTATTGGTTAGAGCGTAGGCAGTGTCCTATACTCCTCTGTGTAAGAGAGCGTGCCTATCGCGGTTCGCCTCCCGATGCTACCTTATTTCAGAGATTTAAATCTCGGGCTGGCACGGTTCGAACAAGGGGAACTTAAATGGCGTGGCGCCTATTCAAACGGGCGAGCGGTAGTAAAGTATATCACCCGATCAATTCATTGAAAAATACGCAGGGTCGAAGCCGTACGGTCGCTATATAGAGACGTGTGCAATGTCATTTACATTTAAGCTGCAAAGGAGTCAATTGAAAGTAAGAACTGAAAACTATGGCTCCATCTACGAACCAAAATATAACCAGTCAGAGGTGAATGCGGAAAATCCTGAAGAATTCTAGACTGACTTTGTTAAAGTTCTCTGAAGATATTTAGACGGACGCGTGAATTAAAGGACACTAGCAAAAAGTAAGCTAGTGAAACAAACGTAAAACATATATATGTACATATGTATGGAAGTACCTAAATTGTACAAAAGTACCTTAAAGACAATAAGCTGCTTCACAGTAACGTAATTTGGGTCAAGATGAGCCCTCCAGCGGTGCCCTCTGCTCTGCCGCTTCCGGCGCTGCAGTAGAAGCTCATTCCATACTCATAAAAACGTCGTTCGTTCCTTAACAGAGGTGTGCTAGAAAGTGAGGATCTGGAGGAGTCTGGGTAGGCTTGCTTTTGATCTTCCTTCAACAGACAACAGAAGTAAGTTCGCAAAAGGCGACAGATTCTGAATGGAAAAATAAAGCAACCCTTGTTCTAGAGTGTTGGTCATCTGCTCGGGGTATGTTAGGCGCTCAAAGGCGGATCGCGCTTCGGTCAAAAGTGTTAGCGACAGACTGTACCTAATATTCATTCAGCAACGGACGACACTTCGTTATAGACGGGTCCGTCTGCGTATGGATAGGTGAGGCGGATGTCCCTGTCCGGAAGAGCTATGTCCGGGCTGTCGTAGAAGTGTCGTAAGGCTATTTCCGACGACGACCCCGCAAAGTCACCCGTAGCCTGGCGCCCTCCAGCGGTGCCCTCTGCTCTGCCGCTTCCGGCGCTGCAGTAGAAGGGGTCGTCTGCTGCCTCGACTGGTGCCCTGTTCAGCCGAGACATAGCCAGCGCTGTAGTCACTGGACCGGTGGCTCCCTCGTGCGGCGATGATTCCATGTGCAGCAGGTGCTTGCTGGTGCTGCCCTCTTCCGAGTGCATGTGCAGCAGCTGTTGGCGCTGGTGCCTGCGCAGGTCCCACATGTGAGCGTAAGAACCGGTCGTCATCGAAGCGGAGTCCGTGCGACAGTTGGACAGCATGGAAGCGGCGGCGGCGCAGGTGGTATTGCCGTCGCGCAGTCGACAGGTGTCAAAGTAGAGCGGCTGCTTCCCACCACCACCACCTCCACCACCACCACCTCCTCCTCCTCCGTAGACTGTGGATGCGTCTCGATCCTCTTCCTCACCCGATTGCATGCGAAGATGTCTGCAACAGTCAATCAACAAAGAAAAAACTGATAAGCGCAACAATTAAAAACGACTTTTCAGCAGATCCAACCAGTGATGGGCATTAAACTAATTTTTAAAGTTAAACTTCAACTATTTTTCAACTAAAATAAAACAGTTTAACTAAAGTTGGCAATTGATTTTGTAAATAAATTAACTAAACTAAAAATAGTTAGTTAAACTTTTTCCAACTTTTTAACAAACTTTTTACAAACATTTCCACAATAACAGAGGTTAAGTAACCTGTAACAATGCAGAGTGTCAATGACAATTTCATTTTCAGACTATATAATGTGTACTAGACTAATAGTCCTATTACAGTTCTACCAGAAAATATTGAAGGCAGTACTGTTGCTAATTTAAACGATGATGCATAATGCAATGCAATGCAGTTCACTTGACTTGAGTAATTAACCCAGTTACTCATAACAATCATTGCGGATGATAGCTAAAGTTGGCAATTGGTTTTGTAAATAAATTGATTAAACTAAAAATAGTTAGTTAAACATCTGCTCTACTAAGTTTTTAATATTATTAAAATTATTAGTTAAACTTTGGTTTTAACTAAGCTATTTTTCTCCAGTTAAACTTTATCCTTAACTTAAAAAATTTAAGTTTAACTACAAGTTTTCAACTGTTTAGTTAACTTTTGCTTACAACTGGATCCAACACAATGTCCCTTACACGCAGTTAGAAAATACACCCTGAGTATCTGGGTTTTGGCTAAACAGGTCACGTAATGGGCTTTGTTATAGACGCCTCTTAGAGAAAGGTCCTCAAAATGATGGTCTAAAGGTCGAAGAATAATGTCGTTGTGGCGCGTTCGCAACCACAACAATTCCGACAGAAACCCTTTCTGTCTTTCAACTGGCCCAGTCGGTATCTACCTACCGATCCCAATAGGATAGAGATGAATTGATGCCAGATGACATGGGCATCCATCTAACCGGTTTTTACATTTCTTAACTTCACTGTACCTGCCAGTGTCGTATTAAAAACGTGAGTTAGTCACTCGCCACAGATTCCTCTTCATCCAACCTCCTCGTAGAGTGAGGCTGATAATTTCAAGGCGAAAAAATCGCATTGAAATAGCCATTCCTTTCACCATAGGGCTTCGAATACAATAATTATTATTTTCTATGTCAGCTGCACGGACTTCGTTCGTGCTTCCTTTGACCGATTAATTCGGTGGTTAATTGACTCATATTCTATTTCTATAACTATAGTAAGATTCGATGACAATGTTACAATAATAAAACTTCTTTGGTTAGAAGTCTACACCGTGCTTCTATTTGATTGTATTTAAATCTAAATCAGCGCTCGTGAATAAGCTGGTGCCCTGCGCTTAGCTTTCGAGTGGCGCTTTAGAAGTTTGGAGATTCTGATTACGAATACATTCCAGAGAGTAAATGTAGCTCTATTTTATTGACTAAGGTCATGACCCTCAGATGTGACGAAACCAATTTCTCAAACAGACGCTTTCGAATGCCGACTGAACGGCCATTGGTTGAGGTGAATGCAAGTCTTTTATAGTCAAATACAGTACAAGAGGAGGATTCTATTCCAGAATTATGATGCTTTGCGGAACCAAACAAGCTATAATCTACTCGTTGTACTTGAAACTGCAGCTGCGTTGGATTTTGCCTGAGTGCATAATCGTCGGTCGTTGTCATCATCGAGATGGCTATAGGTTATGGTTGACAGATTTACGTTTACATGATAAAGGACGCTAAAAACGGACACGATCACAGCATGATGCTTTCTAGCTTGCACATACATACTCCGGGCTTTTCCAGCACTCTTCCATAGGATAAAATTATAGATAAACTTCCGACTTGATAAGAAGAAAGCTACAGAGATATGTATATTTGACAACGGACATCGACACTTAAGCGTATACCTTTTATATTGTTTTTCAATATTAAATATTGACTAAGGTCATGACCCTCAGATGTGACGATGTATATTGACAGCCACATTACTTCTTTTGCATTATATATATATATATCATTATAGTCTAAATTTTAGACTATAATGATATCGATATCTTAAGTTAAAAGTTGTTTATTTGTTGGTCTGTCTTTAAAAAGATGACTTTCAACATGATTTCATCCAGAACAAACACGTATCTCTTTACTAATTATTTGTAGCAATTATTATGCCAAATAATAAATACCTCGGAAAAGTGAATTAAAAGGCAGCCGTTAATGATCTAAATAGGCCTACTAATCAGAATGTAATTATTTTCTGTTTATTACTTTTCTTATATATAAGCTTAATAATGATTATTTTAAGTTGTAGATTCATGGCAGGCACAAACAAGTGTTCTAGGAGACCTTTTTAGATAAAATTGGACAGACAACTGAAATACGATGCAAATTGCGTACATAGAACAGACGTCTGGCAGTAGACATTCGCTATATAGACAAGTCATCGAATATCATCGCCCAAAGGCAGATACAGAGAGTCCGTCTATCTCGCATTACCATGGCTGATGGGATTACGCTTCTGCGGCTGCTGCTGCTGATGTTACGGCTAATGATGGTGATGATGATGATGACGATGATGACGACAAAAGAAGATGCTGACCTTCTTCTGCATGATAAGACAAGAGCGAGCAA
Source organism: Aporrectodea caliginosa (assembly GCA_020284085.1). NCBI lineage: Eukaryota > Metazoa > Annelida > Clitellata > Crassiclitellata > Lumbricidae > Aporrectodea > Aporrectodea caliginosa. The sequence continues at coordinate 497,542 of JACEVL010000522.1, forward strand.
ACATCCTCCGACACAAATTCCAAGAAGAATTCCAATCGCCACTGAGAACAGAAGTCCTGGATATAACAGATACGTTCAGACAATGAAAGACAGTGGAATGACACACTCTGTCATGTCACACTATGTCACGCAAAAGAAGTAATGTGGCTGTCAATATACAATGAAACAGTTAATATTGAAATATTCACAAGAGCAAGAAAAATAGACATGAATTAATAATAATATACGAATACAAACATTCATTTCGAATCTATAAAGAGTAGTCACTGACAAGAAATCACCATGCGAGCATAGTGGAATTCGTTTCTGGCGCCAACTATCGCCGAATTTTGAAGAATTTACAGACTTCTATCATCTTTTGTGTTTCAATCAACAGTAATAGTCTACTAACATTAGGATCTATACACGCAACTTTAATGTATCTTCGTGTATTACAGAATTTACGCGACTGTCCAATGATGACTTGGGGTTGCTAGTCTCTTGTTGATCGCAACAAGATGATGGTTCTAGTTTGTTCAGTTGATTCAAATTGTCTGCGTTCCTAAGTATTAATGTCCGAACCTAACGCAGGGTTATGGTCGTTAGCCCAGAATGTTGATTAAAATCTGATGCTGGTTTTAAACTCCGTCAGATTATGATAAATTGATAACGTATTTTTTTTATCTATATCTTGATAAACAGCTATCATGGAAAAGTGCTTCCGCTCTTGTGGACAGCGAGCGAGACAACCTTGTTTGTCGATCCTATGTTTCGACAGACTACTGCACCGGAATTCGAGTCCAAAGATGTACGGGTGGCAGAGAAGTGAAAGACTGAAGATTAACTAATTCGAAATTAGATAATCATTCTAATTTCAATATTACAGTTCTGTAGCTCTGGTTTGAAATACAACGTTGCACAATCAAAAATGTAAACCAACAAACGTTGAACAACTCATATTTAATGTAAAGATACAAAAAAGTAAGTTAATAAATAGTTATCACTATAAAAGTCATTAATGGACAACTGATGCGAACAAAACAACATATTAATTTGAATATAGAATACGTCAACGATGTTGATGCACAAACTGAACAGACATGTATGTCCAGCAAACGAAACAGAATCACACGATGATTGTATTGTTTTATCTGCTTAGACAGTTATATAATAATAATTATAATGCTGATGATGAAGATACTGATGATGATGAGAAGGATGATGATGATGATAATAATAATAATAATAATAATAATAATAATAATAATAATAATAATAATAATAATAATAATAATAATAATAATAGGGCCTAGCAAATGATGATGATGATGATGATGATGATGATGATGATGATGATGATAATAATAATAATAATAATAATAATAATAATAATGATGATGATGATGATGATGATGATGATGATGATGATGATGATGATGATGATGATGATGATGATGATGATGATGATGATGATAATAATAATAATAATAATAATAATAATAATAATAATAATAATGTAAACTACTCTCTCCCTGCCGGAACTTGACGAGCTAAGCAGATATTTTACAATTCTCACGACCTATTTTAAATCCCGAGGAATCATAAGTACCTCGGGAAAAGATTAATAATAATGAGATTTGAATTCCTGAGGGAAGATACATGTACCTCGAGCAAAAATATGAATAAAATATAAGCCCTATAAATCTCATCCATCAATCAGTCTTGCAAATATTTTCACAGACAGACAGATTCGTATGACAATATTTTACAGCGTGTACATGCGACTATCGGTAAGGCTTATTTCCTGTTTCTTACCGTATGGATAAATCAAATCGGTATCAGTAAGGGCTTCGCCAATTCCTAAAATACAAAACATTTAAAGTAGAACAAACTCTATACTGTTACTCCTTTCTCACTCGACTTCCCTCCCTATTCCCCGCCAGTCATCCTTTCTTGCCCGATCCTCCATCTACTCCATCCCTTCGATCTCTGGAGACGCCTTATAGCTGCGCTTGTCATATCGAAAATGACTGAAAGCGAATAAACGAAGATTAACGTTTCACATAAAGATACACAGACACATGAAAATATAGTTATACAGATGCACACATTTGTATAGACATACGTAAATACAGATATACACAAAGACACACCGACACATAGATACACGTCTACACGGATATAGACAGATTCACACACATGTCCACACATAGCGTACATGTACACCGGGTTATATACTACTTTCAAAAGTCTTTTTGCTACTATTACATTTACACAGCGAAACGATATTTAAGCTGCTTTAAATATAATTCGATTCTTTTGTATTTATTAATTTATTGTGCTACATTTTTGTTTAAAACATGCTGTTTTCGTGCAGTCACTCAATTAATTTTCGTTGATATTATGTTAAAGCTAGAAAAGACAGCTGTTGATTGTTATGGTACCAATCAACAGCCTACTATATCCAAAGTTATTTTTGAATTTATTCAACATTTTAGAGGTTATACGCAATTTTCTCTATAGTCTAGTGGTATCTCAACCAAATGGTCGAGTTTGCACATCCCTGTCATAGATATATGCCTATGCTACCTTTGCACCTCTTAGCGAAATCAGCTATGAAATGAGTCCATTGACCGTACACTGTCAGTGGGAAGATTTACGTGTATCTGCTTTTTCTACTTTTCTTCTACACAAATTGGGAAACTGATCGTGGCCACTGACCTCCCCAAGAACAGTTGCTGATATCGCCGACCCATTGATTTCCTTTGCAGACCAGATGCCATGTCTGCCTTGAGTGGTTGCATCCGACAGTCATTGTTTCTCCGTTTCTCTCAACCCATGAGTTCCTTGAGGCTGTCATATCAGCGCATCCGATAGCTTCACAAACAATCAGAAACAACAAGCGTCAACGCGAAGGTTCCTCTCAAAGCGTAAGGTATCAGGAACTAAGAAGATTTCCAGGCTAGACAGCTGTTTTAATCTGGATCATAAGATGAGGTCTAAATAGAAATGACAGATACAATATTACCACAGTCTGTGCATATTTATCCTGCGCCATTACTATGGGTTTGTCTTGAAGTGATCAGACATAATGGTTTAGTACGACAACGACGCACTAATACTAAACCTGTCGCTCACTTTAATGTACCGTAGGTCTAAGGTTGGATAGAGTATGGAAAAGTAACTTGGGCATGCTGATATAAAGGTCTAAAGGCGCAATAAAATGTTCTGGTACGTTGCATTAGAGATGTGATGGGTTCAATGTCATATTAGCCAATCATATTAGATGGAACTCTGATATGATAAATCTCAAGGGAACTAACAATCGTATCGTATGAGGAATCGTCTTCTGAGTTTCTCCACTGCTTGTCTAACGAGTATAATCTGAAGCTCGTTTGAGGTCGACGTGTAGATCCGTCGCAGTCTCTCCTTTCGTCCGCAAATCGTCTCATCAGGACGTCCTTCTTCCTGTCTCAACAAAGACACTGTAACGTCAAATGCTCAAGCATTTATTTGGCGTCTATTTATGAATGTGTTGTGCCACATGACGTTCTAACATCAGGTATTTATTTGATAGGATAAGCTAGATCCGCGTGTTGTCCGCAGTTTGAGTGGGCCCTGTGCAATTAGGTCTATTTCCTTGCCGAAATGGGTGTGGGCGCAACCTGCTAGGGTTGTGGTCTCACAATGCTCAAAATGAGGGAAGACAACCAACACTAGGGATTAAAACAGGAGAAGAATGGATTAACAAATTCATTACTTTCTAGGCATTATTTTCCTAATGGTGGCATACAGATTGCGCTCGGTTCAAATCGGATTAATCAAAATGCAGACTGCCATGGTGTCAGCGTGGCCGACTTCGTTGTTACTTAGAAGAAAAATTAAATATCTGTTCCTATTACGATATCTGTCCTGAGTTTTATTAAGCTGCTACTGCACGGTAACCGTGTTCCTTTTAGCCGATTATATTTCTCTAATTCTTACAGCAATAAAGTTGCTGCTAGAACCAGTATTCTCAGCAGTCATGCCACTGTTATTATCTGTCCGTTAAGCAAGAGTAGAAGAGTAACCAATTCACGAGCTTCAGCCGACTTTCTGTCATCGGCGCATGCGCACAGTGCACTCAAATGATTGTCGACCAAAATGTCTTTCGTTAGATAAATGTCCATCGTTGGTTGACGAGCTCCGTGGGCTGTCAGGCACCGTCGACGAACCAGATGCTCCGGCTTCTCGCTCAGTGCTGCTGCTATGGGCTGGTGGTGGTGGTGGTGATGGTGGTGGTGATGGTGGTGGTGATGATGATGGTGGTTGTGGTGGTGCTTGATTTCAAACTGTCCATGTTCTTGCCGCTGACATTGTTTCTTATGCTCACTTTCTTGCTTTTGTTGCCTTTGCGAGAAATGCTGTTCCTATACTGTTCCTGCTTGCTCCTATTGACATTGCTATAACTGCTGTTGTTTTTCTTCATGTTGTTGGTTTCTTACTACTGTTGTTGTTACAATTGCCGCAGTTGCTTAAATTTTTCGGAAAATTAATTATGGCTTGCTAGTTCTTAATTGCTGCTAATTCACAGGTCCATGTAGTTCTCTTGTCTGTGTAGTATACATGTAGTATAGTCTTATACTCTTACTTATGTGTTGTTCATCAGCAACAGCTGCTTCTGTTGCCACTGGTGCTGCCATGTGCCTTGAGTACAGCGGAGAAAGTCCCAGATGGATTGAACGCAAATTTACCGGTTTCGATGGAGGGAGAACGGAGCGAGGTAGGGGGCAGTGTCTTCTTCAATACATGTCTTTGGACTGCGGGTGTATAGGCCATAATAAGATCACTGATTCGAATCAGCTTTTGAATATTGCAATTTCCTGCCCTCAAAATTCCAAGGTTAATCCACTTACGTGCTGGGTCGAAATGTCGTTTAGCATACAATGTCGCAGATGAAAGTGCGTAATGAGAATGGAAGGCACTCTAAGGGTAGTTTATATAGCGCACTGTAATTGGGTTTCTTTACCTTAATAACTGCATACATGTCGCAGAGTGAGGCATTTCCTGCATTGTTACGTAGTACGCTGAAATCCATCATGGTGACGTTGATTCGTTGACCCCGTTGAACCCTGACGAGCCAGGGACAGAGCGCAGTGCCCTGCATCGTCTCCTCCGTTATCAGGCTCGACAGATGACCACCTTGACCATCGGCGTCTATGTGGTAGTACGGCTGGCAGTTGTAACCGGTCTGAACTAGGACGAGTGACACAAGCAACGTATCGCTCAAACAGACACAAAAATAGGTCGCTTTTAGGGTAGATATACAGAGGTTCATAAACTGTATATGACAACGCGTGCAGCTCCTGTGATTAAGACTGAACGTCTTGCCATTTAAGAAATTAACAATTAAGCTTATTAGACATTACATTTCTAAACTTATCTTAACTATTATGAGTGTAATTTTAAGTGGACGGAACGTAGAATTTGACGAGTCAGCAAGTTTTGGACCGCCCAGGGTGTGTCTGACTTGCCTACAATGTCGTAAGCACGTATTGGGTTCTTGTGACTAGTTAGCGCTCCATTGCTAAAACGTTGGCCTGACAACAGTGGTGCTTCTTGTATAAACTTGCTTCTGCTTACTCGGTTGGTTTGAAAACATATAGAGGTGATAACAACTTCATTGTAGGAAGTGTGCTAGTCATAGTGTATTGTGGAGCAATGTGCTGTAGAGCAGTGCTTTTAAGACATCGTCCAAACCATAGTTTTGCTTTACCTTAGATAGGTCTATGTCTTAAACAAGTGAATTTCTACCAACAATTTGGAACTTCACGTGTGTGTCCATTGGGGATTATGAGACCTGGGCAATAAAGTATAAACTGATTTGTGATTAAACGTAACCAATTCCGAGGTTCTCACAGGCCGGTGCTGCCCTGGGCTGGCTATTACAGACAAAGGGAAGTATATCTATTTTGTAATAATAGTTTTGCAATTAAGATTCTGTCTTAGCAAGAAATATTCTCGTGAGAATCAAACATCCTGCTGGAGCAAGTGATATATTCGAAGCATGCATGCATTATATCACTTCTCGTGCGCAATTCCTCGTCCCGTTCTAGTCTATAAAAGAATGACTGCAATATTTTATTTGTTTATTTGGACTTTTAATGTGATGTATCGGTCAGTTTTAGGCAAATGCGTTCCATTGTCTTGATTGGTATGATTATGTGATCGCGTGTCTGAGAAGTCACAATGGTAGAACAGCCGGACTGTTTCCATTCCCTTTCCCCTTCCACTCCTTCCACCCTTCCACTCCTTCCACCCGTCACTCCTACGTGCAGACGGAGCTTGTCTAGGTCCAACTGAAGACTTGGCTGCAGAACCTGGGTTGATGCATTGACATGATTATTGGTCTCGCGTGGCCAGATCCGAGAGACGCGGACTGCCCGCATCCACGACGAATCCAAACAGAGAACCCAGTTCAATGCTACTACACCGCCGGGCAGTGGCCTCAATTTCAGGGCATGCCTATCGTGGCCGCCATATTCATTCCGTTGTCTCATATTCAGGTCTGGCATATTTAAGCGTAGACGCTGACCCATCCGGATGTTCCCGACTCACAACCGACGGCCAACAAATTGAATTCCCAGAAAATGAAGTCCAAGCGGATGGTTTCGTCCGAGACATCGCGGGCCATTCAGCCTCAGCAGCCCATTGTTACGGCGCTGACCAGACCGAATGGTTATCCGTGTTGACCTGTAACCGCCGAGTCCTCGATTCGAATCTCGGTCATCTGACATTGGATTTCGTGGTCGAGTTTGGCAGAGTTTCTGGCTATCGCTCTTAGTTATCGCATTTGCGCTTCGTTCGAAGGAAGCGATAGCATAATAGATGATGGCTGATAGATGATGGATGGTGGCCAGTCTTTCTCTGGTCTCTCCAGACAACGCAAGGACAAATCGATGGCAGCAAGATATGGCGTTACATAAAAAGCAAATCACGCTGATAGCTTGCTCAAATTATACCACTGTTACAGTCCAATCCTCTATACATCAGGATGACTGCCATCGCTAATTGAAACGTATTTCGATCGAACTGTTATGTGCTACACAATGAATATTCAGGCTTAATCATGTAGACTCTATACGTATATATATAGCGAGAGCTGATAAGCCTTTTTATAATATCGATTGCAGCTTAAGTCTTTACTCAATCTTGACTTCATTTCGTAAAAATCCTGATATACGCATATGTATGCATGTTTATGTGAATGCATGCGTATGTGTGTATGTATGCAGTGAATGTGTATACTTATGTATATATGCATGTACTGTATGTACGCTCGTATATATGTACGTATGTATGTATGTATGTATATATGTACGAATGTATATATGTATGTATGTATTACTTATATACGTACATATGTATGTATGAATACTTATGTACGTTGGTATGTATGTATGTATTATGTACGTACGTATTTACGTACATATGTATGTATGTATGTATCTATCCATCTATGCAAGTATGTATGTATGTATCTATGCATGTATGTATCTATGTATGTATGTATGTATGTATGTATTACTTATATATGTACATATATGTATGTATGTATGTACGTTGGTATGTATGTATGTATGTACGTACGTACGTATTTATGTACATATGTATGTATGCATGTATCTATCTATACATGCAAGTATGTATGTATATATCTATGCATGTATGTATGTATGTATGTATGTATGTATGTATGTATTTATGTATGTATTTATGTATGTATGTATGTATGTATGTATGTATGTATGTATGTATTTTTATGTATGTATGTACGCTGGTCTCTGGAGGATTAATCTCGAGCGACCATCGACTGCTATTGGAAGAGTATACTTGGAAAAGTAGTCTCTAATCTCATCTCATCTATGGCTGTCGGAATTCACTGTATCCAGCTGAATTGGTCGGAATTACAATGAAGCCGACAGAGTTAGACGACTCGACTGCTGCTGCACTGGTTTGAACCGATCGATGGCCGTGGAGAATCATACAAAGAGTCTCTGCTGCAGTAACCCATTAGGTTCTAGGCGGTCGACCTTCTAACCATCAGCACAACGAAGCGCTCTGCGGATGGACTGACTTACATTTGACATGGTGGCCTGCCAACAGCTGTATATACGCCCACTATCTGCCTTAGAAATAGACATTTAGCGGATTTATAAGGGTCTTAAGGGACCATGTATAAATAGTCAGATACATATACTTGCACACATACATTCATACATACATATATACATGCATATATACATACACACATGCATACATACTTGCATAGTAGCATAGATTATTTATATTGAGATACATACATACATACACATGCCTCCATAGATTCCATACATATATAAACATGCATAGATACATAAACCATCATTCAGAAATACATATAATTTATAAACATACATGTATACGTATGCATACACACATAAGCCGACATATATTCACTCGCATTCACTGTTAAGCTGAGCTATTCGGATCTGAATCTTCTTCCGGCAAATGATTTTTTATCGATGCCGAATTGAGCAGTGTCGCATTTTGAGAGTAAATTTTCAGGATCGATAGAAATATTGAAATACTGTACATGCATCCATAAATGCACAAACATACATAAAAAATACATAAAGCCGAGGCTGGATCGGGATCGATCCTGAGTAGTAATCTTGAAGAGGCGTGTCATAAATGAATGAATGAATTCTTGCGCAACAGATAAATGCAACTGGTTCATTTCCTGTAATTCTGTTGGCCAATTTTAAAGGCTTTGAAGTAGTTCATTGATGCAGGGATTTTTGCCTCTTTAGCATGCATCACAAAATTGAAAAATCATCACTTTGAACTCGTTATGAGATATAATTATGCTTAAAAATGTCTAGTTTTAATTAAATTGCCGACTGTTGTGGTTCAAATATTAAACTAGACCCTCGAAAAAGGGTCAATTTTAATGTAAGAATTCTAACAATAATTTTGTTAATTTTCGTAATTATGCAATGCAATTGTGTTAAACTAACAAAATAACTATATAAATTAACTGCGTTAAAATTATTTTAGCAGACTTGGTACTGTGATCACTTAATAGCGAAATTAAGGTATATCAGTAAGAACACCAAAACTTAGCAAGGGTATATATACTATGCAGTGTGGTTATTTCGAAATGTTTTCGCTCAGTTTACAATAGTTTGATGAACACGAATATACAAAAAGTTTGGTCATCATCATCATCATCATCATCATCATCATCATCATCATCATCATCATCATCATCATCATCATCATCATCATCATCGTCGTCGTCGTCGTCATCAGCATCGCAGCAGCAGTCAGCAGCAGCATCAGCATCAGCATCAGCAACATCATCAGCAACATCAGTATCAGCATCAGTACCAGCAGCATTGTCATCACCATCAACAACATCGTAATCATAATCGTTTGTCATTGTCATCATATCATCATTGTAATCGGAAAGCATAGTGTAAAACCTTTGACGCATTCATAGTCGACCTCGAGGTATGTCTGCATATCCTTTGGACATGGCTGGATTTCGTGGAGGACCTGGTTTGGCACTGGAACGACGCACTGTCTCCGTCCGGAGCAGAGGTCATCGAGGTGGAGAAGGACGTTCGATGAACAGCCGAGGTGCATGTCCAGTTCAGTGCACCGCGTGAACCTCATCCGACCGTAGTAGGCGGACTTAACGACGATGACTCCATCTGGTGGACAGGTGACATTGAACGACTCCCAACGACAATACTCCTTCGGCGGCGGAGACATCGACTCATCAAGCTCTGAAGTGTAATCGTAATTTCTTTGAATTTAAACTGGCATTTATAGAGCGCCGTTTGAAAGCTTGCATTGTTAAAACCAACCGATGGACCTATAGCGGTGATGTTTACGTTCCAGACGAGAAATTCGTCAGTGTCGGTTCCACTTTTCTGTGGAGATTCTATACTGGCGTGTAGAGTAGAATTTTCGTTTATTCATCAACACATTGTCAGAACGCATTGCGAGTTTTAAAAATGTGACCACGTCTAGTAGGCATTATAGGATTAGTGTGATCATATGTGCTGCCTTTTTCTTTTATTTCAGAAAAAATATTTCCTATAGTGGAAGAGGAATGGAAAGACTATGCATACTTCCACACTGATTGGACCCATAGTTTGCCCTTATTATGCAACTGGTGAACCAGGTGGCCTGGAAAGTCCATGTTTGAGCCCATAGAACATGGCTGGCAGTGTATAGCTATTAGTCTACTTATCGTAGAAGTGACTTTAATGCAGAAAAAAGGCATGACATATATAGAAAGAGTGAGCATTTGTAAAGTGCAACTTAAACAAAAACTCATCAGCAGCGCTTCTGACCAAGCAGAGAGAACCCACGATCAAACAAAACAGACTTCAAGCACTTGCGGAACAAGGAAGATGACAGACTCATTAGCTCGCTTCTGATTTTAAAAGGAAACTATTCCAGGTTACAGGGACAACAAAACTTCTGTGCTGGGTAGTGGACGAAATAGCCCGGGCACGACAATTAAAGACGCCATGAGAAGCATGTCGAAGGGACCTGCGACCAGGATATACAGAGTTACACACCAGACATCATTACTGGTCATTCATTGCAGCGGGAGACGCTGCAAGGATGCCTTTGTATCTGTCATCGCAATCTTTTGTTCATTTGCGCGTCTTATTGGCTCCCCCATCCATCTGCTATGCCTATAATGCAATTCTGTCTTAGGCACATTATATTATTGTCTGACAAACTTGGATGCATAGTAAACCCATGTAAGTATAAAGAATGATTATTAAGCACCCTTATGCTCAAAATGAACACTCGACGCTCCATGTGCAGAATTTAAGTTTGTTTACGCCATGCGTAATATTTATATGGCGCCTTCATGGATCCTGTGAAAGGCCCAGCTCGCTAACCTTATTGACGTCATAGTGAAATTCCATCCACAATTGGCAGCTTAAGCAATATTCAAGCCATGCATTTCGCATGATATGCTTACACATGATACACATTTCACACTGTTACATTACATTATATACTGTGACGTATACAATATACATAGCGCCTGTAAATAGCTGAGCGACTCTTAGTAGTTTTCTTGAAGGGGCGCTATATAAATGTTCGATATGAATGAATGAAAGTACAATATAGTATAGGTCAGTGTACAATGTGTACATGCAGTATTATACATATAGTTTACATAGAGTATATTTATACATAATAGTGTGTGTATGTGTGTGTGTGTGTGTGTGTGTGTATATATATGTGTGTGTGTGTGTGTGTGTGTGTATTTGTGCATTGTATTCTGCAGTGACCGAAGCAGCAATGGACAGATAGAATGAAGTGCGCTGAATTTCTGAGCTTCAATTGTCCCGCGATGAGCATCTTCTTTTTCTTCTTCCTCTTCCGCATCCTCTGCTTCTGCTGCTGCTGCTGCTTTTCCTTCGTCTATTCAGCCTCTTCCGTAACACTGTTAGCCGTCACCGGCGTGGCCAGTCCGTTAGAAATCGATTTGCCTCGTGGGTGTAAACGGTTGGCGGAGGGAAAGATGGAAATGGTGGAAGAGGAGGGAGAACGAGGGAACAGGGAGATGGAAGGAGGCAAGGCTGTGGCCTTTGGATATTTGGCATACAAATGCAGTTGCCGCACATTGCATCCTTTATCGGATAAATGATATCTTATTCAGAGAAGCATTAAGATACAATGATAGGATGTGACAATACACTATGTACATACACGTAAGCATCTGCCGTTTTATCTGCTCAGATATATATTTATACATGTGCATGTGCATGTATTTATACCTTCGAAAGACACTGTGTGTCAGTCTGTGTCCATTTATTTGCTTAGGGACAGTGTACAGATATGATTTTGAAAGCATGTCAAGATGAATCGTAGCATCGTTTCGTCAAGAGTTTCTTCAAGGTCACCCGGTCTTCTGTTCCTGGTTTGTTGGTCATCATCAATGCATCATCTCATGCATGGCGAGGCTTTGAGAAGTTCTAGGTTGACTATATATGAATGCTCAACTGAATATAGGCCTACATGTATAATATTCAGGAAATACAGTCACAAATTAACTTCTTCATATGACATAGTGATCTTGATTCGCTACTTAGTTGCCAGTTGCTATACTAGGTCAATTGTCTCATCCTATCAAAAGTTTAAAGACCTAAACATTACACGGTAATTAGGCATAGGTCTTTAATAATAATAATAATAATAATAATAATAACAATAATAATAATAATAAAATAATAATCGGCGTTAATAATAATAATAATAATACACAATATATTTTACGCATAATAATAATAATAATAATAATAATAATATTATATAATTATGCGTCAGTGGTTTAAGAACCAGATTTTAAGATCTTTTAAGGTGCATTTTATAATGAAATAAAGTCTACTGACTGTAATAATAATAATAATAATAATGGACATAATCGCAAATAATAATAATAATAACCAATTAATAATAATAATGTCTGACCATAATAATAATAACTAATAATAATAATAATAATAATATATAATAATAATAATAATAATAATCAGCCACAGACCGTGTTGTAGGTTTGTCTATGATGTGAAAAGTACACAGAATTAGCCAAATTAGGCTAAATCAGGCTAAAGCAGTAATTAGGCTAAAACACTGCGCCATCGGTGCTTCATTAGCTCATTCATAATTAGCGACCTCGTCGTTCTTATTTACCTTCATTATCAGCGGAAATAAAATTGCGCAGATGCGGTCATTCTTCAACGCTATACATGTATAGTGGCTGAGTGTACTTTATCCTATCGAAATGGCCAAATCATCACCTAATGTTCGTTAGTATTTACATTATGTCTCCTCAGAGCCTCCTTTTTAACAGATCTGCCGTAAGACGTGATGCCAACATGCACGCAACCAGATGCACGGAGGAGTTGCGTGTACCGTAGTTGATTGGGAAACGATTGTCAACTGGTCTGCATTTAGACGATGGTTTAGGTTCGTGTCCTCTGATGTGTCTTCAATCGACATCGAAAACCATCAACTTACGACATCTCTACTGGGTCTACGTAAAAAAAAGCTAATTACAAAACAAGGAATACATTCAAAACAACTCTCTTGAGATATTACTAGGCCTGCATAGACCTACATACATACATGCACACATACGTATATTGTGCATACATACATAAATAGCCTAACAACATTTATGCAGAAATATATATATACATATATACAATTATACATACACATATATATACACACATATATATACATACATACATGCGCGCATGCATGCATAAATACCTACACAATACGTGCAATGTCGTGCATACATACGTACATAAATACATACATTAGACATACAGTAGACATACATAATTATTACACACATACAAATGTACGCACATAAATGCGCACATTTTTATATATATACGTACTTGTTCCCTGCAGACAATTTTGTCATAGCTTATACTTTTGTGTAACGCGTGACAGGCAATTCAGACGATCCTCATCTCATGTAATTATGAAACTGAGTTCCAACTCTTTATAATCGGACAATTTCATGAAAATGCATTGTCTTCCTGAAAATATGGTTATGTGTTTAATAATGGCCTTCCAGAAAACGGGGCCGGAAAAAAATAGCTGGAATGGTATAAGTCAATTATCTAGAGAGAAAACAAGTTATAAAAATGGACAAGAATAGCAACCAGTAATTGGTGTAAAAGAATCGGTTTATTGAAAGAATGGTCTTCGTTGTCTAAAGCATTGTTTGAGGAGCTGTCATTATTCATGTGATTATTTACATATGAATGTCGAACCGTAATGGACGACGGAGTAATTTACATGAGCTTATCAATGGGATTATTCCGGTCGTCCATTGCCCCGCAGACATACGAAGGACGGCGCGGAGTGAATGCCGGGCAGGAAGCGATTCTCTCAACGTCTGGGATCGAATGGGTCAACGAGAGTGACCTATCGACGGCCAATCTGGTGCTTCGGTTCACTGAGGAGTCATGGTTCAGTGAACAGTTACGGTCGCGGTTCAAGGACCGTCGACTGAGGCGGAAGTGGAGAGAGGCGGGGCTGCATTAAACGGCAGAGGGACCGGATGTGGCTGAAAGGTTGCCGGAAGCGTTATTAAAAACCGAGAAACGCTTCGTTTCTCCTCAGAGATAGACGATGATTCGCTGAATGTCAAAACAACGAACGACCAATCGGTCCAAGACCTAAATACACATAGCATTAACCATAACTGTAACCACACTGTTTATTGAAACCAATGAAACAAAGCGGTTTAACAGTTGCGATAGGTTATAATGATGCTGATTGAATCAAAGGGAGAGTAGGCCTACTAAAAGGGTCTAATCCTGGCTGACAATGGTCACCCTAAAATAAGGTTAATATTAGACTATCACAAGAAGGTGATCGGGAGATTACTGTAAGACTAAGTACGAAACCAAAGAACAAAAAGAAGTTTCTAAAGAACAAATCTTTACTACTCTTTAGTCTTTACTAGTTAACTAATGCACACACGAAAAAATTTAAATGACATAAAACAACTACATAAATAATTGCATATACACCGTGTCTCAAAATAAACTGTGCTAAATTGTTTCTGTCAGAACTTCGTCAACTTTCCACCAATTTTAATAATTTTTGGTAGGTAGATGGCAAAATGGATGAAATTTATGCTATACATAAATTTTCCACCTCACCCGACTCATATCACCGCACTACCTTGTTAAACACAGATGTACGAATTTTGTATATAACGCTTAAATTTTAGTAGGCCTACATGCAACAAACTATCTGACGACTTAATTAGCACGCAGTAAAGTAAAATATAGTTTACTTAGCAGAGTTTTTAATTGTTATGACAGATCTGCTTGAAAGTGTTAGAATTGGCGCTCGAAATGTGCCCCGCTTACACGGACACAAGCGCTTAGACGGCGACGCCACTGGCCGATAGGTGCATAAACGATCGACTGGTAAGGCGCGCCCACTCGTCGATCAGACGCGTTTTGAGTTCGTCGACGTTGGCTATTATGGAGTTGTAAACTTTCTTCTGCAGCACACTCCATAATTTTATGCTATAGTCGACTGGGTTAAGATCCGGTGAATTCGGCGCGCTTTGACCAGTCGATCGTTGATGCTGCTATCGGCCAGTGGCGTCGCCGTCTAAGCGCTTGTGTCCGTGTGAGCGGGGCACATTTCGAGCACCAATTCTAACACTTTCAAGCAGATCTGTCATAACAATTAAAAACTCTGCTAAGTAAACCATGTTTTACTTTACTGCGTGCTAATTAAGTCGTCAGATAGTTTGTTGCATGTAATAAAATTTAAGCGTTTTATACAAAATTCGTACATCTGTGTTTAGCAGGGTAGTGCGGTGATATGAGTCAGGTGAGGTGGAAAATTTATATACAGCATGAAATTTCATCCATTTTGCCATCTACCTACCAAAAATTATTAAAATTGGTGGAAAGTTGACGAAGATCTGACAGAAACAATTTAGCACAGTTTATTTTGAGACACGGTGTATATACACACATCCTATATTCTATACATGGTGTGTTCAGTGTCCTACTGGTATTCTAACATTTCAGTTTGATGCTTATGAGACCACAGATTCGTCTACATGCTCTAATTTTTACAAATTGATGATCACCAGCTACAATCCGAATGTTTCATGTGTCGTGTCTATGCCCTTCTGACCCTCTTTTCGTAGGATTTAAAACCGATTCAAAACGCGCATTCTTATGATAGCTTGGCATACATGTATTACTTGAACATAATTAGTCCGTCGGCTTGTGTAAAAAAAGAAAAATTTTGGGTAGAATCTTGGCAACGACGCTTAAATTCATGAGGTGATAGTTCTGAAGCAGAAAAATGATGTTGCCAATTTTTCTTTCATGGTTTACACCCCTTGGCAGCCATTTTCCAAAATGGCCGACCAAAATAGAGATTTTTCAATATCTCAGCTTCTAGTTCACTTAGGATCGTGATCTTGGTGTCTAAATATGCATATATTAGGGCAAGGATTCCAATAGAACTAATTACAAACACTTATCTACACGAATTTGTTAGCCATTTTCCAAAATGGCCGACCAGAGATTTTCAATAACCCCAGCTTCTAGTTCGATTAGGATCGTCATCTTGGTGTCTAAACATACATATTTAGGGGCAAGGATTCCAATAGAACTAATTACAAACACTTATCTGCACGAAATTGTCACCCATTTTCCAAAATGGCCGACCAAAATAGAGATTTTTCAATATCTCAGCTTCTAGTTCACTTAGAATTGTGATCTTGGTGTCTAAACATACATATTTATGGGCAAGGATTCCAACAGAATAAATTACAAACACTTATCTACACGAGATTTGCAGTCAGGACGTCATTTGGTGGTGAAGGTGAGGATTTTTTCCTATAGTTTGAAAATCAACTGTGATAGGCTCACGACGCGTCAACTTTAAGTATAGCATATTGCAAGGTATGGCAGCTAATTTATTTTGTTATACAATTTTATAGTGTTATTTGTATATCAAGGTGGTGGTAAAGTGCTGGTGGTGGTAGTAGAAAATGTCAAAAGTTGACAAAATAGCAAATCCACAGAAGCCTATCACATCAGCTGCAGATGCATTTGTGGACAGGGACACAGACTGGGATAAATGTGTGCTTTCTCAAGAACTCACCGATGAAATTCTTAAATCTCCAGCAAGTTCCAGAGGCAGCACTGATGGTGAAGGGTAAAAGACTCTTGCAGAGAAATTGATGGCCTTCAAGAAGATAAATTGCTTGTAAAAATCAAGTATTGTTTCCCGGCTGACCTTGTCAAGACCTTGAAGAAACCCTGAAAACTAATAAGGCCACATGACATGAGAGCTGTCGTCTGCAGTATAACAAAACCAAACTTGAACGAGTTTTAAAGCGACAGGCACAGTTGGCGGAAAGTACTGATGCTCCCACACATAAGAAGTACACTCGTCATACACTGTAGTTTAGTCACAAGTTCTGATGAGACAGAACAGTGCTTCTTCTGTGGGAAAAGTGCAAGTGATGCGGAATAATTTAACCATAGCTCAACGTTTAGTCTTGACGCCCGTGTTAAAGAATGTGCCCTGCAATTGCAAGACCGAAATCTGTTGGATAAAGTTTGCACAGGCGATACCATTGCACTGGAGGCCAAGTACCCTATCCAGTGCTTGTGCCCTTGTACAACAGAGCCAGACACAGCAAGGGTTCTGATCAGCAAGAAGACAGCAGCGCCATTAATCAGGCATAGCTCTTGTTGAACTGGTTACATACATCGAAGATGCTCCAGCAGATAATGAATATGTGCCAATTTTCAAACTGGCAGATCTAATTGAAATGTACTCTACTAGAGTCGAGCAATTGGAAGCATGCTTGAGTGGCCGTGTGAATTCTCCCGCTTGAAAAAATAGGATCAGTGCATATTTCTCGAACTTGTAGACTCATACGGAAGGCCGAGATGTCCTTCTTGTCTCGATGAAGTTGCTGATTCGGCAATGAGCAAGACATGTGACTATGATGCCGACACCGAAGGCATTGACCCTCTACATGTTGCAAACATTATAAGCAGAGTGATCCTCAACAAGAAAACGTTGTTCACCTGTTCTTTTGACAGCCAGTGCCAAGAACTATCAGTGATAAATTCATTGATGGGATTCGTTTCTATGTTCCTGTAGAGTCCCAACATCAAAACTCAGTTAAGCTACTTGTCAGAACCTCAGGCAAGTCAGGCAGCATTGATGTTGTCACAGTTACTGACGTGCAACACAGTTGCAAGCTGCCGAGATGATGTCCGGTGATGTCCGATGCATCCATCTTTTATCTTTCCCTTACCGTCTTCGAGAACCTCTACCTGCCTCTCTACCTAGGAATGCTGATCCACAGTAAAGCTCGCACGAAGGAACTGGTGGATTGCTGTTTGAACTTGGACTATGCATCTCCTATGATTGTATTCTGAGTATTTCCACAAGTCTGGGTGATAATATCTGTCATAACTTTGAGATGGAGACAGCAATCCACCAGTTCCTTCTTGTTAGTTTTGCTGTGGATCAGCGCTCCTAGGTAGTCCGGGAAATGTGCAACAATCATGTTTTTCAAGTGGTAGAGTCTTGTACCCTGCTCCATCGGTGCTGGCTCTGGAACTTGATGGAGATTTAGAACTTCATCAGTCAGTTCTTGACAAAGCACACATTTATCCGTCGGAGCTGTGTCTGTTACCTCTGACCAATCTTACAGGGTTTTATAAATCACCCAAGTCTGTTTTCTTTAGCCGTGGCTAGGCTGGGAGCACTCCTCAGTAGATTTCTTGAAGGGGCGCTTTGTAAATCTCCAGAATGAATGAATGAATTAAACCCAGTCTGTGTCCGTTTCCAAAGATACTTCTGCTACTGATGTGATTTCCAAAGAAACACCTGCAGCTGATGTGATATGCTGGCTGCTGTATATTTGCTATTTTGTCAACTTTGGACATTGTCTGCTACCACCACCAGCACATTACCACCACTTTGATATACAAATAACACTATACAATTGTATAACAAAATAAATTAGCTGCCATACCTTGGAATATGCTATACTTAAAGTTGACGCGTCGTGAACCTATCACAGTTGATTTTCAAACTATAGGGGAAAATCCTCACCTTCACCACCAAATGACGTCCTGACTGCAAATCTCGTGTAGATAAGTGTCTGTAATTTATTCTGTTGGAATCCTTGCCCATAAATATGTATGTTTAGACACCAAGATCACAATTCTAAGTGAACTAGAAGCTGAGATATAGAAAAATCTCTATTTTGGTCGGACATTTTGGAAAATGGGTGACAATTTCGTGCAGATAAGTGTTTGTAATTAGTTCTTATCATGTAGATAAGTGTTTGCAATTTATTCTGTTGGAATCCTTGCCCATAAATATGTATGTTTAGACACCAAGATAACGATTCTAAGTGAACTAGAAGCTGAGATATTGAAAAATCTCTATTTTGGTCGGCCATTTTGGAAAATGGCTGACAATTTCGTGCAGATAAGTGTTTGTAATTAGTTCTGTTGGAATCCTTGCCCCTAAATATGTATGTTTAGACACCAAGATGACGATCCTAAGCGAACTAGAAGCTGGGGTTATTGAAAATCTCTTTTGGTCGGCCATTTTGGAAAATGGCTGACAAATTCGTGTAGATAAGTGTTTGTAATTAGTTCTATTGGAATCCTTGCCCTAATATATGCATATTTAGACACCAAGATCACGATTCTAAGTGAACTAGAAGCTGAGATATTGAATAATCTCTATTTCGGTCGGCCATTTTGGAAAATGGCTGCCAAGGGGTGTAAACCATGAAAGAAAAATTGGCAACATAATTTTTCTGCTTCAGAACTATCATCTCATGAATTTAAGCGTCGTTGCCAAGATTCTACCCAAAATTTTGTAACCCTTGTTATTGTGACATAAGCCGACGGACTATAATATAGAGAGATCCTCTTTTACAGCTTATGTTGGACTTGTTGTTGCGCACGCTAGGCCTATATGGAAACTTAGTATGTCCTAAACACGATTCGTTTCATTTATCGAGATTATGTTTTCTGTGAACTACGCATACAATTGTGATGTTTTAATGATTAATTGATTATAAAGCAATTGGCTTAAGCTTAAGCCATCTTCTTGAGCATGATCATAATAAATTAGTCTGGTACAGCCAGCTTTTCAATGACATATGACTAAAAGCGTTCCTGAGAGATGGGCTTAAACCTTATATAGAACTAAATTATGAATGGGATAACCCGTTATGAATAGGATAGTCCATTAGCCCAATCTTCGTTTAGCCAGGAGTTCTGTACAGGTCACGTTTCTATATGCTTCCTGTTCTTAACGGCAGTCGACGGACTGTTTAGACATGAGGCATAAAGCACAGTGTCATATGTCAACAGATCTACCAGTTGTAGTTTTTGTAATAACAGATTCTCAGAGGGTCTGTAAACACTCCGAATGACCGCGATGTGCGCTTGTTGGAAGCAGTGACTATGCAATGCATGCTATCATCGGACGATCTGTAAATACACTGGAAGATGGCGTTACACTCTGCCTACTTGTGCTAGAATCATTGAAAGCAAACAAAGGATCTGGTTGGCTAATCAATTGGGACACAGAGGTCCCCAATGACGGTCTGTCGATACTCGATGAGCCCAACCAAAACATCTTTTCTTGGCGATCAGGGACTGACTACTATCAACACAAACAAATTAATGTTACGATGGTATACGACATGCATCAGAACAATCTGATAGTAGTAGTGGGTTTCACAATTTGGCACGACTCGCATGAGACACTGATCAAGAAAACCTTTACCATGAATTGTATTTCTTTAGAGTTCTTCCAAAAGTACTTTATACAGCGAATACAGACATCATGAACATTGAGCAGCCATAACCAATTGCGCATAAATTATGTAGCGTGAAACATCTCTTAACCCAGTCAGTCGCTTTATTCGGTTGCCCGTGCCGTGGAGATCTTCTGGCCCCCTCGCTGCCATACGTCAACACGGGAACATTATGAACTCTCGTATATATATTTGTCCATTCCTTTGGAATAATCTTCCAGTGAACATAACGAACTTTTCTTTTTCACTCTGCTCAACTTACTTCTCTATGTAGAGGCACACCTGTGTGAACCCCTTGAACAGCCGTGTTCACCGCGCTTTGAAGGGCTCTTCAAATGCGATTTAAAAACATACATTACATACATACATAGGCCTACATACGTACATGCATAATTTGCATACATACATACATACATACATACATACATACATACATACATACATACATACATACATACATATGTAATGTTGCTTGGTCGCTCGTATCTTGCGGGGTTGTAGACCAATGCCATACTTTATTTCGATGTTGTAGAACATGATGGTTCAGCAGACGGATGTCACGAGGCAGTCTACTTTATATGCAAATTCTACATAACTCTAATGCTTAAGGGTCTAGCCTATAATTATAGGCCTATGCAATGTCCAGCCGATGTCCCTATAGTTACTGATCCAGGTTAGAGCCGACCGAACAAGACCAATCTTGGCAAGGTATTTGGGTTCATCGCATCCGCATTGCAATATTTGATGAAGCATGCACTGAAGGACTTGAGGGTTTCTCCCTTCCTCGGGTCCTGTAGGCAAGCGCACTCTACTCGGCTCCTGCCTTTATTACGATCTCTCTCTGCTCTTTGTCTCTTTCTCCCTTTGCGTCTCTGTGTCAAATGATCAAATCCTTGTTTGCATACTACACATCACTACAAATATACTTAAATATAAGTATACATATATCCCTGTAGCATATGCATACAATGCATAATATACACCACATAATGACATGCATGCACAATACTACATACATACATACATACATACATACATACATACATACATACATACATACATACATACATACATACATACATACATGCATACATATATACATCCATACATACACATATGCATACATACATGCATGCATACATACGTACGTACATACATATATACATACATGCATACATACGTACAATGTACATACATTCATACATACATACGTGTGTTCACTGAAGGGACAGCCCAGGTAGCACAGAAACGTTAAATGTAGTTTTAAACCCATGAACTTCGCCTGCATGTTTCCGTGTTGCTCGTGAAGACTATAGTTTGCGATCGCCATTGCGATCCAGAACATATGTAGCCAAAAATCTAATCAGCACTCAGTGACCAGATAGTCTTG
The DNA here is from genome assembly GCA_020284085.1 of Aporrectodea caliginosa. NCBI lineage: Eukaryota > Metazoa > Annelida > Clitellata > Crassiclitellata > Lumbricidae > Aporrectodea > Aporrectodea caliginosa. Next base: position 519,348 of record JACEVL010000522.1, read on the forward strand.
TTAGCTTTGGTGGCAGAGGGCCAAGGTGTCTGCATGCATTGGTGTCCCCTTCCATATCCTATAGACTGATTATGGCCGAACTAAATATAATTACGCCTTTACAGTCTGCGCTATCGTTGGCGCCAAAGCAGCTCACGGGGATTAGGCTGCTTTGCAAGGCGATCAGGCTAACTGATGCTTAATAGCAGCAGTCCATAAGGGGCTTCACGAAGCCCATAGAGAGGCCTATAATATATCTTCTAGGGCATCATGAAGCTCTTTCGTATGCGCGCTGAGAGGAACTTTGCTATTAAGTAATCGGGCAACGACGCTTGCGTGCGTGTAGATCATATCGGCTGTGAAGCCGCTGTCAGCAGATTTTTGCAGATGAGCGTTTGACGATAAATCAAGGGACAGCGTTGGTCTTAAATGACGACCATTCGGCTAATGCAGAGAGTGCATCCGGGCGACGGACCACCGACCAATCAGAATCCGTTTTACGGGATATAACGAATTTCATTAACAAACATCATTTCCACCCATTTATCTCACCAAAACGAACTAAATTATACAAGCTTCAGGATCTTTAAACCTCATAAAACAAATAACATCATCTTGGATTCAGGTAGAGCTATAGTCATGACGTGTCTACGTCTATCTCGTCGCCAGCATTCTTCAAATGCGTTGTACTTACGGCTAAGAATCTCCCCCACCACTGTGTGGCAGTCACGCGACAATTGCGTCATTCTAACAATACAATGTTATTTGTAGGACACAAATTAAACTTGACATGATGATGATGATGATGATGAATAGGCCTACGACAATAATATTTCTACAGCGCCGTAACACGGCACATGCCGTTACAAGGGCGCTTTGATACGATAAAAAACTCAGTCAGGATACGCCAAAAACTCAGTCAGGATACGCCATCATTAACTTGAAAGTGAAGTGTCATTTTTCCTGTTTAAGTAGTTGCTTTTATCGATTTAAAAGATATCACATCACGAATACAATCTGGCCATCAATTTCAGAAAGTAAACAAACATTTATGAAATTTACGTGTAACTGGTAATTTACACAACATCTTTTGAAAGCACCTCAAATTCATCACCCTGTACATAAGGACCTATTACAGTGATGCTGTAGAATGTTTTACAGTTTATCACTTTTCTACATCCGGATTCAAACTCCGGACCCATCAGCGAAAGACAGTCCAGTTGACCACTGACATTTTAGTATATGTCCTAGTTCTTGTGGAATCAGCAGTCTACATTTACAGAAAAAGCACGTTGAAACTTTTGTGCTACAGATTAACTGCTATATCAGTTTAGTCGAAAGAGGGTTTAAATTATTCAACAAAAGGAACTTAACACGTTAACGACGAGCGTACACTAACCGTGACTTAGAACCAATGCAGCTCGTTGTTAAAGTGTTAATCTTACAAATAAAATCTATTTATTACAGACATCTCATCGTTTTGTGGAGTACAAAATGAGCACCCGCCTCTAATTTAAGTAGGTTCTACGCAAAGACAAACAAAACTCTGCAAAACAGTGAAATCCAACACTTCCATCAATGAACTGAAGGCTGCGGAGAGAGAGTATAATTTCACTTCAACAGAGTAAATCTAAGACTTAGCAAAAACAAATTTGAGGAATGAAGGGAGGCTGTGGAGAGGACATATAGTGCAGATGACATTGTAACCTGTGAAAATGACTTTAAAACAACTCTGGCGGACCGTTGTTAGAATTCTGCTGAAGAAAAATTAAAAATTTTAAACCACTGACTCACATATTGCTGTTGATTTCTTATTCACCGATAAAACGCTCAATGCAGCAAATCTAACAAATTTGTGACCAGCATTAAACGCAGGTAAAGCAATAGGCTATATCATTTCAGCAGTTTTAGACGAATCATTTATTTCAGTCCCAGGCAGTTACCTAACGTCACCTAAAAATAACGTTAATTGCTGGCAATCTCCGTCCGTTTGTAGAAGTGGCGGTGTTTACATTAGCTCATTATGGCTAAATTTACGATACAGCCATTGTCATTACCTCAAGCCTCTGCAAATTGTTACATTATTAACAATGGCGCTTTTCCAAGTGATCTACAGATTGTAAAGGTAATCTGTTTATTAAAATGTTGACAAAGGAATTAATTAAGTAGGTCTAACTAGGGCAACAGACAGATATAGCCTACTATTATCGTCACAGAACCTACTTCTTTACGTTTGCTGAATACAGCTGCAGGACCATAAAAAAACTAACGACAGATTTCACAATAAATAATATTTCATGCGTTCAATGAGCTCCGTTTTAATGACGCTACTAGAATTGCACGCCATTTTCTTCGGCTTGTGCGTTGCTGTAGATGAAAAATCCTAAAATCTGACATTTGGGAATGAATAATTAACGTAAAAGAGATCAAGACAATATTTTCACGAATTAGTTACTTATGATGACCTCGGAACATATAAGTTTTACTAACTCCTAATGTGTATGTATGTATGTATGTATTTATGCAGGATGTATGCACACGCAGCTCTTATCAATGTAGCTAGATGACGTCTTTGGCTTGTTGGAGAAGTCCCGAAATACCTTGCGAATGCTGTATTGTAGGAGGCCGTGTGCCGTATGACGTTTTGAGAAATCAGAAATGGCGGCGTAATTTTGCAACGGTCGTCCAGTTCGAAATTTAAAATGTCCGTATATCAGCGTTTAAAGTAAATTCCGAGCTGAAAATAGTCGCGTTTGCCTACAAATTCCTGTAAGAATGTTTTGTAACATTTTCAAGTCGCTAAAGCCTTCCCTTTAGGAGTCTTTAGTAGGATGGACAAATAAACAAAGATACAAACAAACAAACGGAAGGACAAACTTTAAGACTTGTATAATATAGATAATATCTATATTATACAAGTCTAAAAGTTTGTCCTTCCGTTAGACGTTTGTAACGTATTTGAACTAATTATGACATGTATGTATGTATGTATGTATCAATCAATCCTTTTATTGTTTCCATAGAATAGTTTACAAGTAGTGATCCAGAATAATCATAATCAACGATCATAAGTTTGGAAATTAAAACAGACTGATCACATGATTATCTTATTAACATTTAAGGGAAACAATCGGGTTCCCAGAAGGGACTGAAGTCCCGCTAAGTTAGGGATACCCGTTTACCATGTTAGCAGAGGGATGACAGTTGAGTATAGTCTACACATAGCATTGTCAGAACAAAATGAGAATAACTGGTTTAACTAACAACACTTAACTAGGTCACTTAACTAATTGTGGTATAACAATTAATAACCATATTTAGAAAACGCATTGACTATTGTCAAGGAGGTAGGCTCTGGCCTCTTTTTTAAATAGGGCAAGATTCGGAAGAGTGCGCAGTGACTTCGGTAGGTTATTCCAGACAGGAGGACCAGCACATCTTAAGGTAAAATAACGAGTGTTAGTGCGGGCATAGGTTCCATCAAAGTTATCGAGAGATCTTGTATAATAAGAATGTGTATCAGAGATCTTAGAGAAGTAGCGACTGAAGATTGGGGGAAGAGATTTGTTGGCGAAGCGATACATAAATTCACAGATTTGCAATTTATTTATCTGAGGGATATTAAGTATTCGTAGTATACTAAATCTACTTGCTGTGTTAGTTATCAATGATATATATGTATGTATGTATGTATGTATGTATTTATGTATGTATGTATGCATGTGTATGTATGTATGTATGTATGTATGCATATATGTATCTAGACACTTACTATATCGCCTTTCAAGTACCTCACAAAAGCGTCACGTAGACCTTTGTATCTGAGCTGATTATGGCATGTAGGCAAAGCACTTTCTCTTATCTGTACACTTTTTAAAGAACTTAATGTGTTACCTGGCAGTGATCCAGATTCGGAGGATGCTAGGAGTATGGTGCACAGGAACCAGACGAAGTCACGTGACGTAGATCCAACGTAGCCACCACAATACATTCTTCCCTTTGTGATGTCTGCTTTAATTAAACTCTTATTCTGTCAATACTCAATCCATTCTCAAAATAAACGTCCTACTTTCTATTCCTATTGACAATACTTATAGTCCTGTAATACTTTTTGCGATCTAATCACCTATTCCATCTGACTATGTATGCTTTTTACCTGATTGTCTATTTCGTATAATAACTTGTTGTTTTCGATTTCTGTTACCAGAGGTACCTGTTGTTCTCCCTTATGGCGTTGTCGTCCCTAAACACTTTAACTTGCAAGACTAACATTGAATTAAGGAAGGGTTTCTGATGAACCTCAATTAGAAAGATACACGACTCCATACACTGGAATTGATTAAGCGACAGAACCTGAGGTACACTAGTAAGAGTCAATGTTTGTCTTCATCAGTGTTTCCCTGACCTAAGTCGGCACTTGGCCAGTGCAGCCTAACAGCCGAATGCAGAAACGAACACCTGACGATATTGCAGCTGCTACTGCTGCGACATTTCAACGGACTCAGACTCAATTAAGCGCCAGCACGCAAGCATCCTTCGCATGCAGCGATGTGAATAGGACCCAACGGCAGCAGTAGCAGCGGCAGCAACCGAAGCAGCCGAAGCAGCGCGTAACTCTGGCGCATCTATACACGGAGGCGGACAAGGCCAGAAGCAACGCGGCCATGCATAACCACAATGCCGGATGCGACGATTCACTTACCAGTCGTAGCCATCATTATCATCAACGTTATCATTGTCTCTATCAACATCAGCAGCAGCAGCAGCAGCAAGCGCTCAGCCTCCCATCAACCGGCGGCAAACTGAGCAACGAGGCGTTACTATAGCCTCCTGGTTATCAGCAATCTTAATCGCTTCCACAAATGAAAGGCTAAACCAACGCTAGCTGCATCAACCGTCGTTCTTCTGTTGCCGGTTGCTGAGAACAGTTGGTCCAGCATCAAAGAATTATAGTCAACTACACCATTGTATTTCTCGCTGATTGTATCGACGCCAGTCACGAGCAACTATTATAGACATGCATATAATTTTCAGTGCCACTCTTATTCCTAAAGCACAAGTCTATTATTGCAAGTGGTTGCTCAAATAACATCACCACCATATAACAGCCGAATAAATACCAACACCTACTAAGAACGGTGACCAACTTATTTTTACGGCGTTAAACGATATCAAGTCAACCAGAAAACTAATAGCATAACCTACACTGTGTTTTCCAATGTGTGTGCAAAAGTAGCGTGACTGTTTAGGAGCAAGGGGGTGATCTTGGTGAAGTAGAAGATTTTAAATGTTAGAGTTCAATGTAAGGTGTAGATTGAGGTACTTGAGGAAATGACTTGGTTGGTGATACAGTTGATACGAATGGAAACAGGAGTGGACAATGAGCAATCGATTGGTCATTGTAAATGATAGGCGTAAATGACTTTACAGAAAATCGAAAGTACAAAAGTGATAATGAGTAAAGAACAATATATTAATTAATCGACGAAGACATGATACGATATTTATGATGCCGCAATGAATTCTAGAGTATATTTATAGATTTCAGATTGCTCTATATAACTCAGAGTCATTCAGTTCCACGCAGCTGTCTTAACAGATTTCGAGTTTTAAAAGTCGATGCACGATTGCTAACGGACTCGGGACAGCGAACGAAGACGATCAACGGCATAACAATGAGCCATATCAATAACGAATCCTCTGAAGAGCATTGTCAGAATGTCATTATAGACATTGGGAACAGCACTAACGGGGAATAAATGGCGACACGATTGCAGTATAATCAGGACTAGACGACGATGATTTTGTTCAGCTGCGCACAGAACAAAATCAAGGAACAGACGGACAGACGGACAGAGACGGATGGAAGCTGACTTCTTAGCTTTTCTGTTTTGTATGTATAAAAGTATCGTCTATGTGTCATATACTATTATTAATAGACCTATATATATACATATATATATGTATATATATATATATAGTGCGATGCTCTGTAGCCATCAATTTCATCGTCTGATTATTATTCAGTTGTGTTCATTAAATGAATATAAAGGAAGCATTAGACGTTGTTTCTCTTTATGGGTGCATTAATATCCGCCTCATGTGTAGTTGCTTTCCATTCACATGGAAACCAGTTCATGGGAACAGTGGCTCCTTCCTTCTGCCTGTTGCGCTTCAGTTGGATGACTAATAGAGTTGCGGAATTGCTAGGCTAAGTATGTCTGTCGGCATATAGTGGATGGAGAAGACACGTCGTGCCCTGACCCGGTCGGTCGGGGCATCGTATTTCTGCGGGGGCATTTCATGTCTTGCGTCAGTAAACGACGAAGTTTACGAGAAACGGGACTCGGCCACCGTCTGCTACCACAGCCGGCGGAGGCGGAGGCGGCGGCGGTGGGGCCCGACCCTGGCCATGGCACTTCGAACGACCACTGACAAAGTGCTGGACGAACGCAACGGTATGGCCGGCGCTGCAGTGTCTTGAAGAGGAGGACGACGACTACGGCGTCGGCCCACAGGCAATTTGGTCAAATTCTCCGGAGAATCGTCTTCGTCAATGAAAAATTGCCGCGAGATTTTAGACAATCGACGGCCAACAGCAGCGGAGGAGGCCGAGGACAGACACGTCCCTTGGACGACGACGACGCAAGATGGATGCACTGAAGGTCCACAGTCGAAAGAACCGTAAAGAAAAACGAATTACTGCGAAATTTCTTAACCTTTGCGATCGTATTTACATAAATATTGTATACACAAACCCCAGATTTAGATTTATTGACGCCTAATCGCTGTGTAATAAGCGCCATTTTTATTGCAAAGCGTTTCACCGGCGACAGGGCATCTCCGAAAGAAAGAAGTTGTATGGAATGCGCCTGATTGGATCATAACGCATCATAAAGGTTTCGAATGAGGATGAATGTTGTTAGTGTTGTTCCGAATATGATGATTAATCTGTGTTGATGTTTCTCGGTTAATGCATCCATTCTATCTATGATTCGCATTTGTTTATAGAAATTCGCTCTGATGAGCCGTTGACATATACGCATCCTATATGTCTGCTGGTGATTAGCCAACCTGTGTATGCAATACATGCGACAGTCTACGTACGTTTACGTGCAAATGAACGGCTATGATTAGTCTGATCATCGGTTATACTTAGCTTATAGCAATTTCATAGGTCTTCGTCCAGGCAATTTAGGAAAACAAGATTATCACAAATATGCCTGCGTGCACGATTCTCCTTATATTCGAATTTATCTATGTTGATGTGAGCTTGATTGTATAGATTTTGTGATGCTATAGCCTAGTTAGGCTTAATTGTATAATATATTGATATTTAGTTATAATTATATAATGGCCAGCATCAACATAAAGAACAGCATCAAAGGACATAATAATAGTTCTAGTTAAGATATATGGGGAAGATCGCTTACCGCGCATGTGCTCGATTAAATTGAGAGCAGAAACTTAATCGAAGAAGTTTAAAATAGCGGTCGGCCTCTGATAGTTTGGTCTAATTATAACTCTAGACGATTTTGGCCAAGCGCCTCCAGCCCGTCAACAGAACTCTTCAGTTAATCGGTCAAAAAAGAAGGTCACTCCATGGAAGATGGTTCGTATTGAACTCCAGCGAACTCTAGACACGATCATATATCTAGGGAATTCGCTCAAAGTTTGCTAAACTTTTGTTAGAATTAAATTGACACAGTTATTTTAAATGTTTCTTCTTATTTCAAACACAGTTTTTTAAACTCAACACTTCAATGCCAATTGTTCTTCATCAACATAACTCAATTGTAACTCCTAACATTTCCTTCTTAATAACATAAAGCTCTCTCTACTGTATTAAAACAACTGTCATCGGCAATTTCAGTTTTTCGCGCGCTATTCGCACGTGCAAATAACCAATCTACCTTCAGTCAATAATGTTTACTTAAGCCAGGCGCTCACTAGCCGCCCGATCAACTAAAACATATATATACAGTTGCATTGACCCCCTAACATAAGTTGAACACATATATATATATATATACAGACCTTATGAACACCTGTTCTCATTATATATTCAAAACGTTCACAGATAAGCTTCCTTGATAGCTGGTTGAATTAAAATTGTAGGTCCTGGTTCTGTGTATATTTATCTATAAATGAGAAAAGCCTAATCTTTACAAACTGATTGACAAACACTATATATATTTTTACCTATAGTCTGTGCATAATTATAGAAAGTGTATGAGTAGAAGAATAACTGCTAACCGCCTAAATCCGACTATGGTTAGTTTGATTGCATCAGTTATAGGTAGCTTTTACCAATCTCAGTAAAGAAGACTTCGTTTATGGAAGATATTAAAAGAAGATCATCATGAATGTTTGACCGAATTTTATATAGGTTTGCATTAATCCAAGACAGCGAATTCTCTCCGAAACCTCAGAGCAAAATAATGTTAACTCATAAGATTTGCACTATATCATTATTACCCTGTGACCGAGTGTAATTATTTTTGTCATATCAAGTTTATTGCAAGCAACAACTTTAGAAGGAATTGAAGATTTACAGACAGTATGTAATTAGAACACAATCATCGGGCTAAAGATATTCACTGAAATTACGTGGCTTGTATAATTTTATATTAGTCTAAATACCAAAGTCAAGGAGTATGCTTTGGTAAACATCACGCTCTAAGAGCTAGTTAAAGGTTATTTGATCAGACAATGTTACGAAAACCTGTACCAAACGATGTCTCTCGTCTATTTAAGCCACTCGTTAAATTTCTCAATCGCATAAGTAGAATGGAAGAGAATCCCACATGGCAAAAATTGCTGTCGTTCAGCTGACAAGTAAATGTCCATGGAGACATCACTGTCCGTTATCACTGCGCTCAGGGATTGTCTCCAAGTGTCAAGTCTGAAAACTCATTAAAGATAAAAATCTCATAACCGAAGTAACAATTGGTATTCGAACTGGTTTCTTCTGGACGTAGAGATCTAATTCTCTTACCAAAATAGTTAAACAGCAAAAGCGCTCATTAAATACTTATCAACAGACAAAACTGAAACAAACTAACGGACCAACCGGGTCCAGTTGGCGAGAAAGACCATTACAAATGGCATATTATGGCGGTCTGCAATGACGCTTCACTGTCTCGTCTTCATCAAACACAGGTGTGAATTGATCGTAGGTGACGCCAGTATTAGTGCCACCTAACGGATGAAGCCATATGCTCCGTAAATAGATGACAGCACTGTAGGCAACTGCAGTGGCGGGGGCGAGGTTGCTGTTGGTTCGTGACTTGGGTCCATCTGATTTTGACGCAGGACCTAATGAGAAAGACACTCAACACATCGTCAATCATGAGATGGACGCCTAGACGCATAAACATCATCGCTACCTTGGAATATTTTCATTTGGCGCCTCAATTCTCTATCCAGAGCTTCGTGTAGGCGGTCACAGGTGGCCTCTGCATCCTCAGTCACAGATGGCTTTTGACGTCACTGCCAAATGAGTTCGACAATAAAGTCATTCCCTAGTGACATATACGATGCCTTGACGGCGTAGAAGTGAGACTTCTCGCAATACTTACAGAAGGATCCACTAGAACCTAACCGACTTTAGGTATACTGAGTGGATGCAGACATCTACCGTCTCCTGCGAACATCTTAGTTACCTAACTATAAGTATTAATTCGGTCTTTGATGATGCCTAATGCAGCGACTTTAGGGTCAATAGCAGGGCCGGATTTAGGGTGGTGGGGGCCTATGGGCGCCCAATATGGTGGGGCCCTTTTGTGCATCAATTTTTTGTCTTTATTTATGCGCAGTCTCCGACCGGGACAATCATATACCTATAGCTCAAATCTCCTTCCCCACTGCCTAGCTTCCTTCCCTCCCCTCTATCGCTGATAATTTATGTAAATTATGTTTGGACAAATCTCATCCATTCCCTTCACATTACAATCTCGTTTAGATACACACGCCTCCAGCACTGATTCCCTCCCCACTCCCAACCCTACTCCTCCTGCCTCCTAGTAATCATTCCCAATTCTCTTGCCTCTGAAACAGAAGACCCGCTCCTCCTAAATTATCTTCCCAACAAGCATTAACTTGATCCTATAACGCACATCTTCTTAAAGGACTGCCTCTTTTCTCGTCCCTGTTAACACCAAAATCTCTCACTTTCTACCGGCAACGTCCCTGTCATGCTCTTTAAGCACTTTCTCGTCTCTCCTCTTCTCAAAACAGCAACTCTTGACTAGGAAAACCTATCTGGCTATAGTCCCACCTCTCATCTTTCCTTTCTATCTAAGTTAACTGAACGAATTGTCCTTACTAGGCTAAATGATTGCCTCTCTTCAAACTCACTCCCCAATCCAACCAATCTGGCTTCACTAAACACCACTCCACAGAAACTCTGCTTGCCTCTCTGTAAGCTTACAATAAACTGGAATCTGATGTCAGCCACCAGGAAGTCTCCTGCCTCTGTCTCCAAATGTGTTAAAGGCAATATTAATAACTATTTTTGTTAGATTCATGTAAATGAAAATAAATTGGGAAGATCATATTGCTTATAAATAAAGTGTCTTCTATAATATTAATAGGCATTAAATAATTTCTCAAATACAAAACAAAAGTATGAGCTTTAAACTTCTTGTCTAAGTTTTCATAGACGTCACTGATGCAGAACAAAGAAAGTAAAGATAATATAAGCAGGACCTATACAAACTAAAAACAGATGCATGTAGCTTGAGACAGTTAATTAGCTCAGTTCGGCTTACAGTTACAGTTAGTCTCTATTGACCCACTCAAATTTAGAGCTAAGTGTAAGACGAACTGAGCTAATTAACTGTCTCAATGCTACATGCATCAGTTTGTGTAGAACAGAGCCACAGTCTTTTAGGGGAGAGGTCGGGATAGGATCAAGCATTCGCATTGCAAGTTAGGAAGATAATTTAGGAGGAGCGGGACTTCTGTTTCAGAGGCGAGAGAATTTGGAACGATGACTGGGAGGCAGTAGGAGCAGGATTGGAAGAGGGGAGTGAATCAGTGCTAGAGGAGTGTTTGTCTAAACGAGATTGTAATGTGAAGCGAAGGGATGAGATTTTGTCAGAATAGAATGAACATAAGATATCAGCGATAGAGGGGAGGGAAGGAAGCTACTGTAGGTCCAAATTTGAGTAGGCTCAATAGAGACTTTGTTCACTCTTCAATTGGCAAAGCCATCAATAAACTGATTAAGATACAATTGGCGTAGAATATCACTCTCTATGCTCAACACTGCAAGCTGGCTAAGTCTTTCACGTGTCATACTTGTGCGAGGCCTGTTCTTAATTAGGCCTATCCTAAACTCCCATTGGGAGTGGGCGTTAATGGTTAACACTCTGGCATGCATGAAGAGCAGAAGATCAGCACGGATGCGGGATCGATTCCCGCTACCCTCCCAAAGGTCGACTCAGCCTTTCATTCAGTGTGATTCTCGTTAATATAGTTAAATTTGACTCCTGTAATAACCTGTGATCAAACGTTCACCCTATGACTTGTAATCATACTGCGTTCATGTCTGTTTGAATCAATAAACGAATAAACGAAGAGATTATTATTATTATCCTCATCTTAGGAAATGAGCGTTCAGCACCACAGTTTGTAAGTACATTCTTAACATAATTTCCTCATTTGGAAATGAACTTTCAACACCTTTGTCAAGTGTTAATTGGAACACGAACTGCTCCAGACTTAGGTTGAGGTCTGTGCCCCTGTCTCGTCTTTAAACATTTGACAAACTCAGAAAACTGCATGAGCTCATTGTCAAGGTTACATCGAGGTCGACGCCATATATTGCTATGTGGTTTTTCGCTGAGATTTTAAGAGTGACTAGTGACTATAGATCTGAGTGACAGGTCTTTACATCACTACATGATTCAAGCATAGGTAGAAAACCAGACCCTGAGCAGAGTGGTTCGTATGGCGCACTGGGTTGTGAATTGATCAATGCTGGGCAGAAAAATGTCAATCCGAAACTACTCTGAAGCTGAACCATAATCCAACGATATTATTTCAAAACTATGATTGTTTTGTACAGTGGTCATTCAGATTCAGAAGCCTGTAACTCAGATCTGTAGTCACTAGTCATTCTTAAAATCTCTTCCCTAGTCAAATGACACATGAAGTGAAGGGAGACAAAAAATAAAATTGGACCTGGTGGGGCCCCTAAGTGGTGGGGGCCCCTGGGCTGGCGCCCGTGTAGCCCATGCCTAAATCCGGCCATGGTCAATAGTTATAACTAATTCAGCGACTCCGTAATATTGACTTACGAAAAAAACTAGTTGTTAAATTGCTCAACCAGAGGTGGCGGATCTCCAAATTGTTTACAAATCTTTAACCTAAACCTGTCTGGCGAATCTATAAACGATTATTCGCTAGTCGCTATTTGGAGAAAAACATGAAATGTGTGAAACAACATGCATTTGGTTGATTATTGTAACAAAGCACATTTAGATGATTGGTCTTATCTTCCAGGTGGCGAATCTCAAATCCGAAATGTCGGATCTCAGATCCGGCGAAATATGGCTAAATCTAACCATTGGCCTATACATATAAGCTTATATATATTAGAAAGTCTGTATAGCACACGTAGGAGCCTCTATAAGGTGTAACTCACTGACTAAAGTAATATAAACAGATCTATGAGAACAACTGCATGGTTCATCTGTCAGCGATCGAAGGTCGCATGACTGAATAAGTTTGAAACGTGAATTTCCTACACGAACGTTGAAAAAAGTTAGAAAATCCTCTTGGATCTGTTCGGCACGTTTTCAGAAAATCTCTGGCCATAATGTCTATCGGAAGGAAGAATCCAAGCAACAACAGCCAATTAGTCGCAGCTTTAAGCTACTTATGCCTTCCACGCTCTTTTTTGATGAACTATACGTGAAACACTGTGTTGTTGAACCTTTCCCATGTCAGGTTCAACGAAGGTCATAGCCTGCTAAGTACATGTAGGCCTAACTGTTGCGCGTCTATTAGCCTGTGAACAGACACCCCTGCAGCAGCGTGCGTCTTCGCTGTCTTTCTCGGACTTTCAGTAGTTCATGTGTGAAGCATATTTCGAGGGGTTTAAGCCAGAAGGTCGTATCTACGATTTTTTGTAAAATGGACATTTTCACAGAAATTGAATCGACTGACTACAAAGCAGGTACTGCCAGAAGGCCGTAGCTATAAGGCTTCATTTAAGAGAGTTGGTTTGAAGATACAACCCAAATTATGGGTCACATTTATGCCATAAGGATGTAAAAATAGCAGTTTTCATGCCAGAAGGGTTGCATCTTGAAGAAGATACATCCATCTGGCAGTACGTGAAACCCATGCATTGCTTAGATACGTCTCTATGGCACAAATGAATTATTTTTAGGCAATTAAAATTAGCGTGAAAAATGCTTATTTTACTTACTTTACTCTTCAAACAACTTAAACCACTTACTTACTTGCGTAGAAATTGGAGAGCGTAATATCATCTATGTTATTCTAAAGTTATTAGTTGTTTATACCATTTTGTAAGGGTGCGTTTTATGATTTTACACCAGAATATTGTATCTTCAAAAAAAATTATTATCTTGGCCCATAATTATTAATAATTTGTGCTAGATTGTGCAGTATGACTCAGTGTTTCTTCAGATAGTTTTTGTTGGTGGTTATCTTGCAAATTACACAGAATTTATGATGTTTTCATCATAAAAAGTTTTCTCTTGCCAGAAGGTTGCATCTTGTCAAACTTTGACAAAATTCACCAAATTGTCACGTTATGTGTAAACAATACAATGCATACTTTAATGCATTTTGAAAAGGAGTCTTATTGCTCAGCATTTAGCTAGAAATAATTTTCATTGTTTAAATAAAAAAATGCTGAAAAAATTGTTTAAAAAAAATACTGTAACAAAATTTCCGTTTTCTTCGTTTATCTCGAAATGTCAAAAAACCTTGTTACTCCCGTCTGGCTTAAACCCCTCATATTTCGTATTATTATTTTTGTACAATCAGTTAATACACTCAAGACGTCTTTAATTTGTCTTTATCAGACGGCCTCTCTATCTCGTCGAACTGATCACTGCTGGATATAACCGGATTCTGTTCTGGAGTGCCATCGATCGATTGATGACTATGGAACTATAGCATGATGGCGTTATTGAAGGTCAGGGCTAGATTAGATTAGGTTTTTTCTCATTTTACCTTTCTGATAAAAGAATCCTTCAGAATGTATCGTGTGGCCATTAGCTGCTATAGAGAAAGCCTATGTTTTGGTAGTTAGGCCTAATAGACATCTGTAGCCTACCTAAGTTGTCTACATGATTATTTCGGTGTCAGTTTAATAACTATATTCAATCGCCTATGATATTATGATGGTTTAGTAAAGTTCAGATGTATCATTTCTATATGCAGAGTACACTAGCGGTGTACTTGTCATCAAGAGAGAATTAAACAAATTGAAAAACACGTGTCCTTAACTGAAATATTGGGAAGAATATTGAGCGCCTCTGATTGGTGTGCACTGTGAGAGGCGCTTTATAAATGTTTAAATATATACAATACAATACAATATACCCGCTGTTCCATAGAGATCGACGCCGTTGCGGGGCGCATCCCACTTTGGCAACCCCAGCTATAGCTCCAACCTTAGCCCTTTAGACTCTGGCACTGACCTTAACCCGGACTCTAACGCAGTGAAATCGGATGGTGACGATTTTTCAGAAACCTGTTTCTCGGGACAGCATGATCTACAAAGAGGCGCCCAAACGGACCATTTAAACAGGCAGCGGTGGCAAAGAAGGATCTCACCCAATAAAATCTGTAGGAAAACTTGTCAGAATAGACGCACTATACGGTTGGTAAAAAAATATGTACGTTCATAGAATATAATATTATGACAGAAACTTATTTCATCTAGTAAAGCTTAGATATTATTTTGCGACATTGCTTTATTTTACTCGCTAGGTGGAGTATTATAAGTCTTATGTTAAATTCAGAGAAAGAAAAGCAGTTCCATAAGCTAACTCTGATGCAAATCATGGGTACAAAGTGTTAGACCATCTAGTTTTCTTATAGCTTCAACATTATGATGGTGGGTGGGTAGCTAGTCCTCACACTCGCTACATGATCATCTTACTGAAAGTGCACGGCCAGTTTAGGCCTACTCATTATGGCTGATTGGTTAGAAGGCGTTGCTGAATAACCATCTTTTCTTCTTGAGTCGCACACGAGCGATTTTGCATATAGTACAGCATAATGTAGTGTAATGTAAAGTAATGCAATATAGTCTTACTTATCTTGCATGCAACGGAACATTTAATGACCCTCTTAAGAATGAGAAAGTGAAGTGAATGTACAGATCAGATGAATGCTAAACTTATCGACCGGTTATTTTGAGGGCTGAGAACCAACTACATACATTCCGTTACTGAAAATCGCGTTTTAATAGTAAAGAACCATGCATCACATTTTGAACTGTACTTACATTTAGTAAGCATCCCTACATTTACGAATTTATATCACATTCCTTTTCATTCATTCAGGAAAGCTACAAGGTCATATCTAGAAACTAAATAGCAGGGTTTACTACATGTATAGCGCTTGAAAGGATTTTTCAATAATATTGGTCTGCATAATTATAGTTGCTTTTACATTGGTGGCTGCCTGAAAACAGCCACTTTAGACAATTTTTAAAACGACCAACGCTATTGCTGATACTGTATAATTATTAATATCTACAATATATATAGTAGATGACAGGTTGTTCACTAGAGGGCTCAAAATGAACGAGCACTCTTAGTAGTAATACTTAATCTGTGTAATGCCTGAAATCGAGGTCGTATACTCATCTGATTATTATGTGATTAAAGTTGCAGTGAAATTTACTCAATTTAGTAATACACACGGACTGAATTTATCAATATAAAATTTTATAAATTTGTCATACATGTTTTTGCGCTGGGACATGTGCTAAAGACTATGCACGGAGACCTTAATGCTGTCCACGAAAAATTTCTTTTGCAATCTATAATAATACCATAATACATTGACAAAATTTAATTTGTTGAACGCCAAATATAGATGATCACTAAAGACTTTAAATGAACAGATTCTATTCAGTTCAAAGCGTGTAGTATAAACTGAGTAATGAAGGTATTTTGTTCATTAGGCCCACATGACGCCTAGGCCTACGTGTGTGTCACTCAAGAAACGATCGATAGGCCTACGTTTGAGGCAACATGAAGATACAACCTCTATTACGCTTAGGCCTACAACGTTGTCATGTTGCATGCGTTGTATGCTATTCATCACCGTCACTGCAGCGCTTTACATGTAAACTTGTACGTAAAACTGTGTATAATACATATGAGAGACGCTGCACTGCAGAGGCGGCGCCAGACATTTCTTGTCATACAAGTAACCAGTGCAGGGGCGGTTTATGCCCCAAATAAATTCTCGGCAGGGCAAAAATTCTGGCAGGGCAAATACCAGGGCAAAGGCTTTTTACCAGGGCATTTGCCCTGGCTTGCCCTGGTGCAGTGCCGCCACTGCAGCACTGGTTTCCTAAGCTATGCGTCACGAGCTTTGTTGAAGAATCCGCGATGGTTGTTGGTGCGTCAGCATACATCAAAGAGTCTCGATCGTGTTCTAGTTCTGAATCAGCCTGATCGCCGATCACTACGCTCTCCGAACATCGGTGATTTACAGGTTCCTCGCCTCCTTTCACTGGGCTTCAACGGTTCATCGGACCGTTAAATAGATCGGTACTGTCTCAAGTGATTCAGCTTAGCACTCATTTCTTGTTTAGATCAATTAGACACCGTATAAGCAGCGCTTTTGGTGCTTGAAGGGCACTATATAAATGTTCTGTTACGTTGCATTAAATTAGTTGAATTCCCAATGTTCGATGGTCGTAGAGTGGTGTACATGGACACTTTGGACAGATATAAACTAAACCATATTTTCGATGCAAGCCCCTGTTATATATAGCCTACGCTTACAGTATTTAACGACGCCGCAATACGAAGATGATTGGCGTCAATGCCTGTGTTACTCAGTTGCCTTAAGTATCCCTTGTCAGAGGCGCTCAGTACTTTCATCCAGTGAACGTGTAACGGTCCATAAGGTGAGTCTGTCGACCGAGTACTATAGTAGTATGCTCATACTTTAGTACCTGAACGACCGGTTGATTAACCCAACAACAGCCAGCTGCTGTGTCTGCCTGCAGATGGTTAACCAACACCGCTCTGCATCGCATAGCTACTCCTTATCCTACAGCGAATATCAACATCACCTCTCACAGCATTTCCTATGCTCTGCCTGCAACGAGGCACAGCGAGAGATGAAAAGGCGCTACAGAA
This sequence comes from Aporrectodea caliginosa, assembly GCA_020284085.1. NCBI lineage: Eukaryota > Metazoa > Annelida > Clitellata > Crassiclitellata > Lumbricidae > Aporrectodea > Aporrectodea caliginosa. Next base: position 536,702 of record JACEVL010000522.1, read on the forward strand.
GAACGGATCCGAGTCGATGGTCCGGAAGATGAAGAGCAGGCAGACGACGAAGGCTGACGCAATGATGGACAGCCGAGTGGAAGACGATGGAGTGGCAGATGCTGATGCTCCTGCTGCTGTGTTGCCAAGCGCTAGGTGCGAATTGTACTGCTCGCGTTTCGACGGCGTTTCTTTTCCCAGTGTACTTCGGATGAGGCTGACGTCGTTCGTTTGATCTTCATCCCCGTCGCCGCCGCCTATGACTTCATTTCCGGTTCCAACTGACGCCTTCTTCATTCCATCGCTCTCCACTTCCGACCGAATCACGTGCTCTCGGCACTTCTCTGGAAGAACAGAGACAGAGAGAGAGAGAGACAGAGATGTAGACGGTCAGAGAGCAGTGCCTTTGTGCGGTTCTAATATGCGCCGTATAGTTATTGTTTGAATACGTAAAAACATACATAGGGCTTGCATACATATATACACACATATACATGAATACAAGCCTACATACTTACATGCATACATATTACATACATGCATGCATTCGTTCATATATGCAGACATACCCCTCTGAATAGTCTATGCTGCGAGAGGCGCTCTACAAATTTTTAGATACGATACGATACATGCATACACATGTATTGTATACATACAGATGTGTACATATGTATTATGTATATATATATATATAGACAAATGCAAACATACATGCATTCTTATGGGGCGCGGTGGTGTAGGGTTATGTTCGGTGCCTTGCAGCCGGATGGTTGCGGGTTCGAATCCACCTCAAACCGCCGCGTAAGGACCCTGGGCAAGTCCTTCACTCGCAATTGCTCATGCGCTTCGGCATGAAACGCCGATTCAGTGTCTGCGCTGTAGTCGGGAGCGCCTCTGAGTAGAAATCTTGAAGGGGCGCTATAACAAGTGCTCATACATACATGATACATACATACATTCATATAATATTATACACAGATTCGTACATGTACATAAATGCATACATATATACAGATTATGTAGAAGATAAATGCACGAGGTGGGTAGTCATTTCTTCATCGACAACAGACAATAGCCTATACTGTAACATCGGCAATTGAAGGATCGTTTCGCCTGAAGCACTAACGGGTCAGCAGCTGACAAATTCTTCTAAGAACTCAACCGAGATTCGCCAGCAATTCATCAGATCCGTAGATCGCATCTGGAATTTGAAACCCTGACCCGGTCGCCAAGGACGGGCTATCAATCAACCACTACGCCGAAAAATGGCCAAGACTATAATTATACATTTAATGCAATTTACACAGTCTGAATTATTATGCGTCGAACGCTAGTGGTGTAAGGTCTGCGATTTCTGGAATACGCAATTATAGGGGCCATGTATTGCAAAACATTGCGAGACAATTTCATATTGTGAAAAGCATTTTAATGGGCGCTTGAGAACTATAGGCGGAGTGTGTATGCTGAGAGTAATAAGGGCGGATGTGGAATAGGTGGCAAACAGGAAAGGAAGGAGCGATGGAAATAGGAAAGGAATGGGCAGGAATGACGAGGGAGGGAGGCTATTATCATAGATTGCCATAATAAGGAATGTAACGTAATGTTTTAAATATGTTAAAATGAAAATAAAATAAAATAATAAATACTGATTTAAAGAAAAAACTGACAAAAAACGTAATTGAAATGGAAAAGATTCCAAGCGCGCCCTGTCGTCTAAGCTCACTATTATGAGTTCTTAATAATTAGCCTATGCATTTGTAAATTTCCTAAAAGTGGTCTATAGCTTTTACCGATTGACTTCAGCATATGAGCCAATCAACCAAAACGCTTTCATAACTAGAACTTATCACCCGATATACAATGCCAAATATGAAGTTATCGATTTTGCGATGTTCGTTTGATACCAAAGTGACGATTCCCAAATGTTCTGTGATGGACAGCAGTTCACTGCAGCCTCTGCCTCTGCGCCGCATCACAGATGGTTTATGTACAGAATCAACGCGGTCACTCGTTTTTTGTCGATCCAGTTTCTGCCTTTGCAAAACAACAACCGGCGCAACGAAAGACAGAAACTGTTTGAACGAGGGACATTCATCCTGCTGCAGATCCAATAACGATCACTTAACTGAATTTGTTGCTTCATTTTGTGATGTTTTCGGGAGATGAAACAACAGACGGCATGCAAGAGAAACAACACGATATCCGATCTCTTCTTAATGTATTAAAACTTAAGTAAACATTCTATTCTTTAGCATTAGGTCCATATCGAAATCGGACATGCCGACTTGCCTAGGGTTGCCAAAGGAGGACACAAAAAGCCGGAAAGGAGGACAAAGGAGGACGCATTGAATTTTCACCCCAGAGTCGGAGGATATTCTAAGAGACATCCTCTGACTCGGGAGAGATATCCAAGAGAACGAAGTGACATTGAAAACCTGCATATAAAATCAGTTGTCATAATGTTGCAAAGTATTTATTTAAGCAGTCAATTCCACCTTCCTGATTAGGCCTAGCGCCTACACACTTAGAAATACTGTTTCTCAAAGGAGCCAACTCTCCCAGCAAATCCTCTTTACCAATAACAGTCGCATAGAACTTTTCACAAGATTTGACAAGAAACATTCTCCATGTTGTACTTTTTGCGTCCTTCAGCGAAGCCTGCATGGATACTTGGTTTTCATAGTGTCCGAGAATTTGCATTTTCTCTTAGTATTAGGCCCTATAAGTAGCTACCATTCTAATCAAAAGGCGGCACAAAATTACTAATAAATGTTTTAGCACTGATCATAGTCTCTGGACCACTGAACAGTCCATAGCACGTTGCGACATTACTCAGATCATGGACTAGAAACGCCTGGAAAAATAGAGGTGCAATAAGGAATATATATAAGTAGATTGGACTGTTAGCCTGTTAGGCCCTTTAGCCCAAAGTTTATGGGAACTTAAGGACAACAAGCGCGTGCGAAGTCGGTAAAACTGCCACAAAATAATAGCCCAATTAGCCCCAAAACAATAACATACAAAAAGCCGGACATTTTACAGGTTTTCACCTTTGCCTGCCGGACGGAGGACATGATGCCAAAAAGGAGGACATGTCCTCCTTTTGCCGGACGTCTGGCAACCCTAGACTTGCCTGACATATTACTGATCAGATCAGATGAAACCAGTAATAGCCTGTGGATTACACTTTTATATTTGACTTGGAAGTACCTATGAACCAAACTAGGCCTAACATTTTTAAGTGTGAAAGACACCGTTATTAAGTCTACTCTAAAGGTATTTCTAGTGGCCATTGATTATTCGTTAATTTATAGGCTTTGATAGTGTGTTATCTACCAGATCACAATAATTTGACACCTCTGAGATTATGAAGAGTTATTACCAATCGGACTATAAAGGTTTATTACCTCTCAGACTACGAGCAGTTGCTACCTCCAAGATTTTAACAGTTTGTTACCTCTCGAACTACGACAAGCTGTACAGTTGTCCATGCATAGAGGATGCATCCATAATGTTCTCACTGGTAGAAATTCATCAGAATATTAGACATGCGCTGTTTATAATTACGCCTCATTATGAGACGGTGCTGTTAATCGTGGTACCTCTGACAGGTTGAAAGACGAATGCTGGCGAAACTGACTTCTCGCCTCCGCCGTTATCGGAGTGTGAGCAGTGTTCCGAAGCAGCAATCGTGAAGTGCGAGTGATGATGTTGCAAATGCTACAGACAAAAAACAGAGTTGCTGGGAGTAAATAAGAATGCGTTTATGAAGGTAAAGGCGCTAAATAAAAGTACACAGCAAAGGCCTTAATTGCTTTACAGCAAGCTGAAATAAAATAAAATAAAATAAGATTATAATAAAAATAAAATAAAAATAAAATCAGATTATAATAAAAATAAAAATAAAATAAAATCAGATTACGAACATGTTGAGAAACATCTCAGAAGACACCTGAAGTAAGCTTAATTGCAGTTGTAATTAGTAACATCTAAGGCGCTACTGTCTAAAGCACAAGGCCTCAACCGAGGGCGAATCAAAGCCCCAGGTCAAACTATAACAACACTATTGTCTTAATTTTTGAGTAAATTTGCTGGTTAACCTAAAAGGGTATAAAATTTGAAGGTTAATAAATACACCATATCGTGGAAGCAAATGCACGTTATACATTTACATAGAATGACCAAATGCAATGCACGTCGAAAGAATGCGGCAGGTACTCGTATAATTCTAATGAAGAAACGTTACACCTGACACAACTTGTTTTCAGTATTTAAGCTTATACATCGAAATGCTGTTTAGTCTTGTACTACTAATGACCATGCATGCATACATACATATATACAATCATTATAATTTACACCTAATTACGTACATATATACATACATATATACATAATTACGTATTAACATGCATATGTACAAAAATCCACATATATATATCCCCATCAGTACATAAACGTATACATACAAAATAATGTCATACTTAAATAATCATATCGGTTTTACATACATACATATATCGATTTTACATACATAGATACAAACATACATAAATGCATATATACATACATGTGAAGAATATATCTTTAACATGCTTAAATCATCGGTGCCAGATCCGTTCAATATCATCGCCTCCAACTAAAGCTTTTTTCGGTCGCACTGGATGAACTTTGACAACGCGCCTCAGTGCTTCTAGGTTCATCAGATATACTCGCATCAGGCTCACTTCATCAACTGCATAATATCTCAGCGATATCTTTTATCTTTTCATCAGCACCTGAAACGATTTCTACAGGCGTTGCCTCGCAAGTCAACTGGGACGAAACCGAAACAATACATGTATGATGAGGGACTACAGGATGAGGATCAACGTCTCGAATGAAGAGTGGATTGCTCTCCAAAAAGATGGATTGCTAAGGTCGTGACTGCGCCTCAGCCAAAAGATCGCTCCAGATCCGAGACCCCGCCACATTTAGGGTGATAGAGACGTGTAATGAATGTGTAGTGAATGAGACTAACATACCTGTCCTTTCCTTACCTTACGTGCCTTACATTCCTTTGTCCTACCTTACCTTAACCTGTCCTACTTTACATTACCTCACACTGTCTGTCAGTGGCCACAATAATTGGTCATAATGTATTCCCTGTTTGCATTGGCTGCAGCCATGCATTTCAGTCCGACTGCCCTGACATCTTTCATGCATCGCCCTCTGGGAGTTTGACTGCAGTGTGGCCTCGAGCTGTTCTATTCGATTAGAGCGACACAAGTGACTCGCGTCGTTGTCGACCGCACACGATGTCCCACAGACAGAATGTCATTATTAATGGACGAACACCAACCAATTGCCAGACGAACTAATTATGTCACCCCGCGGCAACAGTTCATCCTCTTCGCCCTTCTTCCTTCTTCGCCCGTCTTCCCTCTTCGCCCTTCTTTCCCTCTTGCTCTCATCCTCTTCATTCATCTTCTGAACCTTCTCTTGTCAGCATTCTTTCTCTTCTATAGTACCTTCATTCCTCGTTTCTCTTCTTCCTTCTTTCTTCTCCTCTTTCGTAACTTCTGTAGCGCCGGTGTATCATGCAATATGCACACCAAATGAACTGAAGTCAAGCCGTAATAAGCTAAACATCCTAAATTTCAGTCCGTCGAGAAGAGAGACAGACGGTCGATGAGCAATTATTTGAAACAGATAAGTTCTAAGATAATAACGATATAACACAAAGTCAGTGAGCAGAACGAAGGAGATATAGGTAGAAAATTAAAAAATATTTACGTCCAGCAGAGAATAAAATTCGTTTACGAAGCACACCGTTCTAGTTATAGGTATGACCATAGAAGGCAATCAGACGACCGTGTTGAATAGTGAAGAAGGCTGATTTTAAATGCTGTTGCTGGCCATATTTCAGGGTTTGTCCGAACCATTAGCCCCAATTTGACAAAAAAAGATTGTTTTCGGAACAGGAAGCCATCCTCCTGTCTCTGTTTATCTTACGTTACTTTATCTCACCTTAGTTGTGACTGAGATATAAGTGAAAGGAGGAAGTCTTACATAGCATCCGGTCTGGTTGTTATCAGTTCTTCTGGCGACCAGAAAGACACTCGGATGTTCTCGCCACGAAAACAGACAGACCAACTGCAGCACTAAACAAACACATACAGAACCACGGTCAACGCTTTGCAGCGCTTTTGTGAGACACTCACCGGATGATAAATCTTCATATATTCATACATACTTACATACATGCAAAAATAAATAAATACATGCATACATACAAACAAAAATACATGCATACATGCAAACATGCACACACACACATTCACATTTGCAAACATATATACTTGTGTACAAACATGCATGCGTACATACACGATGTGGTAATATAGAGCACGGGAAAAATCATGCATGGACGAGACGCCGACAAGATGAAGAACAGCATTAATGTTTCGATCCATGTCTGTCGGAGCTGATGGCATTGCATCACACTACGTCAGACATTACATTCGAATTAGACCAGCAGAGAGAGACAGACAGACAGACAGACAGACAGAGACAGAGACAGCGAGACAGAGAGACAGAGAGACAGAGAGAGACAGACGAGACAGACACACACAGACAGACAGACACAGAGAGACACAGAGATACACAGAGAGACACAGACAGAGACACACAGACACAGACACACAGACACAGATTGAGAGATATGGAGTGAGCGTAAGATCGGAACATAGATACATGCAGATGGTTTGAGACAAACAGAGACACCAGAGACTCAGAGAGACACAGAGAAAGAGAGAAAAAGACATAGATAAAGAGAGAGGGAATGACACAGAGAGAGAGAGAGAGAGAGAGAGAGAGAGAGAGAGAGAGAGAGAGAGAGAGAGAGAGGGAGGGAGGGAGTGAGTGAGAGAGAAAGAGATAATCATAGAGATACAGACAGAGACAGACAGACAGATACAGACAGACAGAGTGGAAAGGAGGACGCATTACGTGGATGTTGCGATTGACAGGATGAGACGATCTGGAGCTGATCCGGTTGGAGACAGCCAATGCGCATCTCCCACTGACACGTGTCTGACTCGTCTCTCAGCGGCACGTATCGACCCTTCAGTGGACACTTGCTCCCTCGATGCTGATGCGGCTGCTGCTGCTGCTGTTGCTGCTGCAGGGTCTGATCGTCGCGCTGGTTCTGGTGATGGTGGCTGTGACCGTCGTGAGGGGCGGCGGCGGCTGAAACAGAGACGGAGGTTGAGGGCTTAAGTCTTCTTCGTCGGGGGAGGGCAGAGATCTTGTCTCTTATCTCGGTCGTCGGTCGCTAGAGGTCGGTCCAGCGGACCATCGGATTCACTCGAGATAGACGTTATTCACTGCCATCGATTTCTTCACAATCTCTCTTCCTCTTCTGACCCTTCCTCGCTCTCCAGTCCCACTCAAACTCCTTCGATTTTATCTACCTCTAAATTAACTACATCGTCCACTTTTCAATGAGACACACTGGCGTCTTAAACAATAACGTCACACAGGCCTATATACACGAGCTAGTTAAGTAATCAGGTATTTTTATATGCAGATTAAAAAAGAAGAAGAAACGAGGCAATTCATGTTTCCTTTTGCTTTGTAAAATAGAAAAACGACATTTTAGCCCACTTCCGAAATCTTTTCAGCGGCGCAAGAATAGGCCTACTATTTTCCATACCGAAGTAGGCCTAAAACTATTAAAGCTGTCATATTAGCAAGTTAACATTCAAATGGCTCCAGTGTAAGCCATATGCATATAACACTGTGTAAATTCAAGACTATAGAACCGATATTTCTCAAACTTTACCACCGAAGCCCATGTTTAGGCAAAGACCTTAAAATGTTGGCGCTTAATACTAATTATTTTACATGTCTCTTTTGTTTGTGTTTCCTTTAAAACTCATTTTACACTGTGTAGCCTGCAGTCATAATGCTAATTGTTGTTTAATTTGTTATCCTCGTTGTTTTCAATCATTAAAAAAATTCCCATTTCATACAGTATAGTTAAATCGAATGCGATGGAATAAATAAGACTTGATTGGACTACCTATGAGAAGAAAACTTTGGCTGTGTTCCCCTGAAAAGTCGTCGTCGGTACACGAAGCCCTCACATCTCGGACGTAACTACCTGAACAGACACGAAACACACGGACGTCACAAGTCTCAATGGTACACGGTCACAACGAAGACGGCGACTGTTATCATGATGATGATGACGACGACGATGATCATGATGCTCAATCAGCACACGTACAAATTGTGTCTATATGCTGGACGACGTTTGCCCAATAGTGTCTGGATGCATGCATGTGTGTATGGGTGGACAATGGGTGGTGACGATGATGACGACAACGATGACAATGATACTCATCAGGGGTGGACTGGGGAGTTCAAGCGGCCCGGGAAAAAAACAAAAAGCGGCCCTAACTTCATGACTTTTATTTTCTTTGTGCATTTTTTCATGCATACCCGAGGGCCAGTGACCTCCAAAGTCATGGGTCACTTTACAAATTACATTATGCAATAACAAAAAACGATAAATCGCATATATAATTTATAATTTATATAAAATATTAAGAATGCGTCAACTCAAGTTATAAATCAATTTATTCGGACTCACTGTGATGGTATTATTGCTGTTTATAGTATTAGCAACTTCTTTAAGCCGGGTGCCATTTCGGCTACATGATCTATAATTGTGTCATTATTCAGTTCACTTAAAACATCGGTTTCTGTTGACATAAGCATAAAAGCTTCAAGGTGTGTAGATGACAATGAGCTTCGCAAGCGATTCTTAATGTATTTCAATTTAGAGAAAGATCTCTCACAAGCTACTTGGGTAGACGACAGAGTCAATAAAAGTTTATATGCACTAAAGAGATGCTTGTATGCTTGCCCATAGAAACTGTATTTATGTAGTACAGAAAAGCAGCAAACAGGACATTTTTTGCAAAATTTGCATTTTCGAAGTTCCTCACTTTTATCCACAACTTGGTCGTCCCAGTGTTCATGTGGCGAATCTTCACTTTCACTGACGCTGTCCTCTTATCTCTTACTTTCTCCGCACCACCTTTACATTTACGTTTCGGATTTATATCACTCATAACCGTAACATATCTTATTTAATTAATATTACTTATTACTAACTAACAAATTTAAAAGAAATTTTATCAAAACAAACTCAGTGGAAGACGCCGGAAGTAGAATGGAAGATGTAAATTCTTATCTAACATGGCGGCCGCTGGCTGTACGCACTGTAGGTAAGTAAGTATGCCTTTTTCAGTTAATTTACAAACCGGTTAACCGAAACTAAAACCGGTTAACCGATGCCGCAATTTTTGTAAAAAAACCTGTATCATCTGTACTAAATTGATTAAATTATTATATCACCGGTCCTGGCGGCCCACCGGGAATCTTCCCGGTGTCCCGGCGGCCCAGTCCACCCCTGATACTCATTGAAAATGATAATCATAATGATGGTGATGCTGACGACGAAAATGGCAATGATAGGAATGTTATGATCGACTAGGGACGTGAGCGCGCATCTTTAACTCCTTTCCTGCAGGGTACCGCGGTCTGAAGGCTTATCGTCTATAAATAAGTCTATTGACCCACTCGGGCAATCCTATAACTAGATAGCCAATTATAAAAGATATATATATATATCCACATACAATTATTGTATAGCTGACAATTATGTACGGTATATTATCATAGATGTCGTAAAAAGGCGTTAAGCGATAAGCGTTTGCGCCTCCTGCAGAAGACCAAAGAATGGGTGGACTATTGCGACGAATTTTTCCTGGATATTACTTATGCTCCCATCTCTCGAGACCTCTGCTGACCTCTGCTGACTTCTGGACAAGGTTAAGTAGATGGCGCATAGACATTTGTCGCGCTTAAATCATCATATGAAGTCTTCTTCTTCTTTAAGTTCTCTGCCCTTCGGCAGGTTCCAACTTCCAATGACGCCACTCTTCTCTGTGCTGTGCTTTTTCCTTTAATTCGCTGTATCCGTCGGCCAACCATCCCAGCATCATCTGCCTCGGTCTTCCCCTCCCTCTTTTCCCTACCATTCTCCCTTCTATGATTTCTTTCAGGAGGGAGTCTCCTCTTAATACGTGCCCCACCCAGTTCTTCTGTCTTTCTCTTATTGTTGTTATTAGCGATCGTTTTCATCAACCATTTGCAGTACCTCGTCGTTCGTTATATGCTCAGTCCAGCTCACCTTCTCCATCCTTCTCCAGATCCACATCTCAAAAGCTTCTAATTTCTTAATCTCATCTTTCCTGATGGTCCAGGTCTCTGACCCATATAGTGCCACTGTTGCCACACTCCATACCAGTGTTTTGACCAGTCTTTTCTTTAGGCTTTTATTTAGCCCTCCTCTCAACAATTCTCCTCTTTTCATGAAAGCATCTTTTCCCAGTGCTATTCTTCGTTTCACGTCGCTTTGACACCTTGCATCTGTTGTTATCATGCTTCCCAAGTAACAAAAGCTCTTGACCTGTTCCACCTCCTCACCGTTGATTTTTATTTTCTCTGTTAAATCGGCTTATCATAGACTTTGATGAGGATAAGCCGAGAGGAGGGGGAGGTAACAGAGAAAATAAAAATTAACGGCGAGGAGGTGGAAATCTCTGTATGAAGTCATCATATGTATTATAGCCAAAGTATATGTAAATACAACTCATAATATATATGCTGATGAATATGTATAGTCTATAGTATATATACTTGCCTATAAAGTTCGTCATACCATGAAGATCTATGCAAGAGCATGTAAGGCATGATATCGTGAGTTGCGATACAAGATGTGAAAGAAACTTTAATAATTTCTAATAGGCCACAATGTAGGTCTAGTATGAGTTTTCAACAGACCTATATTTGTTACAAACTCTACCGAAGACGTTCTATTAACAAGCTCTGTTGGTGTATATGTTATACAGTCAAATGCTCTGTTAGCAAGAAAGTTCTAGTTTTCCGATCTAGTTTTATCCTTTGCTTTTTCGGAAATTCGCTCATCTTAACTCCCAGAAACCTCTAGGAAAACATCTGCTCACAGGGAAATTGAGCACTTTAATCTATGCATCGGCTTTATTGTCGTTGCTGCTGACACAGTGTTCCACAATCATAATATTATCTCTCTTTTATCTGCGCAACATCTCCACTTTTATGGCTCTTTTCTGCAGATAGTTCTGATCGGAAAATTTAGATGGCCGCATAACATCATGGCGCTATATTAAGATGGCTGTTATATAATATAATATATATAAATATAAGTTATATATAATGTATATATATAATGTATAATATATATATTATATATATCAAATGGAGCCTTATTTGCCCGTGGCATGTTAGACCATGACCGTGGGTCCACACAAGGTATGTCATATATATAAAATATATATATAATATATATATAATATATATATATATCACATGGAGCTGTATTTGCCCGTGGCATGTTAGACTATGACAAGGTATCTCATGTTTCGCTGCATGTTATGTGCGGTGACATGAGGGAATAAACGCCAGTGATCATTAGGAGTGACGGTATGACCTGCCATCTAAGTCATATCGTTATGACCATGTTTTATGCTTTTAGGGCTTTTATTTCGACGCAACTAATTGCTACGTCAAGTGTTGAATTCTGTCGAATGTGTCTGAATTATTGAAAGCATATCTTACTATAGGCTATCTGCAATAATGCTATGACACTCGACGAGATCGAACAGTTTCGAAAGTCACGTACATATTATATTGCCTACAAATATCTATTGAGCATTATCGGAGAGTAAAGTGCATTTATGTTGCACACTTTAATAAGCCCAATTGTTTTCGTTCTCACTTTGAATGGTAGTTAGTGCCGGTGCTAGATTGAAGTTGTCGAAATACGTACAAAAGTATTGAACGCATGTAGATCATTTCTGAACTCTAAGTCTATAGTTTCTATGGGCATTCGCTAAGTAACACAGAAGTGTACTGCCATGGGCTTTCTTACCAAGAACATACGGTATCACAACAGATCTTCGTTTTATGCACTAACTTCCTGTATATGAGTGTATCCGCCCCGAGCTTCCACTTCTCATTTACATAGAATGTCATCTTCCATCATCTTTGGTTACCCCTATAGCTCTGTTACAGTGCGATCCTATGATTCCATATATCTTCGAACGGCCATCTTCAACTCACAACCCCATGTAACTGGAAGTCACTACCTTATGGTCGAAACTGTCTTACTGCGACTAACTTTCACTTTGAATTGAAAAGTCACCTCTTACAGTCTGTTTATTATATGATTCTTAATATTTTCTGTTGTCCGGCTTCAATGGACAATTATAATCTTTATAAGTTGGGTATTATAAAATTTCAATTGTATTCTGTAGGCATACTCAGAGTCAAGCAGAGGATTCGTCTGGTTATAAGTCTTAAACCTCACCGCTTTCCTCTGCCTTTTTTCCCAATTCTCTGCATATTGTTCCATCTCCTTTAACTACTATGGAAACTACCAAATACGCACTCAAAGGTTTGTCCAATTACCTTAAAAATCCACTATAAATCTAGTACGATACATGCTGACCCAAGGTAACAACGAAATTCAAGTAAGTATGTATCGTTCCAGTATATGTATAGGATCCAAAGCACAGTTCCTGAGCTCAAGTACACCTCAAATGATTGATAACATAAAGTCGCAGACAGATTTATCATTTTGATAAGTTATTGACGGAGACGAAAGACAGAAGCAAATAAAACAAAATTGTCGCAGCCAATAAACGGATCGAGGACGATTGAAGGCAAGACAAGACAAATGCATAGCGCAAGGAGGTTATTGTCTCTTGCATTGTTACTTATTTTATGATGATAATATTCGTTTATTTATCAAGCAGGAAGACACACCGCTTCACGACTTACATATATACACAAAGGCTACTATAAAGAAAAAAAGGGAGTAAGAAAAAAAAGGGAGTATATATTAGTATTATATGGGTGCATTTACATCCTTCATTATTATTAATCGTTGTTCTGAAGCAGTTTGCCAACCGGCCAATTTCAAGAGTTGGCAATAACGTTTTCCGCTAAGGTTCTTCAATATTTCGACTGATTATTGCTTTTAAAACCGTTAATTCTAACAAAATATATTCAAATTTTTTAAGTTTGACCATATGAAATATTGCTGGCCAATAATTATTAATTACACATTTACACAATCCATCCTCTCTTCCGTTTATGCATATGTATCTAGTCATTGGCAGAGGCTTCATATTTACCCTTGAAATAAGGCGTGTCTTTAGATTTGGTAAATTCGCTTGACAGATGCTAGCTTAGTTCTATTGGCATGCCATAATTTGTAAGTTTTCAGTTAATATGAAACAAATTTACCAGAACTGAAGTATTTATTTACCGCGAAGACAAAGTCTGAATGTACATGGGTTAGTTTGTACAAATAGAAATTTTGGTTTTTGGAGCTTATACGGCTCTGTCGGGTCTGAATAATAGGCCTACTGGGGAATCAAAATGTTACTAGTATTAAGTAAACCTTATTTGATTGGCAACAATAATAAAATAAGAAAAGAGGGGCTACTTTCTTTTTTCGTGTTATTATTTTACTTATTCCCTTGTGTAAATCTGTCAATTTTGCAGCACAGAAGAAGCTTCACTGAGTGGATATATTATACAGTTTATGCTGATTTACCTACTTTGTATGTTAAACTAGGTCATAGATTCAATATGGTAGACTTTAAAGCAAAGTATAATACTGGTGGTTCAAGAGTTACGCGGTAAAGTATACTGTTGCCTTTTTATGTTAAATTATCTGGTACATCCATTGGTCCGTTCCTTTGGAAGCATAAACAATATACAGCCACATGGACACACACACACAAACACACACACACAAACACACACACACATACACATACACACACACACACACACACACACATATATATATATATATATATATATATATATATATATATATATATATATATTACATTTAGACTGCAGTGGTTTATGATCTGCTTTCGTGAGATTGCCTTGGACTCTTACCAGCGTATAGATGCATCAGTTGAGCATGGCGTCTCTGGAATCGTAAACAACGGTGTCGAGATTGGCTGAAAAGCATCCTCATCAAATATACCATCATATATTACAGATTACAAATAAAACTGAGCAGCTAATCAATAGCTCACATAATATTTGAATATCACTATGATAGGCATCTTCATAACCAATTTCACAGCAATCTAAACAGCGGTCCGCTTTCTGCATTGAAATTCACATTTGCCAACATTTAAAGCGACCTTTTACCGTCAGAGCTTTCTCCCTCCCTCTGCCCCCCTCTCTTCCGATTCTGAGCAGATATCCGAAAAGGGCGCCATATAAATTTTCTGTCATCCTAAGTTACATGCAGACATAAATGCATGTTTTATGATGCACTGCAGAGAGTATCTCGTGGTTGGATCGTCTCCTAATGAAAAACCGACGCGTGACTCCGCATCCTATATTTAGCTGACACAATGTGAAAGCAAGCCATCATAAAGCCTCTCCTTCCGTCACTCCATCTCTCCCTCCTCCTCCTCTCCGTGTATCTCCCTCCGCCAATGCCTCTCCGTCTCTCTGCCTTCCACCGTCGCATATTCGTCGCTGCCTGTGTCCTCTGCTCCTCGGCAGTTTCGTCGCTCCTGGGGTCCACTTGAGTGTCAAGATTGTCGATTAGCAATTGGCCAGAAAGTCATTTCGTTTGATTCGTCTGTCTTCTTCGTCGTCTGATGTTCTCTTGACCTTCTTATCTCAACCGAAAACAATCTCCTCCGGCTGAACGACAGCTGAAACGATGTCCCCTCCAGCCTCTATTATAGACACAGTCTCAGATCCTCTGCACTTCGCCTTTGTGCATTTTCACTCCTTTCTTCGTTCATTTCTTCAGTCAATTCTTCGTTCTGTTATGAAGCAACCGATTCTTTATATAGCGCTTTAAGACAAACTCTCAGAGGCATCGCTTTAGGATTCAAGAATTCCTGAATATTTTTCTTCGAATGCCATCCTACTTTAGTGTAACATATTATTCCTGACTGATTGCCTTCTTTCCTATATTCTTCTTTCTTTCTTTCGTCTTTTCGCCTTCCATTATTTTCTTCTTCTTGCCTTGCATTTCCTGTTTCTTCTCTGCTCTTTTGTTGTCTTTGTTAGTTTCTCTTTGTTCTTCCCTTCTGTCGTTTCCTTCTTTCCTACCTTTGTTCCTTTTATCTCCTTTTCTTACGTTATGAAAAGAATGGATTCGTACGCCTAGTTATACCAACTTAATGCCTTATAACTCTACAAACCTATTAAATATTCAATTCTAATTATTTCACCTGGCATCCATTACCATAGGTGTAATTTTCAGAAAGCACTAGGTACCCGCACCCTGACCTTGTCGACCATACCCGCTTCATCATCATCATCATCATCATCATCATCATCATCATCATCATCATCATCATCATCATCATCATCATCATCATCATCATCATCATCATCATCATCATCAGCAGCAGCAGCAGCAGCAGCCACCAGCACCACCACCACCACCATCATCATCATCATCATCATCAACATCATCATCATCATCATCATCATCATCATCATAATCATCATCATCATCATCGCCATCATCATCATCATCAGCAGCAGCAGCATCATCATCATCATCATCATCATCATCATCATCATCATCACCATCACCATCACCATCACCATCACCATCAGCATCTGTGACATGCTTCTCTCCTGAGCGTTGCCGTTTAAACGACGTTTAGCCAGCGGTCCATATTCCGGGCTCTTCTCCTGCATGCCGTGTGCATACGTCTTCACACCGTTAAGCAAACAGTGCCCACTTAGTTTTATTTAGTCTGGAATTCGCCTCTCACTTCTTTATACTGAATTACTCAAGCAATAGTTAGCCTATGTACAGAAAGGAGAATTGAAGTAAAGAAATTGGTGCCCTACTTTCTATACCAAAGTTACGCCTCTGGTAAATAGGATGATAAAGTGCTAAGCAAAAGTCATTCTATATAGTATTAAGTATATATATAGCCGCATTAACTTTGAGTGTCGCAATCAGGAAATTTTGCATAGGCCGACTACTGAATTTTCCAATGCTCTGCAGAATGGAAGAGATGTGCGTAGGGAGGAAAAGGAAAAAAAGAAGATAATTCAATAGTAACTGTATCTTAACTAACCCTTGGCAATTACGAAATGATTCACAGTCATAGTATTATAAGCCTTTATATGTGATATATACAATATATTTTGTTGTAATATATATATCACAACTGTTCATAATTTTGTGTTTTACATATATTATATATATATATATATATATATATATATATATATATATATATATATATATATATAGCCTATATATCACTACACCTGACCATTTCTGCCACATTTTATGAGTTTCTGCATCTCCATTTATCTGTCTCAGATTGCTAATTAAACCCGTCTTTTAGACCAGCGCTACTCAAACTGCAGTGGTCCGCTGCCTGGAACCGGTCCGCGAGTCATCGGTTACCGAGCCGCGGAATGATAGCAATTTTTATCGTACTCAAATAAATGATGCAAAAAATAAAGAATGAGAAACATAAAACCGAGAACACGACACATGCAATACTGTCAAAAGTATAGTTGTATAAATAGTTACGGTATTTATGAAGTCTAAATTTTAATAGGCCTGTCTATAGGCCTATGTGAGCTGATGTCAAAAAGCGGAGGGGCTGGTAAAGGAATTACCGGTCCGCAACATCAGAAAGTCTGATAAGCACTGTTTAGCAGTAAAGGCAACGCACTGTCTTACCCTCCACGGAATATAATGCTAGGTAGTAACATAATACAATGGCACCTCAATGCAGTGTTAACCTCTAAACTTTCTCAGCACCTCACAGTAAGAACAGTTCATTCAGCTGTGATGCATCAAATCAAGTCCGTATACGAGCCAGGATTTTGAATAAATATTTCTACGCCAGGTCGATTAGTGGATCAGTTGCCTAATTAGGCCAGGAGCATTAGCTAAAAGGTGGAAATGTCTGATAACAAGCTGAATTTTTCAGGATAGGTCCAGGAATATGAGTATAATAACATACTAAAAGTCCCCGAAAATCCCCTTGGAGCTCTTTCAGAAATCCAAGATGGCGTCCAAAATGGCCGTCATTTTCCATTAGCCTCAGTTAGAAGGTGAAAATAGCTCGTAACAAGCTGAAATTCTCAGGATAGGTCCCGAAAAATGAGTAGAATAACATACTAAAAGTCCCCAAAAATCCCATTGGAGGTCTTTCAGAAATCCAAGATGGCGTCCAAAATGGCCGTCATTTTCCATTAGCCTCAGTTAGAAGGTGAAAATAGCTCGTAACAAGCTGAAATTCTCAGGATAGGTCCCGAAAAATGAGTAGAATAACATACTAAAAGTCTCCGAAAATCCCCTTTGAGGTCTTTCATAAATCCAAGATGGCGTCCAAAATGGCCGTCATTTTCCATTAGCATCAGTTAGAAGGTGAAAATAGCTCGTAAGAAGCTGAAATTCTCAGGATAGGTCTAGCAATACGAGTAGAATAACATGCTAAAAGTCCCCGAAAATTCCTTTGGAGCTCTTTTAGAAATTCAAGATGGCGTCCAAAATGGCCATCATCTTCCATTATTTTCATTATCTTGCAACCTTAGAAGTTAGAATCTCCTCTTGAAGTCGTTCACCCAACAAACCAATCTGTTAGAGAATGGACTCTTTGTCTCATATGGTGGTCACCTACTTTAATCAGTTGTTTAGCCACAACCGTCCACCTATGCTGGCGAGCCTGGCGTATGTGAGTCTTATATTTCGTACATCCTGAAGCATTACGGAACTCAAACGACTGTGGTGTTCGATGGATTATGGTAATACATCTTCAACGAAGGTAGTTGAACAGAAACTGAGATCCCTGAAGTGTACATCCACAGGATCCACTGATAGGCCTATAATATTTCACAATAACATGCCAACCACCACGACCCAAACAGCATTCTTGGCTAATGGTAACAATAAGAAGAGACTGACGCTACGTGCAATAATGGTATTGGCTGGCATACGTGTCAAACAGACAGACACTCTTATTGTTTCAACAGCGCGCTAGCTGTTGCAGAGTCAGAAGAACTCCCAGTTGTTGTCGTTGGTACAGACACCGACTCACTCGTCATAATGGTGGCTCGGGCAACTACTACAGATACGTTCATGTTACATCACAGCAATCCTGTCAACATACAGGAAATTCAGCATGCCATAGCAGACACTAGAAATCACTTGATGTTTCTATATGCTGTGAAAGGTTGTGTCACGGTGTCTGGAATCTATCGTCAAGAAAAGCGTTAAGTTTTCAACATAGTGCACAAGAAACGGGACTTTCACTTGTTAGATACCTTTAGTCCTTTACAATCAATAGAAGCACCCATAAAAAGGTGAAAAGAGCTGGGCAAACCTTTATTTTTAAGCTCTATGGGGTAATAAATTGTGAATCACTTGATGAATACCGCCACATCGCATACAAACGGGCAATCGGTCACAATTCCCCCAGTTCATCATTTCAGCTAGCAAGTCTACCTCCAACTAGTGCTGCAGCAAAGCAGCATTCGTTCCGTACTTATTTAACGGTTCAAGAATGGATGGGTAATAATATGCCTCCAACAGATTGGGGTTGGCGATTACAGGAAGGAACTCCTGCACCATTGGAAACAGACATCTCTGTTGCACCTAACATTATGCTCAACATGGTATCATGTGGGTGCACAGCTGATGGTTGTAGCAACATGTCATGTAGTTGCAAGAAATTTTGACACTTTTGTACATCGACATGCAGTCAATGCAGTGGTCAAACCTGCAACAACACTCCACCGATATTATTAGATGTCAAAGATGATCAGATTAACACTTCTAAAATGAACAAAATTTTCATTTTTATTATCATTGTCATCGTTCTGGCTACTTTGGATTTTGGACACTATTGTTTCTTGTGACTTAAAACATATGTTAGACACATCCACTTCGATTCTAACTTTTTAGTTTGGAAGATAATGATAATTTGTAACTGGTAATACTGTCTCTGTAATGGGTTGCGGTGTACCAACTAGGGGACTGCGGGTATACCCGTACCCGCGGGTTTACCCGTACCCGACCCGTACCGCGGATCGGGTACGGGTCCGGCACGCATTTCACGGGTCGGGTCGGGTACGGGTAGGGTCATCACGGGTACGGGTATACCCGGTTTTACCCGTACTGACGGTGAAGTTTTGGGGTTACAGTGTCACCGACTCACCGTTACATATAATAGAGAATGTAGGCGCACAATGGGCCTGACCGGGTCTGCAACGTAGTATTAGCAGTTACTTAACGTTACTGGTGACAGTATAGGCCAAGGAGATAAAATGTAGAACGTAATTGAGACAACACAGCAGTTGCATGTGACAGGTTTCATAATTTGACTGCCTCTTATTATTACTACTACAATAACTGCTGCTGGTGCGGCTGCTACTACTACTACTGCTACTACTACTGCTGCTGCTGCTGCTGCTGCTGCTGCTGCTGCTGCTGCTGCTGCTGCTGCCACCACCACCACTACTACTACTACTACTACTACTACTACTACTACTACTACTACTACTACTACTACTACTACTACTACTACTACTACTACTATCATCTTCAGCATCAGCCTATTTATTATTACTACATGCTGAGTTGTAAGCCTATTGGTCTGGTAGAGACAGGGACTACGGGAAGGCGTGCTAATGACGTGACGGGTACTTTACGGGTACGGGTATACCCGCGGGTACGGGTAGGGTCGGGTAGTAATTTTGAGTACGGGTCGGGTACGAGTACGGGTAACGGTTCTGTTTTACGGGTACGGGTCGGGTAGCAAAAATGCTCTACCCGCAGACCTCTAGTACCAACCCAGTGTTTCGTCAATAAACGAATATTATTATATAATAATTGAAAATGACGGCCATTTTAGACGCCATCTTGGATTTCTGAAAGAGCTCCAAGAGGATTTTCGGGGACTTTTAGTATGTTATTCTACTCGTATTGCTAGACCTATCCTGAGAATTTCAGCTTCTTACGAGCTAGTTTCACCGTCTAACTAATGCTAATGGAAATGACGGCCATTTTGGACGCCATCTTGGATTTCTGAAAGACCTCAAAGGGGATTTTCGGGGACTTTTAGCATGTTATTCTACTCATTTTTCGGGACCTATCCTGAAATATTCAGCTTCTTACGAGCTATTTCCACCTTCTAACTGATGCTAATGGAAAATGACGGCCATTTTGGACGCCATCTTGGATTTCTGAAAGAGCTCCAAAGGAATTTTCGGGGACTTTTAGTATGTTATTCTACTCGTATTGCTAGACCTATACTGAGAAGTTCAGCTTCTTACGAGCTATTTTCACCTTCTAACTGATGCTAATGGAAAATGACGGCCATTTTGGACGCCATTTTGGATTTCTGAAAGACCTCCAATGGGATTTTTGGGGACTTTTAGTATGTTATTCTACTCATTTTTCGGGACCTATCCTGAGAATTTCAGCTTGTTACGAGCTATTTTCACCTTCTAACTGAGGCTAATGGAAAATGACGGCCATTTTGGACGCCATCTTGGATTTCTGAAAGAGCTCCAACGAGATTTTCGGGGACTTTTAGTATGTTATTATACTCATATTCCTGGACCTATCCTGAAAAATTCAGCTTGTTATCAGACATTTCCACCTTCTATCACATTTTGATCTAATGCTCTTGGACTAAATATATTACAAGCGCCTCTGTCAAGAGCAGTCGTAGTCCGGTAGCTTTGTCGATCTATCTACCTTCACGACCTTCCCAACTTGCTTAGGTAGGTTCTAATGATTTCCCGTTTTCGGTTCTACTTACCACTTTTCTAAGACGTGAGCAAGAACCGTGATGTTGCTATAATTGGAGATCTGACCGGTGACGTCATCGTCGTCATCATCGGAAACGAGATTGGCCGAGCTGGCGTTTTGTGATTGGTCCGTTTTGAGGCACTTGAGCGTCGCTCGCGCATGCGTCGTGGCTGTGCTGTGTTTGCGTTGGCTGTGAATTGTGATGACGTCATTGGCCGAGTTGACGGTGAAGGTCAGTCGGCCGGATATCTCGGTCCAGGACGAGCTCTTCAGCGACGGAGGATAGGTACAGCGAGGACTTGGCCACCCGTAGACATCTGGCAACGGTTGCACAAGAAATAAACATCGCTTGAAATTATGTCAGACCACGAATTTTCACGGAATACACCCAACTATGACTATGAATGGCTGTTCAGGACTTTTGTTAGGCCTACTAAGTAGCCGTTTTATATATTACTTTTCTGTGTAGAACATGTTAGGGGTATATTACTACAGAACCCGTTTAAGATGATATTAAGACTGCAGATCATTCCGTAATCCGTATTCATTAATCCAGTGGTCTTCATCCTTCTTTAGAGCAAGACACCCTTATTACAAGTCATTCAGTCAGCGGCCTTAATTTCATTTATTTTTCTGCCAGTTAGTTTGTTACTGCAATGACGAGCAGCGTTTCTTATATTCAACCAGAGTGTTGCGACTATTTCTACACTACTTTACGTTTTAAGAACAGTACCAGGTTTATGTCAGGAGATCATAGTAGTTATTCATATTATTCTGTCATCCAGCTCGCCACCCCCCTAGAACAGGTTCACGGCGCCGTTGGGAGAGACAGAGAGACAGATAAGTAAGTTAAGATTAGATGCGAGGTTAGGGGTGTCCAGAAAAATGACACATCGCAGAAAACACCCATACTCAAGTTTTTCCAGTTATTCTATTCATCTGTTGTCTATAAATATTTTTACAGAATTTTAAAATGTTATCCTGAGGTCGCTCAAAGCCCCTGAACATACCCTACTTAAGTCCCCAGAACTGAAGACGCCCATGCTCGGATCTTGGAACTTGGGTCCATTGTCGATTTACTTTTTTATCACAAAAAATTAACGAAGAGTCTGATCTCGAAGAACTTTAAGTTGTTATGTTTATCTCAATGAGGGCTACATCCAGGTAAAATATAGATACTAAATGCAAGGTCATTTAAGGTCATTTCAAGGTCAAAATAACTGAAATCTAGCAAAAATCAAAGAACAATGATCAGATCTCAGCCAATAATTGTTGAAATTGGTTAATTCTTTCTTGCATTTCTCGTCTTGAAAAGGGTTACCTGTGATAAGAAACAAGAACCCCAAATGTAAGACGATCAAAAGTTACTTAAAGGACAAAAAGGTCAATTTCAGACAATGATTTTTACTCTAAAATTGACCTTTTTGTAATTAAAATAACTTTTGATCGTCTTGTATTTGGTACCCTTGTTTCTTATCACAGGTAGCCCTTACCCAGACGATAAATACAAGAAAGAATTAACCAATTTCAACAATTATTGGCTGAGATCTGATCATTGTTCTTTGATTTTTGCTAGATTTCGGTTATTTTGACCTTGAAATGACCTTGAATGACCTTGAATTTAGTATGTATATTTTACCTGGATGTAGCCCTCATTGAGATAAACATAACAACTTAAAGTTCTTCGAGATCAGACTCTTCGTTAATTTTTGTGATAAAAAGAGTAAATCGACAATGGACCCAAGTTCCAAGATCCGAGCATGGGCGTCTTCAGTTCTGGGGACTTAAGTAGGGTATGTTCAGGGGCTTTGAGCGACCTCAGGATAACATTTTAAAATTCTGTAAAAATATTTATAGACAACAGATGAATAGAATAACTGGAAAAACTTGAGTATGGGTGTTTTCTGCGATGTGTCATTTTTCTGGACACCCCTATGCGAGGTGTTCATAACCATTGGTAATGTTACACAAGCCTTTCACTGAAGCGTGGCCTCAAAAACAGTTGTAACATAACTAGACAAGACTTGTCAAAGCTTGATTATTGGCTGAAACTCACTCTTAGATAATATGCGAAGAACTGTGATTTAAAGCGATAAATCATAACGTTACCATGACAACCAAGAAATCTTCGAATGTGGCGACCTCTGCCCAAATGAAAATCAAATTCTGACGATGACGTCTACATTTATATAGCTCTATGGACGAAGATCCGAAATAAAGTCGTCTTACTAAGCGCGGTGCATGAAGCAGCGTCGGCAGATCTGTCGTCAGCCAATAAATCAGTCAACAAGACGCGGACTAAAAGGTCATAGAGCAGACCACCCACCGCTCCAATTCAATTACACGCCTCACATTAGCTCATTCACGTGTTATCGGACTGTTATACCTGCTGGATGCCGTATTATATAATTATATAGGCATATAATATATTGCTTGTACATGATACGTATGAGTCCTACAATTTTGTGTTTTGTTATAGTAGAAAGTCATACAGTTCCAATCCTGTAGACCAATGCAGCATTCTCAGCAAATAGCTAATACATAACAGGCGAAAGATATTACAAGCTGCGAGATAGACCATTAACGACCATCTGCTTCAGCATAGAAATTGTGCATCTCGACCCATTTTAATTAAAAGCTCTTAAACCGACTGATCTGAAAGTTTATGTGGTCAACGCGATCTTCATCCTGCAAGCATTTGGAGTAATCGTGTTACCGGTCCCGCTGTAGTCCATGGACTTCTATGTATATAAACTAGAGTTAATATACAGGGGTTCATGTACAGCCACAGCTAGCATACACTTATGCAGCGATTCTGAGAGTTACATAAGAGACAATAAACCAAATTAAGTGACTTGACACCGGAGATGGGTAACTAATCGATTAGCAATTTAATTAATCTAGCACATCTCTGCTTGACACATGAGAACGAACACACTCATGACTCATACTCGTTCGTTTCTCTCTTAATAATAATAATAATAATAATAATAATAATAATAATAATAATAATAATAATAATAATAATAATAATAATAATAATAAATAATAATAATAATAATAATAATAATAATAATAATAATAATAATAATAATAATAATAATATCTTTTCTTTAATAAGCGCCTGACAAACGCACTGCGCTGTACATTTACATGTTATGCAATTAAATCTTAACTACTAACAGAACAGACAGCTTAAAACGGACGCAGCTGTCTGAGTTGACCCTGTGCCATTATTTCAGGAGAGATTTGGACCTCGAGCCATCTTGAGTATATACTTTTAGATATTGTGTGTGGAATAATATCCCTCTAGCTATTCGTTCTTCACCTAATCTCTTGATATTCAAAAAAAGCTACGCTCCCTCCTAGTTAATGAATTAATTGACTTAACTTAGTTGTATTTGTCTGTACTGCTATTTTAGTTAAGATTGTAGCCTATATTGTTTTGTTAATGTCGTTTAATGGTCTCTTCTTATGTTTTTGTTTGTTTATTCCAATCTAAGTATCGACTGGCTGTAATTTAGCGGAATCCATGATCCCTTCTGGACCCCATGTAACCAGTAGGCCTACATATCAATTCATTGCCTTATTGTTTCATTGTTTTAATCTTTTATTTCCATGTGTTTAACTGCACTTCCCACTCATTCCTTTTACTTTCGACATTTAGTTTAAATTAGTTAAGGTTAGTTAAGATTTTTATGTTAATCAAGTCAACAACTGTTATACTATGTAAAGCATCTTTCGGTCGCCACATATTATGTTGAAATTGTATAGAGGTGTCCCTACTTAGCGGGATCTTTGATCCCTTCAGGGCCTTCCCTTGTGGCATTCAACAATCCATACTTAAAAGTGCAATCTGATTTGTAATATTATTGTTTATTGTTGTTTGGCTACAAATAAACGATTGATTGATTGATTGATATTATAATGCCAGGCTATGTAACAACATAATATGCCCTTGTGATTTATTAGTGAAACTCAACCCAATCCCCAGGAGAGCCATTTAACCACAACTAGGCCTATGACTATTTATATTGAGTGATGTAAACAGAGTAACCACGCCATCTGGCTAACAGTCGCCACTCTCATCCATAAGTAATGAAGGAAAGGAACGAACCAAAACACAAGTGACAGCACATGCACTTTCATTCTGAGAAAAAAGCATTGCAGACGTTGAAAGGAACGGCTCTATGTGTTTTAAGCAACTCTTAAACTAGACAATAAAACATCGTTAGGCTAATTTCACATTCATATATAATTGAAACATATTTTCAAATGGGTCTTTCTTGTGATGAAGATGCATTGAGTCTGACGAATTGGCTTTCCACAGCTCCCATGTATACATGCTGTAGGATGATACAAATATAAGCGCTAAATAAATGTCCAGATACATGATAAAACACGTAAGGTAGGTCTAAAAGCGGCACTAACAGAATTATAGAAATCTAGCCTAATCCATTAAAACCGATTGGTTTATGGTCAGATCAAATTAAAGGTGGTGCGAGTTTGCAAATTTTGAACATAAAATGTCTGCTAAGTTTAGTGTCAAATCTGAGGAAATAATAATAGTATATAATTATAAGGCAGTAAAAAACGTGGGTCTAATCTCAACATTTTAAAGAAATTGTGTGGACCTGAGCGGCTGTTGTTACAAATGAGTCGTCAATAGGGAAAGAAAGAAAGCGAAGTCAAAGCAGACTCATCGTCCATGGTGCTTTAAACTCCGATGCATGGTTGGCTTATCTCAAAAGAAACTTCAAACGCTAAAAGCTCATTGATGTCTGTCACACAGCGCGCTGCTGAAGCAATGCAGACGAAGGCTGCTCAAAGAACATAATATTTAGAGACTACCAATAAGACATCGCGGCCTCTATGACACATTTAACCAAGCGTGTAAGAAATGTATTAAACGCCGACTATTAGTATTCTTGAGCACAGACTGTGCATGGGGTCCAAATGAGACGGATATTGCATTCCGACCGATTTGATCCGCTAGGCGCTTCAAGTGCTAGACGAAGGTATGCGCTGGCAAAATAGGTATAGGAGGTGCGTAACAATCCGTCACCTGGTTCATTATTGATGCCAGTGCTGACAGTGATCGTCGATTTTAAGAAACCTTCTCACGAAACGATTTACATTATTATCTAGTAAACTTCTATTCTGGGGAGTGTGGTAACTTATATTCATTATGTGCCTTATTAATGATTAGTAAGACACGGTAGCAATCAATAATTGTAACAGAACTTAATAGATTTGTGATTCAATGCACCCTTATTATTATTATTATTATTATTATTATTATTATTATTATTATTATTATTATTATTATTATTATTATTATTATTATTATTATATTATTATTATTATTATTATTATTATTATTATTATTATTATTATTATTATTATTATTATTATTTATTATTATTATTATTATTATCATCATCATCATCATCATCATCATCATCATCATCATCATCATCATCATCATCATCATCATCATCATCATCATCATCATCATCACCACCACCACCACTCACCACCACCACCACACACCACCACCACCACCACCACCACCACCACCACCACTCACACCCACCACCACCACCACCACCACCACCACCACCACCACCACCACCACCACCACCACCACCACCACCACCACCACCACCACCACCACTCATCACCATCATCATCATCATCATCATCATCATCATCATCATCATCATCATCATCATCATCATGTTAATGGCGATGATGATGACCTAATAAGATGAATATCATCGTTTTTGTCTTTCCTCATATAAAATACCTGGTGAATATGTAAAGTTCCATTCACTATGATCTAATAATATTTTATTGTTGTTGAAGGAAGTGTTTTTAAGATGTAGGCCCATCTGCAGTTTCAACGGCTACTTACGGCCTTGTGTACATTGCTTGCTTTACTCTCTGCTTGTCATTTGTCTCCTTATTTCTGTTCATCCCTCCTTTCATCCGTCGCTTCTCTACGTTTCATCCTTCTTTATGTCGTACTAGATTTCCACAACGCTACTGCACCGAGAAGATAAAAGCTAGCGTCTGGCTCCAGATTGGCTCATGGGGAGTGGCTTTCAGTAGAAGAAACATGAGTTTGAAGAGAGGCTATCAGCTCTGTGCCACAGGTTCGTGTGTTCTGTCTGTCTCTCGCGTTTTAACAATATGGGCCTACGTCAATAATATCAAAAAAGTGTTCAGTTTGTCGAAGAATCAAACTTGCATAATTATGTTTTATAGTTGGAAGTTGGTATACCAGATATAAGAGTTATGACTCTTATGAGGCATAAGGTAACTGTGCCTTATTAGGCCCACATTGGTCATTGAAACGATGTAGATTTTCAGCAAAGCACATTTCAAAGGTACATTAATTATTGTCCGTGAACTACACTATTCTTAAAATAACTACATTCATTGGGATATCTCTGATAAAGAAAAAGGCTTTTAGGACGATGATTGGGCAAAACACACCCCGACAGAGAACGAAGCAGAACCCTTCGGCGTCGCCTTTTGGTGCATAGAAACTTAGGCTCCGGACAGTTGGCCACCGCATCAATATATTAAATAGTGCTTTTAAGTATGCTAGTATTAGAAGCCCAATATTTCCTAAATGTGTTCATTTATTTAAGAAGAATTTTACAAGTGTAGGCCTAGTTTAAATTTAAATTTTAAACGACCCGTGGTCGTGGAAAAGAAAACCTGTGTGCTATGAAGGATAGGCTACACGATACTTTCAATAAGTGCAGTAAAGATAGTGAACAAAAGTTCTGAAGATGTGTGAGGAAAAATGATGGATACTTTGCTGGAACTTCAAAGGATATCAACTCTTTGGCCTATAGGCCTACTGTTAAATCCTCGTATACAGTGGAAAGGAAACGCGCAGATGTTTACTTTCTTATTTTCTCCCTCCCTATAACTTTCTACCATGTTAGAACCGGTTATGGTCAACTGGACCTCGGAAGCGTCCGAAGAGACCGGTATTCAGAGGCCCTGGACACGGACGGCCGAGTCCCTCTTCCACTCGCTCAACGTCGGACTTTGTACTGCAGTGTGAGATATTATGACGGATGGAGACGCGTCTTGGCGTGGAAATAGCAATTCATCAAAGGGACATGCTAACGATGTTAATGCTGTTGTTGTTTATGCTGTTGTTGATCATGATGATGATAGTTAATATCGTTATTGTTATTATTGTTATTATTATTATTATTATTATTATTATTATTATTATTATTATTATTATTATTATTATTATTATTATTATTATTATTATTATTATTATTATTATTATTATTATTATTATTATTATTATTATTATTATTATTATTATTATTATTATTATTATTATTATTATTATTATTATTATTATTATTATTATTATTATTATTATTATTATTATTATTATTATTATTATTACTATTATTATTGTCTATTACTATTATTAGGTTGTGTAAGATGAATATCATTGTCTTTGTCTGTCCTTATAGGCCTACTCCTCTCTTTTATATTTATCATCTTCACCCGTCACCTAGTCCTTCCATTTTTCTTCTTTTGGTCGCCAAATCATAGATATGTGACGGAAGAGTTCTATGGAGACGTGAAATGGATGGATCTCGAAACTTCTGACTCCATTCCTTTTTATATTCCTCTGCTTCCCATTGCTTTTCTATTGTCTTTCCATTTCTTTAGCTCTTCACCCTTTTGTTCTCGAATTTACATGATTTCAGTTTCTTCTCATCCTTCTCGTTTATTACAACCCAGCCTTTCATTATTATTTTGTCTCCACCTTCTCCTGCTTTTCCTCCTTCTCCTCCTTCTTCTCCTCATCCTCCTCTTCCTCATCGTCTCTTTCACTCTCTCTCTCTCTCATTGCATCTCATTCCGTATAATGTTCTCATTTCGCAGACACTTCTCCTTCTTTTCTCCTCCTTCGTCTCCTCCTCCTCCTCCTCATCCTATTCCTCCTCACCGTCTCTTTCACTCTCTCTCTCTCGCTCCCATTGCTTCTCATTGCGTATAATGTTCTCATTTCGCAAAGACACTTCGACTTGTTCGTGACACAAATATGTAGCGCAATGATGGACTACAAGAAAGGACAGCTGTATAAATATGCATCTGGCGAACAAAGAGGAGGAGGAGGAGGAGGAGGAGGAGGAGAGGAGCAGCAGCTGTCGCTCCAATCTAATATATCCACTCTATATCTGGTCGGTCGTCGCTCTACCATCACTGAGATGGAAATTTCATTTAGATGCTACAGGGCTGCTATCATTCGACAAGAACATATACAACTCTTATGTACGGGCACTCCATACATAATTACTATATATAGATAGATATATATGGTATATATAACTATACAGATACATGCATATTATGTATACAGATTATAGACCCTACATATCTCATGCATACTATATATATGCATTGACGGCAATAAGCCATGAACGCAAATTGCCTCCATGGAAGCCTTTCTCAAGTGTTGCCAAAGATGCTTCCTTCAGTTGTGCGTGTGCGTGTGTGTGTGCGTGTATATATATATATATATATATATATATATATATATATGTACAAATTATGCAACTTTTGCATAATATGCATGGATGTCATCCTTGAACTCTAAGCTTTCACTGTGTTTTATGTTACATTTATTCAAAATGCTTGTGGAATAATTTCGACATCGACTTGATATTCTCAAGAACTCATTCGGTGTTTTAACCTCTCTTCAGGTAAGCGCTGTTTCTTTTTCCTTTGTTCATATCCTGTGCTACGAAGTCGAAATGACAGTAGCAGAATGGTTGTGACTCTGCCAAACAACGGTCAGTGACAAATTGAGTACCAGTTTGAAGTCGAAGAATTGTTAGGACCAGGTTTGATATTTTGAGGCAATTATAGGCTGTGTGGCTCTCTGTCTCTGTTTCTGTCTCTCTCTGTCTGTCTCTGTCTGTCTATCTCTGTTTCTCTCTGGTTCTCTCTGTATGTCTCTGTCTGTCTCTGTTTCTGTCTGTCTGTCTCTGTCTGTCTGTCTCTGTTTCTCTCTGGTTCTCTCTGTATGTCTCTGTCTGTCTCTGTCTGTCTCTGTTTCTGTCTGTCTGTCTCTGTCTGTCTGTCTCTGTTTCTCTCTGGTTCTCTCTGTATGTCTCTGTCTGTCTCTGTCTGTCTATGTCTGTCTCTGTTTCTGTTTCTGTCTGTCTCTGTCTGTCTCTGTCTGTCTGTCTCTCTCTCTACAGCGTTTTAAACGGATTGCAGTTGATTAATCTGAGTAAATGGTAGAGTTTGCTAAGTTTATAACAACGATCTCTGATGAGCCTCATCCACTTTAAATCAAATTGATTGCTTAGTTTTTTCAACGCAGGTTAACTATAATTTTGACCATGCAACTCATCACAGAAGTATGCAGCTCGCCGTTGAAGATGCCTAAGAAACTGTCCTTTTTATTTACGATATATTAAAAGTATATTCCGTTTGCGAGATTTCTTCTTCGACCTCTTCTACCTGTTTTCCTCTTTACCATTTCAATTTTTCTCCACCCATTTCTCCTGGTCGTGTCACGCACGATCTTCGCACCGTCTCTACTGTTGCTGTCTTCTTCTTCTTCTTAATCTTTCTTCTTGTTTTTCGCGTTCTTCTTCAGTAAATCTTCATCTTCCTCCTGTACCTCATGTACAGTTAACTCGTATTTCATTCTCGTCTCCCTCGCAATCCACATTGTCCTCCGCCTGCCTCATCCCCTTCTAAGATGGAACAGGCGGATATGTGCCATGGCTCCCGAGGGAAGGCTTCATTAAACGATTGGCCAAAAGTGTCTTCAGAAGCGGTGGCTTCTGCTGCTGTGTTTGAAATCCTTATTTTGAATGTCCATCGATTTCCTGACAGTTCTATAGTCATCAGCTGAGACAGACGACCGAAAGAAATAGTCTCAGCCGACTAATGCATATGCAGTCCTCATTTACATATATTTATTTTATTTATATCAAATGCATGACAAATAAGAATTATATATGGATTATAAAATATAGCGTACATTTCGTGTAGGGGATTTCATCTTTTTGGAAGGTTAGTGTCGATGCTTTAAGGTATCATAAGTCAGCATATAGATATAAGGTAGAAATTAAAACATTGTCGATGCTCAGATTGGAATTTGGCTCCAATAATGCCGTAGATTGGATAGATTGTTTCAAATTTTACGTTCATATTTTGATGTAGTGCTAACTCTTACGAAGCAAATGAATCACAGTGGCAAAAAAATTAAAAGAGAATAAGTGGTAGTTGTGTCTGATTCTCATTGAAGTCGTGCCAGTTTTTAAAATTTTATTTTTATGAAAGTTATGTCGCATTGCAATAGCCTACCTTGTATGGATTCTACTTGAAGGATGAAATTCCATGGTTTAAATAAGGTCTAGTACTCTAGTTTGAACTTGTTGAGGTTAGACTAAACTGCATTTCTTGCGTAGCGTAAGGAGACATTGTTCAACATATGCCAAAGCAACATACCGGCAGAAATTTCATAAGCAAGCTACTCGTAGTATGTTTAATTTCTAGCACAGCTTCTTGTAACATTAAACCAATTGTATCGCTGAATGACAAATAGCAGTTAAGAATTCTATATAATCTATATATATACATGTATGTGCATATATGTAAAATCGATTCATAGATAGGCTACATGTAGGCCTATATGTTTAACACTATCTGTTATAGGCTACCCGCCTTCAATCTAACTTTATGTCTGCATATATCGGCAGAACCAAATCTCGTCGAAATTCCCGCGAGAACCGTTTAAGCTGACGTGTAGCCGACATCATTAGGTGTGGCGGTCGAATCGACTTGTCCGGAGGCGAGTCGAGAACACTGTTGCATTTGTGCCGTGTACGCAAGAAAGAACAGTAGGAAGAAGAGGAAGAAGAAGAAGAAGACGAAGAGAAAATCAATACCATTTACCAGTGAGAGCGGGCGGAGAAATTGCCTGAGAAGCAGGCGGCGAGGTCTCGTCGTTTCTCGCGTGTGTATCATCCGATGGTCGTCCTTATATAGTTGCTGAGGTGTTTCGCTTCAATGGCTTTAACAGTGGCAGATAGTCTTAATCGAACCTCATCCGCTGTGGTCAACTGGAACGCTCTTTATCACTGCACAAGCAAGCTTCGTTTCTTCTAAGTGTCTGTGTGACTCCGTTTTATTGGTCAGGTTGAATTGCGCTTCTTCTTCTGTATCTCTTGTATTGTATTGTATTTAAGAATTTCTAAAGCGCTTCTCGTTTATGCGTATATCTCTGTCTCTCTCTATGACCTTCTGTTTGTCTCTCTGTCTATTTCTCTTCCAGTCTTTCTGTCTATGCGCTTTTGTCTGTCTATATTCCTGTCTGTCTCTTTCCCTTTCTCCTTCTATATTTTTTTCTCTCTCTGTATCTCTCCCTTATGGCCGGCAGTTTATGGGACTCCGTCCGGCCAAATGCATAGCCGCGGACGCGTTGTATTGACCCATAAAGCATACTTCGCACAAGGAAATCACACGCTTCCCATGGCATGACAATATAAGAACTGTCTACCCCGCTCCTTCGAACCCTCTCTTCAACCCCGGTCACTTCTCGGATTGAGTTCACTCAAGGACGACAGAAAAGTGGCACTCCACTGTATAGGCGTCGTCAAACAGTAGCCACGATCCACAGACACACAGCAGACAAAAGTATAGAAGAGGAAGAAGAACTGGAAAAGGAAGAGTATGCAGCGATTAAGTAGGAAGACAGGATGAGAGACAGATAAGAGAGAGAATCAGAGAGACAGAGATAGACAGAGAGAGAAAGAAAGAGACAGAGAGATAGATAGAGAGAGAGACAGAGAGACAGAGACAGACAGACAGACAGACAGACAGAGAGAGAGAGAGAGAGAGAGAACGAAAACAAGAAAGAAACGTACAAAAGGCTGTAGATAAGCAATGAGAAACAGACAGACAGTTATTATATTTTTGTGTGCTCAGACAGTTATTATATTTTTGTGCTAAGGTGGCAAAGCTCATATTAAGCTTTGAAGGAGAAACATGGAAGGAATAGGACTCCAGAGGAAACAGAAGAAAACCAACCAAAGCTTAATCTGTTATTTTCTGGGTTTTGCGTTTTTATGGAATCCCGCCTGCCACATGTTTTCCTGGACGTGAAGAGTACATTTCTAAATAGTTTAATTTTTGAAGTGATGCCTAAGCCTTATCTAAGAAATCCGCTTATAACGCCTTCAACATCAACATCTGCTGCCAATCCACCCACTCAGTCTTTGCTACAGAATTGATTTAGGAAGCTCAAAATATTCCTCAACCAGACACACAGATAGACAGCCACACAGACACACAGAAGTAGACAAACAGTAAACGACATAGTAGAAGTAGACTATAGTCAACACTGAGCAGCGGTAAAGGCTGCACAAAGTCTAGGTCGATCATTTTAACTTAAACGAGTGGTTCTTAACATCAAGTCTCGATCTCATGCCCTGCGTTGCTTAATAGACTGATCCAAGGTCGACCGAGATAGAAATACAAACAAGTAGGTTAGACAGAAGGATTGTCTGATCGAAGAGTACAATGGTAGCGTTTATGTTTCATTCTTATCCTGTGATTAGATCGATACATTCTGCTCTAATGGGCTGACGAAAGATCTTGGGAGTTGGGCTGGATAAAGGACCAGGAAATTAGCTGAGGGAAAGGAGGAGTTGGGCTTTGGGAAGCCTTACGCATACGTTGGAATGTAACTGGGTCAAGAATAAATCTAAGGAGAGGAGCGCCGCAGGTTCTATCAGGAGGAGAGACATGTTGTATTTATTGCTGTCGAAGAAGCTAAGTTAATTATGAAAGTGAAATTCTATGAAGAGGAGTTTTTACCTTCGGTCATTTCGATGACAAGTGGTCCATCCTTAGGGCTGCGTAGACCTCGACAGGTGGCGTCAGAAGACACGGCCATGTTCACAACGGAGCCTATCTTCTGGTAGATCTGTAATGTATTGTAATGCCATCTGATGTGATGTCGTTGGCACTGCCAGGCATTACATTGTTGCAGTGTAATGTCATATTACGTAAAGTAATGCCATGCAAATAAATGTAAAGCAGTGAGATTTATTTAACTAATGTGTTTTGATCAGCAATCGACCTCGTGGGTTTAGAGAAAGACTGTTTTGCAACAGTTTATTGCTGGCGATGCAATGAGGTTGCAAAACATCGTCAAAATGGCACTCCTTCAATTCGCTATGGGAGTCCAACACGTTCACTTCATCTAACAAGTCGAAGCTCGGTTTTCTCGGTTCCCGCAGATGGACACGCCTCCCTGGCAAAGGCAGAGTCAGCTGCAAAAACCCATAATTTTGCTGATATTGTTTCCTGCCAGTGTTCATAACGCAACGCCACGCCCTTATAGTCGTTTGTGTCTGAGATATAGGCCTATCCCCGATCTGTACACAAGCAGTTCAAAGGTATTCATCAACGTCTAATCCCAACTGTGCTACCGTCTGCCGGCTGACAACTGCGCCTCAGATTGTACGCTTTTGACACGTTATAAATTATTATCGTAGGCCTAACAATAAGTAGGCCTAATAAACCTCATCGTTGCAAAGGTAATTGATTACTTTAACGTAAGCCTACCGGTATTTATTGTGCACAAAGTTACAGAACTCAATCTGGATCGTTGATCCACTTCCGCTGGGGTGACTGTGCATAATAAGTTGCGTGTAATGTAATGCAAGCAATGGCGGTCTAGCAAGACTTTGCAAAGTAGGCCGAAGAGAAGAATAAGAATTAGACGACTAGATTGGCAGATTTGGAGACAGCTTTGGTTGGTGATTGATGTTTATTCTATCGGGGCTATAGAAATCATATATATTTGTAAGAGGAGTTTGGAAAAGGACTTCGTGGGAGGCAGAAAATAATAAATCCTCAAAATAAGAAGGCCACGTGAATATCAGGGTCAAATCATGTGGGTTAATGGCTCCCTCTAAATAGCACAGTGACCTAATAACCGTGTCATGTATGAAATATGATCATATTAGACATAAAATTATTGTGTTTGGTTTTCTTTAGTGTTTCTCGTAAATGAGAGCTATGGTGTAATCTATGACGTCGTAATTACGTTTGCTCACCACTTACAAAGCAGCGATAAGAGAGTTCTCTGGCGGAGGAAGAGGGGGCGGCCGAATGGGCGTCATCGTTGTCAAGGAAACGACCGTAGGCGAAATGATCCGGTCCATCTTTCCACGTCGCAAGGCATTCGAATTCAACGCCTACATAACAGCAATCAACAAAATAATAATTGTAATAATAATAATAATAATAATAATAATAATAATAATAATAATAATAATAATAAAAAAGATCAAAGATCTGGAGGTAGTCATAACAAGGCTGGAGATGCTTCACCCACACGATTCGTTCACCCTGCTGAGGAGTAGCCTAAGTATACCGAAGCTGCTATACACGTTAAGAACGTCAGCCTGCTTCTTAAACGAAGGACTTCTACACGATTTCGACGAAGTCTCGAGAACTGGTCTGTGTAGCCTTCTCAATATCCACATGAGCGACGATCAATGGATACAGGCATCTTTACCTGTGAGAAACGGTGGTCTGGGCATTCGTAGTGCCGTTATGCTGGCAACTTCCGCCTTTTTGGCATCAGCCGCTGGCACGCGAAGCCTTCAAGACCGACTGCTACACGAAGTCGCTGTAAAGCTCACAGATCCATTGGTAGAGGAGGCTACTGTTTCGTGGTCATCGAGATCGAACGCACCTCCTCCCGTCGAGCAGAAGGCTCATATACAAAGAGATTGGGACAGCAAACTAATCTCACATGCACTTCAAGCCTTATCAGAAAGAGCGAGTGATTCTGCCGTTAAAGCCAGGTTGTTAGCCGTGCAATCGCCACACTCTGGAGACTGGCTTCATGCACTTCCAATCACGACAGCAGGATTACGGATGTCAGGAGAGGTCCTAAGAATCGCATCTGGTATCCGGCTGGGCACTGCTTTGTGTGAAAAACACACTTGCAAATGTGGTGTCATAGTGGAACCCAACGGTCATCATGGATTCTCGTGCATCAAAGGAGCAGGTAGACAACATCGACATGGCATGCTCAACGACGTTATTTGGCGAGCTTTCACCAGAGCCAAAATACCTGCCATCAAAGAGCCCAATGGCCTCTCCAGATCAGACGGCAAAAGGCCTGACGGAGTCACCATCATACCTTGGTACAGAGGTCGTTGCTTGGCATGGGATGTCACGGTGCCAGATACTTTCGCTGCATCCTACGAACATATAACATCGCAAAACGCAGGTGCGGCAGCGGAAAAGGCAGCTCGCAACAAGGAAACCAAGTATGCTGCTATCACACAATCACATCATTTCGTCCCTGTTGCAGCGAAACTGCAGGAAGCTGGCAGCACAGAATCACTGCAGTTTGTTCAAGAACTGGGACGCAAGATCTCAGCAGCGACAGGCGACCAGCGTGAGACCAGTCATCTGCTGCAACGCCTATCGGTCGCCCTACAGATTGGAAACTCTCTGTCTGTTTTAGCCACCGCGGACTGCAACAACAGTAGCCCAGGACTGAATGACGGCTTTTAAAATTATTGAAACAGCCATTTTGATCAGTCTGTAATAAGTTTGTTGGTTTTATAAAGAAAAAAAGAAGAAAAAAATAATAATAATAATAAAAAAATAATAATAATAATAATAATAATAATAATAATAATAATAATAATAATAATAATAATGATAATCGTAATCGAGAATTTATAAAGCGTCACTTAGACTCAGAGGCGCTCTCGACCCAGGCCAGCGTCTTCACTGAAAAAAATAGAGATTTTCAGGCACTTGCGGAACAGATCAGAGGAAAGAGAAAGGAAATCATAATGATGATGATGATGATGATGAAGACGAAGACAATAGGGAAGATAAGGATGACAATGATGATTTCTTTTATAGCGTCACTGTAATGATAAAGACTTCCGGCAATGGTCGTTATTAAGAATAATCTTTGTGTGGAAGCCAAAGCGAGGATCAGTTCGGTCAAAAGCCAAGGTGGAATCCGATATATCAGCAGCTGCACATTGGCACTCCCTACTGTAGACCCACTCTACTAGAACACAGCTTCTAAGTAACCTACTCATGTGTGCATGCTCATATGTGTGTATGTGGGTGTAAGTATGCGTGGGTGTACTTGTGTGTGTGTTCAAACGTTTCTTATACTTGTCAAAGTTCATTTCGAAAATAGAAGGTAGAGTTGCAGATATACAGAAAGAGAGAACAAGTGATAATGAGAAACAGATAAGCAACGAAATGTAGCATAAGACAGTATAAGAGAGAACGAGCGAGACA
Organism: Aporrectodea caliginosa; assembly: GCA_020284085.1. Lineage (NCBI taxonomy): Eukaryota > Metazoa > Annelida > Clitellata > Crassiclitellata > Lumbricidae > Aporrectodea > Aporrectodea caliginosa. Next base: position 573,996 of record JACEVL010000522.1, read on the forward strand.
GACAGCGAGAGATTCAGGCTGACAGAAGCAGACTGATCAATCAAGAAAATGAATGACGTATGTGAATCATCAGACTACATAGAAGATAGGCATCAGTAGCGATGAGACAGAACACTACGAAGACAGATCCAACGAACAGACATTAATGTCGACCTACATATCGACCAAAAGTAATTAGACTGAAAGCGTTCATTTGTCGGGTAAACATGATCAGCAGATAGATCTGTGTTAATTAGCACGGCTGAAGATTTATGAGACTAAAACTGTGCGTTCGATAATTGAAAGGCGACGAAGGCAACGGATCCAGTGCTGACCTCTGTCGAAGGCGTTCAGACAGTGGCGACAGTGTTTGAAGTTGAAGCGCATCATGCTGGCGCTGGCACACTGATGGACGTAGGATGTTGGACTACGGCAGAAACCACCCGAGTGGTTGTTATAGGTGAAGTGGAACGCCTTCAGCAGTGGACACGGAACAGGCAATGCGCCGTCTAGTAACAACAACAACAACAACAACAACAACAACAACAACAACAACAACAACAACGACAACTACTACTACTGCTACTGCTACTACTACAATGGTCAGATCAAAAGCTCAGCAGCTGCTCATTTATTATATTTCTGCACATTAAAAATATTTAATTAATTGCTACAATTAGGAATAGTTAAGAAAATTTTGGTAAGCGTAAACTTTATGGAAAACTGAGGTTACAGTGCTTCGCATCTCTCTCTGTCTTCTCTTGCTCTTTCCACGTACATGTCCTTGTGCATGTCTGTATACACGTAGGCTGTGCATGTTTTATCAGAGCTCAACTGGAACAAGAAGCCGCCAGCCTTCCCTGCAAATCCCTTGAGACTGTTTCCATTCCGCTATCTTCAACTTTTGCTATACTGTTCATTGTTCAATATTGTGAAGTTGTTATGACATTTGCAACACATTCTATCACAAGAAGTCACAAACTAACAGGCCATGCAATGACGATGCTAGATTTTCCATTTTCATTGGCATGCTTTCAGGGTCACTGAAAGGCCAATTTTGCTGAATGCCATAACAACAGACTACAGCCAAAGCCATATACTTTAAACGACCACACGAGGCATAATCGTATCCCAGATGAGTAGCCTACACTGGACACCAACTGGCTGACTTCTCCTAATGACATTGCCCAGCATATGTTCAGTTGACGATTCTTGGCAATTTAGCGGTCTGAAATTATGGACCAACTAGGTCAGCCACCGTGACACACAGTTCTTTGCGGTCAGATGCAAACTAGACAAACGCTCTTAATTATGAAAAACGGGAAACGTCCGATTAAGTGAGTAAAGATAAATAATGTGTTTACGGTCCCATCCCATTATGGCCGCTCAACAAAGCACTCAGTTCTTGTCATCCATGTATGAAACCCGGATGCGATGAGGTCATCGGTCACTTATAACAAGTAAATTATAGTAAGGTAATTGTAAAAGTTATGGTAAACTAATGGTTCATTAATATCAGCAGGTAAGTTTTGGTAATGTGCAGTGGTTCAGTATATCCAATGTGCCAGTCGTAAGTCGTAAGCGAGGTATGATATGGTAATAGTGCACCAGCGCTCGTGAATAAGCTGGTGCCCTGCGCTTGGCTTTCGAGTGGCGCTTTAGAAGTTTGGAGATTACGATTACGATTACCTCTGATCAGCAAGAAATGTAGACGGTGGTATGCTGTGGTTCATTTGTCACTGACACTCATAAGTTCTGATATAATTATGGAGCCTACTAGTCCGGTCTGTGAGGGGAAGCCCTGCAAATATCAGTTGCCGCTAACTTTTGACTGGTTTGGTGAGAAGCCACAGATAGTGACAGATGTGTTTCCGATTAGCGGATATTCGCCCAAGTTTCATGACATTATTTCTAGATATTGTCGGGTCTTACACGTCTACTGAAACTATACTTTAGTGTCAAGTTGATGATGGTTTCACCGGCAAACTAACTGTGTTTGAAGACACGAGTTGAAATCTGCTGCCGGTGTCGCGTGACAGAGTCTCCCCCTAAAAGTCTCCCCCGGAGACTCTATTTCGAAATAGATTCTCCCCGGCGGATCTGTTTCAGAATAAATTCGCCCCCGGAGACTTTGTTTCAGAATATAGTCTCCGGGGGAGAGAATATTTCATCCCCGTCGAAATAAACTCTCCCCGGGGAGACTTTATTTCAACACAAGACAGCCTACACAAACACCATATTTATTGCATTGTTTTGCTAACTCATGTAATATATTAGTTTGTAATGACAGTTAACATCATATGGACTAGCGCAGAGAGCGCCTTTTAGTAGAAATCTTGAAGAAGTGCTATATTAATGTTCAGTTACATTACACTTATTATAGCTCACCAAACAACTTTATTTTAGCGTCCTTGGTTTAACAAAAGCTTGAGTGTTTGGAATAAGATTCCTCTCTTCATCCAACAGGCGGCCAATCTTTAATGGTTAAAAAAAATTTATGCATTTACTTGGTATATGATTAAGACTCATTATTAATTAGCCTTATTAATTACTGCTAATCTGCTGGTTAAGTTGTCCTTTTCCCTTCTGTTTGTCTCTTTTCGCTTAATGGTTTCATATTAGTTGCATATTTTAACCGTTCTGTTATATTGTTAAGTTAATTATTAGCAAAGTTGACCCTGTAAGCAGGATTTTCATCCTTTTTGGGCATTCCTTGCCAACTCACTCACCTGCTTGATAAATGGAAGTTATATAATCGGTAACTTCATCCATCAGCAAAGTCTGCATTGCTGACACAGAATGAAACAGATTTCTCTCATAGACGACGTTCCTCATCTTTAGAATATTCTGCTGTATGATCCTCTTCATTTTTGGTAACGTAATTAAGCAAAGCTTCATACTCAGACTTATCCATGAAAATAATTTTGAAATGTTTCACTAAGTAGTACTTATTAATGCAACTTATACCCAATAGATATAGGCCTACTAACTAATATTGAATCCCTTAAGATCATTAAGCCTATGCAGAAATAAACTTGAGCTACGAATAATTAATTTATGATGGTCTGCCTTTTATAGGCAACCAATCAACTTTGCTCTAGCTTTTATTACCCCCGTGTGCAAAATTACATTCTAAGCCGAATAATTCCGTGGATCAACAAATGCCTAGGCCTATAGTAGGCTTAATCTCAAGACTAGACTGTAATGGCTTCATGGACTACAATGCTTTATTTTTTTGCTTATTGACCTATCGATACTAAATAGGTTTGGTTTAGCTGCGATTATTTAATGGGTAGTCATATTGCCAATAATTCCATGAATGCCAGAAAAGCAAGGGCAAGCTCATATCCGAAAGCCAGTACTTCATTTACAATCACAGGTTATGACTTTCCTGTTCTAGGTAATAACCTGACACCAGCAAACAATAGGGCCTAATAAGCAAACATTAGGCTAACCAGATGAATCACAGAAAATCAAGCGCAAAGTCTTATCAGTTGACTGATACCAGTTGAAGGGTAGGCCTAATCCGCAACAATAATCGCATAGAAGCCAGATTCTAGGAAGCCAGTAGGCCTACAGTTATAATTACTCGCAGGTTTTGTTTCAGTCTAGTATATAGCTAATAAGCTGGCTCGATACATCTGACGCTAATAATATTGAACGACTAATATCCAACACAATTTCAGTGGTAGGTCTAACCTTAGAAGAATCACTTTGAAGCTAATTAGCTATAATTGGCATAATGAATAAGTATCAACTATCAATTAGTGACTGGTAATGCTCAGAATCTTTTCAGCAAACAGTGCCAACTAGCACCAGTTAAAGTCTACTTGTTGTGTGAGCTATTTTCTTAGTTATAGCCTACAACAGTGTGTTGTCTCTCCACTGCGTTTTAATTACATAGGCGCGTCCGACATCCTATTTACATGATGCATTTACTACTATAAAACATTTATTTAACAATTTTCGCATTTAATTCCATAGTTGTTTCATGTCCAATTCAACTAATAAACTTTACAGTAATTTATTTCAGAAATGCACATATTAAATCCTATTTTAAATAATATAGAAAAGCAAATGAAAACAGAGGGGGCGATTTTAGTAAGGGGAGACTTTGTACCGTAGATAGGGGAGATTCTATTTCAATGGGGAGACTTTGTTCCGATACAAAGTCTCCGGGGAGACTCTGTTACGGCAAGGGGGCGACTCTGTTTCGGGGGGAGACTTTATATCGTGACACCGGCCAAGGTGTATATAAATGACAGCAGTGATATATGCCACGTAGGCCACTCAGCAGCTAGTCGAAATTTTCATGTAGAATTGGACAAAATTTGTTGGTTTGCTGTGTTGCAAGAAACCCTTCATTCAGCGAGTCTTCTGAACACGAAGGGGAGAGAATCAGAGGAGTTGGGTTGTTGTCCACAACCAACAGTGTCCCTGGAGTCCAGCTGAGACGAAATATGGACGACTGAAGCCAACAAGAAAATGCCTGGCTACCACTTTCTATGCAACAATGTCTCACGCTGTGAAGAAACGAATTAAGCTGCCATAAAATGGAAATTTGACGGCAATCGCCCAGCGCCATCTCTCGCTTAAGATGCGTGCATCTTAAATGTTCATTTATTTCTTGATCAGCGTTGCGGCCGCCTTAGCGTGTATTCTTTTATCGTCGTCTGACGATCGATATCCTATAACATAAGTTGTAATCAAAGAAGCTGCTGATATGCAATGCTCAATTCATCGCCGTATACAACGCAGAGCTGTTCTTAGCGGCGTTACAGTGCTGCCTTCTCAAGAACACTTGGTCGAACGACGCTTCAAGTATAGAGCAGTCCCTTAAGCTAGCCCTGGAGCAGCCACGGGTATGAAGTGTTTGCGACTTCATTTGCTTCTCCTCGGCATATGAGGGCCTGTGGCCAGTCCTCTTCCTCGCCGTCTCATCTTCCGTCTGACACTTTACACTCAGTGTGCTGATTATAGCTGAGGCGCAAGTGGAACAGACAACTCGAGACAAATTTCTGCCTTGGCGGAGATTTCAACCCCCCTACCCCTACCCCTATCCGCATACCTTAAGTTGTTCACAACCTTTCCTGCTATCCTCACTCCTTCTGCCTCATCATCAAATCCTGCCTCTCTCATTATCCTTTCTGCTGTACGGGTGCGAGACATGGACAAAAACCAAAGCACTAGAGAAGAAAATCGATGCATGTGAAATGTGGATTTGGAGGAGAATGCTGAGGGTCTCCTGGACTGAGAAGATAACAAATGAACATATACTGGAAGAGATAGGACACCTAAGAGGACAAATGACACTGAGGCAAAGAGCGGCGAGACAGAAAATGATGTACTTTGGCCATGTGATGCGTGCGGACGGCATGGAAAAGGAGATGATGCTGGCGTGTGGGGAGGGAAGACGAGGAAGAGGACGACCAAGAAAGAGATGGATGGAGGAGATACACGAGACAATGAGGATGAATCTTCCGGAACTGAGAGAGGCGACGAGAGATCGGAACACATGGAGAAGGCTGACTATGGCAGTCGCTAGGATTCAGCGAATCGACAGCACAAGGTGACAAGGTGACCCCTACAGTGACAGTCCAGCACGCTAACCACTAGTCTATAGCGCACGTTGAACTTAACTGGACTTAAATGGCCTAGAGTAATGGACTACACTGCCACAGCACTGGCCTAAACTAAACTAGATTAGACTAGATTGGACTATAGACAAGATTAAATTAGCTTAGACTGGAGCCTGGACTAGAAAAGGTTTAGTTGGACTTCACTGCACCTAACTGAACACTCCTATATGGATTGTACAAATCGGATATGACCTATAATATAGGTCATCACGCATAAAACATATGAAACTATTCATGTGGCTCCGTTGGAAGCCGGATCTCTCCAACCACTGTAGAAGATCTTCTGGATTGGTCATCAAAGTCATCAGGTCTCACGCTTTGACACTTTGTCTGTGTGACCAACGCACGGACGACTTTCGCTGAAGTACAGACTTAAGCCTAACTCGACAGAAGTGTTGAATCCTCATCATATATGGCGCTTTGACTACTCCCCTTCAACCTTCAACTTAGTCCTATGTACAAAATCTGTCGAAATATCAAATCCATCATCTACAATCTGCCTTCAACTGCATCGCCAAATATGCGACTAATTGGATAAAAGTTTCGCTTGTATCGCATTAAATTGAAAAAACTATGATAGGCCTTTGAGAAATGATTCTGATTCAAGACCCTCCACTATGGAATTTTCGCCTCAGATTCCATCACGGAGGTTTGTTCTCCCCTTTCTCTCCCTCCCTCCCTCCCTCCTTCCTCACCCCTCCCACTCTCTGTGTGGCTATAGTTTGTAGTGTTTTACCTAATTGAGTTCATACCTCATCACTTTATCTCGTGACCTCTGTTTAGCTTATTTCGTGACTCATCTGTTTATGCCTGCTAGCAAGCTATGTTTCAACGCATTTGAGAGTTTCCCAGAGAGGCGTTTTACATATATTTATACATATATATACATAGATACATATCTAGATACGTACATACGCGTATACATAAATAGATACATGCATACATGCAAACTAACACACATTCAGAACAGCATACATATATACCATATAACATACAATTTAGCAGACGTTCGTCTGGGAAGCCTTCAACTAAATCACGATTTTCGGTGGGAAAGTCATGAATTCCGAAGAAGTCCTTTCCACCATCCATTATCCAGTGCCACGTAGGAATTGCCACACCTAAGTATTTTCATAGGCTTTTGTTTCTCATATCGAGTCTCCCATCTGTCTCTATATATCAGTTACCTTTTATGTCTCTCGCTAATTTGCTCTGTCTGAATAGTCATACCTGTTCCCAATTAGTCTCCATCTGTCTATTCGTATGTGTGTGTGCATGTGTAATTGTGTATTGTATGTGTCTCTCTCTATATATGTATATCCTCGCACGTCTCTTGCACAAGAAGACTAAGTATCTGCATCATGCACTTTCTGTTCCTTTGGTAGCTCTTTATTCGCATCGGTCGCCCATACACAGCAGCAGCAGCAGCAGCAGCCAGTCTGCTCTATCTTCTTTCGCCCTCTCGACGATCGGAGCCACGAAAATATGCATCACTGGAAATCTGCGAAAAGACCTGAATTATTCACAGGATATTCTCCACGACGACTATTTACACACGACAGACCGACCGACCGATGCATTGAATGAACTGCTTCCTATACATTCAACAATATCTATAGGAGGGTCTGCTTGTATCTGCTTCTGTTCCTCTGCTCCTGTCACTGTATCTATGTCTCTGTCTCTGCCTATATATCTGTCTAACTGTGTCGTCTCCATCTTGGCTTCTGTTCGTTTCCCTTTCCACGTCATTTCTCCTTCCATATACGTACACTGTCTTTCGATGCCTCTGTCCGCCTCTGTCATTGCGCATGTCTGTCTCTGTTCCTGACCTTTGCACATAGAGTAGCTTTGCATGCAGTCCACGAAATACGTCAGCGAATGGTGGTGCTAACGTCGTCTTCGTCTTCGTCGTCGTCGTCATATAACACCTTCTGCTTCTCCTATATATACTGTTCGGTCATCTGGTCAGCGTCATCAACGGCAAAGTACTTGCGACCATCATCGTCTCCTACGTTGCTGCGATGGTCAATATATGCCGTCAGTTGTACACGGCTTCTGCTTCTCCAGAACCGGTTTCGAGATTGATTTAAACTGTGAGAACAAACAAATGCGTTTCAGTCGACGACGACAACATGCCTGACCTGAGGAGGAGGAGTTGCCAGTGAACTGCTCTCTGCCTACTTCTTCTGATCACTCAACCTCCGAAAGTGCTGTGCTTTGATGCGTCCCAAAGCAGACCAACGAACAGTCTCATCTGTATTCGACCATTTCCCACAACATGGTGGTGCAATGCGCTAAGATGTACTATGATGCTCAGCCTTTTAACTGTCGCAGTGACGTCTGTCTAGTCAAATAAACACAACTACTAACAGTCTAATGCATCGATGTGATATATGGACCATTGGTGAGAGTAGGCCTAGTAAATATGTCCTCATAAGCCTCTCGATGATCCTGCGCCCAGTCACAGCGATGCAGTTATCCATAACGTTCTTCTGGTAGCATATATCGCATGGATATATAGAAAATCAAAATAATAGAAACTGATCGCTTATTAATGGACATCGCATGTACAGGGTGCGCCATAATCAAAATAACTCAATTGCAATCTAGGACTTCGTTTTTCTATAAGAAGATTGAATAAAATAATGAAAGATACGTAATAATATAATCCATGAAGTCTATAGTCCGATTAATTCGATCTAAGCTGGCACCAGCGTAATTGTTACATTTTTAGTTAATTAGTAGAAAGAAGATAAGGTCTGGTTTCAGATAAGAACGGTAATAAGAGATGAAAGAAGTAATGGCAAATGAAACTAAATAAGGCGGGTTTTCGACTGAATAAATTGTTGCACTGTTGGAAGCAGTTTTAAGCGAAATGTGTCAACAGAAGAGAAGCACACGGCAATCGCAGACATCTGACCTCCAACCGACCATATATTCTGAAGCCGTATTCCCCGTAGACAAGAAAAGAAATTCCTTAGGTTTCCTCACGAATATTCCAATAATTCTGACACGCAAAACTCAATAACGGTCAAGTTACTCGGCACTTGAGCGTGTTCGCAAAGAAAAAGAAAAGAAAAAAGGTTATGGCCTCGCAGTGCTGCTATGAACTTCCGCCATTTCGAGGTATACCTTAGACGTTGTTGTTAGATGATGTTGATTTGAAGTTGACACGCGTCAGCATCAAAGCAGATCTTAGAGAAATTAGAGAAAGCTTACAAGTGACTCAGTAAAGTCTGCACAGAATGGCAAACAACCAGATATACATACAATAGATATATAGCAATACGCGTTTATATATGCTAAGATAAAAAAAGAGTTAATTGTTTTTTCATATTTACTCCTGATCTTGGCAAATGTTATTTGGCGGTGCAATGTTGGAAATCAATGGAATGCGAGGATGAGAGGATCCTTTATGTTTAGAGTCTGTAACTTAATGATTCTTTCTTGGTAACCACTCACCACAATAGGTGCAATCGCTGTCTATTTACGTCGTAATCGTAATAGTACCTCCTTCTCCTTTTGACTACCATTGGGACAACCCCTCTGACTCGAAGCAGCAATCGTGAATAAGCTGGTGCCCAGCGCCTGTCTTTCGAGCGACACTTTAGAAGTTTAGAGTTTACGATTACGATTCTAAGGACAGAGTCACAGAAGTGAAGACTTGGTTATTGGCGGTTATTCTGCGGAGAAGGACAACATGCCAGAGAAAATCGTGTCTGAGAAGACATATCCTGGGCACCAAATGATCAGTGAAGGTACCCAGAATCCTTGATATGCGTCCATGGGTTTGTGATACCGAATGCCCTATAGACTGGATGTTCTTAATTGTCTAGTGGTACTGCTCTCGTGCACGCGATGCCTGCCAGACATGAACTGTGGTCTCTCTGATTTTTCTCTAATTGTTTTCGAGGCAACCTGAAACTGATGATAATTGAAGTCTCATAAATTCAGTCAGAATGGGGTTTGACGTCTTAGAGAGCAGATCAATAAAACAATAATTATACAGCAGCCTAATTCTACAATGTAATTCTCCACTAGCTCTGCATGCAACGTTTGAACATAGTTCATTGAGTACGATACCCAACTGCTCGAGTTGAAGACCGAAAAGGTCTACTAAGATCGAATATATATCAGCTTAAGGAGGTCATGCACCAGGCAGCAGTGCATGTTGATTAGGGATACGTGAACAACTCAACCCTGTAAACAGCTTTACTTTCAGCTGATGGGAATCAGAGTAACTTATACGAAATCGCATCATGAAATCTGTAGCTTAGCTTTCGAAGCAGATATCAGATGTGAATATGGATCTTTCTCCCTTCCCTCCCTAACTCTTTCCATTGCAATTTCCTTCTTCTTCTCTCGCTCCATTCCGCAATCCTTTCCCTAATCCGCCGATATCACATTACTTTATTCATACGCTCTCTACTACGAGACGTGCAGTGTTTATCTGGGCCAGAGACCGATGCCTTCTTATGTTACACTGGGGCCAGATAAACAACGATATGAAATAGGCATAATAAATAATTATTAATAATACATGGAGGTAGACGCTTTGACGTTGGTCTAAGATTCTAGGCCTAACTGGTAAATAAAGGTCTATAATAGCGAGTCTCGATGTTTAAAAGGACGTTCCCTTCCTTTCAATGAAACTTCTGGCAAAAAAATTTGTTATCACTTATCAGCTGCACTCTTTTCGATAACACGAAGGCGCAACATTAATTCGTCTAAGACTTTGACGAACGCTCCTGGAGAATTGCTCTGTCGCTGACCGCAGAGAGGGATATTATGGTAAGCACTGATAATGGTCATCAGAATTGTCGATAAGTGATCGGTCTTTTGACGGATGATCAATAAAGACAATTGACCATAAAATAACACTACAAGTCATTCAGTGCATTTCAACTTCTGTTCTTTGTCCAGTAATTGCAATAAGATTTTATGCAATTATTTATCTTATCTGTATCATATTTCGCAGTTACTGTGGGGCCAATGTCTTAATTCATTTCACTTGAAATGTTGTGGGACCCGGTATCCAATTGGTCAAAGCGCTCGCCTTCTAATAACGCGGAGAGCACGGGTTCGAATCTCACCCTCTGAGACGGTGAATGCATAAGGACTTTAAGCAAACCCTGCACTCAGACTTGCTCAGCGCAATCGATTGATGCTTGGTCAGCAAAGTGTGGTGCTTCATAAATGTGTAATAATAATTGTAATTGCGTCGCTACGCATTCTAGCTTCTATGTTCTGTGTGGTAACAAAGTTATAACGACTCAGCAGGAAAGCAAGTCACGCAGAGAATGGCGTTTCACGCCAATTCAACCCATCGTTACCTCCTAACATTTCCGCTCCTGCACTGCTATGTTGCACACTATTTACGCATTGTTAACTGCCAGCGCTTTTAGTCGGATTAAACACGAGGCGCTATAAAAAGTCGCCATGCCATATTTATTGTAGCGTAGAAATAAAGGCCGGCGTTTTTTTACGAGACAGAGTTGCCCTGCCGCAGAAGTGACATAACTGTGTGCTACTAAGGTCAGCAGTTATGCTTGTCAAAATCCACAATTCATAATCTAAGACTTATGATCCACAATCCACAATCCATAATCCACAATCCACAACAATCCGCACTCTATAATCCACAATCCCCAACAATCCACAATCCATAACAATCCACAATCCACAACAATCCACAATCCACAACAAGCTATAACAATCCATAGCGGCCGTAGAAACCCAATGCTTCTCATACCTCGAACGATTGTATGCATTGAGCCAACTCTGTCGACCCTCATCTGATTGCAGATGCTCTGCAAGGCGTCACGACCGATACAGTAGCCTTAAAACAAAAACAACAACATGCTTACCATAATAGTATTAGTCATACAGAAACACTGACCTCGGCCAGTAATAATGCTTTTAATATATCTCACTGCAACCGAAAAATGTGAGTTATGTTATCTTCTGTGCCACATGCTTAGCCTACCTTACGACACGCAGGCTACACACGTTATCATCATATTCCATTAAAGCCTTATCATTTGTCTAAATCCACACAGACTAAAAGTAAAATGTAACACAAACTTGGTCATTGTCTCTCAACACTAAGCATACATATATACACACACACACACACACACTCATTTCTCTATCCTTTTTAGGTCAAAAGATAGTATACCAGTACCATAGTACGTTGGTTAATTCAAAAGTGTTTCTAAATTGCTGGGAATTGTTTGCGTCACAGCCACTCATCCTCGGACTCACTGCTCTAATGAGTGTCTGTGAAGGCGTATTACAATTTCCTTTCTACCGTTTGTTGCTCTCCGCCAAAAGCTCCTACTCCTACTTTATGTTTATGGTGAAACACACCGCAGTTTGGGAACCACTGCTCTATATGGAACATGGATTTCATTTTGAGAATTTGGAATTGTGTCTGCTTTCTGCTAATTGACATTAACTGAGTAACTTGTCATCTTCAGATCAGAGATGGCTACATTAGCAACATCATTATACGAATTATCAACATACTTTCACTGTATTGTATGATGTTCGTGTGTCGTCGGAGTATCAGCAAACATTGGTGGCAATGTTCTCGCCTAAAACAAAGTCAAAGAACTGCATAAGCAACAAAGATAGCAACATTTTTCGCTTAAAAATACAATAGTTTCATTATCAGTTGGAGGTAATGAATATGTGTTACCTCATAACACTATTATGATCGGGTACAATGGAGTAAAACTCAATGGAACCAGGTTAATATTTGGATGGGCGACAGTCCGGGGAATACCATGGCAGGAGCCCACTATATAAGACTTCCTTAAATTCCTTTTGTGGTCGGTATATTGGTAGGGCCTACTATATAATAGAAGGTAAGTTGAAATTCTTTAAAGGATGATCCTCCCTTTAATCGCTGTGTTTTCCTTTGTTTCTTCACATTGTGTAAACATATTTCCAAGGAGTATGTATATAATTGTAACGGATATCTCGGGGTCGTTTTTGCCCTTCCGCCTCAGGATGCGAGTGTAAGGCGCGTGTCGCTCAGGATGGGAGCGTAAGTACGACCTCCGTTGTATTTCGAAGGGTTTCAGCATCTGTCAGTCGGCGAGCCGTAGCAAGCGGTCGTCAACCCCCAAGAGATTCAACACCGAAGTTCGAAGACGATCTTTATTCACCACACATCAACCATCACAACAGGCAAGACTAGACTAAGCGTATATCGTCGAGTATCAAGACTGTCAAGCCCTAGCTTGCGTACCTCTATTTATACCCAGAGGGAGAGGGGTAGGACACCAGACACCAAGCCTAGCAGGGATACCAAGGGCAGGGATACCAAGGCCTAGCAGGGATACCAAGGGCAGGGATACCATGGGCTAGGAGGAGACCAAGGGCAGGGATACCACGGGCTAAGATACCAAGGCCTAGCAGGATACCACGGGCTAGGATACCACGGGCTAAGACACCAAGGCCTGGGATACCACGGGCTAGGACACCAAGGCCTGGGATACCACGGGCTAGGATACCACGGGCTAAGACACCAAGGCCTGGGATACCACGGGCTAGGATACCACGGGCTAGGATACCACGGGCTAGGTCGGCGACCAAGCAGAAAATCACAGCCCAAGGGTGGTCCAAAACAGGGAGGCCCAAAAACCGGGGGTGGTCCCTGGCAAAAATGCCACATCCTCCTCCCACCACGATAGATATGCCCCCATATCTACCGGGCACCCGCACGAAAAATCACAATAAACAATAAGCGGCCAACGGGCCAAACAAAGTCCACTATCCCTGAAAATCACTAAGGCCAAGGCCCGCCTAAAAAGAGTGTCCTGCAATGTTCTGCACACAAATCCTAATTTCTAATTTCCTGTCCCACCGCCGCAAACATAGAGTCTCTAAAAGTAAAAGTCAATCATAGCGCAATGGCCAACGGCCCAGAAACTCGTAAAATAATCAATCAAAAACACGAAGATAATCAACAATCAAAGCCGTTTTTCGGCGACACAAACAAAAAACCAAGATTAAACGACGCTCTTAGGGACAGCATTACCTTCTGTCCGAGTCCTATCTCGACGGAAGGCAAGCGGGGCGACAGAGTCTCGCACAAAAGGGGAAAACAAAGTCTCTCCCGTTCTCGGAAACGGCACTGTCAGTCGCAGACAAGCGCTCAAAGTCTCAGCGTCCATGTCGTCGTTCGAAGGAACGGCAGCGCGCTTACTGGAAGCGGGCAGGACGGCGAATTGTCCTCTTCGGGCGCGCAGAGTTCGGATCAGCGTCCGGCAGAATATCTCTCAGGCCGTCATCAGGAGCGGCGCTCTCGCTGGCGTCGGGTAGGCCATCTTCAAAGCAAGGCCTCAGTTTGTCGACGTGGGCGACAAATGGCTTGGAGTGCGCAGTCTTACGGAGCCGGTAGTTGACGAGGCCGCAGCGTTCCATCACTGTGAAAGGACCCGTATACATGCGAGCCCATTTAGGACTCCGTCCCTGGTACCGGCGCGGCGTATAGTACCAGACTCGGTCACCAGGCGCAAACTCGGCTGGATGTACCTTCAAGTCGTAATTGCGTTTCCGTCGCTCAGCAGCAACGCGTAGGTGATCTCGCACCAGGTGGTATGAGCTTTCCATCCGATCCGCGAAGTCTCGGGAGTAGGAGGAGTACGTAGCGGCGTCGCGTCCCTCGTCCGGGGGTCGTCCATAGACAAGGTCTATAGGAGCCCGCGTCTCACGACCAAACATCAGATAATTGGGCGTGAAGCCGGTGGCTTCATGCAGTGAGGCACGGTAAGCGGCGAGAACATGAGGAAGAACCTCGTCCCAATCCCTTTGATGGCTGCTAATAATCCTCCCCACCCAGGTCCAGCGGAATTGCTCTTTCAACCTATTCCCATAAGGAGGGGTACTAAATCGCCTCGGCAGCTCACTCGTTAAGGACCGGAAAACTTTCCCACACTTAGCAAGACCACCCATGATTATCAACAGAAATAGAAGCACCCTGTCAATCACTCGCCGATATGTTGAATAACCTTTCAATGAGCTGTCTTTCTTGCATGCTATCTTTACAGCAGGTTCAATTATCCCATCAGCCAGCATACTGTCCAGCTGATTATCGATCGCAACCCTATGCGGCATCGGCTGTCGTCTCAATGGTTGTCTAACGGGGCGCGCATCTCCCGTCTCTATCTTATGAGTGCATACAGAAGTTTTGCCTAAATCCCGGTCGGTTACAGAAAAGACATCTCTATATTCAGCAAGCAAAGCGCCCAATCGCTCCCTAATCTCAGGCGGCACTTCTTCGGGCAAATCCTCAAGCAATTTCTCACTTGGCAAGGCGCGGCCAACCGCGTCTCCATTATCTCTCTTCCCTTCGCTCGACTCTACCTGCACCGGGTGCAAATCCCCTAATGGCTGGTCCTTAGGCAAGCGGACTGGATCCTCACTTAAATTTACTACTCTTACTTGGGCGTCCGCGTAGTCTCCGACGACTACACGGGCAAGATGGACCCCAGGTTGGATCTCCCTAGCCTCCGTCATCCAGGCGGGCGCTACGGTCGTCAAATCACCGTACATGGTTTTAACCGGTATATCCCTCTGGGACTTAGGGGAAACCAATACCTCCTCGGCGACGATCACGCGCCGGCACCACATAGACCCATTACCTCTCACCAGGGAGATACGCCTACGCTTCACAAATATGGATCCCATACCAAACCCTAAGCGGCAGCGATGTTCCCTTAACCAATCCATGCCTAACATGGGCTCCGTAATCTGATCGGACACAAGGAAGGATGTCTGAATATAAAATCCCTTAAATATCTTAATGGGCACCCGCACCTCACCCAGGACGCGTATGTCTGACCCATTAGCAGCCATCAAAAAGCGATTGCAAGAGCGAAGTTCTAACCCGTCGACAGTAGATGAAGGCACCAGGCTGACTTCTGATCCAGTGTCGATCAGGCATAGCTGCGGTCGTCCGTTGATCTCTCCGCGGATGTAGACGGCGTTGCTCGTGGCTCGGTTCGGCACTTTCGGGCGTGTCGTATGATTCATGACCACCGGGTCCGGTGGCGTCGAAGCATCGGGTTCGGTCGTCGCAGTCTCGTTCTGGCGGTTCCGGAATCGGCGAGCTTGGCGGCAGTTACGGGCGATGTGACCGGCTCGTCCGCAGTTGAAGCAGGCCATGTTGCGTCGCTGGTTCTCCGAAGGGCCCGCTCGGTCTCGTTCAGGCCGGGCGTTTCGATTCAGCTCTTCCTGCGTCGGATTTCCCTGGCGTAACTCGCGGAATTGCTCGTCAATTCTTCTCTCAATTTCTCGCTGAAATTTCCGCTGTTCGTCCTTCTGCGTCGCCAGAAACTTGTCCATTTGCGCCTGGAGCTGGGCACTCAGATCAATCTCCTGAGTCCCGCGCACTCGATTCGGCTGTCGGCGGCGATCATCGGCATCGTTCGTCCGTTGATAGGCCTCCAGACGCAGGGCGGTCCGGTATGCCTCGTCAAGATTCTTCGGTTCTCGCTCGCGTACTTTGAGCGAGAGCTCCCGGTCTCTCATGGCTTCTAGGAAGGCGTCTTTCGCGATGATCTGCGTCGTCTCGTTGGAAGGCACCGGGTAGGCCAAGACTACCAGTCGTCGGATTTCATGTAGCAGGTCGCTCAAGTTCTCTTCCGGGCGTTGACGGCGGTAGTACAGCTGGGCGCGGAAGGTTTCTGCCTGGCCTTCCGTCCCGTATCTCTGCCGAAGGCGTTCGATGAGTTCCTCGTAACTTACGCTCGGTTGAGCGCCGAAGTCCCATAGGAGTTGCGTAGCGGCCTTCTCCAGCGAACATCGTAGATAGTCTACCTTGTCTGAGGCGGTCCATTTGTTGTGTCTCGCGCAGACCTCAAACTGCACCAGGAATGACTCCAACGAGCCCGTCCCATCGAACTTTCCTGGTTTCATCGGCGTCGGGCGGTTTCGCAGCAAATCACTGACATTTTCTAGCAGATTCGGCGTCGACGTCCCCGTTTCGTCCGGTCTTTCTCGGGCGGTCAATTTCCCCTGCTTCGCGGTCACCTCTTCGTCGGTCTCTTCGCGGAAATTCGTCTTGACCTTTAACTTCGTCTGTTCGCCCGTCTTTCCTCGGAAGCTTAGCCTCGTCGGCTCCGGGTCATCGAAGTCGATCTCCGACAGCAAACGGCTTTGGACTGGTCGCATCTCTGCGGTTGCTCTCCCTGTAGCTGGCGTCGAGGCAACGACAGGCGTTCGGACATCTCCAGGCATCGGGAAGGCGAGATCTTCCAGGAAACGGCTTCTGTCCGGTTGCGTACCCATCGCGGCCAATCGTCTCGCAGCTGGCGTAGAAATCTTCGACGGCAAATCGGCCATGTCCCAAGCGGCGTAGGGAATGGTGTCGTCCTCGTCTCCCATCAGAATCTTCGGTGGACTCGGTCGGTCGTCGGCTGGCAGGAATCACAAAACCCCACTTCTGGTGCCACTGTAACGGATATCTCGGGGTCGTTTTTGCCCTTCCGCCTCAGGATGCGAGTGTAAGGCGCGTGTCGCTCAGGATGGGAGCGTAAGTACGACCTCCGTTGTATTTCGAAGGGTTTCAGCATCTGTCAGTCGGCGAGCCGTAGCAAGCGGTCGTCAACTCCCAAGAGATTCAACACCGAAGTTCGAAGACGATCTTTATTCACCACACATCAACCATCACAACAGGCAAGACTAGACTAAGCGTATATCGTCGAGTATCAAGACTGTCAAGCCCTAGCTTGCGTACCTCTATTTATACCCAGAGGGAGAGGGGTAGGACACCAGACACCAAGCCTAGCAGGGATACCAAGGGCAGGGATACCAAGGCCTAGCAGGATACCAAGGGCAGGGATACCATGGGCTAGGAGGGAGACCAAGGGCAGGGATACCACGGGCTAAGACACCAAGGCCCGGATACCACGGGCTAGGATACCACGGGCTAAGACACCAAGGCCTGGGATACCACGGGCTAGGACACCAAGGCCTAGGATACCACGGGCTAGGATACCACGGGCTAAGACACCAAGGCCTGGGATACCACGGGCTAGGATACCACGGGCTAGGATACCACGGGCTAGGTCGGCGACCAAGCAGAAAATCACAGCCCAAGGGTGGTCCAAAACAAGGAGGCCCAAAAACCGGGGGTGGTCCCTGGCAAAAATGCCACATAATGTATATGTATATGTATATATACGAAAAGCAGTATTCTCATCTAAACCCAGAGTCGAGAATTCGCATACAGGATGCAAACCTTCTTGTTCAGTTCCGTTAATTTCGTTCTTGCTTGGCATGTCCCTGTAATTGGCGGGTGTTTGTTGGGCGCATTGACAGTCAACAGTGGCTCATATTTTTATCTGAACATGTCTGCAGATGCGTCCGTTTAGGACAAATAATATTAGGCGGTCGCAAATGCTTCAGAAGAGTGCATGAAAGATGTTGGAATTGTTGAAGTGATCAAATTTGTCGTGTATTCAGTTGATTGAATTTTAAATATCGTTGATTATTGCCGACTATAAAACTCATACCATCAATATTGAAGTCTGTTGATTAAGTTAATTAGACTAAAAGAAAGTCGAACAATTGTGTCGCTTTTCTCGATTTTACGCTATCTCATTTATCGAGGAATCTCCGCTTCGAAGCTTCATCGAATGACAGCTTCGAACGGTCACTCACAAGCATCTTTAAATTACCACACAAAACGCTGAGTTGTACCATTATACGGTAAACGTATTTTTATCCATCTAGTTTAACTTGCGGGAATCTTGCTTGCTTGCTTGCTTGATTGATTGATTGAGCCACAGGCTAAAAAGTCAAATCTTGCGACGACTAGTTCGATCACTTACAATCATTCAATCGTCGTGAAACTTGGCAGATAGACTCGCCCTCGCACACACTTCATTCTATCAAAATTTCAGCTCCCCCAAAAAAGGCTAGCTTATAGAATCGGGGACTAAACTTTTCGAATCGGGGAATCCCCTTTTCCGATACGGAGCGTTGTGATTGGCCAGCGTTGCCATTGGCCGCAACAGATACGGGTGCGCTGCCTCATTAAACGGACGCTATGTTGTAAAATGAACGCGGACTATATATTTGTAGAGGTAACTGCTTCATAAGACGCATTATAGGATACTAGATGGATATAGTAAAAAACTTTGTTTTTACGGGCTGTATTTTATTATCCATCTACTTTTAACTTGCGGGAATCTTGATTGATTGAGCCACAGGCTAAAAAGTCAAATCTTGCGACGACTAATTCGATCACTTACAATCATTCAATCGTCATGAAACTTGGCAGATAGACTCGCCCTCGCAGACACTTCATTCTATCAAAATTTCAGCTCCCCAAAAAAGGCTAGCTTATAGAATCGGGGACTCAACTTTTCGAATCGGGGAATCCCTTTTTCCGATACGCAGCGTTGCCATTGGCCAGCGTTGCCATTGGCCGCAACAGAAACGGGTGCGCTGCCTCATTAAACGCATGCTATGTTGTAAAATGAACGCGGACTATTTTCAGAGTACACGTTATAGGATACTAGATGGATATAGTAAAAACTTTGTTTTTACGGGCTGTATTTTATTATCCATCTAGTTTAACTTGCGGGAATCTTGCTTGATTGCTTGAGCCACAGGCTAAAAAGTCAAATCTTGCGACGACTAATTCGATCACTTACAATCATTCAATCGTCATGAAACTTGGCAGATAGACTCGCCCTCGCAGACACTTCATTCTATCAAAATTTCAGCTCCCCAAAAAGACTAGCTTATAGAATCGGGGACTCAACTTTTCGAATCGGGGAATCCCCTTTTCCGATACGCAGCGTTGCCATTGGCCAGCGTTGCCATTGGCCGCAACAGAAACGGGTGCGCTGCCTCATTAAACGCATGCTATGTCGTAAAATGAACGCGGACTATATATTTGTAGAGGTTACTGCTTCGTAATACGCATTATAGGATACTAGATGGATATAGTAAAAAACTTTGTTTTTACGGGCTGTATTTTATTAAAGTGTGATTCTGGAAGGCCTAACTAAGGTTACGTCCCATTTTTTTTTGTCTTGCAAGAATCAATGAATATTTGAGATCAAATCAAACAAGTGAGATTAGAATAATCACAAATGACGATAACAAATCTTTTTGACTGAGATCATTTAAATCAGTGCGGGATGCATAATCAGCGAATTGAGGCATCCATATTGAACGACATCAGCCCTCTTTTCTGCAAGGTTATCCATAGAACAGCGATTACAGAGCGAGAGGATGATGAATGGTAATCGGAGTAGTATGACGTCGCACTCATCTACCGCTCAAGCTTCTTTAGTCCCCATAGGTCATCTTGCTGCTAAATTACGTAGTTATTTACGTACACACACATGGCGTCACGACAATTCGTCTAGATTTATGTTACTATAACTCTAGACGCTTTGCCTGTAAACCTAAGTCTAGTTCCGACTGGCTTCGAAGGTTGCTGTGAACCTCATGTTCGAGGATCCGATTGGTTTCGCCTGTGTGTACGTCGACGCGTCTGTTCGTTTGGTCTCCTGCGGGATGACATTTGTATCGTCTGGACTTCATCGTTTGAATCCTCTGTTAGGATTGTTTGTTTTGACGTTCGTGTTGCTGTTCGTTTCGCTGATGCTCTGCCGATTGTGCTAAGGTATAATTTCGTTGTAAATAGTTAATAAGTCGTGTTTAATCTAAACTAGGAACTCTCAAGCAGTTTCTCCTTAGACTAAACACACGCCACAATATGCAAATACATACATACATACATACACACATACATACATACATACATACATACATACATACATACATACATACATACATACATACATACATACATACATACATACATACATACATACATACATACATACATACATACATACATACATACATACATACATACATACATACATACATACATACATACATACATTCATACGTACATACATACATACATACATACAATCATACATACATGCACATACATGTATAATACGTGCAGACACATACATACATAGGCCTACTTTCTACGTACTCACATAAATACATAAATGCATTACATAATTATACATAAACATTGTGTATATAAATATATATAATTATATCTTAAATATACTAATGACTGTAGACAGTGTTGAGGCATCAATTTACATGTATAGGTAAATAGATGAACCGATGAATTTTTGTAGACGAATAAGGTAAAGGGAGAAAGATATATACAGATAATACAGAGAAGACGAATTGGATGATGAGGAAACGAGAAAATTGAGATATTTATTATAGTCTATTAGCTCGTCTTCTTCTCATCATCCAATTCGTGTTTAAGGAGTTAGGTCGGAGCCACGAAACAAAAACAACCCATAATGTGAGTTGGGGCACTGTCTCATTTCCACTGACGTCAGTTTAATTGTCCGAGAAGCTGTGTCATAGCTGTGGAAACAGTTGCTGACATATTTCTGCCGCGTGAAACAAAAGTATACGCCTAACGTTGCTTCGTCGTGACAGAGCCATTTACTATATATATATATATATATATATATATATATATATATATATATATATATATATATATATATATATTAGGGTGGTTCTTATTTTTAAACTTTCAAAATTCCACCGTCCCACCCTCCAAATAGGTTCTCCCTTGGTAGAAACTAATTGGTATAAAATTTGTTTAATATTGGTCAATGTTTAGGGTATGCTCAATCCACTTGAAATGTTTGCTTATTTTTTGCAATCGCACAAACAAAAGGCATCCGATATGATATGATCAATCATTCGAGTGCAGTAGGGATATCCAGAAAAATGATACATTGCAGAAACCAACCATTCCCTATTTTTTTCCCATCATTCTATTCATATATTGTCTAGAAATATTTTTTACAGATTTACAAATGTTATCCTGAGGTCCCTCAAAGCCTCCGAACATACCCTACTTAAACTCCCAGAACTGAAGGCGCTCATGCTTTGTCTTGGGACTTGGATCCATTGTCGATTTACTCTTTTTATCACAAAAAAATAAAGAGGAGTCCAACTTGGATGAACTTTTTACTGTTTGTTTGTCTCAATGAGCGCTATATTCTGATAAAATATAAATACTAAGTTCAAGGTCATTCAAGGCCATTTCAAGGTCATAAGAAACTAAATCTATAAAAATCGAAGAAAAATTATCAGATCTCAGGCAATAATTGTTGAAATTGGTTAATTCTTTCTTGTATTTCTCGTCTTGATAAGGGCTACCTGTGATAAGAAACAAGGAGACCAAATGTAAGACGATCAAAAGTTATTTTAAGGACAAAATGGTCAATTTTATAGAAAAATCATGATCTGAAATTGACCTTTTGTACTTAAAATAACTTTTGATCGTCTTACATTTTGGTATTATTAAGCTATTTCAGCAAAGAAAAGACAAAGATATGAAAAATTGAATAGAATGCACTTCACATCTGAGTATATTATATTGTTTAGCCTTGAGCCCCATGTACTTTTTGGGATAGAAACTTTTTTAACCATTGGCAATTTCGCATAGTTATACTTTTGTATAGCATCACAAAGAAGTGGATTGAGCATACCCTAAATGTGCACCAATCACAACCATTTTTGGCAGCAATAAGTTTCTACTGGAGGAGTATGAGATGAGAGGGTGGGAGCCAGTAAAATATTTAAAATATCTTTTCCCATGTTGCTAAGAACCACCCTAATATATATTTATATATATATATATATATATATATATATATATCGCAATTACTCTGTCCACTTCACTCGTTAAGCAGCGGCTTGCTTCAACAACTGGGCGATTGGTGTTCGGCTGTGAGGAAATGGAAAGGAGAAAATAAGAGAAAAACTGAGACTGATGCAGGAAGAGGATGATATAATAAGGTAAATAGGAAGACCAAAATATCTAATAAGAGAAATTATATTATTATTATTATTATTATAACACTAGGAATGTGAGGCCTAGTAAAACACCAGCTCATGGTGTCTATGATATTATACTGCTATTATGGATGGAATGTGACATGTGTAAGGAAATGCAAAACAATACAGCTGCATTTTGAAAAAGCCCTCCTTGCAAAGTCCAGAAGTGCACATCGACGGCGGGTAATATTAGGATCAATAAGTAGAGTGGAAGAGACCTGGAAGTCTATAGTTTAGAGTGGAAGACAGTCTCCACTTGGAGAGTTGGAAACGTGATGAGGTAGAGGGCTTCAGACGGTAGCTGTGAATGATCGTCAACCACAGAAAAGACGGTGCAAGACAGCAGCTACTGATCAAAGAGAAGATCGGCCTTTAACAGCGTAACATGGTGGGATCAGAGTTGGGTATCGTCTGCATTAAGGTGGATTTCTATGCCATGGCGACAGGCAATGGCTGGCAGTGCAGAGGTATAGATCATGAACAGCATGGCTTTAGGACAGAACCTTGCGGACACCAAAGAGCTCAGCAGCGATGGACGATATATGAGGGAGTTGATGCGAGCATAATACTGAGTATGCGATTAGAGAGAGAGGTAGGAGACGAACCAATAGAGGATTGTGCCAGAGATGCCGAAGGACTTTTGGAAGACCGAGGATATAGAGTGAATTCAGCAGTCAAAAGCAGCAGAAATATAAAGGAGCGTTAAAGCAGTTATATGATCTTTGTCAGAGCAAGGACAAGGTCATTATAGACTTTAATGATGGCTGTTTCTGTTAAGTGGAATAGCCTGAAGCCTGACTGAATAGGTAGAAGCAGGTCGTGTACAGCGAGGTAAGAGTATATCCGAGTGTGGTGTATTCTTTCTATTATCTTATATAGGAAAGAAACACTCCAGACAGGACTACACTTAGGGCAGTGTGTGGGTCGAGACCACTCTTTTTGAGACTATGATGTACAGAATAAATGAGAGAAATGAAGTATGCCAGTAGAAAGAGAAAGATTAAGAGAGAGAGAGACAGACAGACACACAGACAGACAGACAGACAGACAGACAGAGAGAGAGAGAGAGAGAGAGAGAGAGAGAGACAGAGAGAGAGAGAGAGAGAGAGAGAGAGAGAGAGAGAGAGAGAGAGAGAGAGAGAGAGAGAGAGAGAGAGAGAGAGAGAGAGAGAGAGAGAGAGAGAGAGAGATTAAGGCGGGCAGAGAGAAAGATTAAGGCGGGCAAACATAATACATGTATCTAGTGCAATATACCTTTACTTCTTTGTCCTTTTTGTCCTTATGGCGTCAGTTTGTTCGGTTCAGAGTTAAGCTGACAGTTATTTTTCACTGCAAACGCGTCTGCGCCATCGAGCTCGTTAAGCTTCGTATATCGTGACCTGCCAATGCAGCCCCTATATATATACACGGACCACTTCTTATGCAAACTAGATAATAAAAGAAGACGCAGATAGGATCACGAACATGAGAACGGCTCAATTAATTGCAACGTAATTGTATGGCTTATATAGCGCCAGTTTTTGGAAAAACGTCCAAGATGCTAATTCCCTGGCGGCTCAAACACGATCTGGCCGGAGCTTCGGCCGTATAGTGGCCTTGGCGTTGAATGAAGAGGTTATGGCTTGGCTTAAACGGATGTAATTATAAGGATAATGACCGCGTGCAGCTGTAGACTCGCATCGGCCGTAGCCAAAGGAAGTGATCGCGTGTGGTTTACCCGGGACAACGATCATCTTCTTCATCGCCCAATAGATGTCGTCCACACGCTGCAGGCACTTCATCTGAGACGTCATACTACTCCGATCGTACGTCGACCTTTTCTTCTCCTCCTCCTCCTATTGTTTTTATTCACCTTCTAAGTTCTGCTGTTTCTTCTTCTTCGTCTACTTTTGATTCTTGTTGCCGCTGTTGTCTTCTTCTGTTTATCCTATCCTTCTCTTCATTCTGTTTTTCTTCTTCTTCGGCACTATCATCAGCTTCTTCAATAACAACTACTTTTTCTTCTCCTGTTGCTACATCTTTTCTTCATTTTATTTTATTCTTTTTCTTCATTTTATTTTATTACTTTTTCTTTCTATCTTCTCGTTTTCTATCTCATCCTCTACTTCTGCTTCTTTTTCCTCATTAGCGCCATTATCAAGTTGTCTAATTAATATTCTGCTGATCCTTCTTTTCTTCTTTATTTTCTTTAATACTTTTGGTTTTCCTTTTTTCATCTTATTTTTCTCCTTCTAACTAGCCACCTCCTTCTTCTTTACCTTCATCTTTTCTTTCTTCCATTTTATCAATCACAGTGCTTAAGTGCGTAAGTAAGCAAGTATGAACAAAGTTAAGATCCCGTAGCGCGTTCCATTAAACTGTCACCCGAGAATTTAAGAGAGACAGCAGGGTAGGAAAGGGGATGAGGTTGGAAATTCGCTTCACTGACAAGATTGATCGCAGTCAGCCATCTTGCCAACATGGATGGGAAAAACAGACACGACGCAGATATAAGCGCCTCAGGTTTCTCGTCCTCGTCACTTTAATCTAGCAGCCTCGTATATGCAGCAGGTAAGGCGATTGATAACGCTCTTAGTGATAGAGAACACATGGTGACGATATGAGAACTAAGTGTGGTCGCCATCTGAAGACCACTTCCTTTTGGTGACGTAGTCTGTGATTCGTTGGCCACCGAGCAGAGTTCACTACGAAGGGGGCATGTAACCCATCTCATTACTAAGACCCGACTTTCCGCTTATAATATGAAGTGGTCTTCAGATGGCGACCACACTTAGTTCTCATATCGTCACCATGTGTTCTCTATCACTAAGAGCGTTATCAAGGTTGACAAAGGTACCAACAAATTGGAATCCATCACGTTCCCTTTAGGATATACACAGCTTAATACTTGTTGTAGTTAGTAGTAGAAAGTCAGGCAGTCA
This sequence comes from Aporrectodea caliginosa, assembly GCA_020284085.1. NCBI lineage: Eukaryota > Metazoa > Annelida > Clitellata > Crassiclitellata > Lumbricidae > Aporrectodea > Aporrectodea caliginosa. Next base: position 599,461 of record JACEVL010000522.1, read on the forward strand.
GAGGTAGTCGTAGTTCCAGCAGCCTCTCTGGGGCCTGCTGATTAACATCAGGCTATGATGGCAAAGTCTAACCATGTCTATCTAGTGACAGTGACGTCATCCGTTTGGAAAGATTAGATTAGATTTTGATTCGTAGCTATAGCTGTCGCGGGTCATCGAACTCTCGCTATCAGCAGATTTATTGTGCTCAGATACCTTCGTATGGATTCTGGAGGTACGTGCGCGTTAAGTAAGACAATGGCAATCGAAGCTTAAGGAACATGCATGTCCTATTAGTGGTTCATTGGAAGCCCTCCTGATCGGTGTGGCATGGTGGCCTACTGGTTAGAGCGGTTGACCTGTAACGCGGAGAGTACACGGTTCGATCTTCGTTCGGGGCGATTACTGTAAAGGGACCATGAGAAAGTCCTTCGCGCACAATTGCTCTGCAATATAATTGCATCTGCGCCGCCGAGGCATGTGCACTTCTGAGCTTTGAGCCCATCTTTGGAAGAAGGGCGATATTAAATGCAGTTGTATTGCACTGTATTGTAATACCTGACAGGGTATATAGCACTGTGATAGGTTATATCATAAAGCCACGATTTCAAGACTGTCCTGATTACTAAAGAGACAGCTTCACCTTTAGAAGCGTTTTTTGAATATAATATAATAAATTAACACTTTTAAAATCATCTCATGAGCGATTATAATTAATGCTATCAGTTAGTAAGGATCTCTGTGTATCAAGATCTAACCATTTCTTATTGTGTTGTGTAAAAGAACTCAAACATCAACCGATTGTCATTACTACGTGAAACCAGAAGCAAAGCCACTGTACGCATGGGCGTATTTAGTGGTGGTTTTACGGGTTCAACCCCCAAAATAAGTTTCCTAACAAATTTATATGCTTTTATATGCAAAATACAAAAAACCTGGACTTTTGCGACGATTTTCAATGGAACCCCCAAAATCTTAAAACCCCCTCCGAAATGTTTTCTGGATGCGCCCATGACTGTACGCATAACCTTTGATATTACGATCACATCTAGTTTTAAGATCAGCCACTATTATAATACAAGAGGAAAATTGAAAATTTCCCTTCCTAGTTTACATAATTAGACAAACACCGCCGAATCGAATGAAAGAGAATGGCAAGTCAAAGCATTAGTGGAGCTTGTGTGTGTAGGTACATGTAGCTGCCATCTGTCTTTCCAGAAGGCAGTGAAAACTAATTTCTGATGTGAGCTAAGCTTGAAAAGACGAAAGGCTTTCTCTGTTTTCCATTTGCCAGAAAAATGCACCGTTTTACGGACTGGTCAGACAGTTAGCTGTGATTGATATACGTTGTTTTCCTAGAGGACCATCATCTGGTGTATCCCGATACATAACAGATGAACCATCGCCAGAGACCATTGGCCTATGGAGCAACGACAGCCACACAGTCAGCTGTTCAGAGGACAAACCGCGGTCGTCGGAACTAATTTGTTTTCAGACAACTACAAAGAGCGCAGCAGCATCGGGAGAGTCGACAGGATGAGCCTTTGTTCCTACTGCCTAATGGAAGACCCCGACTCAACGGAGGCAATACCTCGGACACCCGGCCCGTCGGTCAGTTGGTCGGGCGGGCGGGTGGGTAGGCACCTAAATGGCCTCTGCCCGTCGTGACTATACGCAGGGCGACCACCGACCCCATTAGCTGCGTCCTACTGAATAATGGCGGCCCTAGAAATTCCTGCGGCAGAAAATTCTCCGAGCAAAGCCTTCGCTGCTCGGCGCAAACGTAACGACGCCGTCAGCATAACCCGATTAGCGGCGGACGACGTTGCAGACTGCAGTCTCCAAACCGTAATTCCACTAATGCTTAGGGGATTTTGAAGCTTCGTTGTGGCGAGAATCTCGGCCAAGCACCTGGAAGAAGATACTCTGGTACACGGATGTTGTTCAGTCAGTACAAACCACACGACATAATAATCATCATAACAATTATAGGATTCAGTTTGATTACTCGTTAAATGAATCGTCGAAGTCACCTGAATATAACCACTGTTACTTTCATAGCTGCGGGCAACACAGCATTTAGGGAGCATTGTCTCGTAATGAAGATTTGAGCCAAAGGCTTAATGTGGCAATAGCGGCATGTTAGCTTCAAAACAGACAAGCGAGCACATAATGGCTACACTTACATTCAATTGGAAGACGTTGCTCTTAAGAACGCACAAACAGGAATGATTACGTGTAGCATGCAGAAGCTCACTTTGTTTTTCTGTTGCCTTTTGGCCCTTTGCAATCCAGCAAAGATCCTCTTTTCGGTGCGAATTATAGGCGTATAATACGAGTAATCAGAGAGTCTGAAAGTGCGCACCGTTCGTGCTTAATCGAGAGACTGAGAAGCCTTTGCAGCAGAATAAGGAGACGCAATTATTTACGATCAACAGTTACCAGTTGTTGTTCACAATCCGTGATCCGTTGCTGAAGTGGAAGGATGACCACGAGCGGAACAAATGCTGGCATGATACATGGTGATACATGGTCTCGTAAACAACCTCCCTCCGGAGTGTAAGCTATATTTCCAAATACTCAAATGTTCATGTCACGCTCATGGTAGGTGTATGATGCTCTAGGGAATGCTAGATGACATGTGCACCGACCGAAAGTCGAAAGAGGTAAACGCAATAAACTCATCGCTTCAGACGCAGGGAAGCAAAAACACGTTCTTGAGTAGTTTTTGGAGGATAAATTGATCCTTCTAGCAGCAGATCATAGCCGAAGGAGAGGTGGGTGAGCTCAGAGCTGAGCTCAACAGAGCAGTAGTTCCTATTCAGCTGCATGCTCTAGATCGACGACATTCAGCACAGCGGCCTTTTTCATTTATACGTTATGTCAGCAACTTCAGTCGCATTGTAGTTTGATGTTAATGGAAATCAGATTAGAGCCAGATTTTAGATAAGCACGAGATGGATGGCTCATCATGGCTGACAATACGTTCAGGTATTGGAACAGGGCAACAACGATGGGTCTGTAAAAACGAACCGATGAAAAGGAACTATTGATGAGGACAGGAGGAGGTGGAGGAGGAGGAGGAGGAGGAGGAGGAGGAAGAAGAAGAAGAGGAGGAAGAGGAAGAGGAAGAGGAAGAGGAGGAGGAGGAAGAGGAGGAGGAGAAAGAGGAGGAGGAAATGGAAGCGGAGGAAGAGGAGGAGGAGGAGGAGGAAGAGGAGGAGGAGGAGGAAGAGGAGGAGGAGAATGATGTAAGAACAATCGTTCAGAAAATCGAAATGATTTATTGGACAATTTCACCTTTCGTCGACGGCCAACATGGTCGCTGAACGGAGCCTCCTCTCTTATCAGCGGAGGACTTCGTATAGCTGTGAACAGCTGATAACAACAAACGTTGTCCTAATTGCGCTGCTTTCGATTTAATTAGCTAAGGCAAGCGAAGAAGACTCACTCAATATGTTCTCTGTCATCATCATCATCGTTGTCGTCGTCGTCGTTGTTGAAAGCAGGGATTTCGATTATGACGGTGACAACAGATTGATGATAGAGGAGTAGACAGCAGAGGGTCGAGTTTAACGTTCTAATAATCACCAGAAAGGGTTCACGGCCCATGTGGTCAGTGCATACAGGTTCACATGTGTGCATATTGTGTACGCATATTTATATGTATGCTTGATACACATGGTGAAATCATAAAATATTTTTCATTAATACTTTTACTAATATTATTATTATTACTGTCACTGATTAGGCCTACTGTTTGATTTTGGTGCCTAACAAATGCTGACTAAATTAAATGTCAGTTGATGATCAGATGGAACTCGGAGACATGTGGCTTCATCTGACAATTTACGAGCGAACACATCAAGTTCAGTCTCGATGCATGAAATTTTATGAAGCTGTTGTCGCTTATAATTTCCACAACCCCCCGTTATGCATGCATACTGGTAAGCACATGCTACGTAATGATATTCATAAGTGATTATATGCGCGCGTATTGATATGCATATAGTCGGTTCATGCGAATACAATGTCATGCATATTCATATACATAAATATTTATACGTTTACATATTCATTTGCTACCCGTGCGCCAATATTTCATGGAAATGCATACACATGAGGACATGCGTGTGGACGTGCATTTCATAAGATGACATACTCTTATTGGACGCAGTGCGTGTGAGTATGTGCTGAGTACTGAGGAGGTGGGTTAAGTATACGGCGCAGGAGGTCCAGACAGGACTTCCGCAAGGAACGGTCGATTTCGCGCTGATCGGATGCGGGCAGCAAAGGACAATTGGCGCAGAATAAATCAGCATCGTTCTCGAGACCAATGGGGGGGGGGGGGGGCAGAGGGAGACCGAATGGCAGACGACAGACGCGGCGAGGCATCTCCGCCTCGTCATCGCTTTCCATGCATGTACTTAATGTCAAGTTTCGCCAAAAGCGCAAACATTGCGAGTCAATAATGTCAATAGGAGATGTCAGCGGCGTAGCTATATATATACATATATATGTAGGTCTATATGTATTTGTCTGTGTGTCTGTGTGTGCGTATGTGTCTATAAGTACACGCCCTCTTGTCGAAAGTAAATATAGAAATGCAAATATGTATTTTATATAAAAATAGGCAATGTCTATAGATGAAATGCATTTGTTAGCACGTGGGCGTGGAACTTCACCGAAGAAGCTGGGAGATCTGGATATGGAGATACTGTAGCGAAATATAACTTATCAAATCTATTGTTAGTTTACTTAATTAATTAATTAATTTCTAAGGTTAGGATAAGATAGTCAATTACGAGTGGCATTTAGTTAATTCATGAGTGGCTTTCATTAATACGTAATTAACTGCCTAGCGAACCGTTAAAACAGCGTTAACGGCTCCATGACGTAATACGATTTATCCAAGCGTTACCGTGACGACGTAATGAAGGAACGAATAGAAATGCGTTGAGAAAAAACTTGAAATTTGGAGTTCAAGCGAATTGGACGATTGGAGACGTTCCTGCGATTGGAAGGACGTTTTCGGTGAATGAATCGTCAGTTTCGAGGTTCTAGATGACTATGCATCTTGCGATGGATGATAGCATCGTCGTGGCGGACTTTTAATCGAAGTTAGGAGTAACCGTTGAGCATAAAAGGGCTGACGAGTGATCCTTTCGATAAGTCTACATGGAAGCGTAGAACGGTTGAGTTGTCGTCGTTTCTGCGTGTGGATGATTTGAACTGCGGATGTTTACGAAGGATTGATTAGTCTTCGTACAGCAACTTTAAAGCAAACGATACGGATTTATCTAATTCCGGTTTGTCTGTTGTTGTGACGATCCTTTTCAACAATTACTTCCACGTTGGAAGAACTGGTTGGAAGACGAAGCATTGTTACAATTACATGTCTTCGCCGCGACTCTTCAGAAGAAGATTCTCCTCCGTTGAAATACATATCTTCGACGAAACCTACTCCTACATTGAAACAGTTTCTACGGACTCTACTGCGATGTCATCGAAGCGAGACTGAAGTTGTCTGAAGGATCAGATAAGCTCATAAAACATAATTATATTATTTAATAAATAATGCCACTCATAGGTAGATAGGTATTTATTTGAATTGTATGTCAATTGATTGTCTTTCTAATTAACACAATACAAGACTTTTCTACAAAAGATGCCTAGTGTTTCCTATAACCTTATTTGAAGTAATGTAATGTTCTACTCTGCCATTACGGACGCAGCAAAAAGGCGACTAATCCACATTAGGGCTACATTATGGGTGCTCAGCGTCCAGGATTTTGAGAGACTTTGCTAACTCAAGTAAACTATTAGTTAACTTGCACTAGCGTTGTAGATTTGTGCTTTCTGTAAAAATTAGAGACGATTTATTTGAATTTTAACGGCACGCACACTTAACATTTGAAACGGTGCAATAAGCCATTGAACATTTAACGTTACGTCACAACGTTACGTCATAGACATAGATTATATATTGTAACTAAGAGGTTGCATACAGATCTTAGGTAGGATTTGAGAATTTTATAAAGCGCAAGGCTTTTGATTAATTACTTGGTTGAAATAAAGTAAACAAGTAAGATGTCGGCTACCGATTATCAGCAGTTAATTCAGGTAGGTCGAGACTTGGGGATGGAAGGAGACGAGTTGAAAAGCTTCGTGACAGAACGACAAGCTGAACTGAAAGAAAGAGAAGAGAAAAGGGCGAGAGAATTATTGGAAGTTGAGGAAGCTCGTAGTAAACGTCAATTAGAAGACGAACGGGCTAAGCGCCAAATGGAAATAGAAGAAGAGAGAGCCAAACGTCAAATGGAAGACGAGCGGGCTAAGAGACAAGCAGAAGACGAGCGGGCTAAGAGACAAGCAGAGGATGAGCGGGCTAAGCGCCAAATGGAAATAGAAGAAGACAGAGCTAAGCGCCAAATGGATTTTGAGTTAAAGAAGCTTGAGGCAGAGATTAAAGTCAAAGAGATTGAAGCAAGGGCGGTTTCTGATCGTAGGCAAAACGGAGAACATAACGGTATGTTTGTAACTGATAGGGAAGAGGGAAACAGTGGAAATCACGGAAGAGGAATTAGAGATATTAAGTTTCCCAATTTTAATGAAAATAAGGATTGCCTTGACGCGTATTTGTTGAGATTCGAGAGGACAGTTGAAGCATATGAGATACCACAAGAAATTTGGGCTTTGACACTAGCTAGACATCTCGAGGGAAAAGCTTTAGAAGTATACCAGAGGTTGACTTCTAGAGAAGCACAAGATTATAACTGTCTAAAAGAGCAATTGTTAAAGAGATTCAGATTAACTGAGGGTGGCTATAGGCAGAGGTTCAAGGACAGTCGTATCGAAGTCGGAGAATCTTGTTCCCAGTTCTTAGAGCGTCTAAGGAGGTACATCCAACAATGGTTATCCATGGCAGGATTCGAGAAGGATTACGAAGGATTAGAGAATTTGATTTTAAGAGATCAGTTCTTCTTAACGTGTTCCATGGAATTGAAAACATTCCTCACGGAGAAAGGGAAGATCAGCGTAAAGGAAATGCTAACCCATGCTGAGTCTTACATAGAAGCTCATGGTTACAAACATGGAGACACGACAATGAAATCCATAGTAAGATTTTCTCAGGACAGGAATCAAAACAGAGGTTATGAAGAAGAGACTAGAGACAAAGTTGTTAACACAACAAATAGAAGTAGAACTGAAACTAGATTTGATGAAGAGACCAATTTCAATAAGTTTGGAAACAGAGCATATAGCAGAGAAAGAGGACAATCTGTTGAACATAAGATTGTTTGCTATTTGTGTGGAGGTCAAGGTCATAAGGCAAGTCATTGCCCGAATAAGCTTAAAGGTGTTGTCAAACACACGACAGCAGCCATACAAGTAGTACAGAATAGCGCGTATAAAGTGAAAAATGGAATACTTAAACAAGATACAAGACAGAGACCAGAAGTGAGTGATATACCAACGACTCCGATATGGGATGAGGTACCGGTATCGATTAACAGGGTGGCGAGTGCCATTGTAGCAATTGATGGCAATCCATTGAACCTGAACGAAGAAGAAAAATCAGTTAGAGTTAACGGAAAGGAAGTTGAGTGCATTTATGATTCGGGAGCAACATGCTGTGTTGTGAAGAGAACACTTATAGACAAGTCAGATTTGACAGGAAAGGAAGCAATGTGTACACTGATAGATGGAAGTACACGTTACTATCCAACAGCTAATGTTGATGTAGATAGTGAATATTATACTGGGAAGGTGGAAGCCTTAGTGATGGATAATCCAGTGAAACCTATGATTATTGGGAAAATCAATGGAATCAGATACATGCTAAGTAAAGACAAGAAGAGTGATACATCGCCCAGCGTCAGTAATGAAATTAAGAATATACAAAAAGACAGAGGTGAGATATACACGGACTTAGAAACACAGAGGCATAGGTCAACGGGTGTAGATGACGTCACAGATAAGCCGATTGTAAGAAATGACGTACATTCAACGGTCGTTACTGGAATACGGTCATCGAGGAAGAGGAATAAAAAGCGTAAGATTACTAAATCAGCTGAGACGATAGAGGTCAAAGAAACTTCTAGTGATATTGAGATATTGCGAGAGGAAATAAAGAATGCATATGATTGCATATTAAAATTAAAAGAACGCATTGATCAAACTTGTGTAAAGGAACCGAAGGTGACGAACAAAGTGAATGTCAAAAATAAAAAGAATCATGACAGAGGAGATGAAGTTGATAAGAAGTCAAGTGTCAATCATAAAGAAATACATGATACAGAGACTGTTGCCTTTGTATCAGCTGTAGTACATGATGGAGGGATAGGACTGAAAAGAGAGGAAGAAATTCTAGAGCTCTACAATAGTGAGCAAACAAAAGATTACAGTGATGTAGACAAGAATCCTAATCTGTATGAGAAAATAGATTTTAGTGGACACACACTTAGAGACAATAATATAAGTCCTAAGGTGGAATTGGTTGACAAGATTGTGGACAGACCGAGGCCGCAAACTAAGAAGCAAGTGAGAAGCTTTCTGGGGGCAGTAAATTACTACCGAAAGTTTATTCCACACTGTGCTGAACTTATGGCGCCTTTGTCTGATCTTACTAAGAAGTTGTCACCGAATGTAGTAGAGTGGAATCCAGAATTGGATAAGGCCTTTAAAGAGTTAAAGGGAGTATTAGCTAAGGCACCAATTTTGAAGCTGCCTGATTTAAACAAAGAGTTCGTTATTCAGACAGATGCTTCAGGGGTAGGACTTGGGTGTGTTCTGATGCAGACTTATGATGGTATTAACCACCCAGTCGCTTATGCAAGCAGGAAGTTGTTGGAAAGAGAAAGGCGATACTCTGTGGAGGAAAGAGAGTGTCTGGCTATTATGTGGGGAATTGAGAAATTCGATAGATATTTGTTCGGAAAGCAGTTTGTGATCGAAACGGACCACTGCGGACTGCAGTACATGAGAGAAGGAAGAATGAAGAATGCAAGGGTGATGAGATGGAGTCTTGCCCTGCAGAATTATAGCTTTAAGGTGAATTACATTAAAGGATGTAATAATGTAATATCCGACTATCTCAGTAGGGGTCTGATATAGGAAGTAGATAATTTAATAGAAACCTGTAGGAATATAAATATTTATATAGAATAGGTATGTAGCATTGTTGTTGTTGTTTTATACATGTAGTTTAGATAATAATATAAGTAATTAACAAGTAGTTTGATAAGAAGGTTAGGTAGATAAAGCCTGTAGACAGTCTTTAAAAAGAGGGGCCTTATTGTAGCGAAATATAACTTATCAAATCTATTGTTAGTTTACTTAATTAATTAATTAATTTCTAAGGTTAGGATAAGATAGTCAATTACGAGTGGCATTTAGTTAATTCATGAGTGGCTTTCATTAATACGTAATTAACTGCCTAGCGAACCGTTAAAACAGCGTTAACGGCTCCATGACGTAATACGATTTATCCAAGCGTTACCGTGACGACGTAATGAAGGAACGAATAGAAATGCGTTGAGAAAGGACTTGAAATTTGGAGTTCAAGCGAGTTGGACGATTGGAGACGTTCCTGCGATTGGAAGGACGTTTTCGGTGAATGAATCGTCAGTTTCGAGGTTCTAGATGACTATGCATCTTGCGATGGATGATAGCATCGTCGTGGCGGACTTTTAATCGAAGTTAGGAGTAACCGTTGAGCATAAAAGGGCTGACGAGTGATCCTTTCGATAAGTCTACATGGAAGCGTAGAACGGTTGAGTTGTCGTCGTTTCTGCGTGTGGATGATTTGAACTGCGGATGTTTACGAAGGATTGATTAGTCTTCGTACAGCAACTTTAAAGCAAACGATACGGATTTATCTAATTCCGGTTTGTCTGTTGTTGTGACGATCCTTTTCAACAATTACTTCCACGTTGGAAGAACTGGTTGGAAGACGAAGCATTGTTACAATTACATGTCTTCGCCGCGACTCTTCAGAAGAAGATTCTCCTCCGTTGAAATACATATCTTCGACGAAACCTACTCCTACATTGAAACAGTTTCTACGGACTCTACTGCGATGTCATCGAAGCGAGACTGAAGTTGTCTGAAGGATCAGATAAGCTCATAAAACATAATTATATTATTTAATAAATAATGCCACTCATAGGTAGATAGGTATTTATTTGAATTGTATGTCAATTGATTGTCTTTCTAATTAACACAATACAAGACTTTTCTACAAAAGATGCCTAGTGTTTCCTATAACCTTATTTGAAGTAATGTAATGTTCTACTCTGCCATTACGGACGCAGCAAAAAGGCGACTAATCCACATTAGGGCTACAGATACAATACAATACAATACAAATGAAAATTTATAGTGCACTTTAACAAGAGCGTGTTTCGCTACCCTTCTAGTCATATAGTCAAATGTGAATAGGCGAGTTTTAAATTTTGATTTAAATTGTGGAGCAGATGTGCATTGACAAATTGAAGTTCGAAGACTGTTCCATTCCTTGGGTTCTGAGACCGAGAAGGCACGATTACCAAACTTCTGGTTTGTGCCAAGTTCGGTAAAATCCCCTCGCGTGGACGATCGGAGTCTTCTAGTTTTGGAAACAGAACATGGTGTAACCATGGATGCCATGTATGAGGGAGAGGTTTCAGAGTGGATGTGATACATAAGGAGGGAGATTTTGAAGGCGATACGGGCGCTGAAAGGAAGCCAGTGAAGTTGTTGCAGCATAGGTGTGATGTGATCTCGAGATTAGGAGTTTTCATTGTATATCGTCGTCCGGTCTGCTTCGAGGTCAATACAAATAAGTTCTGCTTTGGTGGCATTTTAGCTTCAGATGCATAGATGCGCACCAGGATTGTATATCACGGACGTATGCCGCGATTTTGATTTTGATGTTATCAAAATTTTTGCTAGAACGTTTTAGTAGAGCTGGATGTTTTCAGCATATAAGTGGATTGTGAAGCCATGCGGGCGAAGCGATGTTAACAATGTTGGAGGTGTATAGAATACAGATAAGTGGGCCAAGGATGGAGCCTTGGGGAACACCAAAGAGGACAGAACAGATTTTAGAAGAGCAGAGCACCCTGGAGACTCGGTGATTTTAAGGTAACAGAAAACGCGATCTATTGTTAGCTTTACCCTGACAAATGAATTTATTCGCAATGAGCAATCGGTGACTTTTCAAATCGTTTACAACCATTGTTGAACCGAATCCTTAATTTTTCTGTCACACTAGACATGCTATATAAAGTCAACCTTCTTTTACCTGGCAGATGAAACGTCACGTGGAATATATAAACTAATTAACATTAGTCTTATGGTAATTATGATGACCTACTCTGACCGCAGAAGAGTTTTGAGCATCATTCAAACCACACAGATCGCGGCATAATTATACAAGAATAAGGACTGAATGCAGGCATCATAGAACTCCACATTCTGCACTGTCTAAGGGCCATGTTTTCTGGGTGAGTCGTGACTTACATTAGACTTAGAAACTTCATGGTTGTCTGGAAGAGGTCTGAATATCTTCTAAATGTATACAATCAAACAATGGGAAAACCAATGATTAACTCCAAAACGCGGCATCTACTGACTGAAGGATCATTAATACGCCATATATTTGAGTAGATACCGCAAAATGACGATTTTGTGCGTCGAATCGATATAATTATGGAGCAAATGCGACGATGAAAGTCAACGTTGTTGTAGCCATCTGAAGAAAGTACCGCAGGACTAAACTATACGTCACTGATGTTTTTGTTATTTTACTGTTTAGAGACATAGATTCGAATGCACAATACCTGTTTTCAACGAGAAAGAAATCCCTGTATTGTTCGTAGCAGGTGCCCTTGGTGCTGATGTCATTCGAGCGTATGATGACGTCACCGACGGACGGCTGGTACCAACGCCCCCACCACTGACGAGGAAACTCACAGTCACTTCGGATCAGCTCTGCATACAACAGACAAAGCACCGACGTAATGTATGCGCACTCCTCCAGACATCAGATATTGGCAATTATGCGTAGTCACAAAAGACAAACTGCGCATATTATACGTATCACGCTATAGAAAGTACCGTCGTCTCAGGGTCAAACGATTTAGCAATCTGTCGCCTCAAGCGAGAAACGAGTCAAACGAACACAGCAATTCTAAGACTGAGACCCGTTTAAACCGCTAAAATTACGTCGACATGAAAGGGTGGAGGGCTCGGCTATTCCTGTCGTCCAAGTTGCCATCCATTCAGGTATTCATCTGGCTTGGCTTTGTTTAATTTCGTCGCCCCGGTTTTATTCGGTAACCAAAATAATAAGGTAATAATTCTCAGCGATTGACGTGAATTCGTTAAGGTTACACAGGAGACCCAAGTCACCCAACAGAGGCCTAAGGTCCCGCTAGCCAGGGCCACCTGAGAATAAATATGCAGTAGATAAGTATTGTGGCCAAATGTAAGTAAAGGAATGAACTGAACTTCAATTAAGTATATATGGTTAGTTTAGCTATCAGTTAACTAATAACTTAGCTAATAACACAATTGCATATCTACTGATCTATTGTATGTCTAATGCTCTGGGAACCAATATACGGATGATAAAGGTAAGTGGATTCATTGTTCAAGGACCCATGAGCAACAGATGGATGCTTATGAGTTTCTTAAGCTTCCTTCATAATGTGGGTGCGTAGCTCACGTTTGAAGAGATGGAGACTAGGTAGGGAACGATTGGAAAGAGGGATAGTTTTCCAATTTCTTGGTCCAGCGCATTTTATCGAGGAGAGCCTAATATTGGTGCTGGCGAAAGGAATATAGAGAGAGTTTAGATTTCTTAAGAAGTGGGGATGGATGTTAATGTTTAAAGGGAAGAAGCTTTGATCAGCAGAGGGTAGTATAGGTCATGTATATAATGATACATAAATATCCCTAATTGTTCCTGCCTTATCTGATCAACTGTTAGCATTGTCTGGTGTTAAATGAGCAGTAGGTGTGGGCTATTTGAGTGTTGGTGTATGACAGACATTGATGAGAATAGTGGGTCTACCTCACATTGACCGTCTTGACTATTTGGCAAGACTGTTTCTCGCGATCGGACGTTTACAGAAATAAATAGTTATGATGCAACGTGCATTTATATAGCGCGTTCTAGATAAGTCTATAGCTAAGAACCATTTCATTATATTGGACTTATAAGCAATATTTGTGCATCGATGACAGTCTCTGCGCACCCAAGCCTAGTGTTCCAGTTGAAGGGTATTGCCTGTAGACCTACGTATTGAGCACGTCGAAAGTTGAAAGTAGAACGGTTTTAAAGTTTCCTAGAGTTTACTATTAAAAACAAAAGAACGCAGAATGCAAAAGCATATTAGAGGAAACATACAAGCCGAAAGTTTAAGTAGAGTTAACTCGGAGATTCAGATTCTTTCTTACTACAACCACTTGTCTAAATTGTGCATGACGAGCAACACGTAAATACATAATTTTATACAAATATGCGTGTACTTATATACATGTACACAGCATAACACACACATACATATATGTCTATATATGCACACAACCAACGATCCTATCGCCGAGGATGAGGGTGTGTAGGTGGTATGGGGTGAGCGGACAGGGTTGAATCAGGGCAATCTTTATAGCCTAGAGGGATATCAAAACCAATGGCCCCATAATGGTATACGAGATACTTCTAGGTTGAGCATGTATAGTGGCTTATTTATTACACATCCATTTTGTCTCTAGGAAGTGCTGCCCCTCCCTCCCTCTGTGGCGCAGCTGCAAAGGGCCGACGTCAGAGCAGCCTCGGTGCTTATAGGAGCTCTTCGTACTTCGCCCTGATGAATACACGCCTATAAAAACGTCCCCGAAGAAGAGCAACTGGAGAACGCATTAGAAGGAGAAGAAGAAGAAGAATATTGTCTGGCTGTGCGCCTCAATAATTTCGCGCAAGACTAGACATGATTGGACTGGCTGTATGGAAATGATTTGCATAGGTCAAAGTTATGACGCCGTGACAGACGACAATTCGTTTAACGCGTCGTCTTTATTTCACGTCTGTACGGCATAGGCCAGTTATTAATTATCCTTGCAACTGAAAAGGCTTCAATGGTGTCTACTTGGTAGGACTCCGTGATTAGCGCTGCGCCATCCGTGACTGTCACGTTCGTTGGAGTCACGCCGAGTCCATTAAGGGCCAATCACCTGTTGCACAATGCAGGCCCCCTACGGCCCAAGTGAAGATGACTGTCTAGCTTATACGAATCATTACTCGTGGCTAGCTGTAGACCCGCGGCTGTTGTTTCAGTTATTTGTAGTGAACTGGATGCCAACTATATATAGCTGCTGCAGTTGAAGAATACAACGAATCTGCAATGAATTCAGCTGCGTCTGGTTGCAATTAATGTGCTTTGCTCCTTTGAACAGCTGGAGGTTAGAAGGTAGCTGCAGCTGCTCCATAAGAAGGACTTTGTATAAACTTATGACTGATGTCGCTAACTCGGACGACAAGGCCTCGAGTCTTGCATACGGCTGTGCTCTGCCAGCTGAGTTTCCCCCAGAGGCAGAGACGAGATAGAAACAGACAGACGGACAGAAATTGCATGCATACATACTTGGCATATTAGCAGAGAAGGAGAGAGACAAATATAAACATATAAGTACTCATGTGTATAACAAACACACGGAGCATCAGATAAACACAGGCATAGAGAGGTGGAAAGTAAAAGACCAGCCATAAACACCACGAAGAGAGAGAGAGAGAGAGAGAGAGAGAGAGAGAGAGAGAGAGAGAGAGAGAGAGAGAGAGAGAGACAGAGAGAGAGACAGAGGAAGCAGACAGAAAGAAAGAAAGAGAAAACGTAATAAGCTCACAGAGGATAAGAGAAGCACAGACATAGAGAGATGGATAGCGAAAAACAGAGTCATAAGCACCACAAATAAAGAGAGAGAGAGACAGAGACAGAGACAGAGACAGGGACAGAGACAGAGAGACAGAGACAGACAGACAGAGAAAGAGAGAGAGAGACCGAAACATACAGAGATAGAGTAATTCACAGTTAGGAAAAGGCAGACACGTAGAGAGTCAGACAGCACACAGATACAGAAAGTGCCATTAGCTGTATTCTCTTGTCGTACTTTGCCATTTCAGTGAGTGCACTCAGTGCTAAACACATCTCGTCCGCCGCGGCCAACAGAATGCGACGAATCTGTTGGTATGGTTAAGGCCTTCGGCTGCTTCACCATCGTACGTCAACGTCTCCGCAAATGTCCGGTACAGTCCGTTAATCTCTGTTAGATTAACCCGCACTGAAGTCGGACATTTCGCTCAACTGTCGATGGGATAATTGACAAATACGTCTTAGGAGATGCATATCACAGCGAAAATCGTTTTAGCAAACACCGATTTGCAGTCAGTGCTCTCTTCTGAAAGCTAAAGACACGTGCTTGATTTGAACACTTTTTAAGGCAAATACAAGAGACATGTGCACCCAGAAACAGCTTTATTATATCAGAAACTTAATTGATATTTGAGTATTGTGTGCAGAAGACTTCAACGCGCAGATAGTCTCATATATACATTATTCGATTCTGACAATATTATGTAGAATCTCATCGAAACTGTATTTGGTGTATTGTTCTTAAGCAGAATAAGACGCAGACGTCTGTAACAAAATGAGTGGCACATGCACGCAGATTTAAGAAGACCTGTTCCACGGGATTTATCGATGCTGAAACCAGTTTCGTGGAGGTGTTTCTCTTCGGCATTTAAAGTGGGACAGAGATCGACTGCATTTATCACCCGGTCGCAGTGCTGGGAAGTGAAACCAGGAGAGCGGACTGATTTTGCAATAATATCAAGTGTCTTTGACTTGGATAAAATTACAAGTACCTTCAGCATAAAAAGGAAGCAAGTAGGCCTATGTCTTCCTCTAGAAGAAAACATGAACTGCCTTTGTGCATAGCGCAAGCAATTTGAGAAAGAAATATTAAATGGGAGTGAAATGACAAGTCAGTTTAATGTGCAGAAGAAGATGAGTGCTGTCAACATGAGTTAACCGATTCTTCTATATGATGTCTAGCCTGAAGTTTAATTACTTTGCAGTCTGCTTATTCTGATTACAGGTGCTAGGTATCCAGGGTTGGATATCTTGGCAGGGGGAGAGGTCGTACTTGATTATGCTAAATCGCACACGGCGAGAAGCCCCCGCACATATAAGGATGCGAATAGACTTACTGACTCACCGAGGTCGAGAGGATCTTTAGTACCGTTGCACTTACGTAAAGCAAAATCTATTTACGTAATGAAAGATAACTATAGATGTGACCTACATCTGGCGATTTTTATTGGTTGGAGATTATGTAAATCTTGAGCAATTATAAATAAACAAGGGGACGATCCCCAGAATCGTCGGAGTCAAGTTTCGAAATCAACAAAACAATTGATTTAACAATTATGGTCGAAATTGCAGAAAGTACAACAGAACAAGAGCTTCTAGCTATTCTAATGTAGACTATGAATGTAAAATTTCTAAATGTATGATCAGTACGAAGCTTTGACATAACGGAGGAATGTAGAAAATTAACAGGAAATTTAGTGTCAAAGATGCAGCTCAAGATGAATGGAAGCATTGCTCAACACTATAACGAGTGTGAAGACACTCAATGTAGCGCCTTTGAAATATCTCAGAAAAGCTCTATCTGATTTATCTAAGCTACTGTCCAATAATGAAGATTGGTCATTAGTTGACTTGTGCATCAAATATAGTGATATGGTTCTTATCAACAGCTAACTTTCAGAACCATTTGAATTATGGGAATCTCTCTATACTTTATTTATCATAGTCACCAAGCGAATTAGCCTATATCGCTTTAGTGGCCTACAGTTCACTTTTAGTCTAATTTCTCTCGAAATAATTTACGAATCGTCGCAACTTTTTTCGTCAGCCGTCTTTCCTTCCAAAAATAAACCAAGATTTTATGGTTTAGTTAGCCGATGATCGCCACTTCAGTTAATTGGAATAAAATAATTCGACGCTTTTACGCAAAGTGATTTGGTGCCACGCGTTCTAAGAAAAATGATATAGATCTATAAGTACAAAGAAGAAGTGATATTCTAAGTTCCACGGAACCCAAGACAGACGCTGTCGGGTTGTATTTTTAATGAGCTTGCGAAGCCTGACTGTTGAATTAGTGAATAGGTTTGAAAGTTGGAATTGAATATCACCCGTGGCAGATGCCCGGAAAAGTTGTCCTCCAGTCATTTATTGTCTCCAGTGGAGAGCCTACAGAACTGCACATTGATTGCGATAGCCTATCTAGTGCATGGTCATACTGAGAGACAACTATGGTGTCTCCATCTCATCAAGCACTTGCAACTTACTTTAGAAATAAGCAATAGTCACATCAGAGCGTGGACATAAGAAAGATATTTGGAACTGAACCTTGTCGGGGAGGTTTGCCACGGCGATTTAATCCGGGCCAATTTTTAAAATTACGTCTGGGGTTGACTTTGGGATTCAGGGTCGAACTTCAATCTCGGCAAATCCATAACCACACAAATCGTCTCACATGTAATGCACAGTTAAACCTGGTTTAATCAACGCCGAAACAATTTTCTGGTGTCTTAAAAAATGCGGCGAAAGGTTTTTACGACACTGAAGGTCAGTCAGTTTCGTTTCCAATGAATGACCTTTTCATTCCAGGTCAGTTCCGTTTCCAATGAATGACCTTCTCATTCCAGGTCAGTCCCGTTTCCAATGAATGAGCTGCAGACGAACTGTCCAGTGCATTTGATTAAAGTCGCTTGAAGAGCGGGCGATGAATGCATTCGTCTTCTTGTAAGGTGGCTGACGTCGTCTTCTTCTGCTCCTGCTAATGGAACTACTCTTCGACGAAGGAAGAGCTTTGGTGCTAATGATCGGGATGGGCGCCACTGACACCCTGAGGTATACGTGTCTATTCGTGGACATGTCGCCGCCTGTCGACACACCAGGCAATACGATCGCTGAGATAACGAATGAATACGTTTCTGTCTCTTGACTTTTCCTGTCTACCGAAATCTGTTTTGACTGAGCGCCTGTGGATAAGCTGATTCCCGTGATTTAGTCCACTTGGGCGCTGTATAGAACTAGCGGTTGACGTTTTCATTCGGCTACCTCTCTACGGTCTGGCTGCTGCACACAGTTGGTGAGGAGCTCTATAATAGTCCAGCAGTTGGCCTTTGAGCATTCGGGCCACACAAGTGTCTGTTTTGCTGTTCAAGAGTTAATGTCTGCAGTTTTGAGGAGTTCCCATTACGTGGACTGAAACGCAGGATTCATTGATGAATCAATGGGACGCTGTAAGTCTACCACAGTGCACGGGCTGATCGACACATTTGTGGAAGAAACACTTTACAGAGGAAATCGTATTGAAAAGGCGGGATTGGCGGTCGACTCCGAAGGATAACCACCAGTAGACGGAACTGTAAAAGATTTTATGCATATGGTTGTCATCAGACTTTGAAGGCAAATGCAGTAGCAGTTTCCCAACATCAGTTCGCTCTCGGATTGCTTCTGACTGTTCTTATTCAACGACCACAAAACAGTTTAGAATTTGCAAGCGATGCAGGGACAAGTTATGACACAACGGTTACCATGACGACGTACATCCTTGATGCAGAGTGTGGACGGACTGAACTGTCTTTTAACGTCATACGTGGTCGACCATATATTTCATCTGCCCGAGGGAACCACCAGTTCCCTGATTACGAACAGCCCATAAATACACATTAATCTCTGCAAAAAAATATAGACCAGAGTCTGAAATCTGTGCGGCATAATTCGCCGAGGGCGGCGTCACTCCAGTTCAGGTGTTTGATGCCCGGACATGTTGCAGCTGCGGACAGTAGACATCGTGGTGGTGGTGGTGGTGGTGGTGGTAGTGGTGGCGGTAGTGGTGGTAGTGGTGGCGGTAGTGGTGGCGACGGCGGCGGCGGCGGTGGTGGTGGTGGTGGTGATGGAGAGGATGGTAGCGGTAGTGATCGTCTTTGTTCTTCTCGTGCACATGAGTAGAAAAAACTCTTTTTCATATTCTTCCGTATGTCTGTTTTCTCGCTTGTCTAATTATTCGTCGCATGCACCTGCTGCTGCTCTGTCTAGCGTCGTCCTTTGTCTCAGACACACACACCAACCGACCGCCCAACCGACCGACGGACGGGCAGTAACCGGAAGCGTCTTCAGCAGTTGCATTCACTTAGGTCTTTTCTCAAATCGATCTCCTATTATCGTCTTTCGTCCTAATCAGCAGACTCTATGAATAAATCTTCTTTGTCTGTAGGCATACGTGGCTACGGTATTTGACATTGCACTCTTGCGTCGCCTGTCTTCCCATCACGTTCCTACTAGATCTCATGCTCGTCTTACCATTCGAAAACTCAGACCAGTTTGACGTATATCCGCCTTGGACGTGAATCGCGTTCCCTCGACGGGTGAGGGGGGTCATGCACTCTCCCTCTGTTTAAGCCGGCGACTAAAGTAAGAAAGAATTGAAAACAAAATAAAAACGTGCATCCTGCTCTCGGTAGCTTATTGTTTGCGATTCACGCTAATGACCGTACTAAGCCGTTTCTCTTGTAGCATAAATAACTTACTAATACAAGTCTCCCGCCGTCCTGTGTTACCCTCATCAGTCATCAGTGAATCGCCCAGGAATCAAATGCATTGTTAACTGTTCACAGGCGTGTGTCTGATGTTGTCGTCACCTAAGCTAATTACGCTTCTCCTTATTGTCCTTCTTCTGCTCATTGTCCTTCTTCTGCTCATTGTCCTTCTTCTTCTTCTCATTTTCCTTCTTCTGCTCATTGTCCTTCTTCTGCTCATTGTCCTTCTTCTTCTTCTCATTGTCCTTCTTCTGCTCAGTCCGTTCTTCTTCTGCTCATTGTCCTTCTTCTGCTCATTGTCCTTCTTCTTCTCATTGTCCTTCTTCTGCTCAGTCCGTTCGTCTTCTTCTTTGCTCATAGGCGCACCTACCTTCTAAATTCTCGGGGGCATATACGTGCGATACTTCCTGTCGTTAACATGGCACAGGCTATAGGCCTAGATACACCTAAATTTGAACGTGGAAGAGTGATCAAGCCGAACTGAGATCCATGAAAATATAATAAATTAAATAAACATCTAAAGAGCATGTTTAGAATTGTGAGGTATATCATAGTCTTTTTTTAAAGCCTTACCTCATAGATCTCCATCGGTCAAATTGCCTTGCATCTTGCAAGCGATTCTGCTTAGCATCGATCAAGATCATTGATGTCTTGTCCTTTTTGATAACGACGCTATCGAAGTTCCCAGATTAAATCAGATTAGATTAGATTTGAAGTCATTCACAGAATATCAGGACCGAATCACGTCCGAATGCGATATCGAACTGAGAGTTCATCGTTCGTTGAACTTCGTTTTTTCTGTCCTACTCATCTCCGCGTGCACCCACACCTCCCTTCCGCTATTTCGTCCTTCGTCCTCCTACACGTCCATATTTACCTCTGTCTCTCTCTCTCTCTCTCTCTGTCTCTCTCTCTCTCTCTCTCTCTCTCTCTCTCTCTCTCTCTCTCTGTCTCTCTCTCTCTCTCTCTCTCTCTCTCTCTCTCTCTCTCTCTCTCTCTCTCTCTCTGTCTCTCTCTCTCTCTCTGTCTCTCTCTCTGTCTCTCTCTCTGTCTCTCTCTCTCTCTCTGTCTCTCTCTTCACGTAGAGTCGTAGACGGTGCTACCTCTCAGCAGGCGGATGATGTTGCAGCTGAACAGAGATATATGTCACTGGCTTCATTGCCTTTGCAAAGCACTCAATCACTGCAGATGCCAACCGAGTGGACAACGAATAATAACTGACTATTCCGTTTAATGACACCACTACAATTTCTTCGGCACTTCGCCTCAGAAGACGCTGCCAGGCTGTACAACATCATTTCCAGTAATAATGACATACACACCAGGGCAACGACTGCACTAACAACACAACCATCACCGGCAATAACAACAAGAAAACCATTTTAACGAAAACATCACAAGCAGCAACGACCATTAAATCAATTATTATTTGTTATCTCTTCCGCTGTTCTGTCTGTAATTTACTAAACTCGTAGATGTTGATTTAGTGTTCTTTTGCAGAGAGACAGGCAGACAAACAGAAAGACAGACAGACAAACAGACAGACAGACAAACAGACAGGCAGACACATAGACAGGCAGACAAACAGATAGGCAGACAAACAGAGATGCAAACAGACAGACAGACAAACAAACAGACAGACAAACAAACAGACAGGCAGACAAACAGGAAGGCAAACAGGCAAACAGGCAAGCAGACACACAGACAGGCAGACAAATAGACGGGCAGACAAATAGACAGGCAGACAAACAGACAGGCAACACAAACAGACAGGCAGACAGACAGACAAACAGACAGGTAGACAAACACACAGGCAGACAAACAGACAGGCAGACAAATAGACAGGCAGACATAAAGAGATTCCAGGATGGCTTCAAATTAGGTCAGTCTGTGCATGATAAATGCACTGTTGTCCTTGATCCGAGAGATTAATTTTGTGGAAATCTTGGAAGTTGCTTATATCTGACATTATGAATTACATCGGTTGAATTCGTTATTTGAATTTCAATGTACCTACTTAACGTGTGGGGAGATATCAGAATAGAACCTTAGGCCTGGTCTAGATAACTATCATGAAGATTCAACGCTTGCCAGTGTAGCAGTAGATGATAGCTTAGCAATCGCTGCCCGGTTTGGAATCTGATTAAGCATAGGCCTACTTTTCCACAGTTCAATGGGCATACGATCTTGGGTCTGGCAATCTCAAGATCTGAAACTGGCCTAGCCTGACTGGAAGCTGGAAACTCAATTACACATATCACAAGGCGAATCTCTGCTGAGCCACTAAACTTGAGCAAATGAAACTTGACTGTCGTTCTTACGGTGAATCAGGCAGCATTGCTTGGCTTTTTCTGGTGCTACTGAAGTGAAGTCATACTTCAACGGTGTCTTCTTTGACGCCAGGGGATCTCGTAGCAGACGAGTTTTCGACCGGCTTCTGCTCTCTGGCCGGTCACTTCAAAGTCGCCTAATAACGAGAAATGGATCGCAGTCTCTTCTTACCCACGTCGTTCAACGACACACGAGGATTTAGTCGTCGCTACATCACTCTGACTGATGCACTAAACCCAGTGGCGTTGATTGATTTAACCAGCACAGTAGGAGGAGGGGAGGAGGAGGGAGAAGGAGGAGGAGGAGGGAGGAAGAGGAGAAGTGAAGAAGGAGGAGGAGAAGGTGGAGGTGGAGGACAAGGAGGACGAACAGGAGGAGACGAGGAGGAAAGGAAAGATAAGATGTTGGAACCTGGAGGAGGAGAAGATGGAAAAGAAGGCTGAGCAGAGAAGATGCTAAATGTGATGGAGGAGAAGGAGGAGGAGGTGATGAAAGAAAAAGGAGAGAAAAACTAAGAGAAGAAGAAGGTGTTGGAGGAAGACAAAGACGAGGAGCAGGATAAATGGCAGAAAGGAGGAGAAATTGATCAGAGCGAAGAGCAGACGGTGCTTGAGTCTGGCAAAGGACGCGATACAGAAGAAAAAGTCTGGGAAGAAAAAAGCGGTTGAAAGAGGAAAAGCAGACAAACGAAGATGAGGTAAAGAAGAAGGAGAGGAAAAGAAAGGCACAGAAGGACGAGACGGTGTTTGAAAAACGAGATTCAGAAGAAAAAGTCCAGAAAGAAAAAGTGGGTGTAAAGAGAAAAAGGAGACAAACGAGGTCGAGGTAAAGAAGGAGAAGAGTTAGACTAGAAAGACGAGACGGAAGAGGCAGATGGAGGACATGGAGAAGAAACGTGAGAAGGAAACATAGACTAGAAGAAGGAGAATGTGATGGAGGAGAAAAAGTTGGAGGTGGGAATGGAAGGCGGGGCGGGAGGAGCAGTCTGCGACGCAATTGGAATTTAACGAAAGTGCGTTGGTGACGGTCTTAGGACATAAGACGACTTAATTCTTGTTGCTAACGATGTCCAGTCGCTCTTCGCTTCGTCTACGAAACGTGACGAAGATTCCAATGGCGACACTTCTGGCTTCAGACGCTGACAGTAATAAACACAGATGCGACGACTGACACACGTGATATTCACTGCAAACAGACTGCAGACCGATGAACCTCTCTGCTCGGACATCAGCCAATTTCGACATTATTGTCTGATTATAGCAGATGTTATCAGTGGCTACAGCAATAGCCTCTGTGGTTTAACGTTTAAGGTCCATTACAACATCTCTAGTAAAATAGCCTAATAGTTGCCTAAATGAGTGCCGAGTAATAAGTGCAACTAAATGAATAAAACAAATAATTAACAGATAAAATAAAATCAATGACATTTCGATGACTGTGTTCTAGTACCAGACATTCGATCTCTATAAGGGCGACAACTTTTCAGACTGCATGATGTTTTATGGATGTAAAAGCGTGAAGAGTTGGACTCAGGAGAGCAAGAGAAATGGAGAAGAAAGATGGTGGAGAATCAAACAACTGGTTGATTGCAGTTCATTGCAATTTAGCAAGGTCAGCTGAGGCTCAAATGGTTTCAATGGTTTGTTCGCATGCCAAGAAGCAAGGAAATCTTTTGCAATGTAATTTTGTAATAGCTTCCAGCGCTATGGAAGCCATATGGATAGATTCAGATGGAATCCACATATTTAGATTTAATTGGCATCCATATGTTTAGATTTAAAATGGAAATCACGTGGTTAGATTTAGATGGAAGCCTTTTAGTATAAGTAAGCTTAGATGGAAGCCACAAGATTTATATAGAAGCCATATCGCTAGATTAAGAAGGAAGCCATAATGGAAATTTTATTATATATTTACATTTTTAGATGATTAGTCGCTAATTGAACTACTAGAATTGCCAGCGTCTTACTTTTCGTTTTCCTGGAATGCACTTGAGCAGATCCTAGCTTATAGCTTGCATATTATATACAGTAGTTACTTATTTCTAACTACTGCAGAGAACTGACTGCATACTTAAATATATTGAACGGAATATACAGACTCTTTAGCCTTATAATTAAATGAATATGCACGTGCGTAGGCCTAATGTATAATACAACGAAGCAGTCTTCAGTCGGAAACTAAGCGCGAAGCACTGAATGCATTGCAATTTTTCTGCAATTCGTGTTTCGCGGGCAGCATTCGAGCGATTGCATTATCCGGAGACATATCTGAAGAGAGACGACGCGTAAAGAGAACGGGCAGACAGAGAAACGTGCTCTGGATGTCGGACTCTTTAGTTGTGCTATTAGTCAATTGAAAAGGGATTTGGTGTTTCTGGTTGACATTAGCCTTGGCAAAAACTGCATGTCCTCGCTGCTTCTGGTTGAGGCCCGATAGACTGCGGATCGATTGTGATGAAACGAAGGTCGGTTCAGAAGTCCTAATGACAACGTCTCATCAAAGTTCTTTCGCTATTGATTTTGCTACCGGAATGATTACCTCCTACAGCCCGAAACACTGACTTCTAAGCATGGAAGCAGACTGGTCGGTCGGTCGATCGTATGCATGGTATAAAACCAGCGCAGTCAGGGTCCTCTGATGTGGCTCGAATGAGGAATTGCTTATGGCAGCTTTTATCCAATCAGATATTCTTAACGGTGACAATTTTGCATCAGCTGGTTCGCACATGCGGACAACGCCTTTCAAGTCGGCTGCGGCGACGACAATGATGCGACTATCTTAAAATAGAATGTGATGTCGCGTATTGCGATGCAGTATTGTGCAATGCGATGCGATGTAAAGGGATGCATTACGAAAAATCAGGATGCACTGATGTTATATAAGAACCTGTGATGTGGTAAACTCGGAGGTGTTCTCTGGTACATGTTCTACTTAGTGCGGTAATAGTAATCGTAGACTGAAAATTTAAAGTACTGCTCTAAAGCTAAGCACAGAGCACCAGGTGATTTGTGGTGTCTGGTATCGAGTTGTGCAGGAAGTGAGTGAATGGAACATTCAGTCATTCATCCACCAACTGGGAATCATTGATCTCGACGAGAGACTGTTCCAGATCAAAGCACAGAGCATCATAGATAAAATGATTAAGTGCAATTTTTATGCACCCAAACTTCCTTATACACGTCAGATGCCAGGACATGAAGCAAAAAACGTGGATTGTGCCAGGAAAAACGACCTCAACGCGAAGACATCTATGTAGCCTGTGCTCAATTATTTAGATTATACAAATGCAGAAATGCACATTACGTTTCAGGACACCTGCATGTATGAACACATTATGTATGTACACGCCAGTATTGTGTTTTTCCAAATATATTTACCTACTTATATATTACTAACGAACCTTGTATGTCAAATAGATGGTTAAAATAATGAGTGAGATATATAGAAGGTGGTTATTTAATTGAACATCAATCCTCAGGTGATATTTCGACATAAACACAAATGAGAAACAAAGCTAAAGAAGAGGAAGCTGTCTGGACCTCACCAAGCTAACGGGAAAATACTATACACAGCGGGTAAAGAATTAGACACGCCCTTTTATTAAAAGCCTCTTTCATGACAAACACACACACACACAAACACACACACACACACACAATACTCGTACTAGGATAACACTTAAATAAGGCACTCTCTATACTATAGGCTCTGTAGCTGCCTTTTTACATACCATTTCAAATCTGATCTGATCCTATCCGACCTTATCGTATATTCTGGCTAAGCCTCTGCCAAGCAACGAACACTCTTCGACTTGTCTTTCTTCGCTGCTGCAGCCACAGATCTTATCGGATGCTAACGCCAGCCACACTTAAGGCGTTCTTGTTTACCATTCCATCATGCGAGGATTTTGCCGAGAAGAATAAGAATTACGACTTCGTTGGGTTCTCGGTCAAAGTAACGCATGCAAAGAAGGCTCTTCGTTCGGCTATTGCTGGGCTATTGAATTACTGGACAACATTTATTACTTGCAATGGTTAACAGAGCTCTGCAGAATGAGTAAACGTTTTTTTTTACCATGTGCTCGTCTTAATCACGAATTAGTTTAACAATGGGCCTACACTTTAGTTGTGTCACGCATAAGTTTGCATTGCTTCACACATCAACCTTTCAAAAAATTAAGTTGCAGTGCAAAGTGTGAAGAATAAAATTATCAGAAATTAAACGCACAGAAATTGACGTACAAAGAACATGACTTAGGTACTTGTAGCTGTCTAAATAGACTTCCATCGCAAAGAATAAGCGTCAGGAATTATTGTGTCCGCATTCGAGAACTATGTATCGACAATCTTTTGGATATATATATATATGCATCGACGTATACATATAAGCACGTGTATATATATGCGTTTGTATGTATGTGCTTATATTTACGCGTCTATTATATGCAAGTATTTAGTTAAGCACTTTTAAGTACCTCACAAAAGCATCGATAATGGTTTTCCACCTGTACAAATTCCTTCCCTCGTGGTGATTGAGATTTTTCGAAATTTAGCGATGGGTGTGTGGCCCTGAGGTTAATTCCTCTAAGAACCTGGCTCCGTTATTCGTTTCTCGGTCCAATAACGAACTGAGATGACTTAAGAGGGACGTAAAGCGTGAAACACGACCCACGGATGAGAGGCGAGCGAAAGAAGTTGCTGCACAGGTAAACGTGTATACGTCGATGGAACAATACCTGAGTATTTGCCGGATTAAGAGTCATGGAAACGGTGAACGGCCTCCATCCGCATCTAATGACAGGTGGCCGTTGACACAGGTGCACACACGGAGGGAGGCAGGCGTCTTCGAAAAGATGCGGATTCAGAGGTTATCAACGATCCATGGCAACCATAGATATGTTAGACAATCCGAATCTGGATCGTTGCGAGGGAAGGAATTTGTATAATAGGCCTATGTGGAAAACTATTATCACTGCTTTGTGAGGTACTTGGAAAAATGCTTACATACATACACGCATAGATACAAACACATACATGCACGTGCAATGCGTGCATACATACATACATACATGCATATGTACATTGTTGTATCTGGGCACTTAAGAATAATAATTATTATTGTTAGTTCTGTTTAACTTACGGACAGACCTTATGGAAGGATAGTTAGGCCCGTTAAGCTCAAGTCCGTGATCAGATACTGGCTCTATATAAATCTTAGTATTATTTGCACTAATAACGATTTATTGTCATAAAAATTACAGGCTATATTTGCAAATGATTGAACTGAAACAAATTTAGATGACTGATTTGCTTGAGGCAAAAGTGTCGGCAATAATGTTCGTTTTGTCCACTGATTGGTTAACCTGCCCTCATGATAATGAAAACATCGAATTCCATTAGACGCTGATCAATATGAGATGTAAGCAACGAAACAGGTGGATATCATCATCATCACCACCGTCTCCATCGGTGACAGGGCATTCGCCCTAAGACATCCGCCCATTACAATTCTATATTACGTTTGTGTGTTTGTGCGTGTGCGTGAGTGCGTGTGTGCGAGTGTGTGACAGAGTGCACTGCATGGGCACTGGGTCATTATATATATATATATATATATATATATATATATATATATATATATATTCAACACGAAGCGTGAAGGTCCTCTTTCTTCGTTTCGGCGTTAAGCTGCGTATATTATTGAGAGGAGGTATACGTAGGTCTGTGTGTTACGAACACGGTCAGGAGACAGCGAAGAAACAGAAATATCATAGCGCTTTACTTCGTCTATACAGGTAGTGAATACAATTTACATTAATTAGAGCTGTATATACCAAAACATAACTTTTCAGATATAGTTTGGGACAATATTAGCCAATTAAAATATAATTAGCGTATACATGTACACACCACGGTCATTT
This sequence comes from Aporrectodea caliginosa, assembly GCA_020284085.1. Classification (NCBI taxonomy): domain Eukaryota; kingdom Metazoa; phylum Annelida; class Clitellata; order Crassiclitellata; family Lumbricidae; genus Aporrectodea; species Aporrectodea caliginosa. The sequence continues at coordinate 627,351 of JACEVL010000522.1, forward strand.
GTATCATGCCAATCTATGTCTTGTCTTCCTTGGTGGAAGGTGTTCTTTGATGTAGTTTTCCAAGAGGCCCCAAAACGAACAAGTTTCTTGCATTGAGCGAGTGAATTCCTACAGAAATATTTAGTCCATGTTTGAACGAACTTTAGTGTCGCTGAATATCAGTTGAATTCAGTACGAAATTGGATCGTTAGATGCTAACCTTCCGGAAAGAAGCGTAAATCAACAATTCCTAGTGACTTTTCCAGGTGTGCATATGTCATACAAGGCCTACACACACCGACGTCACGCAATCCGAAGGTTCACAAGTTCGATCGTTCGATCGATTCACAATAAGCATCCAGTCGATTCATTCTAACATACAGGACGTCCTATCTAACTATATCGTAGTATTGCGATGCATCGAACTCGACGACCGATTTTAACATATAATTCCAAACGTCAAGTTGACTTTCATGAATAAACCACCACAGTCGACCTATTCCTCAACTCTCACAACGTCAGTTAACGTTCGCCTCCTTCAAACGAGTCCGTTCTCGTTTTTCATTCAACGTAGCTTCAAGAGTTTCAGTCGTGACCGCTTTCATGATCATCTCAAAAGGTACCTTGTCTTTAGATCAAATAATAGACTGTTACTCTGCCTCCATGAATAAGTATATACATTTTACGACTTTACGAGTTTACGTGCTTAGTAGTTAGTCCATCCCGTGCAGGTCTGCACATCGGACAACGCAGCGTCTCCATCTTTTTCTATCCATCGTCAGACCCTCGAACTCATTTCAGGACACCCCAAGCACCTCAGCCTGTCTCTGAAAGCCTACGACCAATTATTACGTGGTCTTCTCTGTCTCCTGTTCCCTCTGGTTCGTTCTATCTATGTCCGTACGAACTACATATCCCATCGATTTTAATCTTTTCTTGCTGATGGTGTTCTCTACCTCCTCTTCTCCCGTTCACTCTCTGGTGGCTTTATTCGATATTTTATCACGGCTTGATATATCGGCAGCGGAGAGATAGAGCTTAAACTGTTGACCTGCAGGTCAGTCTTTCGAGTCTAGGAAGGACACCAGTCCAATAAACCACTGTCAAATTCTGTAAAGAAGTGGACACTTGCTTTAACATTAAGGGCGTATGCAGCTTAAGTTCCCAGTGTTGCTTCTGTGGTTCCCTAGTTTTCCTTTCTGCAAGACTCTTTTGGAGCGTCAAACAGCGTTGTCGCCTCAAATCCTGCCGCCATTACTGCCCTGGTAATGGTACCCGCGGCCCTTAGCTGTATGATTGTTCTGGCACAAAGCAGCACTTAGGATTTTGCAAAACATTTTCGTCTTCTTTTATTTTCCAAGCTGAGACGAGCGTTTGCCATTTAAGTTATCTTTCAAGATCGCGGCTGACTGCTGCTCCGAAGAATGTTCAATGATCTCTTTGAATCAGAGCAGAGTTTGGGCTAATGAATCGACCAGGGACAGAACTACTTCCTGACCGAAGCTGAGAAATCCATTTGCGAGCAACTGCTACATCCGGACGATTATCAACGCCCTACAACTAAGGTGGTTCACTTATGCTAGCCACACAATAAAACTAGAGGGTGAGTTTGTCATGACACAGGTCATGAATAGTTTGCTTTTTAAGCTTTTTAGCCGCTGTCTTGAGACTAGACCAACTGTTCTTACTGATTATTAAAATGGCACTATGGTGGGTGGTGGTTTCATTTAGAAGAATCTATTGATCATTAGGCCTAAGTACGCTTAAGGGTAGGCCCAGTTTGAGTAGACCATTTTCAGGATGACGATGTTGCTACAACGATGTTGATGATTGTGTTCACTAGATTATATTGTTGATTATCAATTTTAATATGGTTCATCAGTATGCGTCATTAATTAGTAGTAGTAGTCGAAGAAGAAGATGATGATCATCATCAAGATGGTCATGCTTACAAGGAACTATGATCATGATCATGATGCTCATGATCAGGATCTTGGTCCAAATCATGGTCGACATGATTTCGATATTGTCCCTTGTCCTCTTCGCTTGCTTCAGTTCGTCATGAGTTGGCGTCATGTACATGGTCCGTTAGTCATGAGCGAATGAGTGACGACTGTTGGTCATCCAGTGTCATTCGTCAAGAGACGCGGATCTGTCTTAATGCGAATGGATTGAACTTTAACCCCAATCGAAACGCAGCTAACACCTATATCTAATCAACCGTGCACGCAGATAATATTATGTAGGGCAGTGTTTGTGATGGACGCATGACTGCTTCAGATTGTCTTTTGCACGCATAGCCTACTTCCCCATTCCTCCGTTGCTCTGTGTTTGTCTGCCTGTTTGTCTGTCTGTTTGTCTGTCTGTTTGTCTGTCTGCGTGCTTCACTCTGTCTTTCTGTGAATTTTTATATCTGGGCGAATGACTCTGTCACGCTATTTATATAATTTCTATCTTAGTTTCTTGCATGCTAATTTACGATGTCTCTTTATCAACCTGTATTTCCATATCCATGTATTGTACCTGGGCTCTATGTAGCCACTGCTCATAACCTGTCACAGGCGCTCATCGTCAGTTTAGGTGACGTCATAGTTCAATCTGCAGTTCATCCGCACGCAAACGAACTTCGGCTGCTTACTTCCGCGCACACATCATTCCGTCGGTAAATGTAAAGAATCTACAGTTTGTCATAATTTTTGGGTATAATCTTGGCCAACGCAATTAAAATGTTAAAAATAGTGTTATGCATGCAAAAAAGTTCCCAGCTTTTTTAATATGGTCCCGAGTGCAGCTTGGATGGCAACTGCAAGATTGGCTGCTGCTAATTATACTGAGCAAAGAAGCCCCTGAGACAATTATGCAGTTGGTACGGTGTAACTGTGCATCCACAACCAACACATGTTGCAATTGTAATTGTAACCGAACATTTGTATAGTGCCGCTCAGAAATCAGCAGCGCTCTCGACCTGCGTCAGTGCCTGCAAGAAAGTCTTAAGGCGTCTCTGGAACTGAAAGGGCTAGCAACTAAAAAAACCGTAAACGCCCTAAGCTAACTCAAACTTGAATAGTAAACAGCACGACTAGTCGAAAACAGCCACACGACGAGGCGCCTACCATCCTATTATCATGTTCACGAAGATGCTCATGTCAACAACACAATCTTGTATGCACTGAACTCTGCCACTGCCCAGGAGACGAGGACAAATATGTCACAACACAGCCAATAATTATCAGATGGACAAGATGCAGAATAGGATTAATGGGTTTGGAGTAAATTTATGTGGTTGCAATTTCCTGTGATGACAATTATTATACGACATTTTCTGAGACGCAAAATAATCATACATAATGAGTCATTACTATAAATTATAGAAACATATTAAAATTGAATAATAAGGCCTGATCATTCTGTCTATTTTAAGTTATTGCATATGTCATAGTTTTTAGAAGAGCAAACAGTAATGATTAATATTTCTATACGCTTTCACAAGATTACCCCGAAACCACTGAGAAAAACTGGAAACAACATATTTCATGATCAATGAGGTAGCCAACTTATATGTAAAAACACGGTTGCCAAGATTATGCCCAAAAATATCTTTTTCTCACTTTCCAACATACTAGTCCTACATAGCCAGACCAACGAATTGGGGTCCATGATAGATTCAGGGTTTGTGATGGTCCCTGCTACACGGAGGACCACGGACCACCTTCATTACGACACAGCTTATTAACCGAGAACGAGAAATTACAGCTTATGGGAGACTAGTTTTTGTGAGGAAACCTCTTCCTGTGGTATAGCTACGGTTTAAGAAAGCGGTGTAAGCCTCCCTGCAAGATATGATTGTTATTGTAATTAGCCTACGACACTTTACATAGCATCGTCAGTAGCAAGCTACTTCTAAAATGCTTTATTCACACTGTCTACTGTCAGTGCAACTGCTCAGAGTTACGTAGCAAGTACATTTTAAACTGTTTTAAGACATAAAGGCTTTTGGCTTCCTGAATAGGTTTAGAAAGACAGTTTCAGGGACGTAGCCCACTGACCCGAAAGTCCCGATCGCCCGTTTTAGTTCCAGTTACTTGCACGAATACATCCGCGGACTTTGATGATTTGCAGGTGCGACCCATTAGGATCGTCCGATAGAGCGGACTGATGTAGTCTGCGTGGTAGCGTGGTGCGCAGTTGTTCAGACATTTATGCACCAGGATGCAGAGTTTGAATTTTATGCTCTCGCATATATATTCTGGTCCACTGAAGCTGATCTTGTATCGCGGTTGTAATGTGGTCAAACTTTGTAATCGCATGACCAGACGAACAGCGACGTTGATGACCACCTGAAGAATGCTACTACTTTTTGGTAAGCCTGCAAGGGCGACATTGCAGTAATCGATTCGGCTCAGGATTAAAATTTACATTAGATGATGACTCTTGGTGAGCCACTTCCTATGTGAGAGACCGAGAAACAGACCTCAGCTGTCTCAGGATAGTGAAGCTGGTCCTCACAAGTCTGCAGTGATGTGTGACGCCATTGATAGGTCTGCGTCGTAGAACAGACCGAGATCGCGAACCCCGTTCTTTAGCTCAACAGTATCCGTACCAATGACGAATGGGCTTCAATCAAATTTTTCACCCTGCGTCAGGACGAGCACCAGATGATTTTTGACTTCGATAAATTGAGCTGTAATCAATTGCTTTTCATCTAGTCAGCGATCTCACTAATGCAGCTAATTGATTCGGACCGTAAATGATTAACGTCGGTGAAATAAGAACGACAGAAGCCATAGACCTGTGAGTCATCCGCCTAGAGATGATCATGCAGACCATGCTTGCATAATATGTCGGCAGTATGAAGGAGGAAAATAATTGGTTCCAGTACCGAGCCTTGAAGAACACCACAGGTAAAGGTAGTGGAAGGGAAGCCGGCGAGGCTTTGCTGACTACCATTCATGTAGCACGTCATCCACTCTATAGCGCAGTGGATGTCATACCAAAAGATAGATGCAGTCGCTGGAGCAGAATGTCTTGGTCGACGATGTCGAATGCGGCAGACAGATCGAGAAGAGAAAGAAGAGAGAAGTTGTCAGATCAATCGGTAGAACAATGTCAGACAAAAATATCTGCTAGAACCGTCTTGGTAGAGTGGAAAGCACCTTAGACTGTCTGCCTAGGAACAACTTACTGGTTGATGCTGAGGTAATTATCAACTTGACTGGCTACAAAACTATCCAGCATTTTATACAGAACAGACAGCTTGGAGATTGTCCGATTGTTTTGAGGCAATGTTGGTGTGGTTTATGAGCAAACAAATATTAGCAAATAAGAGCAAAGCACATAGGTGTGGTAGACAAATAGAGCATTTTAGCGCAACTGATTTTGGATACAAAACGAGCAAGAAATAATTTCATGGAACAGTATGGACCTTTCAAATAGAGTTTGTTTTCATTAATAGGTTGCATTCATCAGCCATGCTTGTTTTTAAGAACATGTTTAGGTCTACTTACTCGCTTGGTAATTCTGACATAATATTTTTCAGGAAGTATAGCAATTAAACATACCTGCTCTACCGGAACTGTACTCTGTAAGGCGCTCTCGGCGTTGAATGGCAAAACTACATGTTATAAATAGATACTCGTGAAACAATAATACTTGGAATATGTTTTGACAGGATTAATTTGTTTTTAATAAGAAACACGAGAGACATAGGAAGACAAACACACGCGCGCACACAAACACACACCTACACAAAAGCGCACACACACGCACACGCACACACACAGAGCGACTGTGAGATAGACTGCTGACAGAGCAATAGAGACACACACAGCGACACTGAGAAGCAAAGAAGGACATCTAGTGCAAGGCACCTGTACGGATTCATTCAGGCATTGGTGCATTGGCTGACCGTCAGAGGACATCGTAAAACCTTCTCATATCGTCGTCTGTCGAATCCAAGTCGGAAACGTCGCTGGAAAGAGTTCCTCCCTCTGTCTCTGTTTGTGGCAATCGACGATGCACTGTCACGTGTCACTTACTGGGCGCCGTTTTATGACACCGTCATCCGTCCATTAATCTCGACCGTCTTCCGTTGCAAAAGTAAACGTCATCCGTCGTCACGAGTCGACGTCATCTCGACGTCAGAGTCATTGGAGAACAAAGTCACGTCGGACAACGCATCACGATTCCTTCATAACGCACACGATTCCACTTACGGACGGATGGACAGGAGGAGGAGGAGGAGGAGGAGGAGGAGGAAGAAGAGAGAGGAGGAGAGGAGAGAGGAGGAGGAAGAGGAGGAGGAGGAGCTGCAGAAGAGGAGGAGGAGGAGAGGAGCCTGCATAGGAGACTGCTCTTCTGCAGAATTATACAATGCATCTCCATATGTTGCATAGTGCCTGCATACTATTATACTCCAAATTCATCTACATGCCATATACCGCGCCTCACATTTCGGGGTAATCGAGCGCGAGTTACAAATGTAATTAATTAATAATTAATAATAATAATAATAATGATAATAATAATAATAATAATAATAATAACAATAATAATAATAATAATAATAATAATAATAATAATAATAATAATAATAATAATAATAATAATAATAATAATAATAATAATAATAATAATAATAATAATAATAATAATAATAATAATAATAATAAATAGCAATAATAATAATAATAATAATAATAATATACATTTGCTGAAATTACGCAATTGTAACTTGTACTTTAATACTACAGGCTGCTGTGTTTGTTCAACTGTTCAACTGAGTGTTAAGGCCATTTGCTTAAAGTATGGGAAAAAGCACATTTTAACCTGATTAAACCCAAACCTGAGAACCGATTGATTTCATAATATTGCTGATTACTATGTGGAGTCCTCTACCCAGAAAACGTTTGGACGCCACGAGAGATGTTTGGCATAATTCATAATTGACATCCAATAAATATTATGCTCTATGCGCATGACAGCTTAATTGACGGCAATTTTTCGCATGTGTCTATCTCGGAAGATATCATCGTGTTTCAGATACAGTTCATTTATACAGCAGCGCTTAATGCAATTGATAGTACGGACGGTAGAACTAGCTCACCTGTCTTCATCTTCTACGTCTTCTTCCGCTGAGTCCTAGTCTTATTTCTCACTTATCCGTCGCATTCAGAAGTCCAAACACAAAATCACGTCGCATTTACGTCCATCTAATCACACGTAAGACACAGTGTGTGTGTGTGTGTGTGTGTGTGTGTGTGTGTGTGTGTGTGTGTGTGTGTGTGTGTGTGTGTGTGTGTGTGTGTGTGTGTGTGGGTGTGTATATAGTATCTGACGTGCGTATATCAATTTATTTATGAACCTTCTATTTTATGTTATTCTTTCTTTAAAGTAGGCCTACTTATTGCGCAGGCAAAGTCATTAAACACTAACGTCTTATAAAATGAAACCGCAATAAAGTTTGATTCACCATTTATAACCATAAATGTCATCCACTTGCCTTTATTCTTCTAATTTCCATTCTTCTCTTTTACTCGTCTTTTTCACTTGGTTTATCTGGTATAGGTTGCATATCTGTTTCAGTGGACTGACTTTCTGGGTACTGACCTGACTGCAGTTTTGAGCGCCATCGGTTGATGCTTTGTGAATTAAACACTATCGCTATAATAGAAATTGAAGTAACGTGACCTATTAATTGAAAATTCTTTATGATTTCCCCAGACAGACATGTTCAGTGTTAATATTGGACTTCCTAACAAAACTGTCTTTGAAGCAATACAAAATAAGTGAAAGGTGCAAATACAGTCTATTCTGACAATTCGCGCTCTACAACCAAACTTTGGCGAATTAGAACAGTTAATTAACTCAGAGTCAGTAGCTAAGCTAAGTGCACTGGCTTATCTATGGACGGCAGAAAGGCATTCGTCATGCATTTAACTAGAAAACAACCTGTCTACGAAGCTATCGCATCGCAGGTAACACTGACACACATCCGACCCATGCTCGACTGCATCCGACCCATGATCGACTTCAAAACTACCTCCACCATTGCTACCTCCATTGTCCACGCAAAGCTCGACTATTGCAATTCCCTCTTTCTCAACCTTGAAGCCACCCAACTAAAGCGTCTGCAGCTCATCCAAAACTCATTAGCCAGAGCCGTCACCAGAACGCCCAAGCATCATCACATCACTCCACTCCTCAAGTCACTCCATTGGTTAAAAATCACAGAGCGAATTCACTTCAAAGTCCTATCACTAACCTACAACTCCCTACAACACTCCCAGCCCAGATATCTCCGCGAACTCTTCACCATCCAGCCAACCCGTTCTACCCGATCATCCTCCGTTCTCACTCTTTCTAGACCCCCGGTCACTATACTCATCTCAAGTTCTCCAACCGAGCAATATCCAACACTGCGCCGCGTCTCTGGAACGATCTACCTCCTGAATTCCGCAAATTTTCGGTTCCTCCACCATCATCGCCAATCATCCACCATCATCTGCCTCAGGCTCCTCTATCCATCACCCCCAAGGCTTTCCACTCGAAACTAAAGTCTCTGCTTTTCAAGAACTCTTATCCTGACTCATCTGATCCTGCACCTTCCAATCCTCGACCTAAAAGACACCCGCCTTAACATCTGCTGTGCCCTCTCTGATCCTCTGGAAACCGGACTCGGACCTCCCTCGGACTACTCTTTTGGACAACCCCTCTGACTAGACGCAGCGCTCGTGAATAAGCTGGTGCCCTGCGCTTGGCTTTCGAGTGGCGCTTTAGAAGTTTGGAGATTACGATTACGATTACGATGATGTCTACTACGTGTATACAGTAACTGACTGGCTAGACCGCTAGAGGTTTCGGTCTGTAACACGGAGAGTACGTTTTCGTATTTTCGAGCCTACACTGAGAGGTCAGTGAGTAAGGACCATGTGCACAACTGTTATAAGCGATATCGATGTTCTGTCGTGTGGTTATTTGCGCACTCCTGAACTATAGACGGATGGCAATATCAAAATACAGTTTTATTGTATTTTAAGTATGCATGTACCTTTTATAGATCGAATCCAAGCAGGTAATTCTGTCTGACCCGCTGGTGATCCATCATTTGGTTTAATAAATTAAATGCAGCTGCTGAGACAACCTCAACTGGTCTTGCCAATGACCATCGATTTTTATAGCGCATATTTTGAAAACATTTTAGTTTAGAGAAAGACGCAACTTTTAAATCATAATTTAACGTGACTTGGGTTCACTGATAGTCTTCAAACAGTCGATGATTTCAGCTTGGTCTTATACAATAAAATTTGTGTGTATTTTTCACTCCTAATGTGGATACCCGGTCTTCTATCTACACTCAACTTCAGCATCTTCTAACAGTAGACTCTAGTGGCAACAAGTTGCAGATCCTCCCTATTTGAAACACAGATTCAATACTGGTGACCTCTGTGACTTTAAACTGATTTGACTGTTGGCTGTTGTACATTATAGCGTATTATAGGGTGTCTACTACGTATTAGATTCATATTTAGCCACTATATGATCCAGATATAGATTTCATTGGAAAAGGTCAACAGTCAATGCTTGTGATTATAATTATTTGCAGAGCTAACTCATCAGAGCGTGCATTTAATTAGGCCATTAAAAAGAGGTGAGGCCATGGAGAGGGTGTGCCCAGATTCTCTCTACTAAAGATATAAGAAATTATTCTTCTTGATGTGAGAATCTGTGCAGAAAGGAACCGCCTGCGGTCATACGTGGAAACAATGCATAATGCACGATGCAATTCATCGGCCGACTAAATCGCACCAGACCATAAATACAAACGATGACGCTTGCGTGACTCGATTCATCTGCAACATTCGTTTTCTGATCAAGACTCTAACGTGCACACTGGACACGCTGTACATGATCACAATGCTATAGACCTTGTATAATGGATGTACGGACGGACGTATCTATGAATGCATAAGAGTACTGCGTATGACTGTGTGTATATATGCACGCATGCATGTACGCATGCATGAACGTATGAACGCGTGTGTGCATGCATGCATAATTGCATATGTATATTTATATATGTATTTATGCCACACCAGTATGTCCACGAACACTTGATGGGTCCCATATGGGCCCCATAAGGGCATGCTGGCATATATACGTTTGTATGTATGTATTTATGTTATGACTTTTATTTTAGCGCCTTTGTAAACTGGCCATGCAGACCTACATATATGTTCCTGCTTTGCCTTGGAGAGGCCGACCTTTCCGTACCGTGCAGAACACTTTTTAGATCGACTTATCAAAAGAGGATTCCAACAGTCCCAGAATGCACAAGGACACTTTTAAAACTGCATGCATGCGTAGCCTACGTATACATGTACAGTTGTACCATAGACTACTTAAGTTCATTTAAGGTGTCCATGAGTTGTATATACGTAATAATATGTATCTGTAGTAACTCTGCGTCACTGAAGACCTTGAAAGAGTTCTGAACTTCTGAAAACAAAGCGAATGGAATCCCTCAGCACAGTTGTGTGTTCTCAATCTTCCCTCAGGCAGTTACTGTGCAGAGACCTTGAGCAAGTCCCTCACCACGCTGTTCTTTAGCTCCATCATTCGACGCTTTAATCAATTAGTGGCGCTATATAAAATACGAAAGATAAAACAAGAAAGACCTTGGCATATAATGTACAGCTAGACACTACTCCAAGTCTTTAACCGAATGAAGCTTTCCTAAGCCATAAGTTGCTTCTGACCCCAGGCGAAGTACTACTTAAGGTTTTAAGTATAGCATCAGTGAGGCGTATACAGTTGGTTAACTCCCTCCAATGAATAGCCACACGATTCTACAAACAGCGCCGAGAAGAGACTAAATACACATGAGGACATCGTCTACCGCTGAAACCGTAAGGGCGCACCTGCACCAATTGATCTCGTATCACAAGACCCAGAATATTGCACACAGCTTAATGGAGTTCACTCGATAGAACACCTGGCAGCATTTATCCAACGGCCATTCAAACAAGTAATACGTATACGATGTTTATGTAGCCTACAGGAATATAACAATAATTCTATATTAATACAATGCATGTGTATAAAGTATGTATCATATATATATATATATATTATATCATATATGTATCACATATGTGTATTGGAAGCTACATGTATGCATTAGTGTATACACACGCGCCCTGACAGATATATAAATGTGTGAAAGTATATAATTTTTCACGTATGCATAAATAAGCACGCACGCACACACACGCACACACACACACACACACACACACACACTCACACACACAAACAAACACACACACATATATATATATATATATATATATGAGTTAGACTGACGCTAAATGAATCGTCGTATTAGACAATTGGTTGTGACGTCCGTTACGACTTAAGTGCTATTCTGGGAGTGATGCACGTGACAGACTGGAGCACGTGCACTTTGAGAACGACTAGAGACACGTGTAGCTGGTGTTTGCTAACGGTGGCGCTGCAGGACTGTGATCTGGTAAGACAGATACATGTATACAGAACAGCTACTATGCACTATTGATGGGGCCCTATGTTTCAGCGCAGCGTGAGAATCTGCCACTCAGTTGACAGAAAGTCTAAATATGTAAGCACCATTCTACTTCTTTTCCATCGAGGCGCATTTTTTCGATCTATGCTAAGTAGATTTGCAAACATAGATCAAAAATCACGTTAAGTTAATTTTGGTCTAAGTTCTTATTAAAACATAAGTAAGCTATAGATATCAACGCCTGTATCTTTCCAAAATAATACGGTACAAGGTAATTAGGCCTACCGTTCCTTGTGCACACGGCCGTAGTTAAGGATTTCGGGGGGTTCTTTACTCGTTCTTGAATTGTGCCGACAAGCTCCCAAGTCAACCGTCTATAAGGTTTGTTTGGAGGAGCGCTGTGAGCTCTCATAGCACTGTAGAGCTATCACTGCCTGCATCATCTAAGTTCACATGAGGTGCTCTTAGTTCTTACACCGTATATGTTAGTAAATTCAATATTTATATTATATATTATTTAATTTCGGGGGGAGTTTAAACACCCAAAACACCCCCCTAAGTATACGGCCTTGCTTGTGCATTTAGTTCTATAAAAGGTCTGGATTTACGCCCTGCAGGGTCTGGCAGATGCTACTGCAATAAATCGTTGAACTATGCTGTCATTCGTTTGTCTGAATTTATTATATTAAATCAATCAATCAATCAGAATTTGTATAGCGCCCTTCAAGACCCCTACTCAGAGATCCATACTAAAGATAAAGTATGCGCAACAGAATGATAGAATGATATTAGGCATTTGTATGCAATATATTACAGTACGTTATGGAACAGTTTTCCTACTGAAATTTGCTCAATTCTACTTATTTCTAAACGCACTGCATTTTGTCGAAAATTAAAGACACACCTTTTCCCATCTGTCTTATAGCTACGTACACAGCGCCTCCGAGAGGCTCTTAAGACGCGCTATGCAAGTATTCTCTTACATTACATTACAGTACTTTGCAGTGCGACGTAGATGCATGGAGTAAATATAGAACAATTTATAGGAATACGATGATAATGTTACACAGAAAGCCATCTTAAAAGGTCGAGATTTGAAGCCATGATTCAGTAAAAGCAGATGGCGTATATATGGACATGCGTTTCGATTTAATTCGAATCAAAGAGTGCACGTTAAATTTGGACGTATACGAAATTGCAGCGAGTGACACCGCAATAGCAACAACTGGAATTACAACGGAAATATAGAAGAAACTCTCAGAGAAGACTGTGAAAGCGTGGTGGTAACGAATATACCTCTGCTTGAGCGAGCGAGCAATGCTAGGCCTAACTAGTGTTTTATAATTTTGAAGCATGGTGTGCCTGATTCCATATTACTAACTACATAACAGATGCATAGAATCGTATAACTTAGTCATCTGAGATGCACATAATATTATGTTGGCGATAATCGAGATTTTCTGGAAAATGCCGTCATTGTGAAATTTGGTGTTTTTCAATTTGGGACTCAGCTGCCAAACAGATGTTTGGCCTTAGGAGTTTCTGTTTTGGCGTTGAATAATTTAACGCGAACATAAAACCTGCCATAGCTAAATGTGCGTCTACATTTCAAAGCATTTTTTTCAGTGTGTTCTTTTATGGAAGGATATAAATTATATAATTCCGCATTAATTAGCCAGTTATAAGCTAAGCCTTTGCGTAGAACGGCACAATGTAAAGGTTTCTACTCACGTATCAAGCAGACAAAGGAGGGAATACTCCAGTAAATCATCAGATGTCTGTATAGCATAGTGTTAGCTTCAGCGATATCTTCCCATTGAAAGTGTAGCCAGCTCAACGTCGCTCTCTCTGTCAGACACGCTGCTCTACCTGCATATGACCCGTCAGTCGTTCGGTAGGTGAGCGTTCTGCCTTCGCCTTGTCTCTCCCCTTCAGTGTCCAGAGTGTCGCCTTTCGATGCGATCAACCAGTCGGATCGGACGGCAAACAACCGTATTTAATCTCACTCAGCTCACACTCTCTAAGGGGGAATCAACCGAATGCAACGACGTTCAACGGGACTCAGACGATAGCGTGAGTGTTTCATGTAGCAATTCGATCGCTTCCTTGGGAGCACATCTTAGACCAACTGCCAATGTACCATTAGTTTTGCTCGCAACCAGCAGCAGTAGCATGCCGGCCTCGTCCTTCCGTCTGTCGATCTTCAAACAACGACTGTATATTATGACGGGAACAACGATGAAGACAGCAGCGCTGCTCGATGTGTTGCTGCTGCTGAGGCGGTGGCGACGGCGGCAGAGGAGCGTCTATCGCCGGCGCCGCGCCATAGCGAGCACCTGCTACCGGGACTGGCCTCCGCCGGCCAATATACGTCATCTGTGTCCTGTATAATATTCGAGTTTAATTAAACGTTGTCATTCCGGGGCTTAGCGCTGGGCGCTGGGATGCCGCCCCAGCGCCAGAAACTGATGAGGTGATCAGGGCACTTAAGGATGAGCTGGTAACTAAGGCAGAGTTAATCATGATCAATTCACACAGACTGTCATTTATCGGTTATCGATTGCAGACCTCGCTGAGATCAGTATCATCGAGATTTATCATCCGAATCGACAGCAGCGCTGTTAGCAGATTGCAGAGATTATAAGAAATGCCAAACCTGTTTTCACCACTCCAATACAAACAGCGTATTACTCTCTGTGGTGACAAGAGAACCGTTCTTTTTCTACCCTCTGAAAGTAATTCCTCTCCAGAATGATCATCCACAGCACTGTAAATCGTAAGCCCTTTCTAAACTTGTTAGTCATGCAATGCTTTTGGCCTTTCTTTTTGGATTTGAGTTTGATGTGTGCCTGTAATCTCTGTACAAGTTGAATTCGCGGCTTTCCTTGCTAAAGGCACCAGACACAAAGTGATTTTAGTTTTGACTGGGACCAATGTATGCATGCATGCATATATGCATGTATTAGTGTATGTGTGTATGTGCATTGTACGTATGTGCTATGTATGTATGTATGGATTCATGTATGTATGTATTTATGTATGTATGTATGTATGTATGTATGTATGTAACTATGTATGTAATATGTATGTATGTATGTATGTATGTATGAGTACTTGTTATAGCGCCCTTCAAGATTTCTACTCAGAGGCGTTCCCGACTACAGCGCGGACACTGAATCGGAGTTTCACGCCGCAGCGCATGAGCAATTGCGAGTGAAGGACTTGCCCAGGGTCCATACGCGGCGGCTTGAGGTGGATTCGAACCCGCAACCCTCTGGCTGCAGGTACCGAACATACCCCTACACCACCGCGCCCCACAATGTATGATATGCATATATAGTTATGCAGGCATGCATATTCAAAGGAGGCTTATTCCAAATGGAAACACCAGTGCTTGAAAAGAACAATTTCTTCACTAGATGGGCAGAATCAAAGAACCAGCAGATCCCAACTGGCTGACGGAGCGAACTGATAGTTGCTTCCGTACTGACTGCTACACGCGTCTTCCTTCCTTAAATTTCACGAATTGGATTAGAACGAGAATGTGTTTTCGTTTGGACGGTATGAAATCTATGGGAATAAGTGACACGCTAAATAATTCTCTCTCAACTTAATCCATTGCGCAGAAGTTATTTGGAAATTATATCAATCGCCTGAGCTTATTTTAGCTTTTACCTAAGATCTATATTTTATGCTGCGTTGCAAATGCTTTACGAGCTATTGTTATGATCAGGCATTATCTGTATGATGCATTGGGTTACTATTAAGTGTTTGGCAATTCTTTCGTTTAGTGACTGTGGAGAGGCCACTGAGTGCAGTCTGTAACTACACTTACTCTCACTCCATATCTAATCAATATCTTGGCTGACCCTGGCTCACTTACGCAAGTGCCTGTGTGCTAATTATAAACTGATAAGCTGTCTGGTTTGCAATTTTTCCTTATAGATTTTTCATTAAAATAACATTTATTATAGGCAATCAAGAACTGACACACGCTGCGATGGAGAGGCAGCTGTGGAAGAAAATAGTGAGAACGGCATCGGACACATACGGGCGTTGAACCCATGGTTTATGATGATGATGATGATGATGATGATGATGATGATGATGATGATGATGATGATGATGATGATAATGACGATGATGATGATGATGATGATGGTGATGGTGGTGATGATGATGATGATGATGATGGTGGTGATGATGATGATGATGATGATGATGATGATGATGATGATGATGATGATGGTGGTGATGATGATGATGATGATGATGATGATGATGATGATGATGATGATGATGATGATGATGATGATGATGGTGATGGTGGTGATGATGATGATGATGATGATGATGATGATGATGATGATGATGATGATGATGATGATGATGATGATGATGATGATGATGATGATGATGATGATGATGATGATGATGATGATGATGATGATGATAGACAATCTAATATAAAAATATCACACTAATAGAATTTTCATTCTTTTTAACAAATGAGCTGTAGAATAAAAAGTCCGCTAAAGGATAGTCATGTTTTCAACAAGTTTTAAATAAATTTCGTCGTCTGAACTCAGGTTCCAGTTTTTCGCTTATGTCCCCTGCAATGAACCGGGAACTGTCACCATGCAGATAGGTCTCTGATAGTTCTGCAGAAGGATTGTTCTGTTGATTAGAGGCATGCACATTGGTCGGCCACCATTTCATTCATTCCTCGGATGATCCAGTTCTCGTCGTCATTTCTATAGAGAATGTTGATCGGCGACAGTCTCACAGGAACGCAGCACGCGGCCGGCAGTGCGTCAATGGTCGCCTGAGGAAGAGGGACTTCGTTCTGCAGCGCCCTGCGGTAGAGACCCTTGACGAAAGCGTGGTTGGTCATGTTGCCCCCGGGGTTTGTCGACGACGGCGAGATACACGACCCAGAACAGTAATTGGCGTAGTAGCCGAGGGGAAAGCGAATCCAAGTATTCCAGCCGAGTTTTGCGAAGTCCAAATACCAGCCGCTTAACGCACAGGTCACCTCCCGTCTCTGTCTCCTGCTGTCCATCTTGTTGGTGTCTCTCAGTTCCACAGCGAACTTCGGGTCCTCTGCCGTTCGCCCTCTTTCAATCCGGTCGAAGCGACCATTCTTCAGACGACGTTCAGTTCCAACGGAATTCTCACTCAGCCCTGGATCAGAGATGGGTTCGTTTGAGACCACCAGGAGGACGTCAGAAGAACCGGATATGAGCTCATTAGCTCCTTGACGAACCAGCGTCATTATGATGGAGCAGCCCGCACAGTTTCCACCGTCTGAGCTCATAGACAGCTTCGTCTGCAACTCCTGCACGGATCTGGTGACGTCATATATGTCAAAGTGGCGACGCCTTGTGACTGGCGCATGTGCAAGACTTCGGCAGCTGTCGTTCACTTCCGTTTCACGACAAATGACCAAAGACCGGAAGTCTATTCGTCCTTCTTCTCTCTCGTTTAGGGTCGCTGCGTGCGGCTGGCGAACTACAACTTCCGCCAACGCAATCGACTCTAACTTTAGAACAGCGCTCAGATGAAAATAGACTTTCACCGTTTTACTGTTGACCGAAAAAACTTTAATAAAAGGCAAACAAAACAATGACAGACAGCATTAGACATACAGTAGAAATACGTAGCAAATTAATAGCCGACAAGTTACGTTCAGTCGTCTGTTGTATTTTGCGGTTCATGGCTGTTAATTAACAGATGATGATTGTAATTGCAACAAGTCATAATAATTATGCGATAACTGAAGTTACATGAGAGCCAATAATCTGTGGAGCATATTGTATCCAAGTCGCCCGAATCAAAGATAGGACAAGTCTACGTAAAGTAAAATTAAGTAATTAACAGCTGAGCGATTTAAATTAACTCCCGCTTTATATGCGGGCAATTAAGTATGGGATGCAAAAATGCAGTCCAAAATTTAGCATTAATTACCATGCAGATTTGTAACTTTATTTAAAAACTCAAAATGTGATGTTTGTAAAAATATGAGCAGACAGAAAACGCTGGGCTGTCAGTAGGACTATAACAGAAAAGCGACAAAAATGAATCAAAATAATAGGCCTACTGGCAGATCTTGAACGGAATGTCTAGGGCTACTATATCACGAACATGCTAAAAACCCCGAGGGAAACGCACGGGAATAAATCTATATAGGTTAGATACTTTACAAAATGCCTTTTATTGTGTGACCTTTCGATATCCGTCCGTCCGTTTGTGAAGAGCAATAATTTTATATCATTCAGTAAAGATAAATGTTCAAAAAGCTATCAAGGGCAGAGACATAGCGATTCCATTTTTGGAACGTTCTTCTAGATGCATTACTACGTTTTTTCAATAGATGATAAATCAATAATAATAATAGGAAAAAATGTCTGTCTGTCTGTGTGCTGTCATTCAACATTCCTGTTACGACACCGTTAGAGGACGCTCGAGTCCGGCGTGGCCGGTCGGCATGGGCGCCCGCACATATAGGCAAGAGGGGGCTCTTGCCCCCTGGAAAATTGATACCTATTTTTTAACTGCTACTGTTTGGTGTGTACCAAATTTCGTCGCAATGAAGCACTAATTTAAAGCAAATTCCAAACAAAATTTGTCTGGATATTGTTTAAAATTTACATTTAAAAATCTATATGAAAAATACCCATGTTCTTAATTTTCTTTTTTAAGTTTTCAAGCTCTTGCTAAAAATTTAACCGTCACCATTGTGTTTTGCCCCTCCTGCAAAAATATCTGCGGGCGCCCATGCCGGTCAGTATCATTAGCCTAATCGCAAGATTGGGATTGATCAACATTGCAACGCCGTCTAAGCTCTTTCCTTGTTCCTCAGTATGTTATTTTAATCCTCATCGAAGTAAGTTTTGCAAATTTATATGGCTTTAATTGATTTATTGCCGTTTTGCACATAGTTTCATGTAACTTAAACTGCCAATATCGATGCGGTACATTATTCTCTAAAACTCGAATACATTTTGCGTCTTAGGACGGGCAAATGTCTAGTTTTAAAAATAAAAGAGCCGAATACAGTCAAAGAATCTGGAAAAATTAGCACAATACAAGATGTGAAGTCGCAAAACAGAGAAGTGGAAACTTTTCGAACTATGCAATCGGTTTTCTGTCCGGACTCTAAGCTTTTGAGAACATAAACTGTTTCCAGGCTGTCACTTGACGCGTTCCCATTCATTGTCAAGGAGTATGGGCCTAATATCCTTTTTAAAAAACTTGCATGCCAGCTTAAAACTTAAAATTCGATTTAATCGGATGAACGAAACGTGGGACAGACGATTTCGTAAAAGTCGAAAGTTCGCCATGAAAGTTAAGTTTAAATGTAAATGATGCAATAAAACCGAGTTTCTCTGGCAATACGTCCTTGAAATGCCAAACTTATCACGCAAAGAAAAAACACTGGAAGATTTTTGGTTTCTGAAAATGTAGGCCTGGCATTTTCTACGCCTTTAACAAGCAAACCTTGAACTAAGACTTGATTTAGTGGCGCCACCTGCCGAATGCTGGCATAGTTGCTTAGCTCAGACAAATCAAAATGATTGCAAGCGATTTATTTGACCTGTCGATCATTGTCCTCAGAATGAAAAGGACTCAGAGGCCGATTCTGCAACATTTGAATTTAAATGATTGCGTATAAGAAACCAGGCATCCGTTAAGAAAACAGAAAACATTATAAACAAATATAATGACACGTAGGCCTAAGTTTGTGATGTAGCCTAAGTAACTAAGCATTCAGAAAGTTGTGGTTCTAAGATGCAAAATGTTAAGATTTTCAATTTTATTCTGAAATTTCGAGGCAGGTTAAATTGTAGTCTATTGCGTTTCTAATCAATCTAACTTCATTTAGCCTAAAGACCGAAATCTTTAGCAGTGAAATATTAAGTTATTTGAAAGAAGATTTTCAGTTTTCAGCTCTCGCTACACTATCTAAAACTAAAATTCGTAAATAAATATGAAAATAAACGTCAAACTTTGGATTTTGTCACGATCCATAAGTTGTTCGCAGCATGCATGTTGCGCAAATGAATTTATTATGAGAAAATTATGATTTTAGAAGTGTTTGAAGATTAAATCATGTTACGTAATTTTAAAAGTTTAGACCGCCTTTTATGTGTAACGAAATTAAAGTTTTTTTGTACTCTGGCTTTTTATAATTGACTCACAAACTGAACAATGTCCAAAATAAACGCTGGTTTTATGTCGGATAAAGTCTTTTCTCATAATGAGCCTGCTTAACAGCATACATAATACATTTTTCTGGACGTCACATGCAACTTAAAAATTGATTTAAATAAACGTAACAATTTTGAAATTATGCTCGAAATTTCAAATATGGCACGAAAAGCTCTTGTTTTAATTAAATATTATTGAAAACTTATTATGAATGACGATATTATGAATGACGAGTTTCAAATAAAAAACACATTTGTACAAGTTTGTAATAGGAAACCGCGACAATTAAAAGAAAACTAAACATTAGAAATGAATTATTACATACCCTGCTACTTAACTGATAGAATGGCGTTATATACGGGTGGCTCTTACTACGAAAACAGATTGTTCTTTACTCTCCACTGACCACATAGACAATATAATATATTACAAAAAAAGACATTTATAAAGAAACGTTTCAAATTTGCGTAACATGCGTTTTACTAAAGAGCCTAGAGCGATCTGAATGTGTCCTTACCAATGTTGCATCCTGCTTCATCTATTAACATTATGGTGGCCTACCTCTGTAGGGCACTACGCCCGTAACAATCGTCTCTTTATCCTTCTGCTTACGGGGGTTCCAGTTTTTCCTTGTTTGTCTTTGAAACTTGCGTAAGATCTCCGACAGGTACCCCGGAATAGCATCCTCTGTCGCCATTGACCTCTTAGACCTTCTCAGAGGTATTGCTTCCATGCCGAGTCGCCTTAGAAAATGCTGTTCCATCAATTGTCTGGAACCGTCTGCAAACACGGTCGATCCGTCTTCTTCTGATGACGTCATTCCTGTTTTCATGACATAATCTGTTTTCGTGACCGACCGACTTCTCAGAGCTCCAGCAATCGACCTCTTCTCGTTTCTAGATGTTGCGTCAGCTGGCATAAGAGAATGGGTAACAAGAGTCGCCAAAATGATCAGAACGATTTTCGAGAACTTAAGAAAATCAGCCATTTTTCGTTTAGATCTACTTTCTATTTATGACCGATGAGAGAAATTTTTACAGCGATATAGATTTACCCGCTAAAGATGCCGTTCTTAGCAACAAGTTAGGACTGCTCTGTCAAAAGAAAGTATATAAGGCCTACTAGAGTCGACTAATGCGGGCAGCAGCAGCTGTAGCTAGGCACACACAAACGCGCTCACGGAGGCCTCGGCCAGCTGGCATGAGTCAGGGCGTCTCGCGGGAATTCTTGTTTATTCTATTTCTGTGTCAGTAGTTCACCGCGCCGTTTACACAAGGTGTCAAGCCTCTTAGCGTATTCATCCTTCCCATATATATATATATATATATATATATCAATATATATATATATATATATATATATATATATATATACTATATATATATATATATATATGATTTGAAAACTTGCATTTCAAACTTAGTAACATTTAAATTTTAATCAGATTTGGAAAACAAACCATTTTAACAATGTTAACCATTCTGTTCGACGCAGTAAGCTGTAATTTGTGCTAAAGTGTTCTCCTCTGCCTTCACTGCAGACAGTAGGCCTAAGACGCGCCCGTCACTGTCTTATTGCAGCATCAACTACACATGTATGCGTTGATCCAGTTCATTCCAGTTTACTCCCAAGATTTTATCTCAGAAGGGCCTTCAGTCCAGCATGTGTCCAGCTCTTTACTAGAAATTCTCTGAGTAAACGTTTGGTTCCATAATTCCTATTTTGGTGTAAAACTTTTACTATTTTGTCCTCTTTGCTGAACGTTTACCTTCTTTAGTTAACTTTAACGCCATCCATACTCTAACGAGTTCAGCACTTCTGTGAGTCACTTAAAAATCATGTGTTGACATGAACGCATATCTACATAAATAGACTTTTCTTCAAAATCCATGTGAAATCAGTTTCTCAGAATGTACTGTTCCCTCCGACAGGAACTGCATGCTTTGCTTAATGATAAGCCGTGTGATTGTAACGGCGCCAAGCACCTGTCGCTCTGTGACACTGACTGACCTATGAGCAGACAACGGTATCAATTAGTCTCTCGTTTAGCCTTCGTTGACTGGTCAGTGCGTGCAGTGTCGTGTAAACACATTGTCTAGAATTAATTAACCCTCTTCCAGAAACGCTGTTGCCAAAACTGTCACCGTTAATTAATCCCTGTGTTCTAGCCTACATAACATCAATGAATGTTACAGGAAATCAGAGTAGATTCGCGCATAATATAAGTATATTATCCCGCTATTTATGTATAATATTGTGTCAAATACAGTCTATAATTATAATATGTGACAAGGACAGGAACTAGGGAGTTCCAGATTAATGCATTTTGTCCGATGAGTTGAGTGCTACGGACATTCCATTTTGATCATAAATAATAATAAATGTCGAAGCATAAAAATAGAACGCCTACTCATTTTTGAGCATACCTTTCGTCGTTCGGACACGGTTTGCAAGAACTATAACAGACTGTTCTACCCACATATGAGAAATACGTCTCTGTTCAACTGGTCCACTACCTTGACCTTCACTCTTGAATGTGCAATTTTCTTCCTCTCTGCGTGATCTTGGATTCATTCTCGATCCTGTCTCCTCTCTGTCTGATCGTGTCAATGGTGTCTCCCGCTCGTGTTTCTACTACTTACGACAACCCCGTGCCATCCGCCAATCACTTCCTCACTTTGTGGGTCTCTCAGACCTTGAACTCAATCGACCGCAATGCATCCAACATTTCTTAGCCCGTGCAGTGCTTCGCGTAATACTATGAACTCAGTCCTGCACCATCAGCTGCATTGGCTTGAATGGCTTCGTGTTGAGTTTGACCGACAAAGCCCTCAGCACCAGCACATCTTCATTTACTACTAAAGGCTTACATCTCTCCTCGTTGCCTGCGATCATCAAGCACCGGTCTTTTAACTGAGCTCCGATGCCGAACAGTTATGGGCCGGGCGTGCATTCCATGCCTCTGCCCTCAAGGAATGGAATCGACTGCCACTCTCCCTTCGTAGCTCAAATTGGCTTCCTTGAGTTCCTTCCTTTAAAAACGGCACAAAACTCACGCACGTACATTCATATATGTACGTATGTATGTTTATGTATCCAATGCCAAAAACATCTTACGGCTGAGCATCTGTCGCAGAAAGAACTTTACTGTTCTGAATCTGAATCCCTCGAATATTAGAAGCATCATAAATCAGCAGTTGCCTGTTATTATGCGAACCTATTCACACGTCATTTTGAACTTTTCTTCAGGATCGGCTAAAAACCTAAGGTACGCCACCGATTGTCGATACATTTGTTTTCCATTTTGCTTGGAAGCAGATCACGTTGCCAACACGCATCTCACGAACGGTCTCGATACATGAACGGACACATTATTCCATTGCAGAGATACGTCATTTGGCGTGGAAGGTAAAACATTAATCACAACACTCTAGGTGATGGAATTAGGTGTGTAGGCTACTGATGTATTCGCATGATCTTTGACTCCGCTCTACTACATATTATGTCTGCATGGGCGCCCGCAGGATTTTTTGCAGGGGGGGTCAGTCACGGCCGAGAGAGTTAGTTGCGTTATAATATGTCATTAAAACTAAACTCATATAATTACATTGTCTTAACAATACGGTCAATACCTATCAAGTCTTAACAGTGCTTTTTTCAGCCGGAGTGGTCCGGAACGGCGATCCAGAACCTTTTTCAGCTATTACAAAATAATATATTTCATTAAAATTTTTAATAAAAAATTATTTTAAATTATTTAGATACGTTAATTTCATTTAAGTGCTTTCAATGTTTTATTGAGATTGACACATATGAAATAGAAATATTAGCACATGTCTCTATACTTGCTCGGAATTTGCTGAGTTCCAGAACTTTTTTCTAGAAAAAAAGCACTGAGTCTTTACTAATTATAGTCTAAAATCAGACGCAACAATCATTCAGAAGTAAGTGAGTAAGTAAGCATACTCTTTATTTATCCAACTACATAACCGCACTTTGGTTTACATGAAATTAACTATTATAAACAGGCACGTAGCGAGACTTCAATTCAAGAGGAGGCAATTTCACAGACCATTGGCAAAATCCTGGTTATTGGGGTCATTGGTCAATAGAAGTTTCAGTATATTAAAAATGCAAGAGGAGGCAACTGCCTCCTCGTGCCTCAGTGTAGCTACGCCTATGATTATAAAGTATTCTAGTTAAAAACGTTTTTCTCATTTAGTTCTCAACCTGTGGGACAATTCGGTCATGCCGTCTTGGATGCAAGGAATAGGGAATGTCATTACAGGAGGGAGCAGTGGGTTCATCAGACCATTCAGACGACTTCTTTTGTGACTTAGCAGGCTTCACGGTCCAAAGGGCACTTAGAGTTTGCTGCAGCTTCCGCTTATTCTTGTTATCCATATTAACATGCCATGGCTAAAAAAATGAAGTCGTTAACACTTCATACCCATGGCTGCTTCTGGGCTGGCTTAAGGGACTGCTCTTCACTTCTTCAATAATCAGATAATCCAACAGTGTTGTTTACAGTTCTTCCAGAGATAATCCAACAGAATGGATGTAAACTACACAGTAAAGTCTAACCTATTGTTCTACACAGTACCAGCGAAAAAAAAATTAAGGATAACCTTGTCACAAAAATCTTCTTCCATAAGTAGGCTAATCCAAAAGAAGAGAAACACGCTCAATTCTAACATACTTTTAACTGCATACAAAATCTTCAGATACAGACTCAGAATGCATGAGAGAAACGTAACTGATACAGTGCTTGAGGAATGCAGGGACCTGTTGGGGTAAGCTAATGCCTGTGTGGGGAAATTTTTGACCTCGGGCCGACCTCTTCATCCAGAGATTATCCAGAGGTCCCAGTCGGCTTGGCTTTGTCAATATGCGTGACCTAAGTGATAAGGTCAACCTCTGAGTCGAAGTGTTCCACCACTGATGTCGGTACATTAGTCCGAGATAACATGTGTCTTTGATAACATACATGATACATAAATAATGGGGAAGCCAGTTGAACGTAGACCTAGCGGACTGAATCGTGATGAGCATTGTTTATTGGGGTTAAGTAGAGAACTAAATCTCGGCCATGCCAGGGCCGTTCTGACAGGCTAGTGGTAGCCCACGATGACGGCCGAGTCTGTTTTAATGGGTGCCAGAACACCACCAGGAGGGGCACGGGGGAGGGCGGTTGGCTTCCAGGCCTGTGGCTAAATCAGCCACTGAATATTAGTATAGTAACTTATTAGTAGGCTTAAGCAGTATGAAACTAAAGCTAGTATTTACTAAGTATTTTGAACAGAATCTTGTGACATATTTAAAGCTTCATTTGCATGATTAAACCTGTCGGATTTTTATTTTATCATGATTTCCAGAGGGGGTCACGCGACCCCCCTTGACCTATGCTGCGGGCGCCCATGTATGTCTGTACAGTGTACACGTATACGACTGCGATTTTAAGTTCAACACAGAGCAATGCCGGTCATTCGGTGTAATCCTATATGTAAACGTCGCGTGTTATATTTGGCGTTATTCCAGTGTGTATACATCTGGTGATTCTCGAATTCCGAAAAGCCTTTGCTAGCTGAAGGTCGTAGGCTTTAGCACTGTATACGCAGCTTTGCAATTTTCAATGTTTAACAACGGCAGGACATTCGACCTCCGTCCAAGCATAAACAGAGAAAACTCGTCCCAGTAAGACTTCGCCTGCATTCAGTAAACAAAGGCGAATCTGTTAACTGCTTGGATTGTACTTGTTGTGACTTATATTAGGATTTGTCTCTTAGGATGGGTCTAGGTGTAGATAAGACACAATAAATACAGTTTCATATAGGCTGGCTACTATATAAAGTTACCAATACTTGTACGAGTCAGATTATAATATTATAGCGCTTATACATGTAAGTTCGTAATGCATTTTCATGGATGTACTGAATAGTTCTGTGTAAATTCAATGCTATAATTATTATGGTTACAATTCAGTTAGAAGCACACGTTGTGTATAAAATCTTGAACACTTACTTTTATTGGCTTGAGGTCGATACTTTTTTGCAGTTTACTTGGATGCTTATTGCATGGCATCTGTGCTTGGATTTAAGACGTGGTGTAAGAAATCTTCACAGGTTAAGATGAATGTTCACGGCTGCCAACTTTTGATTTTGCCATTCCGAGACGTCAGCAGTCAATCGATATGCCATTACCAACTTACCTGTCCACATCACCATATGCAACGAATGTTGCGTCAGCCTAATGTAGGATTATATACAGTCTATAATAGTCATTATTCATTAACACTTGCAGTCATATTATCAGTAAACTACTGGCCTATATTTAAAATTAGAAGAAGAATTTTTTTTAGTAAATTCTAGTAACCTACTAGGTTTAAGCACCCAGCACGATAGAAGTTTATAAAAATATAAGTTATACATGCATGCATATTGCATATGTCATTTATTGGGTCTGCTACGGGAAAGCAGAACTTCGCACAGTTAAACTTGTACTTCTGCTGAGTTGATGCCGTTTTAAGCAGTTCCAGATCAAGGCGTACAAATTCGTAGAATTCAGCACATGTCATGTTAAAATTTATTTTGTCAACAGGTCCGCTTGAACAAGGTCAGTGCTTAGGCAATTGCGATTTTCTGACAACATGTCGTTCATAATGCTGAAAACTCTCACAAAAAGCGCTGGAAAAGGAATTGATTGTAGGCCTACGTAGAACACAAAGCTAAGCAACTGTGTGTCAGTGGTTAGAGAAAAATCATGATCTGAAATTGACCTTTTGTCTTTAAAATAACTTTTGATCGTCTTACATTTGGTATCCTTGTTTCTTATCACAGTTAGCCCTTATCAAGACGAGAAAGTCAAGAAAGAATTAATCAATTTCAACAATTATTGGCTGAGATCTTTTTGTTAGATTTTGTTTCTTATGACCTTGAAATGACCTTGAATGACCCTGAATTTAGTATTTATATTTTATCAGAATATAGCTCTCATCGAAACAAACAAAAAGTAAAACGTTAATCCAAATTGGACGCCTCTTTAATTTTTTGTGATAAAAAGAGTAAATCGACAATGGACTCAAGTTCCAAGACAAAAGCATGGGCGCCTTCAGTCCTAAGAGTTTAAGTAGGGTATGTTGGGGGCTTTGAGGGACCTCAGGATAACATTTTAAAATTCTGTAAAAAATATTTCTAGACAATATATGAATAGAATAATGGGAAAAAATAGGGAATGGTTGGTTTCTGCAATGTATCATTTTTCTGGACACCCCTAACTCACTGTCAAATTGTGAGGCATCGTACATTTGCCCGCATATACACATAACGAAAGTGAATGTATACGTACTGTATATGCATTATATATATATATATTATATGCCTATCTAATAGTTATCAGCTGGGCAAATGTAGTCTCGGTTGATGGGTGTAGGCTCATACGTAGGCCTGTTACCTATGCACGAGGTTGGCCGTTCAGTCCAAAGTACTTGACTCGACCTAATAATCCGCCTTCAGAAAAACAGAGTGGAATGCTTTCGATAGAAAAACAATGCGAGGCCATGCAGATAAAATCCATGATTTCCGTTCAGAAATTTACGTGCAGCTCTGCTGGCAACGCCACTGTTATCAAAAGGTTGGGCAGTGAAAAGGTGCGGAATTTTAATATAGTTTTGCACTTTTAGAACTGCTCTGTGACAGCAAAGGTTTACTTGAGTGTATACATAATATATAATATATACACAAGTGTCTTTCCAGCTGCACGTGTTGCCTTTTGGCAACAGGTGCAACTGTTGACCTGTAGTTGTTCAATGATGTTAGAACATACATCTATTTGGAACGTATATGTGTGAATCTGCCTTCCTGCAGCATGCCTGCCTGCCTGACGTACTATTCGTCCGTCCGCCTATCTGCCTATTTGCTTGCCTGCCTGCCTATCTGACTGACTGCCTGCATGTCTGCATGGGTATCTGTATATTTTGAAGGAGATGGAGTTCTTTTCATCTGTTGTAATTTTTGACGTTGCGCCTGATTTTTTTATTCGAAGCGTTTTAAAACGGCGCTATAAAACACAGCCACAATGCATTACAATATATTGCCACATCATACCATACGTATGAGTTTATGGGCATAAGGTCATAAGTGCAAGGTCAAAGGTGAACGGTCATGGTGTACTACGTGGACAGTATACTATAGACTCCACATACTCAACCACATGACTTATTTACTGCGACACTTAGCTTACACTATTCAACATGAAACATCTATCACTGAATAGAAAAGAGAAAAAGAAGGCATTATGGCTTCTTCTTCAGAAGACGAGATACTCCTCTATATACGGACATAATCGACAAATTATAAGAAACAGAGGCGGCGATTATACTTACTCTGAAGCTACACGCATGATTTTAACGCGTAATTTAATGGACCTATTATTGTGCTTGGATATCACGGTTACAATTTCAAGGATCATTCTTCAATTATAAATCAACTCGACCTATGTCAAAAATGTGTTTTCATCAACCTCACAATTTTCTGCCATTAAAAGATGTTTGAAAACAGAGTTAAAAGTGTATATAAAAGTCAAGGCTTTTGCTTCGTCAACGCAATAATAGTAAACTCTGTCTTCCTTCAGCTTCAAAACAGCTAAGTCGTGGGAACTACAGTTTATTCATAAGCACTTAAATACTAACAGATACGTGGGACGACGTTGGTCAGGTTTGTTGAAAAAGTTCCAAGTTCTGGCAGATAGAGAGGCAGGCGGCTAATCTCGGTTAAGTATACACGGTCTGTTATAACTGCCGACCATAATGGTGTGGCACTCAGTTAAACAGGAAGAGATGTCGAAGGATCTCACCCAATAAATTCATTAGAAGTTGAGCAGAGTGGCGGCCATACGTTCGCAATAGAAACCGTGTGCGTTCCAATTCACATCCTCGTTCGCTTGGTCTTGGTATATATTCGGCAGAAGCCTTCCGATTAGTGGCAGAAGCCTTCCGTAATAATTGGCTGCTGACTGATGGCTGACTCCATTCCAAAGACTCTTTCGCTTTCGGTCTCATTTGAATCTAAACAATATCCGATGTTTCTCTCTCTCTCTCTTCAACCGTCCTCGATACGAGGGTTGGTCGCATTGAGGCTGCTGAGTTGAAGGATATGGATTTAGACGATGAAATATCACAACTTTATTTTGCTAAGGACATGAATAAATTCTGGAAGAAATGGAATAGTAAATTTTCAAAGCGCAATGATATACCACACAATATAAATGGAAGGGTAACTGATCCAGATATTGCAAATGTGTTTAGCAACAATTTTGCACAAGTGTGTTTTAACTCGTATAAGGACAGTGATCGAGTCATCAAGTTTTGGGATAGTCTTCACTCCAAGTTCCAGTCTGAATATGATGCCAGTGAAGGCCAACTTAACACATTTCATATTGATGACATCGAACTGAGTCTTAAATCCCTTAAAAATGGTAAAGCATGTGGACTGGATGGGTTAACCAAGGAACATATAATACACTGTCATCCAGCTGTTATAGTACACTTAAAGTTATTGTTTAACATGATGTATACTCACGGTTTTGTGCCAGATAATTTTGGAGTTGGAGTAACTGTACCCATTGTGAAAGATAAATGTGGCAATATAACATCAGCGGACAATTATAGACCTATCACTATCAGCCCAGTTTTTTCAAAGTTGTTTGAATACTGTATCCTACATAAATTTGGTGATCAGTTAACATCTAGTGATTTACAGTTTGGGTTTAAAAAACACTTAAGTTGTGCACATGCTATCTTTGCTTTAAGACAAGTTACTGACTACTTTGTGAGTCATGGTAGTAATGTATACATGGCAGCTCTGGATGCAAAGAAGGCTTTTGATCGAGTTAATCATGTGAAATTATTTGAATTGCTTATTAGCAAAGGGTTACCTGCAAGATTGGTTAAACTTGTTGTTGACTGGTATGGTAAGACTATCTCAGTGACAAAATGGAATAATAGTCTATCAGACCCAATCTCCATTAAAAGTGGAATTAGGCAAGGAGGTATTCTTTCTCCGATCCTTTTTAATATTTATATGGATGTGATTATAAATGCTCTGGAAAGCTCAGACAATGGTTGCCACATTGGTCAAACCTATGTAGGGTGCATTGTATATGCAGATGACATTATACTTCTATCTGCCTCAATGTGTAGACTACAAGAAATGATGGATACATGTGTCAAGAAAGGTGCAGAACTTGATGTTATATTTAATGCCAACAAATCTAAGTTATTCTCTGTAGGTCCATCTTATAATAGCCAACATTGCAATCTTGTCCTTGGATCAGAATCTATTCAATGGGTAAAGGAATTGAAATATCTTGGATTATTCTTTATATCAGACAGAAAGTTTAAAATTGATATTTCGGTTGCAATTAAACGTTTTTATGCTTCAGCTAATGCCATATTCTGTCATTCAAAATATGTATCCGAGCATGTGAAATTGAGATTGATGGAATCCTTTGTCCTGCCTCTGTTAACTTATTCCTTAGAGTCTATTAATTTACCAACAGCCCAGATGCGTCAGTTAAATGTGTGTTGGAATAACGTTTACAGAAAGATTTTTAACATGCATAAATGGGAATCTGTGAAGGACATCCAATTCTATTCTGGTCGGATAGACCTCTGTCATATGCTACACATGCGTAAACTAAATTTTTTTGGTAGATTGTTGTATGGAAGCCATAATAACAGTGTCCTCAGTGTTTGTGGCAAAGGCTATAGCTACAATATTGAACTTGTGCCACTTTGTCATCAGTATGATATTGACATGTCTACGTTAGGTCGCAGAATTGATCATTTCATGTATGCTAGTTTTGCATCTGTATGCACTTAACGTTGTTTTCTTACTTTTGTTTGTTTGTCTGTTATTGTGTTTTCTACCTTCGTGGTGAATAAACGTATATATATATATATATTGTAGACGATTCTTCTCCATCCTCTCCTGTCCTCGGTTTCTCGCAGCAACCTTTCCGTTGATAATTCCAACCATTCGCCCACATTGTCCATCCATCTCTTCCTTGGTTTCCCTCTTGCTCTTGCTCCCGGTACCGTTCCTTGCATAATTTCCTTCTCTAGGCAATCACCTTGTTTCCTCATTATATGCCCAAAGTAAGACATCTTTCTTCTTTTGATTGATTCCAGTAAATTCCTTTCCACTCCCGCCGTCTCTAACACCCATTTATTTGTTTGTTTCTCTATCCATGATATACAGTATTTTTCGTATGCATTTAATTTCAAATGCTTTTATTCTCTCCTCGTCTCTCTTTTTGATTGTCCAGCTCTCGCAGCCATACATCATCACTGGCCATATAAGTGTCCTCATTAATTTAATCTTTGTGTTAATTTTTATGCTATGGCTTTTCCACAGTTTCATCAGATCTACTCCTATTCCAAGTCCTCTTGCAGTTCTTATTCTTATCTCCCTGCTGCAATCCACGTCTTCTGTTATGAGTGATCCTAAGTACACGAAGGTTTCCACTTGTTCTATCATACTGTCTTGTACTTTGATGTTGCATTGATTCCCATTTAGTGCCATACACTTTGTTTTACCTATGTTGATCTCTAAGCCCTTTTTTCGCCCTTCCCTGTCCAATCGAGTCACCAGATCCTGTAGTTCCATTTCTGTGCTTGCCATTAACACTATATCATCTGCATATCGTAGATTTGTTATCCTTCTTCCTCCAACTTGAATGCCTCCTTTATATCCTCTCAGTGCCTCTCTCATGACCATCTCTGAAAGTATGTTGAACAATGTTGGCGAGATCACGATGTTTAAACCACCTTATAACTTAACGTTTTTGGCAGAAAGACGCAAGTTTTCATAATCTAAAATAATCGTGCCAATGTTATAAGCTTTATATATTAGAGTTTCCCTGCTTGTCTCACGTTGTCTGTTTCTTATGCAAACCTCTTTGCATGTCGTTTTGAACTGTTCTTCAGGATCGGTATACACTATACAGACTAATACAGACTTATGTTATGTGTATATATGTATTAATATACTTAACATAGTGCCGTTTAAATATCTCAGAAAAACAGGCTACGACTAGGTCTGCAAATGATTTAGAAATTGACCTTATTCCACTCTGTCTGGAAATAACGCATGTAGCATGATGCTTGAAACCAGAGTCATAAAAACACTAGAAGGACGGACAAGACAGGCCCTTATTTCCATGTTCGGAATAAAAGTCAGGATACATTGGAACAGTTAGCGCCTTCAGTTTTATGAAGAAGTTGCCAATATCTGTCACTTAAGCATCTAAATTTATCACGACATTTTGTACCAGTTTTCTGAAATCGGCAGCAAAACTCCGAAATTTCCAGGCGAGATAGGAGGACGAGCGAAATAGCGAAGACCTTTTGAGAGTTCATTCCAAAGTGCAGCATAAACTAAGGATCGGTTGCAGACTTTCAGAAAGGATGAGATTTAAGGCCGAGATAGAGAAAGATATGGTGATGAGCTAGTATACACCCGACCGGCTGATTCGTGAATAGCTGGCAAATGTAAGAGGGTTGAGAGGTTTGAAGGGCGTTGTAGGTAAGAGATACAATTTTCTAATGGGTGCGCTGAGGAACATTTAGCCAATAAAGTGATTTGAGGGGTTAGGGTTATTAACTGGTATTTAGGATTTTTGGTGACTGCGGAGGCGAGGGCGTTCAACCAAAGCTGTAATTAGTAGCTTTTATCTCGTTTGTCTAGATGCGCAAAGCATCCAATGGTGGCCTACATAATAGAGTCGAATTAACGTTATAACCAGCCAAAGACAATGCGCTTCTTATTATATTCGTTTGTTGGTCCAAAATCAGATAGACACGCCGCTATCAGTTACATTACATATTATAGAGAGTCTGAAAGCTATCGCCAAACCAAACAAACAGGCATCTCTTTCGAAAATACATTTTGGATGGAGATTTTAATTACAAGAGCAGAAATAATTGTCTTTCTTTTAGCATACCATGCAGAACACCTACAGACGGTAATTTATTCATATTCATCCATTCATTCATTCATTCATTCATTCATATCTAACATTTATATAGCGCCCCTTAAGAAAACTGTACTCAGAGGCGCTGCCAACTCCAGCACGGTCAAAAAGAACAGTCTTAAGGTGAGAAAAGAACACAGGAGAGAAGGTCCTAGGAAAGAGGCGAAGCTCCAGAGGGAGCTAATATCATAATTTATCTTGCGCTTTGTTAGAAACCAGAATTAAAATGGCCGCGAACCGAACGAACTCACGTACTGTGCACAATTCGAATAATTAGCTAGAAGAATTTGCTTAAACTAATGATCAATTATAATAATGAGGATAGAACTAATTGCAATAATCGGCCTAATTAGCACTAACTAAGATGAACCGTTTACATGCATCGCTGGTAAATTATGGGGTTATAGGCCCATAATAATTATATTGTAATATTTTATATATGGGCGTAAACGGCTGCATTTCTTCTGCGCCTCTTGCATCAGTTTCTATATCAATTTAATTCAGTTTAACATTTTAATACATAGTCCTACAAGTACGTCATTAACGATTAAGCTAATGTTTATGTTGAAGATATATATAAATTGTATGTATATATTTATACATATTTCAGACTAAAATAATTATATACACATATATATGCATAGATATTATATAATATTATGTCCTATGCGCGCGTGGCTGACCTATGCGAATGCGACATACCAACCTGTTGGGCCGATTAAAGAAATTGACAAATTCGTTATTCATCTTCGTTAGAAATGTAAAAGAATCAATGACAGAATCAATGAGCTGATATTTGGTGCGAAATATCAGTACGACTTACAACATAACCTTTTCCGATCCAGGCTGAAAAGAACAAGACATTTAGACACTTCGTAGAATGTCTGTTGAAAATGATTTTCTGCCAAGACAATGTGTTTCCTTGCTTTTTCTCGACTACTGCGACGTGACTTTTCTTACTATAAAAGACTCAACGAATTTCCAGTCAAATGTATCTTCTGTATGCGGCTTGTTTCGGCTCCAGTGGTAAGTATGTACAAAGCTAAAGTGTGCTAGCAGAGTGAAAAGCATCTGTAGATAGGTCAATAGTTAATTACATTATCAAAAACTGTTTATTTTGCGCCAATAACCTATTCTAAAAATTAACTTGAAAAATAAAGTTTATTCTCAATATTTATTTGAAGATTATTCGATTTTCGTCAATAATATTATTGCTATAGGGTAGTATAGGCCTATGTAGACTTTTTTGATCCTCAAATATTTCCCAGAAAAATTAGCAACAGCTCTCGTGAGTAACTGATTATTATAATAAAGATTATGTAACTGCAGAAATGTTTCAGCGATAGGACCTGGATGGTCAGTCAAGCAGGAAAAATTAAATTGCGATGTAATTTCATTCCATCTTATTATATTTCCAAACTCCTACCATGGGGCGCGGTGGTGTAGGGGTATGTTCGGTGCCTTGCAGCCGGAGGGTTGCGGGTTCGAATCCACCTCAAACCGCCGCGTAGGGACCCTGGGCAAGTCCTTCACTCGCAATAGCTCATGCGCTTTGGCGTGAAACTCCGATTCAGATTATTCTAAAGTAGTCAAGCGAATCTGAGTAGAAATCTTGAAGGGGCGCAGTAATATATACTTTATTTCGCACAAAGCAGAACAGAGAAACTAAGCAAACCTAGCAAAGACTAGAACAGAAATACAAAAATACAAAAACTTTCCCAAACAGACTGGGAGACAACTCAAACTGTTGCTCCTCTCTACAACAAGTGCTCATACATACATACATACATACATACATACATACATACATACATACATACATACATACATACATACATACATGCATACATACATACATACATACATACATACATACATACATACATACATACATACATACATACATACATGCATACCTCTTAATGCTTTATGTTCCACTTTACCCTTACTGAATCGTATGAATTTTCACAATAGCAGATCAGTCATAGTAAGTACATGCAATACAATTATTGTATATCTTCTATACAAAGCTCTTAAAACCTCTCAGCCATCTCAAATTCGTCATAGAGCTATTCACTATCCAAGCGTCCAGGTCTATACTCGATCATCATATCTATCTCCATCTCGGTCTCCTAGCTGTCTCTCTCTCTCTCTCTCTCTCTCTCTCTCTCTCTCTCTCTCTCTCTCTCTCTCTCTCTCTCTCTCTCAAATTCTGCAACCGCTCCTTATTATTAATCTACGCGCACGGGTTCTTTGGAACGAACTACCGATAGATCTACGCAATTTCGCTCATCTCTGTTTCTGCTGTCAAACACATCATTCTCCGCTTGCTTGATCTCCTGCAGCTTTCCACTAAAGACCAGGGCCGGTTTAACCACTAGGCAAACTAGTCAAAGGTTTTCAATCTATTTTATCCTAGTTCTGTTCCTGCACCACCGCTACCAACTATTTCCACCGTATCACCGTTTGTGTCTCTTCGGCTTTATCCTCATCTGACACCGAAACCGACCAAACAGCCTGACTCTTGCGGACTAGATTTTGGTTTAAAGCCGATGTATAAACTGATCTCTCTGACGCGGCTTCTATTTGGCGCTCAGAAAATTCATAGATTTGTATTTACATGCTGTGAAATGTCTGATTCCTTTGATATATATATATATATATAATTTCGTTTATTGAAAATAGACAGTTGACAGACCGCAACTTTTCACATAGAAGAAAATAGCTATAATTATTAGTGTAATGTCAGTACATTACATTGAATTATCTTATCGGTGGTTGAAATAAATTTTCGTGAATCAGTGGGAGTTTTGTTTTGTTTAGCTAATCACAAACAATATCCGGCATCTGGGAAAGACAGCATTTGGAAGCATATTGAAAAACTCTCAAGATGTTCGGGAAGATCATCCTAATGCTGTGCCTTGAATTGATTGGTGAGAATAAAATAGAGCATTTACAACTGAACCTATATCGATGCAACTTTAGTCTACGAGACGAAGGAATGTCGTCCATAAAATTTAATCATGCAATTCTTAGCAAACTGAATAGGTTTGCTGTCAATTTCGGCGATACATTTAGAGCAATATATTGCACTGTGATATCTAAAAATCAATTTGGTCTATACTTTGGTCTTAAATTACATGGTTGTATTTGATATTTTAGTATCTCCAAAATTAGCAGTTTACAATTTTAAATCAGTCTCATATGTAATTCCAAATTAATATGAGTCCTTCTGTTATCCGCGGTTTAAAATTAGCTGCTTTTCCATTGTAGGCGCCCATGCAAAGGTAGCATCGTACGGAAAGGGTAATATAAACTAATTATCTTCGTCGATAACTTGGCACTTTATGGTTAATTTAAGCTGTTCATTGTAACTTCAATTAATGGAATTAGGACGTAACTTTTGTGCTCGCGTTTATCAGAGGTGC
This sequence comes from Aporrectodea caliginosa, assembly GCA_020284085.1. Lineage (NCBI taxonomy): Eukaryota > Metazoa > Annelida > Clitellata > Crassiclitellata > Lumbricidae > Aporrectodea > Aporrectodea caliginosa. The sequence continues at coordinate 663,537 of JACEVL010000522.1, forward strand.
TTGTAAACCAAATAATTGATCAACCATTACATTGCTTCATTGCTCCGATAGATAGTATGGAGACTCACTCGTCAGCTGTATATTAGGTTTGGTTGGGAAGCGTTGAAAGAAGCTTCCTAGAGGTGGCGCTGTATGATCTTATTACATTACCTACTGTTGTTGGATTGTAGTCGACTGCGGATGGGGTAAGTGAAGTGATTGGAGGTGCAGGGTCACCTGTGGCTCCCGTGCAGTTAACAGTTGAATTCGAACCTGCACCTGGTTCAATGGATCTCATATCGGATTGCTGCTTTGGTTCACGCTGCATCCTTGGCTGTGGCCTATCTTACCTGAGTGATCTCTGCCGCGCAGTGTCTGACGTTGTTAAGTAAGTAAGAATGTTCTTTATTAAATGCAAGCAAACGCTCAGCGCTTTACATACAAAGTCAGAAATAATTTATGTATAAAGAAAACGATAATTAGAAGATAATTAAGTCAACTAGAAAACAGATGTCTAACTGTACAACATCCTAGCTAAGAAGCGCGTCGGGTGCTTCGCTCTGCGACGAGGGAAACTACTAGTTCCACGGGCTCGCTTGGCTGCTAGGCAACGCCGAGCTTTCTCAGTTGCAGGCCCCTCCATCTGGAATGACCTCCCGTCGGATCTGCGCTTATTACCTCTGACCAATCTAATTGGGTTTTATAAATCACTCAAGTCTTTTCTTTTTAGCCGTGGCCCTGGTTAGGAACACTCCTGAAGAGGCGCTATATAAATCACCAGAATGAATGACAGATTGAATGAATGCACGAATCCAGTTCTATTCTTGCCTACATTAAGCTTCATCATATATTCGTTTAATGTGTTAACAACAGACATAACGCTGTAGGTGTACATAAAAAATACATCTAGATAATAGTATGAATTAACAATAGCTTAGTAAGAGTTCAGGAATAACATACGAGATATAAAATTTCGTGAGTCCTTGTCAGGAAGGTTAAAGTTATGTGGTCTGACCCTATGAAAATAGGGCGTAAAATGAGTTTTAGATTTTAAATACGGCATCCATAAAATTCTATTTCATTAAATAAATATAGGTTTTAAAACACCATTCTTGGAATTATTAGGGTGTTCATAAACACGATGGTGCACCATAGTCCAGTAGTTAGCGTTCTGGACTGCCAACTAAGAGGTCAAGGTTCAACTCCCCACCGAGGCAGACATTTGTGTCGAGATTTCTTCCCCACCTGCGCTGTCTGGCCAAGTCAGCTATAATAAGCGCAATGACCGCACGCTGTCGGTAGGAAGATGAAACAGCGAGGGAGAGTCTTACCACCTACCTTCATATGCCCAGGCTATATGAAAAATAAAGTCGCTAACAACTCATACGCTTGGCTGTCTCTTCTTCTTCATCATCTTCTTGATTCTTCTTCTTTTTTCTTCTTCGCGTACTTCGCCTTCTCCTGCTCCTCTTCTGCTTCTTCTTCCTCTTCCTCTTCCGTTACTTCTCCGCTTCGGAGCTTCCTCCTCCTCCTTTTCCTCCTCCTCTTCCTCCTCTTCTTTTTTGCTGGTAAGCTGGTACCCTGCGCGCTTAGTTTTAAGTAGAAATTTCGAGCTTCCGATTACGATTAGGCCTACATCTTGTCCATATTTCACTGGATAGAGTATAGTAGTCTACTTCTGGTCGTAGATGGTAATGTAACATACGTTAACGTTGACGTCAACGGCCATGATCAGAGTCGTAAGATGTCAGTAAAGACTGGAAACCTACTTAGTGCATACATTTACAATGTAGGCCTACTGTTATTTATTTTTTGGACATTTTAAAACTGAACAGCCACTGATTTGCGTTTATATTCAATATCAGAAGCCTCTCTGATCAATGTCAAAACAGTCATTCTAATGCTCCACACACCCTGGAGTCGTTTCTCCAGTGTGACAATGTCCTGATGTTCGCCATGTTAATCGCTAACATTACAAAGATTTGCTGGAAAAAATCCAGACGGGAATTAAAGAATTGTATTTTAGTAACAACCATCAGATGCAATGCGTGAAGTATCTTTTCAACCAAATGAATATAATTTGCTGATCTGTTATTGCCGATAAAGTTAACGTCCTTCAAAGACTGCCACCCAATTAACTCAATTTTATTCAGGAGTTCGTCAAAGCGACTGTCATTCATCAGTTCTCTTATCTGTGGACCAGGAAATATGCCTTCTCATGTCTTGGCTTCACTTATGCGAGGAAACGTGTCTCTTAAGATTTTTGAACCCCTTCCACTCTTTGTTCAATGCCTTGACAAAGTTCTTCACTAGTCCAAGCTTGATGTGAGGAGGTGGCAAGAAAATCTTACTGGGTTCAACAAGTGGTTCGTGATAAACTTTCCTTTGGCGTGGTACCAAATGTTTACGACGTGGCCAGTGGGTAGCGGGAAACTTTAGCATGACTGACCACTCACACATGAAACAACAATACTTCGTATATCCTAGCTGCATCCAACAAGAAGCTGAAGAAGTGCTACAAATTTCAAATCACCACGCAGTTAACAGTTGTGCCTACTGACTGGATAGATGACAGTAACAATTTATATTATTAGTTCCTTGTGCCAACAGATTCCAGCCCTGAATCTGAGATCACAGCAATTCCGCTTGATCCGTTCACGAATTTCAGTCCCTGACTAGGTTATTAAATTTTAGCTCAGGTTGAGTTATCAAATGAGGCTCACGGCACTGCAGTGGTTGGAAATCAGGATCAATACAGTCCTCTGTTCTCTTTTTCACATTTTCACCAATGTCTCCGATGGTAAAACAGCCCGTGGATTGGGTAGACCTACGGGAAGGCTGTCATCGTGTGGTAGTGGTCACTGGTCTCAGTGCCGATGGAAAATTAGGATATTCAATATTGGTTTCTAGCTTTTGGAGGAATGTCCAAAAACATTTGTCAAAAAGAAACAGCAGTTTGAAACATGATTTTTTTGCTCCCTTCATATAATTGGAATAGCAAACGGCATAGACGGCCTATAACCAGTAATCCATGCTCTGAGATTGACTGCGCAAGATGTGCAGCAAATTTTAGGTACCCAACCTTTATCCTGATCGCCAACTTTATATCCAAAGTACAGTTCATATGCTTTCTTTTCATCGCCTTCTTTTGAGATTTTTAAGTGAACTCGCCGTAGTTGTAACACAACTGCTGTTGACGCATATATACGTTACATTTCGCTCAACTTGCTACTCTAACGTTTGAACAAAAGAATATATTGCAATAATGGTGAACCCACATACATTTATACTTAAGTATGCTCTATGCTATGTATGCCCGTTGATCATCAACATACGTACAAACTGACAACAATGCGTCTATATGTAGCCTCCTTTTATAGCCTGTCCTGCCAACATCGTTCATGACTAAGCATGCTAGGCATGCCCAGGCATGTCTAAGCCTTACATTTACATTGAACGTTGTGTAACCGTCACTGATTGCATGTCCAGGCATGCCTGGAATACACAAAACACCTTACCCTGTGAGCAGCATATAAGTAGACTAAAAATGTTAAAAGAAATTTTAAAATGCGCTATAAAAAAAATCTCTACGTGATAGGAAATTTTCAAGGTCATTTTCGTGATCAGCAGCCAAAGATACATAAGGTACACCCAACAGGTTTCAGGAGGCAAAAACCTCTGTTGTCCACTGATTGGTATTTCTATAGAAACGACAGTGCTTCTAAAAGCAAAATCATGTGCTCAGTAGTGTAGCTTATAATTAAATAACGTGTAACGATGACCTCACTATAAGACAGATAGAGTGAGGCGGAATGTAAACTGTGTAGTTCAACAAAGGTTGTCAACTCAGGCAACTAGACACCTCTACGAACTTGACTCGAAATTGGGCGAGTTTGATTATTGATCATGCTAAGAACCTCTACACGTAATTTAACTCATTCACTCACTCACCCCCTTAACCCAGCCACCAACTCACCTACTCACCCACCCAACCACCCGCATATACATTTCCACCCACCCAAAACAAAATTCCTACCCCACACACACACATTCCCATCCACCCATCCAAAAACACAAAAATCCAACCCTCCCACAAACTGAACCCACGCTACGCGATAATACCCACACAACCACCCATTCAATCACCCACTCGCTCATTGGCTCAGCTGCTGACTCACCTGGTAATATGCAGCTGTTCAAACATTGTTCCCTTGTTTTGTTGCTTGTGTATAATATATGAGCTGATCAATTGTTTGTTTCTCAAATATCGTATTTCTTGTTTTTGCCTGCAAAGGAGTTTCAATAATTCTTCCTTGGGTCTCTTAATTTTAATTTGTTGCTTGTTTTCGGCAATGTTATCTGTATTTTGTTGGAGTTGTTCAAGAAACACATACATAACTGATATCTTAATTTCTTGTTTTTGCCTCCAAAGCCGTTTAAATAATTCATACTTGGTTTGTGAATTTTAATTTGTTGCTTGTTTTCGTCAAAGTTATCTGTATTTTATTGGAGTTGTTCAAGAAACAAACACATGACTGATATCTTAATTTCTTGTTGTTTGTATTTGTGCTTCTTCCTGCAAGAAGTTATGGCGTATAGACCCTGCGCTTTGACATTTCTTTAAATGAATCACACTTTATATCGATATTATCAGCAAAATGTATTTGAAATTTTGAAACAAAAGCGATCGATAAAGCACGTTTCTCAGACTATTTATAGTCGCGTCGTAAACGCATTATTACAGAGTTCGTTTGGCTTCAACACTGCAACGAGTTATTTGGACGAAGACTTCGAAAACAATGGCACGGTTCCTCCTAACTTCAATGGCTGTGTTCTCGCTGATCTCAGCTGCAGCAGGTATTTTATATTATTTTTTGCCAGGGCTTTCAACTGATCACTGACTGGTTAAAATACTATAGTGACGACAAATCTCTAATCGTGAAAGATACAGGATAAAGGATTTGGAAATGTAAGGGTCGGTGGGCGTTACAGTTTTGACAACGTTTCATCCTGCAGTGGCATTTGACGCCATGCAACGTATTTATCCAGGACACAGTGCTTATAGAAGGAGTCTTGCAGATGGAATGGAATCCTCTATAATATAAATATTACTTTACAAGTTTACATCCGTGTTCATAGTTTCTTTGGCAGATATGGTCCTTTCCAGTAATCTATGTTTAATGTACAGAACATTTTATTAGCAATACATTTATTATAATTACATCGAAACAATTTCATTATCGCATAATAATCGTAAACTGTCAAGGTGATCTAACTGGTTCCTTGCGTTGCACTGCATATTACCAGCAGATGAGCAGAGTGCCTCTTACAGAATACAACGACTCAGGGACGATTGCTGTTCAATTATTCATTACTTGAATTTGTATAGCGCCTCTTCAAGGGAACTACTCAGCGGCGCTCCCAACCCCAGGGCGGCCAAGTAGGAGCATTTTAAGATGAGTGAGGAATGCCTTAGTAGGGGTTGCTATAGGGCAACCCAAACTCTGGGTGTTCAATGTACCCCGTGGTCGATCGCGTCGAGTGAACCGAAGGACTTGACTCGGCCGACGAGCTTATCTCAAATTGGGTTTATAGTCCAACCACAGTACTTAAAATCAGTCCTTTGTTCCTCAGTTTCGTAACTATTCACCAGGGTCAAGTCATTGCCCTTCTTCGTTCATAACTAAAGCAAAACCTGCCTAGGGTGAGCGAGCTTATCTATTGTTGGACTTGAGTTTTAGAATTCCCCACCTGTATCTGCTCGATCTGCTCATTCACTTCTGTCATTTCGTGCTTATCTCAAAACGTTTCTGCCTAGGATTCCTTATCTATCAAAGGACGTCGCTCTCTGTCTCAACGAACTGATTTTCTGGATGTTGTTCATAATGCAGTTTGGCTTTGGTGCGCCATCGGTTGCTGCCTTGTTCATTGGAGACCGGCGCTATAGAAGTTAACAATTAGTAATGATAATTGTTTGTAGTAAAGACAACAAGGGTGAACGTATTTTATAGCGTAGTCAGCATTCGTGTTTGTACGTTTAACTGACAGATGTGTTGCGTGTCTGTATAAACAATACGTTATAGTGATGCGATTGGCTGAACAGGTGTTCAACCTTGCATATTTAATTAGTTGATCTAGGAGACGTGTGTATGCTTTGAACGTGTGACAAGAAGACGAAATGTTGATGTGAGCAGTTAATAGAATTAAATAAGAGTCTTTTGCAAGAGTTTATTTCTTGTGTGTGAATTGAAAGAGGACACATTTTTAAAGTTTCTGTAGTTGCTGATATTAAATAGACAGCCACGCACAACCAAAGTTGAGCTATCTAAAAGTAGAAATAGATAGCACAGAGACTACGTCGTAAAGTAGATGTATTAAGAGCCAAAGTAGAGAATGCGGGGTTGGTAACAATAGGATATATGCATTTAGGAACTGGGTGTCTTGTTTTAAGTTCTGCTACGCTACCGATCGGGTAAATAGATAGTAGGCTAGGCTTACTTTCGTTCAAGAACTTTGAAAGGATATGAATAAATTTAATACGTTTGCTGTGTAGGTTTAAAGTGCTTTAATGCATTTGCTGTGTAGGTGTCAGGTGCTATGTATGTTCATCTTTCGAGGATGGAACTGATTGTCTCAATGCAGATAACATGGATCGTTTTGCACGTACATGTGAGTCGGGACAAGACCGTTGTACAGAATTGTTCGTGACTAAACGTGGACAAAGTTAGAAACTTCATTATTACGTTTTAATTAATTATCTTGATAGCACAAGCATGCATTCCTTGAAAGTACATGTAGAGATGTTGGAGTTAAAACAACGACAATCGCAACAATAAAAATCAATAATAGTAGGCCCATTTGCATGTATTGCATCTGAAATTTGATAATGCCTTTCTTACAAAGTTTGGCTGTTGGTTGACGAAAACAATAAGAACTGTAAACATAATGGAAGGGGTCAGTTTTCAGCTGTAAGCGAAAGGCAATCTTGGTAATGAAGTGTTGCAAATTTAAGGAGGTAGAGAGTTCCAAATGGATTGTTCGTCAAACCTGAATGAATGCGGGATAAAGGCAAAACATGAATCGATGATCAAGCTTTTAGACGCTTCTCAGTATAACCTGGGACTATTATTACTGAGGGATACGAAACGGATCATTGACCTAGATTATGTTTGTGGCTCTGGTTGTATATCCGGGACTTTTGCAGGTCAGATAAGTTTTCAGTCACGCAGAACAGTAGATAAAGATGAAATAAAGAGCGGGGTTTAGGGAGCGATGGTTCTGGCAGTGTTGGACGCAAGACCACAATTCTAAAAATAAGGCATAGACCGAGATCCCATGCTTTGATACCATGAACAGGACCAAGACGATGAACTATGCATCAAAATCAAGACCAATAGGCCTACCGGGCATCCAGAAACAATCCTATAGGCATTCGTGGCAATTTACAAACATAATTGTACGGAAATATAAATTTAGTTGATCTACACCCAAAAGAAGCAAACGGTTAATATAACATTGAATTGAAGTGAAATATTATCAAATACGTCAGTCGAATGCATATTTTGTTATATTTTTCAATGCTAAACCACACAAGGTTCTGCATCAGAGTTATGCCCCGTGAGGTTTCTAAAAGAGCCAACTGCATCTAAATACTTGGTTGGCGCATATGCAAGAAAACCTCTTCAGTTGGTAAAAATGCCACCGAAAAACTGAGCAGCATCGCTTGTTCAACAGTGACGCGACCTCGAGATACAGCATCGACATTACTAGTCAGCAAAGCAGGGACAATCTGGTTGATAGCGCAGTCATATTGCCATGTGGACTCTGATATGACTAGGAATCGAAGTGCTTTGTTACTTTGCACCATTAACCCTCGGAAGTACCCCTGGGGGTATTTTTGACCCCACATATATTTCTTGTATATATTTCCTCAACTATGCAATGCATGCGTATTAACTTCTAAGACATTGATTCTATGTTTCTGCTCAACAGATTCATTCAATTTAGTACGTCATTCTTGAAGCAGGGAACCAGCGTTGGTGTTTGACAGAGAAAGTCAACAAATAGTAGTGCAAATATGGCGACCTATTCGCATAGCGCGGTGATGAAACATGCTGCCGTACATACATACATACATATATATACATTCATACATACATACATACATACATACATACATACATACATACATACATACATACATACATACATACATACATACATATATATACATACATACATATATATACTTACATATATACATACTTACATATATACATACATACATACATACATACATACTTACATATATACATGCATACATACATACATACATACATACATACATACATACATATATATATACATACATACATACATACGTACATATATACATGCATACATACATATATATATATATACATATATATATATACATTACTGCATACGTACGTACGTACGTACATACATACAAACATACATACATACATACATACATACATACATACATACATACATACATTACATACATACATGTTTCATTGGAAATATTATACTCAAAACATGCTTAAAATAGTGGGGGTCCTTTTGACCCCCAGGGGTACTGAAACGTGTTTTTCAAAAAGGGGTGCCACCGAGGGTTAAATGCAAACTAACGGATACTCTACTCTCGACGAAGACCATACGCTCTAGACCAAGTTCAAGACCAAAGTCGCAAGAATAAGATGACAGGTCCAGCACTGAGACTAAGACAGGAGTATGACAACAAAGCACAAGACCAAGACCGACACATTCATACAAAAGAACATTATTGTCTTGATACTATTTCTAGTCCAGGCAATCTAGCTCAAATATACGTTGAACCTGGGCAAAATTGCTTCAGAAGCTTTTTAAACGGTTTCCTGCTCAGTTTCCGTTGCTGAATAACATATCCAAAATCCCACAAAATCCGACCACGGGGTCACCCCCAAAAAGTGCATTTTATCCAAGATGGCGGCCAATAATGGCGCCAACACAGAAAACAGTATATAGCAGGTCATAGGTAAGCTACAATGACAAATGAAGTATAAAACTTAACATTATCAAGGTCAAGGAATCGATTTATCATAGTTGCAATAGTGTCGGAATGTTACTATCCAAGATGGCGGCCAAAATTGGCGCCAAAACACAAAATATGTATAAATCAGTTCAGAGGTAAGCTACAATAACAAATAAAGTGTCGAATATAATATTTTCAAGGTCAAGAAATCGATTTATCGTAGTGGCATTAGTATCGGAATGTTACTATCCAAGATGGCGGCCAATATGGCCGCCAAAACAGAAAAATATGCATATATCAGGTCATAGGTTAGCTACAATAACAAATGAAGTGTCAAATTTAACATTATCAAGGTCAAGGAATCGAATTATCACAGTGTCAATAGTGTCCGAATGTTACTATCCAAGATGGCGGCCAATATGGCCGCCAAAGCAAAAATATGTATCTATCAGGTCAGAGGTAAGCTACAATAGCAAATGAAGAGTCGAATACAATATTTTCAAGGTCAAGAAATCGATTTATCGTAGTGGCATTAGTGTCGGAATGTTCCTATCCAAGGTTGCGGCCAATATGGCCGCCAACACACAAAAGAGGTATATCCTCAGCCTTTGGAATTGCTCTTCGGAACCATCATCTTCTCCACGACACTGACGAAAACTTTAAGCGGACTGTCTCTGAGCTGTTTACCTCCTACGAGGCTGTGATGACTGAGCCACTAGATCCATTTCTCACAGCACTCTCAGTCAAGATGCGTCACTACCTCTCTCGCCGTGATTTAATGCTGAACCCTTAGGCGTCAAGCCCGGCACCTGAAGAGGGTTCACAGACGAACGCGATCTCCGAAAGATCAGACCATGCACCTGGATCCTCTTCGTCCGAAACATGCAAGCCTACTAACGGAGCAGAAATACTGGGAGGCCATCATCGGCCGACGATCGGGTGAGCCAAAAAGCTGTAGACTATCTTCAATGACCTTCGTGGCCGACGGTCGGATAACCAAAGGTCACAGACTCCGCCACCTTTTACAGCCGACGTGTTTCTGAAGAAACTAGCATCAAAGATTTATTCCATCAGTCAGGCAATCTCCTCTGCTTCCCCGCCGGACTATCCGTCTACAAACTGTCGCCTTTCTACTCTTTGCGAGGTCACGAGTGCTGAGCTACGAGTGTTCATTTTAACCTTCGCGCCAAAAACGTGCGATCTCGATCCTGTACCCAGTCTTGAAGCGGGATGGGCTGGATTCAAGCGATTAAGCAAATTACCGCCTGATTGCAAATGTAACATTTCTTTCTAAAGTTCTGGAATGTATTGTTGCTATTGTTTATCTATATATAAATGGTTTCCTGCCTCCCAGTAGTCTGGCTTTAGGAAGAATCACTCTATGGAGACCCTACTAGAGTACTAGAACGCCTCCTGTCTGACCTCTATGGCACCATGGATTTCGGACAGATCTCTCTCTCTCTCTCTTGACCATCTTCGATGTCAGTCAGCTCAGCTTTTGACTCTCTTGACCATCATAATTGAACAGTCAACAGTTTCAACGCCTTTCAGCTTCTTTTGGGCTGACAGATAAACCGCTAGAGTGGTTTCTCTCCTTCCTGTCAGAGCGCACTAATTGTATAATCTCTGGCTCCTCTAGGTCCAGCTGGGTTCTTGCCCCTTTTGGTGTTCCATAGGTTTGGTGCTAGGACCATTACTTTATGTTATCTGAACGTCTGGTATTGGGGTCTTGCTGGCGTCATGTGGGCTTCTGCACCAGCTATATATGATGGTGATGTGCAGACCTACACCCGTTGCAGCCCCGATTGCGTGCAGGGCCGGATTAAGACTTACGGGGCCCTAAGCCAAGAGACATCCGGGGCCCTAACCCCAAAGCAAAGTTAGTTGCCATATTACGTGTAGCCTATCTGAACACAAAGTTATAAACGTAGCCTATATGATATTGAATAGACTAATTTACGAGCTAATAGAGTAATTTCTTTGTGAAATGAGAACAATTACAATTATCAAACAAAAACTTAAAAAAACATCTTCCTTGATTTCTGCCTGGCAAATTCTTCAACAATATCATCAAACTGCATTTTGCCGAAGGACATTTGTCTGATTCGATGCACATCAGGCTAAGTGAACTTAGCTTTTTCTGGAGCATGGTAGATCTTAAATCATTTTTTATTCGTTTTAGCTGAGAAAAGGATCGCACTCCCGAACAGTTTGTGACCATCAAACTCAAAAAATACGTAGTGCTATTTCAACATTTAGGAAAACAAATTTAAGACCGTCTTCGAAAATAACATCATATATGAAGACCGTCTTCGAAAATAACATCATGTAGCCTAAGTCTTTGTGGTGGGGTCTCTTGCTTGGGATAAACCTGCTGCACGGTGTTAACCACGCTTTTAATTGATATTTGTTTTGCGCCTCTTGACAACAATGGAATTGGTCAAGTTCATTTACGAAGGTAGTGTAAAAATCCTCTCATCCTCTGGATATGGTTCAATTAAACGTTGACTCGTTGAGCCTGCTCATTGCGTGTTTCATTTGGTAGGCCTACCTGGTAACTCCAAATAAATGAGAAACGAAAACTTATCTGCGATATTTGTGTAGGCCTACACTGTGGCTCTTTTTGCAAGTTCGTTGACAGAACGTCAGCTACAGCCTTACAGGCATTAAATGTCTAAACGCGAAATTTATCCCTTAGGCTCAAATCTGCGTCTTCACCTCAAGTGTCCATCATTAATTTGTCTTCTTAGAAATATTTTTCTTGAGTTCATTCTCCTATATTCAACGTCAGGGAGTCGTCCCAAATCTAAGTCATCACTAGCAGTAGCCTAGCAGTGGTTTCGGTTGCACTCAATGCACTTATTGCGCTGTTTGGTGCTCGCAAAGGCAGCTTAGGCAGGGCTTGAAAAAACCATGTAGTCTATAGATCTCGAGACGTCCATCATGTCCTTCTTTTTCTTTTAGAAGTTGTTTTTTTCTTTCTTTTTTCATATCCACACCTGATATGACCGCTTCATTATTTATAAATGTCACTGACCGTTCAAATATCATAAAGTTAATATGTTCCGCTATTCAAAATTAAGTAATTTCAGAATTTTTACCATATTGCGTCCGCCGCCAGATCACCATGTCAAAAAGTGTCAATCAACGTCAATATGGTCGACACAGAGTGGGATAGACTCAATATACGTCGATGGATATAAGAGAGTTTCGGCTTTGAGCCTTTGACGTATGCCGTCGGTCGCTAGGGGCGCCTATGCAGACTGTGAATGTGAGACTGCTACAGTAACTATGGTCAGTATTCAGTAAGTAAGTAGTAACTAAAACTTGCTGGCGCTAAAAACAATGTTTCAGGGTAACGCTGAATTATTTCAAATTAAACCAAAATTAGGAATTTGCTACAACAATTTGATTTAATTTCTCCAGATTTTGGGGGCCCCCAAAACCTCCGGGGCCCTAAGCCATGGCTTATTTTGCTTTTGCGTTAATCCGGCACTGATTGCGTGGTGGATTGAAGGGGCGCAATATCAAATTCCTTAAATAAATGAATAAATAGGTAAGCCACAATAACAAATGAAGTGGCAATAGTGCAAGAATGCTACAATCCAAGAAATCATAAAAGGATCTTCAAAATCAAAGCTTTATAGGATGTGCTTCTGCTGTTGTGAGCGCTACAAATAGCTTTCAAGAAATATACATATTTTTGTGTGTTGGCGGCCATGTTGGCTGCTACCTGGGATAGTAACATTCCGACATTATTGCCACTACGATAAATCGATTTCTTGAACTTGAAAATATTATATTCGACTCTTCATTGGTTATTGTAGCTTACCTCTGACCTGATATATACATATTTTTCTGTTTTGGCGGCCATATTGGCCGCCATCTTGGATAGTAACATTGCGACACTATTGACACTGTGATAAATCGATTCCTTGACCTTGATAATGTTAAATTTGACACTTTGTTTGTTTTTGTAGCTAACCTATGACCTGATATATGCATATTTTTCAGTTTTGGCGGCCATATTAGCCGCCATCTTGGATAGTAACATTCCGATACTAGTGCCACTACGATAAATCGATTTCTTGACCTTGAAAATATTATATTCGACACTTTATTTGTTATTGTAGCTTACCTCTGAACTGATTTATACATATTTTGTGTTTTGGCGCCAATTTTGGCCGCCATCTTGGATAGTAACATTCTGACACTATTGCAACTATGATAAATCGATTCCTTGACCTTGATAATGTTAAATTTTATACTTCATTTGTCATTGTAGCTTACCTATGACCTGCTATATACTGTTTTCTGTGTTGGCGCCATTATTGGCCGCCATCTTGGATAAAATGCACTTTTTGGGGGTGACCCCGTGGTCGGATTTTGTGGGATTTTGGATATGTTATTCAGCAACGGAAACTGAGCAGGAAACCGTTTAAAAAGCTTCTGAAGCAATTTTGCCCAGGTCTAACTGTATATTGCCTGGACTATTCGAAGGCCAAGACTGTGATCTCGATACAAAACACTGGCTCAGTGCACCACGAGCTTAGAATAAAATGTCAAAACGGATGAGCTCGGATTTGGCATGGTCTAGTGAGAGGCAGGGAAGTACGGCAATTCCTATTATAATGAGTTGGGAAGAAAGATAAATGACGACACTCATGATCCAATGGAGTCATCATTTCTATTCCAGCGGATCTCGGTACAGCGGGGATCGTGGTTAATAATAATAACAATAATAATAATAATAATAATAATAATAATAATAATAATAATAATAATAATAATAATAATAATAATAATAATAATAATAATAATAATAATAATAATAATAATAATAATAATAATAATAGTAATAATAATAATAATAATAATAATAATAATAATAATAATAATAATAATAATAATAATAATAATAATAATAATAATAATAATAAGACGGATGTTTTGCTCCATAGCACTTACATCCAATTCTGGAGAGTTCATTCACTATACTATATGGACGTTCTTGCTCTTGCTGGATCAATCAATCGAGTTGAGTACGACGTCAACTTGATAGAGAAAGATGCGCCCATGTATGGTCTACAGCTGAATCAAGCAAAATGCGAAGCATTCGTTAGAAGCTACGATGAAGCAAAGAAGTTTCAGACCTTCGCCGAGTTTGAAAATTACGCCGTTGAAGATTTTACATTGTTGGAACACCGCTGCTGCCAGGCAGAGCTGTCGCCAAATAATTCAGAAAAAGATCTCAAGGATTTAGAGAAAGTCATAACAAGGCTTTAGATGCTACACCCACACGACTCATTCACCCTGTTGAAGAGCAGCTTAAGCATTCCAAAGCTGCTATACACGTTAAGAACGTCAGCATGCTTCTTAAACGAAGGACTTCTAAACGACTTCGACGAAGTCTTGAGAACTGGTCTGTGTAGCCTTCTCAATATCCACATGAGCGACGATCAATGGATCCAGGCATCTTTACCTGTGAGAAACGGTGGTCTGGGCATTCGTAGTGCCGTTATGCTGGCAACTTCGGCCTTTTTAGCATCAGCCGCTGGCACGCGAATCCTTCAAGACCGACTGCTACACGAAGTCGCTGTAATGCCCACAGATCCATTGGTAGACGAGGCTTCTGGTTCGTGGTCATCGAGATCGAACGCACATCCTTCCATCGAGCAGAAGGCTCATACACAACGAGAATGGGACAGCACTTTGATCTTACATGCACTACAGGGCCTATCAGAAAGAGCTAGTGATTCTGCTGTTAAAGCCAGGTTGTTAGCCTTGCAATCGCCACACTCTGGAGACTGGCTTCATGCACTTCCCATAACAACAGCAGGATTACGGATCTCAGGACAGCTGCTAAGAATAGCATCCGGAATCCGACTTGGCACTGCATTGTGCGAAAAACGCACTTGCAAATGTGGTGCCATAATATTATTAGAATTCAACGTCCATCATGGATTCTATTGCATCAAAGGAGCGAGAAGACAACAAAGGCATGACAACAACGGCATGGAATGATCAACGACGTGATTTGGCGGACCTTCACCAGAGCCAAAATACAGGCCATCAAAGAACCCAATGGCCTCTCCAGATCTGACGGCAAAAGGCCTGGCGGAGTCACCATGTTACCCTGGCATAGAGGTCGTTGCTTAGCGTGGGATGTCACGGTGCCAGACACTTTGGCTGCATCTTACGAGCATTTAACATCGCAAAACGCAGGTGTGGCAGCGGAAAAAGCAGATCGTAATAAGGAATGCAAATATGCCGCTATCTCACAGTCCCATCATTTCGTACCTGTTGCAGTCGAAACCTCAGGAAGTTGGCATACAGAATCGCTGGCGTTTGTTCAAGAACTTGTTGGCAGGATCTTTGCAGCGACAGACGACCAGCGTGAGACCGGCCATCTACTACAGCGCCTATCAGTAACCCTACAGACTGGAGACTCGCTGTCTGTTTTAGGCACCTCGGATTGCAACAATAGTTGTAGCCCGGGACTCAATGACGACTTACAAAATATTGAAAACAGTTAATTTAATTAGTCTGCATATTGGTTCGTTGGCTTTATGAAGAAATAAATGTGTTTATAATATAAAGAAATTACAATAATAATAATGAGCGTCACAATGATCTGCAATCGTGCTACTTGTTTCAGTCGGAGTGGACGCTTTCCGTGCAATGAAGAGATATTGTAACGGCCTCAGTTGGTGGGGTGCGGAACCAGCATCTAAATGTGAAGAAGAAAGTGGATTTATAACCTGCCCAGATACTTGCGACACGGGCGATTTATGTAACGATAAGTCTTTTTAGTGCTTTAAAATTTACTTCGCTAGCCGGAAATAACATTTTAACGCTTATAATGTCTTCTTCAACGAAACAGTACATACTATAGGCATACAGTTACTGTCATGAATTAGATGAATATCATATATAACTAATTTGAAAATAATTTTGCTTGTATGTTGTAACTGATATAGCCTAACCGAACTAATCACATAAAAAGGAACATGAAAGCATTCTAAATTTAAAATAAACAGCGTTCTTCCAATTCAAATCAGACTTATTAATCAATTGTTATGCCTATTAATGTGAAGCCACTCCGCACAAATGTTAGATTGTTGCTATCTAGTCGAATACAGTCCGAGATGGCTTCAGAATATTTCATATTACATAGCCTACATTAGATAAATTCTAGAAATCAAAGTTGTAGTTGCGCATATCTTCAAAGCGCTGCGAAGCTTTTGTGCATCACTTGTCTTAGTAGTCAACATAAACGAAGTGAAAAGTATTTTGTTTCGGAGTCTAAATTAATCCATCGATTGAGTCAGAGATTGAACACCTTGGATCTGAAGTTGGAACTCGATTTGATATCTGTGGACAACCCATCTGACTTGGGGAAGAGGTTGCTAATAAACTGGTGCCTAGCGTTTAGATTTAAAATGGAGCCTTAAAATTCAGAGTTTGTGATAACGATTACGAACACTCGTTTTTACAAATTGTTTAGTTGAGAAAGGCATAGCGAAGTATGGCTATGTAAAATGGGCATGGATGGGTAACCTCTGTGGAGTAAGGCTCACTGTTCCCCAAACTTTTCTGGGTTATCAGTTATAGTTGGGAAAATTCCTTGTCACAACCATCTTCGAATGGCTTTTGTTTTGTCTGCAATTTGAAATAGGTCATTTTTAAGTTGGGAACGAAACGACAAAACCGACTGGGAAGAACCAATGAGAGATATTATTAACGCTAGAGGGAACATGACGCATATTCCCTTTGCACATTTTTGAAGCCACAATCATAGATATAATAACACCTTAAAGAGAGTCCGCAGTTAATGGAAATTGATGACGCGTTTTGATTGGTTCAGTTCATGGTTGGAGACTTTAATTTCTTTTCGAAGCTTACGCCTTAAAAAAATTCAAACGACACAAAATAACAACTTATCCATTAAATAATATTCGGCGGCCACGTTTTCGGGCTTAAATAAGTTGCTACATTACACAATTCCAATTTGAAATAGGTCCACGCATTTCACGTCGATAACGTCGTTGAGAAGCGTAACGCCTCACAAAACCGACTGATATATTTATATATTAGAATCTCTATGGGAAGAACAGACAGACGCTGCAGAGAGAGTGTCTCAAAAACTAGGTCAGCAACCGATGAAGCTGCATTCACATAGAATAGTTCTAGTTTTAGTTATGACCAGAGGAAAACACGCAGATGACCTGGTTCAATAGGCCTAATTATTATAGATGTGAGAAATTGTGACTGAATTGTGACTGATTTTAAATATTGTGGTTGGCCAGAGTTTAACGCTTAATTAAAATTGAGCCCCAACTTGAAACAAATCCTTTGCTCAACGCAATGCAATGCAATGATTCAGACACTGAGGTCATTATGCAAGTACTTTGACTTATTAGTAATGGCCCTAGTAATGACTTCCAAACTATTAAATTCCATCTGAAAGACTCGAAGCCTGTTCAGTTTTCAAATTCAATTGGGTTACAGATGAAGATCACAACGGATTAGAAAGTCGAGGTTTTCCACTGGGGTAGCGGTTCCGAGAGAACATTGACACGATTGAAGGTACATAATACATTATAGATCAAAATAAGTAATGTATTATAAATGATTTATTTACCCCGATTCGGCTACTAGCTAGGCGGCTTACTAGTCGAGTCAAAATTAGCAATCAATGCCATGGAGTCAAGTTGGCTGAGATTGGCTAAGAGCAATTGCAGAAGGCCATGCATAACTGCTCAAATTCTAACTCTTTAAAAGGTTATTACCATTCATTTCCTTGAAATGTCTGAGAAAACAAAATCATTGGAGCAAGGTCCATTTTTTAAAATATTGAGCGATCTGTCATTTTAGATGCACATATCTCTACCCTCTTACATTATGGTGTTATATCCGCCGTGTTGTGTATCACAATCCGTGATAATGACTTTTTGCCCTAATTGTCTAAAATCTACATGGGATTTACCACTATAAAATGGCTGATTTCCACAAAAAGACTTTAAATCTCAGGAAGTTTTACGTCTTATATATTTGTGTAGTTTAATCGGCATCTGATGTAGTCGTTATAGGTAGGAAATAAAAATCCAGCAAACAAAATTTTATGTATAATAGGGTAAATAACACTTTCTCATGAATTAGCGAATTCAATAAATGACCACCCAGGACTTCATTGGATTCACCATACTTTCTAAGTGTAATTCGTAGAACGTGTATAAACGTCAGTAAGTCTCACTACAGATATCATGAATATACACTTTAATAGAACTACATTGATAACATAAATACAATGATACCTTTGTCGAAAAAAAGACTCAGGCGTCAAAACAGGAAAACTTCAAGCTCGAAAGTCGACGAATTCTACTGCAAAACCTCCGAGCACAGCAGCTATTCTGCAGGTTGCATTAATTCTAACAGAAAACTAGCGACGTCACAAAATCTGACATGATTGTGTTTTGTGGAGGGGGGATAGCAAAAAGGATAACACTCTTGCCTGAAGTTCTCTGTGATCCGGAGGACTTTAGCTGCAATGATTCATACTGTTTGCGGAATAGCCACAGCGTCGTTGAGTTAACTGAGCTACTCCAAACTCTATGACACTGTTTTTCCATGGAGCGATAATGGAGTACATGCTTTTCATCCTCAAGTGCTGTAGAAAATGAAGCCTGATATATTCGATGCTAGAAATCTTTGAACTGACAGTGGTATTTAAGGAGACTTTGAGACATAATAGATGCAAATCGTCTTCTCCAGCATGATCTCCTAGTTGTGGTTACGGGTTGGAACTATTTATCATGCTGGACCTGTCCCAATGAAGCCATTGCAGAAATTTTTGAGCCTTCCTACCCTTGCATTGGTCCAATTTAGTACTGCAGCCACTTCAGGAGTGACTACATTCACTGTGCCTATCACTTTCGGCTTTGAAGTTCACGGATCCTCCACAGGATCAGGTGACAAGGTAAAACTGCTGACGTACGATAATAATCCATCACAATTATCATCACCTTCCTGAATATCAGTTCTGTTGGAAATTGTCGGAACTGATGATCTCAAAAAGTTCTGCTTGCTCTATCTCTAATGAATAATTTGCTATAGATGTTTTAAACCTCATCACGCATTTTTTTTTATTGAGTGTGAGGTTTCTATCTGCTCCGGCTAACGTTCCTCTACGACCTTTTTCTCGCTGTGCCAGCAGAAACAAATGCTCTTGCTCAATTTTTATTAGGGAGCACTATTAAACTAATCATTCAGGTGAACTTGAAACATTTCATAATTTACCAAAAAAATTCCAATGCATAATTTAAGAATAATTGGTTATGGTTACAAACGAAACAAATGCACTTGTACAGAATTTCAACTGGTATGTGCAAGTCCTAAATATTGTCCAATCTTAAAAATATTTTGGCTATAGAGTCTCAATATAAGCCATCACCAAATGGTTGGTTGGAGGATTAGAAAACATTTATATGAAAATTTTCCATGAGGGATGGGAACACCCTAGTGCATACCTTATATCTTACGAAGCAGAATTATTATTGTTTTGGTCGTTCTTTGCCGACACAAAGAGGAGAAAGGGAACTTACTCTGTCTATTGTGGTACATGATAATATACGTCTGAAGCCGGTGTCACGAAATAGATTTAATAGAGTATCCCCATTCATGAGTATCCCCTTAGCAAAATGGAGTATTAATTGGTTTAATTTGCATTTTTGGCGGTTTCTAAGTGTATTCAATCGAACTGTTTGGATTTATTGTACACATAACATTTTTAAATTGCGTATCTTTAGTTTGTAAGTCGACCTGAAATCAATTTACTTCGTTTTTGGTGATTTTGACTGGATTTTCGCCGAGGCTATCGTGATGCGTATACCGATGGAGGGATAGATACTCTAAACCGGTTTATTCCATCCGGTGGAATAAATTCATACATCCCCCGGATAGTCCTAGGACGGATACTCTATTTCGTGATACGGGCATGCCACACACGGAAACGGACCGAGAGACGCGTTGCCCCCATGGACAAGTGTCTAGGACGAGTTGGCGTTGAGAGTTGTCATAAGTATTCCTGGTCCCCGGAACTTAGAGAACGCTTTGTGTCCCTTATCGGTGATAGTTTAAGAGCCACGAGATGTAGAATGGTAAGTCGGCGTTTAGATAAGGTAGAGAGGAAGAGGAAACTCGTAGCTACGAAGGTAAACAAGTAGAGAAGGACTCTTGCTGGTAAATTAGCGAACCATGTTCTGTGAAACAGCCATCTTCAGGATCGTTGCCTCATGCGAGACCGAGGAAGAGGCAGAGTCTGACCCCGAGATGGATCTGTGTAGGCTAGTGTTACCTCTGTTAGGGAAGCCGGCCCATCCTAAACCTCCTCCGACAGGAACGGTCAGAGATCGAGAACAGCCATTTTACATTGAAGTAGACAAGGCAGTGACTCGGGCGGCTCCAGACGGATAGTTGGCTGGAGTTGACGCTGTCCAGTGAGCGGAGAGGTAGCATAAGGTCGGCGGTCGCCACATTAGGAGCTGATATGCAAAACCTGATAAATGCAATTTTTTCATTAAATGACTTAAGGGTAACAGTACGATCAGCTAATTGAAACACAGTGTAAACTACATCTGAAACTGTTTATGAAATGCAGAATCAGATAATTCCTTGCAAAATAATGTGATAAACTTTGGTTCGGAATGCAAAACCTGTTAATTAAAGACTGATATTTCGTGGAGAACCAGACAATTCCATTGACCAATGGGATACGACGATTCTTATCGTACTCACTATGGCGGACATGGACGAAACAACGAATGCAGATAATATTAATCAATTTTGAAATAGTTTTGAGAGTATTCTGGTTTCTGCTGGTAATAGAGGACGTCGTAAACGCAAGGCAAAAGGATCAAACCGAGAAGTAAACAAAACGGTGAGTTGACAATTTAAGCTAATGCGTCTATGACATAGTTCGATGGGCTTATCCGAGAGGAATTTGGATCCCGTGCTTACGCTGACCTTTAGAATGATGTACAATTGTACATTGCCTTTGATCCTCTCCTGGAAATTTATTCCTGCAATACAGAAGTTAGCCTTTTTGTAGTTACAATATTTTGCCATCTTGAATTGAACTGCACGTGCTTCATTAGACATGCAGGTTTAATGAAGGTGTCTGAAATATCAGTAACTTTAAGAGACTCGTGGACTGCTCTGTGTATTATGTGCATAAAATTCACTTGGCGCGTACAATAATTGTTTGAAGCTTGATTGTCACCACTTTGCATAATTAATTGTTTTCTTAGTTTTGATTGGAAGACATCGTCTGACTCCAGATCTGACTCGTTTATCTGGGGCAATGGTTCATGCAACCATTCCAATGCTAGCCTATGCGGAAAAATGAAACTATTGTGTTCAAGTGCACAGATGTGTCACTGGAAGATTACCTGTCAGTCAGGAATAAACGTTTAAAAGCAGCTGTAAACTAAATCAAGATAACCATATTCTGCTTCATGTGCAAATTGAACCAACAAAATCAAAAACTTCTGAGAAGAATTCAGATATGCCAAAACAGAACTCGATTCTTCATTCCACAATGATCAATCAATCAATCAATCAAAATGTTTATTGGCACCAAAGAACGTTGCAACATAACAGAAAATGAGCATCTCACAAAATATATATCAAACAGATTAAGTAATAATAGATAAAGCTGGACAACATTCAATGGGTACAACATTCAGTGGGTACCAAAAGGAGGAGCCCAAAAGGGACGATAGTCCCGCTAAGTAGGGCCACCTATGTAACTAGATCATTTCAAGACAGCAGTTTATAAGCTGTTGTGATTGACATAATGAGTAACATAGGACATTATTTTATTTAAACTTAGCTATCTTAACTACAGACAGATGCATCAACAAAACAATGGTAAAAGCAGTTAATCAGATATCTTAATATTGTTTCATAATATAAAGTTTAAGCTCCCTCTTGAAGTGGGGACGACTTGGAATATCACGGAGAACCTGTGGCAGACTGTTCCATAGAGATGGGCCTGCTATTTTAATTGCGAAGCTCCTTGTATTGGTGCGAGCAAATTCACCTCTGTATTGTGCTGGGTTTCTTATATGGTAGGAGTGGATGTCCATGACTAGGTCAAAATAATTATCAAATGCATTTGGCAGTTCTCTCTTAGTGTAGCGGTACATAAATTCAGCTGTTTGCATTAATTTTATCTGATGAAGTTTTAAAATACCTAGGTAAGCAAAGGCCTGATCAGTATGGGAGTTATATGGAAGTCGCCTTATAATACGAATGATTCTTTTTTGCAATATAATAATTCTGTTGAGTCTTGATGGGTAGTTAGAAGCCCAGATCATATTACAGTAGGTTAGGTAAGGATAGATTAAGGAATAATATAAAGTAAGGAGAATGCTCGTGGGTAATATATGGGCTAGTCTAGATATGATTCCTACATTTTTTGCTATTTTCAATGATATATGGTCAATGTGGTCATTCCATGTGATATGCTGGTCTATATAAATGCCAAGAAATTTTACTGACTTAACTTGGGGAATGACAGTTCCATCTATCAGAACTGAGCCTTGGTGAGATGGCTGGAGTTTCCTGTGTGAAGAGAACAGAATATAGTTAGTTTTCAGTAGGTTAAGGGAAAGCTTATTGGCTTTAAACCAGTCAGATACAAGTTCTAGTTCATTGTTTAACAACTGATACATGTTTTCATACGAATTATGTGAGATAAACACATTCGAATCGTCAGCAAACAATATAAATTGAAGAACCGAAGAGGTATTTGGAAGGTCATTAATGTATATTAAAAATAACAAAGGACCAAGCAAGGAACCCTGCGGCACACCAAACTTAATTGACTTAAAACTAGAAAAAATCCCATTACATTTTACTTGTTGCATCCGATTGGTTAAGTAGTCTTTAAACCACGAAAGAGGGATACCCCTTACTCCATAATTTTCAAGTTTTTTTAGAAGTATATTGTGGTCAACCGTATCAAAAGCTTTCGATAAGTCTAAAAAAATACCTATAGAAAATTCATTTTTATCAATTGCATGTGATATTTTATCCTGAATATTTATGACCGACATTGATGTAGAGTGCCCAGATCTAAAGCCATGTTGGTATGGGTAGAGAATGTTCATTTTATTAATGTAATTATTTAACCTTTGATACATTACTTTTTCTAATAGTTTTGCAAAATAGGCTAATACAGATATAGGTCTATAATTAGTAGGGTCAGTTGTTATACCCTGCTTAAATATGGGAGTAACTGTGGACGTTTTCATTCCATTAGGTACCATACCTGTCATTAAAGAGCAGTTAATTATATCCACTAGTGGACCCGTGATGAGAGATAAATTTGGGCTGATAATGCAAGGGTCTAATTGATCAGGGCCTGCACTGTGTGTTAATTTCAGAGTTGAGTTGAGCTCTAATAATTCCTGAGGTGTTATTGGAGTTACCACAAAAGAATTAGGTAATGGATAATTCATAAAATCACTACACGTTTTTTTAGATCCAGGAATTTTGGCCGACAAGTTCTGAGCAATCCCAGTGAAGTAGTCATTAAAGTTTTCAGCAATAATTGATTTATCCGTGTTAGGCACACCGTTTATGGTCAATGATTGGATGTTAGTAACAGAGGTTTTTTGACCCATTAGTGACTTAATAATAGTCCAGGTTTTTTTAATATCGTTACTGGACTTAGCAAATTCCAGAGTGTAATAATTCTGTATTATTTTATTCTTAATAGTTTTGAACCTGTTTCTATACAATATAAAATTTTTTTTGTTAATTTCAGTAGGATTTTTTATATATAAGCGGTGAAGTTTGTGCTTTTTATTGCATGACTTTAGCAGTCCTTTTGTCATCCAGGGATTTTTAAATGTCCGACGATTTTTCTTATCAACTTGAATCACTGGAAATGCCTTGTTATATGCCTTTGTTACTGTAGACAAAAAGGTATCATATGCTGCATTTGGATCATTAACATTACATAAATACGAGACCTGTGAGAAGTCAGCATCCATGAGAAGTTCTTTAAATAAACTTATTGAGCCGTCATTAACAATCCTAGTACTATGAGCTATTGATTTGCCTGAATGTTCTAAGTGAAGTGGGAACCAAATAATAACAGGTAGGTGGTCAGATATGTCAGATGTTACAATGGCAGAATTTACAGGTCTAGGCCACATATTCGTAATTATGTTATCAATCAATGTTGCAGTAGTATCAGTAATCCTAGTAGGCTGAAGTATAGAAGGTAGGAAGTGGTAAGAGGAGAGGGTATCTAGAAAATTATTGGTCAGTCCGTGTACACTGTGCTTTAACAAGTCTATATTAAAGTCACCCAGCAAAATTATATCTCTTTTAGTTTTTGTAAGATCAGATAGCGTTTGGTTCAACTCCTCATTAAATTGTTGCAAAGGGCACCCTGGGGGTCTATAAATGACTGCTAATGTTAGTGAGGAATATTTTGGCTGTGGGATGCGTATGAGGAGGCTTTCGTAAGAAGTATGGTTTAGTTGAGGTAAAATCTCATACTCAATATTTGACTTAATAAGATATCCTACACCTCCCCAACACCCTGTTTCTCTAGGTTTATGTATAAATGTATAGCCTGTAATCTGGACGGTATCAGCCTGGGCTTCATCCATCCATGTTTCTGTGACAGCTATAATATCAACTGGCAAGCTCTGAAGTAGGATCTGAATATCAGAGATTTTGGAAGCTAGGCTACGACAGTTAATATGCATCAGAGAATAGTTTTGGGCACCCCACTCTATCCTAGATGCTAATTGGGCTGGCGTGTTGTAACCATGATCCTTAGGCCGGTTCACGTAGTAATTCTCATCCGGATCTAGGTCGCTGTTGTTTAACAGGGGTCTATCAGTAGAATTATCCGAAAACAATTCCAATCTAACAGGTTGATCAATTATAGTAACAGGTTTATCATTAACGGTTTTGGTGCAAGATTGTGCTTCAACATGACTAAACGGCGGGGAACTTATCAAACAGTTATGACAGCACCAAGTGTCCAAATTAATCAGTTCTGCAGCACTGTAAGAGCAACAGTTTTGGTGATAATGTTGATTACAATGTGTACAACAAATACTAAGTTGAGCATCTGAAATAAAGTTCACACAAGAGTGGCATCTAATGTCACAGTTTCTAATATTATCAGTGTTCATACTAGCTATGACACGACTACCAGAATATTGTGGAATTCAACCACAACTGAATACATCAGTGAAGTCGGCGACCAACCAATGTAAAACAACAAAGATAAGTTGTATCAAGATAGTACTTGTCTTGCAGAATGTGATGGGGTGATCCTTCCATAAGTTCCTGCGGTTAGACGGTGTCAAACTGCCTGAGATCGTCGAGCGACTCAATCTTCTTTGGTCTGTCCTCAGTTGAGTTGGTACGACGGACAAAGATCAGACCACCAGAGGACCATGAGGAATGGATTTTCTTTTCACGGACCATTTTGCGAGAGGCTGAATAAATGTGCGCACTTGTCTTGGTCAGGTGTTCATTTATGTAGATGGTTGTGTGCCCAGGATAAGAGGAACTTTGCCAGAGAATTTTCCTGGCGAGGTAAACCGTGTCACGGGTGCGTCGTGTAGAAAATCTTACGAGTATTGGACGGCAGTGTTTGTTAGGTCCTGGTGGTAGTCTGCGAAGATATGAGACATCGGTGTCCTTGAGGCTCAGTCCCAGGTGGGTATTGCAAAACTCCAGGAACGAGGGGAGTTCATCTCGAGGCGAGGATATGGTTTCTGTGTTCGTAGGTTCTGGAAACCCATGTATTATGAGGTTGTCTGTTCTTGACGAGATCTCGAGGTCATTTATGCGGCGAGACAGGGATTTATTCTCCTCCTCCATATGGGATACTTTCTGTTGCAAGTCGGTGGTCACTTTGGAGACCATTTCAGCAGTAAGTTTCTCAACCGTTTGTTGCATGGTTACTGTAAAGTTTTCCGAGAATTTCTGGAACATTGACTCCATAGTAGAATTCATGATAGAATTTTGTTTTTCAGAGAATTTCTGGAACATTGCTTCCATTGTAGAATTCATTTGGGTCATCAAGCGAGTTACTATTGACGTTATCACTCGTTCATCTTGGACAAGTTCTAGCATATCGTCGATTTTTGGACCTTTTTTGCCATTCCGAGGATAGATAGATCCAACAATAGAGATGAGTTGTATGTACAATTCAAGCGTCAGTCTATTCTCCGCTTCGTCGCCTCAGAGTGTTACAGACAGAACGTCCGCTTGTGAACAGAAGAGACGAGCGGCTCGAACCGTAACGTAAAACCATCAGTTTGTAATATTACAAGTTAGTCTTATTGTTTACGACCCAATCGATGGAATGTCCGCTTGTAAGGAGAAACAGGATAGACGAGCGGGTCGACGGTCCAGATTCCTTGTTTTCACGCCTCAGGATATTCGAAGTAGCTCATTCACACGCAAGTGAGATCCTAAAACTCCAGCAGGTAAATTGTAAAGTATATGGTATTTTCCGATACAACTTAATCGCAAAATTTAATCAAATTTGTTGCCGGTCGCCGCCCACATGTGTCACTCGACCGCCATCTTGCATAAACTGTGTGATGTGTGATGACACGTGTTACGTGTATGTACGAGTGTTTCTGGAGGCATGGAAATGTGCGCCCAGACCTTTTGCCCAGCAGACGTCCAATTTCCAAGCGAAGTTGAACGATTGCTTAACGTTTCGTTTGGAAACAACTGGAAAAACTTACTATAAAAAGAAGTTTATCGAAATATTTCCTGTGCCAACACAGTTCAGGATGACATTGACTGGGCATAGTTGAAGTAAATGTAGTATTATAGTATCAAAAAATCAGCGACTGCCTTTCATTACTTAGACCTCCTCATTACACCTTCAACAGTTAAAAGCGGCTATAGAAAAAGTCAGCAACTCTGTCGGTCACAAAAGACTCAAAGCAGCTACAATCTAAACGGAGTCACCTTTGCCGGCTGGCCTGTACACAGTGTACAGTGTACAATTCAAAAGCGAATTCTTTGCTGTTTGGAGCGCCTCTGAGTAGGTTATCTTGGAGGGGCGGTATATAAGTCCTCCGAATGAATGAATGAATGAACGAATGTTATCATAGAAACACGGTATCGTCAGACTAGAACCGAAATTTCCATGCTAACTGAAACTATAATGTTCTGACTTTATAATATGGAGTTCGTTTCTCTGCCAGATTCAGCGCTCGTGAATAACATGATGCTCCGAGCTTTACCTTCAGGTTGAGCTTTAGAATTTTGGTGCTAGTGATTAAGTTTAATATTACAAGATGACTGAATACGTGACACTCCTTCTATGCACTAGCAAAACAAAACATGATGCTAGTCCTACTCACCAGACTGCACACCTGTCCATTTTTGTTTGTTTTTGTTTTTCTTTATTTAACATACAAAACATGACTAGCACTCCTTATAGTAGCAAAGCGGCGTAGCTGTAGAGAGCTAGACAGCAGTAGGCTTTACAGTAACTATGCGCTGTGTGAGAAACCAGTTTATTTTTGTGAGTTTCCTTGCACGTAGCAATGTTTCAGCGTGGTAAGTAGCCTACTTACTACGATAAACTGTTTATTGTACTTTTTGGTTTTGTGTAGCCTACGTTTATAATTGCGCATGTAATTCCGAGACCAATTGCACATTTCTTGTAATTCATTCCGTGGCCATAGCATCGGGTTAACCATGCTTGTGTAGGCTACTTCCAATGCTGCAGTGTGGAAACACGATTATATGAGGGCAACACTTGTGGTGTGAATCTTGACTTGCTAGCATAGTACTTCATCCGATAGAAGTAGATATAGACATAAATATAATCATACATTCACCTCAATTACAGCTTCTAACTTCAGTGGCACCTATATGCAACACATCAAATGCTATTCCGCTAAAACGATGGACTACATTTCAATAAAAAAATAATTACAAGTCCAAATCTTACTCTTTGTTTCGTCCTCATCTCATCATTTTGGCTTCGTCTCTCAAGGACGAGAGTTTTCTGTTGTGAACAGTTGGAGCTAATGACTTCTGATCGATCGTTAGTAAAGGAATGTTTAGCTATAGACGATCAGTGAGTCGTATAATATTATGTGACGGGTTCAAAAAGACACCACATAATTTTATAGGCTTCCACCTGAACATTTTTGGAATTGTATTTATATGAGTAATTCCCATTTTCTTCTGTGAATATTTAGACTTCTGTAGGTTTATAAGTTGACATTAGCTCTTGGTATATCACTGATCCACAGGTGAGCGATTCAAAAGTTATAGGAAATACGGTCTCTGACTTGCAGTAGCATGTTTACCGTACATTCTTGGCCAAGTTTTTACACGGATCTGATTCATATGAGAATTTAGGTCACAGCTCTCAGATATCACCAAAATACTATCCTTTTCAGCATTCCAAGGTTTATTTCAAACCATTTTGAATAGAACTGATTTTATGCGCTTAACCGGTCAAATAGCGCATAACAAGAGTCCAGTAGTGCACATGAAGAAAAGGTAAATGCGCAGGCCCATATTAAAGGCCATTGGGACTCTATAGAAATGAGGTAGTGTTTGACCCCTTCTCATCTTCCTATTCTACCCGTCACAAAGTGGCAAACCAAAGACAGGAAGCGCTTGTAGCGTGCTGAGCTCCAGCTGCCAACACTTTTCAATGCATTTAAACACTATTCTTGCTTTTCTGAATTACGATTTTTTTTGTGCTTATACAAAACTAAGTATTCTAATAGTTTACAGTATTCTTAAATGAGTTCAGTTTTATCATTTTATGCCCCGCAGTTCATCTACCGACTTCAATTGCAGTTGCAAGTGTACGCTCATGGGGAGGAGCCTATTGATTCCAGGGGCTTACACCACCGGACGTTTCACCTCCGGACGATTCATCTCTGGGGCTTTCACCTACAGGGGCTTTCGGCCTTTCGCCTCTAGGGCATTCACCTCCACTCTCATATTTATTAATTAACCTTAAGCTAAAAGTATAAGAAATCGAATATGATAATAAGAGAAGATAGTGACTGTAATTAACGGCAAATGATAACGCGTGTCACTGACTGAAAACGAAACATAGGGCCTATGCAATAGGCTATACAAAATATTTGAATATTAGCAACTAATTATCGTGTCATAAAATAGATAAAGCGTGGCAATAATTCATTCGTAATTAAGTTGATTTCTAATTGTAAACTTATCAAGTTTTTTGTCCACGACGCCGAAAACTAAACATAGATAACACAGGCTTACAAAATAAGCAACTAGTTTTAATGTTATCAGTTGTACAAAGTGATAAGTGGAATGGGAAAATCGCCGGGGAGCAGTATTTTTAGGAACTTTTTACAAATGCATTACATTCTGGAGAACCCTAGTCCACAGGTTCCCGCAATTTCCTATGTTTACATTCGCCGCCCGCCATCTTGAATCACAGTCATGTTGCCTATGATTCTGCCATTCCATTTTCTGGTCCTCTGCTTCAGAATAAATTCCTCTGAAGACGTGTCCAATGTCCATCTCCTCTCAGCCTCCAGTTTCGCACAACCAACTGGCAAGTTACAGCATTGTCACTTTCATGCCATTCCCTCTGCTTCATTCCTTTGCCTCGACTTCCAACGCTACATTCGCCAGCCAGAAATCAACTAACATTGCTGCTTACAGTACAACTTTGTGATGATATACATCGCAGCCCTGGCCCGCAAAGACGTTCTACGACCAGCTAGATTATATAATATTCAGTCATTCATTTCAGATATTTTATATAGCGCCCCTTCAAGATTTCTACTCAGAGGCGCTCCCGACTACAGCGCGGACACTGAATCGGAGTTTCACGCCGAAGCGCATGAGCAATTGCGAGTGAAGGACTTGCCCAGGGTCCCCACGCGGCGGCTTGAGGTGGATTCGAACCCGCCACCCTCCGGCTGCAAGGCAGCGAACATGCGTTATATGATGTTATAGTAACAGGTGACAAAGAGGTTAGGGGCCTAATAGGAGTCGTATTTAACTGTATGGCCGCGGGCAAGTCGCCTATATATCTGTCCTGCTGCCAGAATGATCTACAGTCGCACCTAGTAAGTTAAAGGCTGAGTCAAACATATGGTACTACTGTACTAGCTAACGACCCGGTATCAACTCCGCGTCGTCCTTCTGATCCGTGCCAGCGTATTACCATTCAACCATCTCCCCGCCCCAGTACATCAAGGTTAACACTCACATTCACACTCATTCATTTGTAAGGTATTATCGATGCTTCAGCATTCACGTAGGCTACAAACGAAACTAGACAAGTGTAGTAGTCCCACACTTGCTCAAAGGCTACTAGTGAATCAATAATCGTACAATATTATTGTGGAGTCCTATTTAAACTTTACATTTCGACGTCGAGACTTAAATTATGTGTGCATGTCTTATATAAAAAAACTCCATGAAAATGATGGAATGCGACATGTAATCGATACCTGTCAGTTGAGTTATTACAAATCAGGTGGCGTTAAGCTACTGAGGGTCTTCTTATAGACTGTGCTTCTGAAAGCAAAATCATGTGCTCAGTAGTGTAGCTTCTATATATTATAACATGTAACGATGACAGATATAGCTAATAATAGACTGGTTCAACATAGGTTCTAAGCTCAGCTAAACTAAACACTTCTAAGAGCTTCACTCGAAATTGGGCGAGTTTGATTAATTATTGATCATGCTAACTGTGACGAAACATACTTTCTGCCACCGAAAGATTCATTCAGAGAGAAATTGTAATTGTAATTGTAACTGTAATTGTAATTGAACATTTTTATAGCGCCACTCAGAGATTCAGAGGCGCTCCCGAACCAGGGCTCTAACAAATAAGATAGTCTTCAGGCGTTTCCGAAACAGAGGAAGAGAAAGGCTGAAGAGCTCAAGACGCAATTCATGTGGAAGATGGTTTCAAGTAGAGGGGCCGACATAAGCAAAGCTTCTGGATTGAGCAGTTGCACCACGCATGCGAGGAACAACCAGAAGGCCTCTGGCGGCAGAGCGCAGAGCAGAGCGACCAGGGAGTTTAGAAACAGATGTGCATAAAGCCTGAAGGTATGAAGGAGCTACCCCGAGCAGAGAGTTGCGCATAAGTGTAAGAATTTTGAATTGAATGCGCTGGGGCACGGGAAGCCAGTGAAAAGTTTCCCGAATGAAGGTAGATATGTGAGAGTACTTTGGGAGACCACAAATAAATCGGGCGGAGGCGTTCAGAATGGACTGAAGCTTGGAGAGGTTTAGTGAAGAGAGACCAGCAAAGATGGAGTTGCCGAAGTCAACCCTAGTACAGATCAGTGCATGGACGAGAGTGTTGACCGCGTGAGGAGAGAGTGAGTGACGGATGGTGCGAATTTGGCGTAGATGATAAAGGCATGTTCGAGAGATGCGATTGACATGGTCTGAAAATGAAAGAACTGGATCCAGGCTAACGCCCTGATCCCGAACTGAGACAGAGTCGTGGACGTCTGGGAAAGTAGCGCGGAGAAATTCCATGCCAATCTTGGCTAGTTGGGTTCGACCGCCGAGCCAGATGAATAGGGTTTTGTTTGAATTAAGGCGGAGACCGTTAGAAGACATCCAAAGGTCCAGCGTCGTGGTGGCCTCAAGGATCCTCGCGACCAGTGAAGCAGCTCAGAAAGGCATGTTGAAGAACAGCTTTTAAGTTCCAATAGTGACGATTTACGTTGTGACATTACGTCTGAGGTTCGAATCGGAGGTCCTGAGGAATTTCTGCTATTATTACCAAAGCCATCGATAATTAGAAATCTAGCGAGAGATAGTTTAAAGACTGCTAGTGGAACACAAAAGTGCCCTGAAGCGTTGCGTGAGGCAACAATCATCCCTGGTCGGAGTCGTGGATGATCCACCCGTCATTTTGGTAGATAATATTGAGAAATTATCTGATATGGAAGTAGCTTCTCTTGCTAAGGTTAAGATATGAAACTCCAAAAAGGATAGAAGAGTCCAGACAGCCCGCCTAAGTTCTCTTGTTCTGACGTACCTACCTCCACTTCATTTGCAGTTCCAGAGCAGCTAGCGACCCTACCAAATACATTTTCGCTATATTTGGTTCCAGAAGTAGGGTCCTTTTAGAGAGAAATGAGGAATTTCCTGTTGTTGTGGGAGAAGGTGAGGTATCACCGGAGGTTCTTTCTACAAATGGTGCTGTTATGAGTGCTATAGATAACACTCGAAGTGATTATTTGGAGAGAGGTAGGTGATTTCAGCGACATAGATGTAGAGAAAACAAGAGAACTTGATGAGTTAGTTATTAGATCGAGAGCATATTGTGCAGATCAAGAGACAACTATCACGGAAAAATCATTGTATACAACGGAGTTACAGCCTCAGTTTGGAATTAGAGATCTAATAGGAGTAATGAAGCAACTTCGTACTAATCTGCAGTGTTTAGTTAACAGATTTGACACAAAATTCGGCTCCGTCAACTGGAAATGTTGCCCGGGGTCGGACACTAGCAACGGAAGCCGCCCGTTCATGCCATACTTCCTATGCTGCTGCCCAGTTGCGTTGATCAAGAAAGTCGGCAAGACACAACTTTTCCCTCGTCGTACGGTCAGGTGATATGTCTACGTCGTCATCTCAAGCCTACGCACGTGATAGAAGAGTCCAGACAGCCTAGGCCTAGGCTACGTTCTGTTGTCCTGACGCAACTATACCTTCACTTCATTTGCAGTTCCACAGCGACCCCTAACGAAGACGTTTTCGCTATAGCGGCTATACTAACAAGCTCTATACATGATCAAACTCAATCAGTCACTCACTCATCCTCTCAACCCTCCGACCCGCCAACCTATTCACTCACCCACCCACCCACCCACCCACCCACCCACCCACCCACTCAATCAATAAGATTGATACTGATTCCCTTCATCTCAGATTTCCCCACATCCACTTCTCTTCTGTTCGTGACCTGGGAATTGTCTTGGATCCTTCCCTTTATTTTACTGACCAGGTCAACTCGGTTTCCAGATCTTGCTTCTACCATCTGCGTCAACTACGTTCCATTCGCAGCTCTCTTTCACTGCATGCCATTACTACTCTGATCCACGCCTGATCTGCACTCGGGTCGACTTTGGGAACGCTGATACATTGGTCTCTCCGCCGCTAATAGTCACAAACTCCAGTCTATTCTTAATGCAGCTGCTCGGCTTGTAGGCGACATTCCAAAGTTTGCCCATATCTCAGGCTATATTCGGGATACCCTTCACTGGCTCCCTATCCAACAGCGGGTACAGTTCAAAATCCTTTCCCTCATGCGTAACTGCCTTGTTGGGGTGGCCCAATCCTACCTGAGGTCTTTTTGCACCTTTGTCTCCTCTTTACTTGCGAGGGCCTCTTTGTGATCTTCGACCCGTGGCCTTAGGGTTGTCCCTCGCATGCGCTCTGCTACGGCACACTCTAGGTGCTTTGCACGTGTTGGCCCATCAGCTTGGAACTCTCTTCCCCAATCTCTTCGCCTTGAGTTACTAGCCCTATCACCTTCCCAGTTCCGTAGACACCTTAAGATATTTTTGTTCCCAGACGCAGGCACTGAAGCAGGTCGAGAGCGCTGCTGAGTTTTGAGCAGCGCTACATAAATGTTCTATTACAATTACAATTACAATTACCTATCCACCCACACACACACATTCCCAACCACACACCCAAAAACACACAAATCCAGTCCCATCCACCAACTCAACACACGCTTACACACCTATATCCACCAACAACCCATCCACCTTACCCGCCCAGACCAACCCAACCATAACTGGCTCAGTTGCTGACTCACCCGGAAATGCGCAGCTGTTTGAATATTGTTCACTTGATTTATTGCTTGTGTACAAAAATATGAGCTAATCAATTGCTTGATTCTCAGATATCGTATTTCTTGTTTTTGTCTCCAAAGCAGTTTCAATAATTCATACTTGGCTTCTAAATTTTAATTTGTTGCTTGCTTTCGACAGCGTTATCTGTTTGCTTTTGGAGTTGTTGAAGAAACACATACGTAACAAATATCTTAATTTCTTGTTTTTTCATCCGAAGCAGTTTCAATAATTCATACTTGGCTTCTAAATTTTAATTTGTTGCTTGCTTTCCACAGCGTTATCTGTTTGCTTTTGGAGTTGTTTTAGAAACACATACGTAACAAATATCTTAATTTCTTGTTTTTGCATCCGAAGCAGTTTCAATAATTCATACTTGGTTTGTGAATATTAATTTGTTGCATGTTTTCGGCTATGTTATCTGTACTTTATTGGAGTTGTTCAAGAAACACACACACAACTGATATCTTAATTTCTTTCTTTTTCCTCCAAAGCAGTTTCAATAATTCATACTTGATTTTTGAATATTAATTTGCTGCTTGTTTACGGCAATGTTATCTGTATTTTATTGGAGTTCTTCAAGAAACACACACATCATTTCTTGTTTTATTTGCTTTTGTGTTTCTTTCTGCAAGAAGTTATATCGTAGACCCTATGCTTTGACATTTGTTTAAATGAATCACACTTAATATCGAAATTATCAGCAAAATGTTTTAGAAGTTTTGAAATACAACCCATCGATAATGAGCTTTTCGCTGACTATTTAAAGTCGCATCGTAGATCCATTATTACACAGGTCGTTTGGTTTCAACACTGCAACGAGTTTACTTGGACGAAGACTTCGAAGAGAATGGCACGCTTCTTCCTAACTGCATTGGCTGTGTTCTCGCTGATCTCAGATGCAGCAGGTAATTTTATATCATATTTAGCCATGGCTTTCAACTGATTTCTGACTGGTTTAAATACTATGACTGACGACAAATCCCGGTCATGCGATTTCTAATCGTGAAAGATACAGTATAAAGGATTTGGAAATGTAAGGGTCGGTGGAATTGCAGTTTCCGACAACGTTTCATTTTGCAGTGGCATTTGACGCCTTGGGGCCTGGATGTCGTCGAACCGCTTGCGGCTCAACCCATCCAAGACTCAGTTCATCTGGCTGGGCACGCGCCAACAGCTTGCTAAGATCGATCCAGCAGCACTTGCTACTGAGTTCCCGCAGTTCGCTTTCTCTACCACTGTTCGCGATCTTGGCCTCTCATTAGACCAAGAGCTTACCTTTGCACGGCACATACACCAGCTCTGTCGGACTGCTATTATCAGTTGCGCCCGCTCAGTGTCGTCTCGCGCTCTCTCACCACTAATGCTGCATCTACTCTTATTCATTCGTTTGTCGTCACGCGTCTTGATCTTTGCTGTGCACTCTACGCTGGCCTCCCGGCTGTACGGTTGGGGTGTTTGGAGCGGGTCTTGCGCACGGCCTCGCGCCTCATCGGCCATATCCCAAAGTTCGGCCATGTCACCGCTTTTATGAGGGATGTCCTCCACTGGCTTCCTATCCTGCAGCGGATTGTGTACCGGTTTTCTGCTTTGGTCTGGCGGTGCCTCTTAGGTTCCGCTCCTGTGTATTTACAAGAGCTCTGTCGCTCTACTCTGGATGTGCAGGGACGTAGAGCTCTCCGCTCCCCCACACAAGGTGAACTTCTTGTTCCCCGTGCGCGAACTGCTCTTAGACAGCATCGCGCCTTCTCTGTTGCTGGCCCCATGGTTTGGAATGGGCTCCCTTTAACATTAAGCCTTATTCCTAGAGTTCGTTTAGATGCGTTTTACTCTAGCCTTAAAACCATCCTTTTCAGCCGGGATTTGGTCGGGAGCGCTCCTGAGTAGTAACCTTGAAGGGGCGCTATATAAATATTTGAAATGAATGAATGAATAAATAATAATCGCAAAATGTCAAGACGGTCTAACTGGCTCCTTAATCAGTTTATTGTACTTTACAGCGTTTGCACCAACTGGTTTGTGTAATAAACAAATAGTAGTAGTAGTAGTAGTAGTAGTAGTAGTGGTGGTGGTGGTGGTGGTGGTGGTGGTGGTGGTGGTGGTGGTGGTGGTGGTGGTGGTGGTGGTGGTGGTGGTGGTGGTGGTGGTGGTGGTGGTGGTGGTGGTGGTGGTGGTGGTGGTGGTGGTGGTGGTGGTGGTGGTGGTGGTGGTGGGTGGTGGTGGTGGTGGTGGTGGTGGTGGTGGTGGTGGTGGTGGTAGTAGTGGTGGTGGTGGTAGTAGTAGTAGTAGTAGTAGTAGTAGTAGTAGTAGTAGCAGCAGCAGCAGCAGTTGTAGTGCGCCGTAGTAGGTCTACAGTATCAGGAATGATACTGTAGACTTCCAGAACACAACGACTCAGATACGATTGCTGTATGCTAAGGCAACCCAAACATTGGCTGTGTTCCACCAACCGTGTATGTAAATTGGTGTCTTCAAAAGGGACAAGTCGTAAACCTTTTGGTCCCCACTATTCAGACCAGGAACTTAAGATTATTATGTGAGAACAATGTCATGTCATAGCCTTAACTTATTATGAACGCCTTCGCTACGGCGACCGCTTGGCCACTGGATGTGCAAACCTTGAGCCAAATTGTGCTTTTCACCTTGAGGAAAATGGAAAACATAATTGACCTGAGGGCTAAGGCTCCATGAAAGACAATCTGGGTTGAGGATCTAAACGGCCTGTTGGTTTATGGTCCATAAATGACCTGTGGGCTTAGGTTCCACGAATGACCTGTTGGTTGAAATACTTTGTCACTGTCCATATATTTCTACATCAAAACCAGACCAGTTTGGTTTTAATGCGGATCTTAAAAACCCTTCCACTTACCACTAAGAAGTGGCCAAAAGACTTCTTAGGTTCCAACTACCAACTCCCGTGCTTTGAAACAATGTGTATTTCAAATAGTATACGGTCTTCGAGCTCTTCCTCGAATCATGGCAAGATCTCCTTTCCTCTGGGTCTGCTCAAACTAAATTTCTCTACTTGACTTATGACAAACAACAACTAGTAAGACATATTCTCGACTTGCGCAAAATCAAGCGCTATAATATACATTTTTGTCTGGCAAAGGCATTCGTCTCTAGTCGCTGTATTACTCTCTCTCTCCTCGGTTTCTCGCAGCAACCTCTTCGTTGATAACCCCAACCATTCGCCCACATTGTCCATCCACCTCTTCCTTGGTTTCCCTCTTGCTCTTGCTCCCGGTACCGTTCCTGTATTACTATTACTATAACTTGCTTTTCACTGGTATCTCCAAGATCAATCTGCAGAAGGAATAGACGGATCAAAAACTGAATCGCACTAAATAAACCTAGACACGAAATCAAAGCCAGCATTGGCTCCCTGTTCAGCATCACCACTCTCAAATTGTGGTTCAAAGTCTATAAAACACGTAGCTCTGGCCAACCACAGTACTTAAAATCAGTACTAAGTGTTGTATCTCAGTTTTATTGCTATTCATCAGGGTCATGTGATAGCCCTTCTTTAGTCATACCAAAAGCAAAACCTCCGCAGGGTGAACTAGTACTGCAACAACAACAACAACAACTACTACTACTACTACTACTACTACTACTACTACTACTACTACTACTACTACTACTACTACTACTACTACTACTACTACTACTACTACTACTACTACTACTACTACTACTACTACTACTACTACTACTACTACTACTACTACTACTACTACTACTACTACTACTACTACTACTACTACTACTACTACTACTACTACTACTACTACTACTACTACTACTACTACTACTACTACTACTACTACTACTACTACTACTACTACTACTACTACTACTACTACTACTACTACTACTACTACTACTACTACTACTACTACTACTACTACTACTACTACTACTACTACTACTACTACTACTACTACTACTACTACTACTACTACTACTACGAGCTTCTGCGGTAAAACTTAGATTTTAGAATTTCTTTCCTGTATCTGCTCGTTCTGTTGCTGCCATTTCGTGCTAAATCTCAAGGCTCTTCTGCCTACAGAGGATTTCAGATCCACCATGGGATGTCTCTCTGTCTCAACGGACTGGTCTTCTAGATGTTGACCATATTGCAGGTTGGTTTTGGTGCGCCATCGGTTGCAGCCTTGTGCATTAGACACCGGCGCAGTTGAAGTCATAAACTGATTATAATTTTCGTGTCAAAGACAATAAGTTTGAACGTATTTTATAGCGAAGTTAAAATTCGTGTTTATATTTCTGATTGATAGCTATATTGACAACCGGTTTACATATAATTATATATATGTATATGTATATGTATGTATGTATGTATTTGTGTATGTAATACTATGTATGCATGCATGTGTGCATGCATGTGTATAAACGAGCTGTCAATATTATTAACCATGTTCAGCCAAAAGTATACACTATTACGTATTAGACCTATATATACAAATATGCATTATGTATGTGAGCGAGAGTAAGTAAGTATGTTCTTTATCACACCACTTGCAAGCGCACAATGGGACATACAGCATTAAACAGTTATTATAATACAAGGAAGTAATAATTAGCAATTAAAGATATAAATTAAATGAAAAGTCTAGTACAATGACTAAAATATTACTGACAAAAAGTCATACAAACATCATCCTAGTAATACAACCCTTTCCAGTCAACGAATCACAGCGCCGTATCTTAAGATTATGTGAACGAGGCTTAAGGGAGTATCCGGTTACCCATTCTGGCGGAAGTAGATGATGGAGGACATGTCCGGAGGCATTTAGGAAAGCAGCAAAGAGGGTTTCATCTGCCTTAGAACATAACTTGTCAAACGTAGGGGTATTTGATGGCAAACCTCCCTGTCGTATGAGCTTTCTAATAATTGCACACCTGTATAAAATATTTGAGGATCCTGAGTGGCCGAGTGGGTTGGTAACCTGCTCGCCGCGCTGGCGCCCCGGGTTCGCTTCCCGGTCGGGTCGGTTTATCAGAGATTAATTTCTCGGATCTTTACTGCGGGTGGCTCGGTCGCATTATAAACGTGGAGTACAATACAATACAACACAACACAATATACTGGGGCGCGGTGGTATAGGGGTATGTTCGGTGCCTTGCAGCTGGAGGGTTGCGGGTTCGAATCCACCTCAAAGTCGCCGCGTAGGGACCCTGGGCAAGTCCTTCACTCGCAATTGCTCATGCGCTTCGGCGTGAAACTCCGACTCAGCGTCCGCACAGTAGTCGGGAGCGCCTCTGAATGGGCAATCTGGTAGGGGCGCTATAACAAGTGTTCAAATACAATACAATACAATGTAAGTGTACATATGTAATGTAGTAGGCCCTATGTAAGTGTATGCGTTTGGCTAAACAGATGTTCCCCTGTTCGGGCTTGCATTATTAATTAGCTGGTCTAGCTGGCGTGTGCATGCCTTGCACGTGTGGTTGGAAGAAGAAATGCTGATGTGAGCTGTGTTGTCTTTGTTCAAAAAGAATTAAATAATAGTCTCTTGTAAGAGTCGATTCTTGTCGAATTGAGGTGTGTGTGAATTGAAAGAAGAAACATTTTAAAAGTTTCCGATGGCGTTGATATTGAATAGACAGCCAGGCACTCGCAAAGTTGCCCTATCTAGAAGTAGAAATATATAACACAGAAAGAACGTCGTAAAGTATGTGCATTAGGAATCGAAGTTGAGAAAGTGGGGAACGGCCATTTTCCTCTAGCCATATTCCTTCCGAACGTATCCCCTGGACATATTTCGCCACAGACAAAACCCCAGCCTGTGAAAAATACCCCTTTGCAAAGTCTTTGCAAAGTTACTTTCGCAACAGTAATTATTTATTCACCTGAATCATGATTAAACTCTGTCGTTTGAAAGATCAAAACAAGTAAGGCTTATCGGCTAAAACTAGCTAAAATATGCCCACCCTTTCATGATATTATGCGTAAGAAAGAGTCCGTTAAACTCTAACGGACCTAAAGCATTGACAAATTGGCAAATCTGCATTTAAGCGTATTTAATAGTAATTATTGGCCAGCGTTGGTATAGAATACGAGTTGGATTGAAGAAAAGAATTCTTGCTAAATAGAAGTTGGATATATGAGAATAACTTTGCTTACATAGAAGTGGGATTGCTGAAAATTACTTGGCTTAAATAGAAGTGTGATTGATGAGAAAATAATTCTTAATTAAACAGAAGTAATTATATTGATGAAAAATAATTTCTGCTTAAATAGAAGCTGGATTGATAAAACTAATACTTGCCTAAATAGAAGCTGTATCGATGAAAATCATTCTCGCCAAAGTAGAAGTTGGATTGGTGAAAAATAATAGGCCTAATGCCATAACGGGCGAATAATAAATTCAATACGCTATATGATGCAGGATTACGGACAAATTTATTTAGTGTTCTGCAGGCACCACTTACTTCAAAGAATTCTTTTGAAACATGAGATCAGATTATTGTTTGTTTAACAAACGGTTTCAATGTATTAGCAAATTAGAGAAGATTAAAATCGAAGTTCGATTGATGAAAATTATTATTGGTTTAAATATTGGCACAGAGGAAGAATTTGTCCTGGCGCAAAATGACCTACTCAAAATCGGAGGATTTGTCCGGGTGAATTTGTAAGTGAGTGGAATAAGCTTATATCCGGGAGAA
Source organism: Aporrectodea caliginosa (assembly GCA_020284085.1). NCBI lineage: Eukaryota > Metazoa > Annelida > Clitellata > Crassiclitellata > Lumbricidae > Aporrectodea > Aporrectodea caliginosa. The sequence goes on from JACEVL010000522.1 coordinate 704,154, forward strand.
TATGTCCAGGAGGTAAATGTCCTACACTCGACAATGTGAAGGTTCGTAGCAACAGGAAATCAAAATTTAGGGACTGGTTGTCTTATTTTGTGTTGCCCTGCGCTACTGATCGAGGAAATTGATGGTCCTTAGAACTTGGATAGGACATGAATAACTTTAATGCGTTTGCTCTGTAGGTCTAAGCTGCTATGTATGTGACACTCGCACGCTGACATCTGACACTGATAAGGCAGATTGTCGGTTCGGAACAAACTTGGACCAGTGGGCAATTACATGTCCGGGTGGTGAAGATCGATGCCAATCGAATTTCGAGACTCAGCATATTGGTTAGCAACTTAATTATTATATTTTATTAATTATCTTGATAGCACAGGCATATTCCTTGAAAGTAGCGAGGTTCGAGATAAAACAATAACAACAACAATAGTAATGCAATGCAATACAACTTCAAATTGAAAATGCCTTCCTAACACAGGTCAAGAGTGCGCATTAACGGAAACAATAAGAACCGTTATCAGAATGGAAGGTTAAGGCGAAAGGCAGTCTTTGTAGAAAAAAGAATGTGCAAACTTACGCAGGTAGAGAGTTCCAAATGGATTGTTCAGAAATCCTGAATGAATGCGGGTCAAAGACATGTAATTTTCAACAGATGCTATCTAAAAGAAGATCAACCTTTAAGAAAGAAGATCAACCTTTAAGAACGCCGGTCAGTGTCACCGTGAATAATTAGGTTGGAAGTTTATTTACACGTGTTTCGTACATGAGAAGTAATAGCTTGAAGCTGATACCGCTCAGATACAAGAGGCCAGTATAGGTAAAAAACAGGTGTGATACGGTCTCGGTACAGGAGTCCAAGACACAATCTTTCATCCTGTTGCATTATTCTACTCAAAAGAGACAATGTGCTGCCGGGAAACCATAGAGTTTCAGTAGTTGAGCTTTGTCGAATAAAATTGTGCATCAGTGCTTTCGACAATACTGTAGTTATAGTGAAGCATATAGCGTATGATCCCTTTCAGTGACATTAGGCACATTCGAGATGTTGTAGCTATATATTTTGAGTGGCGCATAAATTCAAGATCCCGAACAGCAGGTAAAGAGGAAGTTTAGAGAGTGAGAGTGTTGGACGCAAGACCGCAATTCCAAGGCTTCAAAAAGGGTCAACTTCAATCAATCATAAAATTTATGTAGCGCCTCTTCAACGACTCTACTCTGAGGCGCTCCCGAGCCATAGAGAAAAGTCTTCAATAGGGCGTAGAAGGAAGACGAGTGGATACGAGGAGATAGGCGAAGGAAAGATGGCAAGTCATTCCACGCTGTGAGGCCAACGACAGAGAATGCTCAGCGCTGCATAGTAGCAGTGCGGGCAAATGAAACCAAGAAGTCACCCGGAGAAGTGGAGGGTTGAGGGACCCGTTAAAGAGGAAGAGAGAGTAAGATGGAGCATAAGCGAGTCATTTTCTGCTATTAGAATAATTTCACTTTTGGATATGCAAGAAATTGTTTTCTTTCAAATGAATAATTTATTTATCTTATGTTGACCAGTAATGTATGTCATTAAGAAATATGGGTGCTGTTGCACACTAATATTCAGGTTTCATCGGTTTTTACAAGTATTTTGAGAACTCCCAAATTAGCGATGTCCACTCCGTTACCAAACCTGCTTCTCCATAAACTTTAATGAGAAACTAAAGCAACACCAAGTAACTACACATTACTCTGAAATATAATTATTGTGTCACTTATCTACATTTCCAGTAAACTCTAAAATATCAACTCGGTAACATGTAGTACTAGTGAGGTCCAAACTTACATGGGAAATTTTTTCAGAATATGCTGCACCACAAGGCTGCCTCTGTTACACTTGACTAGAAGACTCTGCATTGAAAAAATTGAAGAGATGTGAGCATGTTTAGAGGTCGCTAGGTTTTGACACTTTTTATAGAAATTGCAAAAATTGTGCATCTGACGCATTAATAGCTGCATTATGAATTAAAATTAGCACCCATGAACATCAAGCACCATCTTTCTAAATCATGATCAATATGCCAACTGTATTTAAGTAAATAAATGAATAATAAGCTTATTTACAAATAAAACACTTCTGTCAAGTTCTTTCTGATAGATAAACGGTTGTTGGCTTAGCCTATAGCTAATTTTTAAATTTTGCATGCCAACTTTTCATTACAATTCGTTTTATATGCAATTGGATTGTTCAATATTGCTCTATATGCCGCTAATTTAGCATGAATACGGTATTTTTTAATCTATGAAACCAGCCTTGAATATGAAATAAGCTTACAGTACATGTTTTTTCACTTTCTGCAATAAAAGCTCATACGTGACAAAAACGGCAGCTATGGTGAAACTGGCATCAACCAGGAGTTCCCCACAATGTTGATTGTTAGGGATGCCTGACAAACACAATAGCACATTCTTGGGTCTGGACTCCCAAAAAATGAGGCAATCCTGAGGAATTTCATGTTGCATTACCAGAATGATAGACTAACAGTTGATGAGGCCACGAAAGCAACAATAGTCGCTGCGTTGGTAATTAAATTTTGGTAGATAACTAAAACCCGCACAGCGTGCTGATTCGGGCTCTCGCAAGCACTGGAAGTTATATGAGCCAAGATTTCTCCTGATTCAAGGAGTAACAGTTTGAGGTCGATTTAAATTAACTCTTTCAGTCGTCATCTCTAGTATTTCTTCGAACACCTTACAGCCAGGCGCTTTCTTTGATGAGCGTGTCACTGAAGACATCGCGGCTGCTCTCGTAATACAATCTTACTCATCCGCCTAATCCGCTCTCCATGTAGCGTCTGGACAGGAAATCCCTCGACCACCAGACTCAACTGGAAGCGTATGGCACAAGGAGATCTTTAAAACGCCTTATCTTCTTACCATCCAGAGTAAAAAAAACAACCCACAGCCTTCCTATCAAATGCTTCTACCTCCTGACCACTGGACCCTACTTCCCAGTCGATGAAGGCAAATGTCAAACTGTTGATGGTCGTCAATGACTGCGCAGAACGTGGAGTGGCTCTGATCCATTCTTACAATGATGTAATAAGGATGAGTCACAGAAACAATACGTGCTGCAACTAAGTCTTGTCTCCAGTCATCGGACAAAATTTTCTTTTCCAACGAAGGCAAAATGAAATAATAGTGGGTTGTGGGTTTTCAAGCACTTCAATGACGGGATTTATGCAGACAGGATAACTTCTTTAATTATCCAAACTATATTTCATTACAAACTTAATACAGCCTTACTAAGCAGTAACACTGCAGTATATATTTCTAATTGGGGCTGTTTATTGTTCAAAATAAAACTGACTTGAAGAAAAATTATAACTGAGTTGGAAAAAAAAATCAAAATTATACATGTTTTTGCTAAGTTCATACTATAGCAAAAAGTCGAAAAACATAGCGACCTTTAAATATAATCCAATCTTTCCACAATTTTGCATAGAGACACATGTTTTCTTGTGTAACAAGGGCAGCCTTGTGGAGCAATGCATTTCCAACGTCTAATTTTTTTGGACCACACTAATGCAGTACAGCATTATCTTGCACAAAAATAAATGTCCAATCCTTTACTTCCAATTTTACTCTACAAAATAAATCCACAAAACTTAACGGTTATGCTTTACACATGTGTGACTATGAAGATATATAAAAGGAAAATTAGTTCAATCTGAACACACCAAATAGTAAGATAATAACTGTGAAGATATTTATTTAATCTACCATATTTTTGAGACAGAGACGAAGTGTCCACTCCGTTGCCAAACCTGCTTCCCACAAATTTTATGAAAAACCAAATAACTCCATTTTACTCTGAACTATATTGTTTCACTTAACTACATTTTCAGTAAACTCATAATATCAACTCGGTTATGTGCAGTACAGCATTGTCTTGCACTAAAAGAAATGTCCACTCCATTACCGCCACTTTTACTCTACACATAAATCCACAACACTTTGTTGTTATATTTCACACATGTATAGTTATGAAGATATATAAAAGGAAAATTAATTCTATCTTAACACACGCGAATAAGAAAATATCTGTGAAGCTATTGCTGTAATCAAACATATATTTTTTAATGTATTTCCACTCCGTTACCATTCCATGTCCACTCCGTTACTACTATATCTAATATGTTACTGTGTAAGAGGTAACGGAGTGGACGGGTAACGGAGTGGACAGGTAAGGGAGTGGACAATTTCAACATAGCATGAAATAAACTTATTATCGCCCACGTTTCGGACCATATTTTTCAAGATATCAATTTTGTTCATTTAGGAGATGAAACCTGATAATTGTTGAATACATGAGCATCTTCAATGAAGATTAATTCTTGGTAACGGAGTAGACGCCTATGAAACGTACAGTGTTGGGTATGAGTTAACTCAGATGAGTTTAAACTCACGAGTTAACTCACTTGCTGTGATTTATGAGTTTGAGCTAACTCACCTTAAAGAGTGTGAGTTATGAGTTTGATTTAACTCATATTTTCTGTGAGTTTGAGTTATAACTCAATTATTTTAAACTCAACTCACTCGGCACATATTATGTTGAAACAAGCCGTTTTTTTTATATCGGAACAGGCTGTTACACACCAACTTTGAAAAGCTTCTGCTTAAAGCTAATACCAGTCATGTTTGAGATGTGAAACATGACATTTGTGGACTGTGGTGTTTACTTTGACACAGTAATAATAACTTGATTTATCCATTATCCCATTAATAATAATGACAGTTATACTAGTAATAATAAACTGATGATACCATTTCCTGGAAACTGTGTATTTGTACAACGTTCGATTAGAACGTGCTGGTATGAGACGTGTGAGTTGATGAGTTAACTCATTAAACAATTGAGTTTGAGTTAACTCATTTCACTTAGGATGAGTTGAGTTTGAGTTTCAACTCATTTTGAGGTGCATGAGTTGAGTTTTGATTTAACTCATTTCTTGTGTGAGTTTACCCAACACTGGAAACGTATCATACATAGATTACACCTTTCAAACCAAATTATTACCGCATCTATTCGACAAGTCAGCATATAAAAAGGAAGTATACACAAACACAGACGTCATAAATGGTCTGATTAATTTGCAGCAAGCCCAGATGTTGGTAAGTAAGTAGTAGTGCAAAGATTTATGTACGGTAACGGAGTGGACATTATTTCAGGTTACAGCTAAAAAATTATTTAGCCACAATAAGTACTGTTACATTTAATGACAAACTTATTAAAGGAAAGGCGTTTCGATGCTTTTACGAATCACATTAATTTTTTGAAAAACAATCATTTGCAGTCGTATTTCTATAATGTTATTTTCGACCTTGTGCGAAAGTGACGGTAACGGAGTAGACAATTTTCATATTCAAATGCAGCAGATAAAACAAACAGTAAAGCATAAATCCAAAATAACCATGGAAAAAATAATCTCCTCAATAGTAAATTCATTGAAATAATTTATTTGAAATAATTATGTCGAGTTTTATTTTAAAAATCGTCGTGCCAACAGATATGTCTAGTTGATCTAATAGCAGAAAATGACTCAAGTAGCGAGGAGCAGTAGGGCCTACCCAAGACGCTTTGCTAGAAGAGAGCAAAGCCGATACAGAATACGCTGCCAGTGTAAAGAGAAGAATAATAGTCTAGACGAGAGCAGACGAAGGCATAGATAAGAGTAGAAGCAGCAGAGGTTGAAACAGAACTTCAACTTCAAAGAGAAAAAGAACTTCAACTAAACACTCGGCTGGCACAGATACAAAACCTTCCAGTTGGAAAAAGACCAGCATTTAACTTATCAGTAGGCATAACGCTTAAACTGGTTCACTTGATCATGAGCTTTGAAGAAATGTCAAAAAGAACTTGCATTTGTCAGGGTTAAGTTTGAAGAGCATAAACAGACACAATTATACCACGATCTTATCTACAGTGTACGTGGGCGCAAAGTCTCTTTTGTTGCACCTGTGCCTCATTTAGCTGAAGATGTACATAGAGTTCGTTATCGTGGTATTTTTTTATTCTCCAAACAATAATAGAACCGCACAGACTTTGAAGAACAAAAGAAAAAACGCAACGGTTTAACCCCATGCCATCATCGCGGACTGGCCGTGCTTTGATATTGGATGCCGTCATAGGCGCAACCACCCTATGGGACCCGTGGGACTCGTCCCCGTTACTATCGAACAAGTTGGCACTGTCCCCCCAAATTTTGAAAATGTTGAGGTAAACAAGAGCCCAAAATGCACTCCATTTGGTATCAAATGCTAATAATAATAATAATAATAATAATAATAATAATAATAATAATAATAATAATAATAATAATAATAATAATAATAATAATAATAATAATAATAATAATAATAATAATAATAATAATAATAATAATAATAATAAGGGCGCCGTAACACAGCACATGACGTTGCAAGGGAGCCTTGACAAACATCAACACACGATCAGTCATAATAATAATAATAATAATAATAATAATAATAATAATAATAATAATAATAATAATAATAATAATGATAATGATAATGATAATGATAATGATAATGATAATGATAATGATAATGATAATGATAATGATAATGATAATGATAATGATAATGATAATGATAATGATAATGATAATGATAATGATAATGATAATGATAATGATAATAATAATAATAATAATAATAATAATAATAATAATAATAATAATAATAATAATAATAATAATAATAACATAATAACATTAATAATAATAATAATAATACACAAGTAGTAATGATGAAAATAATAGTAATAATAATAATAATGATGATAACGATGATGATGACGACGAGGGTGATAATGTTGATGATGATAATGATAATGATGACGACGATGATGTTGATGATGATGATGACGATGATGATGACGACGATGACGTCGACGACGACGACGATGATGATGATGATGACGATGATGATATAAAAAATATAATAATAAAAAATAATATTTATAATAATAATAATAATAATAATAATAATAATAATAATAATAATAATAATAATAATAATAATAATAATAATAATAATAATCAAGTAGTAATGATGAAAATAATAGTAATAATAATAATGATGATGATGATGAAAATAATGATGATGACAACGACAATGATGATGATGACGATGACTATTATGAGGAGAAGGTGGAGGAGGAGGACGAGGACGAGGAGGACGAGGAGGATACCAAAAATATAATAAAATTTAAAAAATAATAATTTTAATAATAGTAATGGGCGCTGCAATGATGTTCAATCGTGTAATTTGTTTAGGAGGGACCACTTTCCTAGGAGTAGCCAGGATATGTGTGACTTCCAATTGGTTTTGGAATACACCACGAAATGGATGTACTAGTGGTGCTCATAGTACTCGATTCTGCAAAGAATCATGCGAAGCGAATTTCTGTAACGAGAGGTCTTGGTAATTTACTTCGCAAGCCAGAAATAAAATATGAACGCTTAAATTATCTTCTTAAAAGAAGTAGTACCAAGGCAAACAGTTACCTTCATGAATTGAGAATATTCTATTAAATCTAATTAGAAAATAATGTTGTCTTATAATATTATAACCGACCTAATAATTTAAAACGGAACATTGTATTGTAGTGTATAATTCAGAGGCGGATTAAGGCATGTTCAACATGTTCGGCCGAACAGGGGCTCCCACACTCGAGGGGCTCCCACAGATCAAACAGAACAATTTCAATATTTTATCATTATTGTTATTCGTTAAGGCTAATAGTAAAATTGAGCAAAAAATCAGAACAAAGTATGCGAAACTACCCATTTTAACATAGACTATACAAATACACAACTTTTCCAAATGTGTGGGCATTATAACAAACATATATATAGGCCTATACAATAAACTTAAACACATATTATACATATACACATTATATACTTACACACATGATTATATACGCATGCACATATATATTTATATGTGCATATATACATATACACATATTCTGTCTGGTTTTGAACTTGACATTTATTAATAGTTGTCAAATCACAGTTACATTAGCAACGTCGAAAAGCTATTCCACACATGTCGATCCGATCTGGTTTCCAGCCTGGGGAGAAGAGGTTTAGACTTTAGAGGTCGCTAACGTTGGATGCCCGTGATAAACAGTCTTGTTTATCCTTACAATCGGTTGGTGCACTCAAAGTAGACATATTTCAAAGTGTGTCATCCATTAACCTCTGAGAAATGTTTAAATTAGCGGCACTACCCGTGTTACGCTTGACTTGATAGAATCACATCATTCTGCCAGGTTGAAATGATCAATTTATGAAGTTCTGAAAAGTCTTCGAGATAAGACGATCAATGTCAGGACAGGCGTGGGTGACCCGCCCGCCCCTCCCCACACAAACACATATATATATATATACACACGCACACGCACACACACACACATACATGCATATCTTTCTACGGGAATGCTTACCATTAAATATGGTTGCTTTCTAAGAGTTCTAGTGATACGTCAAGAATTTTTGCTTTCGCACAAAACGCCACGTTTCAACCTCATTGTCTATTGGCTGTATTAATATTGTAAGTTGTACGATAATTAACTCTGAGTTTTCTCACATAAAATTATGGCGGATGACAAATCTACGTCTGATGTAAGTAGTAAAGTATACTAACATTGCATTAATAATTATTAGTATTAATACCGTGCGTGTAAGAGAACGCCATTGGTGACTCTTTCTTATTTACTGTGCATTGTTTTGCTACCTAATGTAATAGTCTAGATTTAAGTTACGGTACATTTAACATCATGCACCATATAGACTGGCTCAGAGAAAGCGCTTTTGTGAGATACTAAAAATGCGCTATATTAAGTGTTTTAATGCATGCATACGTACATACCATACATACATGCTGTATGTGACTATATGGTTTTCTCAAGACCCTTAAAGACGAACTTTTTCAGCTGTCTCATGGCCACGTGTTGAGAGCTTCTGAGAGACTCTTTTAAGTGACGCTTTATAAAATTAATGTCTTGTTACATTACATTACATTACGTTACTTTGGTTAATCGTTTGATTGTGAGCCCTACATCTAGAAAAGAGACACGCTCAACAGCAACGAATTGAGTTGGGCAGCATGATGATCCATATTAGACTGTCATCGAATCCATACTGTAACTTCTTAATCGTAGTTATTTAGTATAGATGATATGGCGAGGGAGAGACCTGGCCAGTGGCCACCCGCCCTCATATGCTGAGGCTAAGAAAATGAAGTCGCTAACACTTCATACTCATGGCTGCCTCAGGGTTGGCTTAAAGGACTACTATTCTCCTCCTTCTTATTAGTATATAGTAGTAATATCGTTAAACCGTAAAAGATGTAGGCCTATACTTTAACACTAGACAAGGTAATTATAAAACCTACTGATATTGTACAAAAAGACAGAAGGTACGAATTAATAATATACGATTGTTGATTCTTTTAACATAACACGTTTTGTGTGTCCTTTTCTTGTGATTCTTTGGGGTTGGGGCCCCCACAGTTTCACTGAACAGGGCCACCACATTTGTTAATCCAGCTCTGAGTGTATTGTATCTACCAATTTATATAGCGCCTTTATTGAGAAATTTATTGAGGAATTAGTACAAGGGGCGATGGAGGAGATGAAGGAGGGCATAAAGGTGGGAGGAAGATTGACGAAAGCACTAAGATTCGCAGATGACCAGGCGATGTTGGCAGGTAGCCAGAGTGGACTACAAAAAATGATGGATCAGCTAAATAAGATCTCTAAGGAGTATGATATGAAAATAAATATCACAAAGACAAAGATCATGAGGAAAGAACAGTAAATATCCCTATAATAGTTTTCATCAACTGGAAAGTAGGGTCCAGTGGCCAGAAAGCAGACGGTTTTGATAGGAGGGCTTTGCCTTCCCCTTGACCCTGGGAAGTAAGAGGACCAACCAGTTTTAAAGATCTCCTTATGATATACGCCTCCAGTCAGTCCAGTGGTGTGGTGGTTGAAGGATTTCCTGTCCAGACGTTTCATGGATTAGGTCAGTGCCGGGACTAGGGCCCCGAACCCCCGTTGGGAGGCCTCCAGTCTGTAAGGGGCCTCCAAATTTGGCTGTTCATTATGCCTGTGTGTGACTGTTCGTTTCTGAAACCCAAGCACCAAATCAGGGCCGGATTAAGAGCTCCACGGGGGCCAAGAGTCGAGTCAAGACATGATTTGGGGCCCTAACCCCAAAGCCAAGCAAAAGTTCGTGTGTCTATTCTCTAAACACAAAGTTCGAACCATAAGTAAACGATTTTTTTAATGAAATATTGGCTAAATAATAATAGGCCTATAGGCTACACGCATTTACCATTGTCATTTTGTCAATTAGGACATTGGTACTATATGATTTAATTTTTCATGATATTTGGGATCCTCAAAACGTTGTGGGGCCCTAAGCCATGGCTTAGTTGGCTTATGCGTTAATCCGGCCCTGAACCGAATTATAAAAAAAATGATGGAGCAACGGTTTCTGAGGCGAGTTCATTGATTATAATTATAATATTATTGCTTCATATAGTCGTTTAGGCCTACTGAGCACAGTTTCAGCACATTGAAGCTAATTAAAACATTTAATCGGTACACCATCGTATCGTTAATCGTAAACTCGATATTTCTAGAGCGCCCACAAAAGCGAAGTCGCTTATTTCACCATGCTCAGCAGCAGGTTATCACCACTGGCAATGATTTCAGTTGAAAGCGAAACTGCCCGAAAGCTGAACTATGAAGAGCTATTGGGACGATTCGTGGAAAAGAAGGCGAGACCAAAAAAGTAGGGCTGGTACTGATTAAAACAATTTTAATCGATTAATCACCTAAATTTAATCGAAATTAATCGATTAAATTCGATTAATTTGGTTCATATTACATAAAAAGTGTAAAACTGTTTATATTGCAAGTCCCATATAGGTCTACACCGAAAAATCCTTCAATCATTCGACATGCTAAAGTTCAAATTGTCAAAATTAGAAATTTAGTCTGTAGTAACTAACTTCTATCTAAAAAATCTTCGATAATTTAGCCATTTTCGAGTTTTCCCTCAGGATTTACCTCAAATGCAAATGATCGTTTCATTTTCCACTCAACTGTTTCTTGCAGTCTAAACAGTTTTACACTTTTTATGTAATATGTTTCACATTCTTACTGTTCGTCATGTTGTTTATGCCGGAAATAGGTCGCTTAACGTCATAAAATAAGAAAATTAATAGAAAAGTAATCGAACAAGCCGAAATTAATCGATTAAATTTTTAACGATTATGCGATTAATTATAGTTAAAATCGCAGCCCTAAAAAAAGTTTCCCTGAGACATGAGCTCGAGTATCGATGCCATTTATTGATACTTACACTGTTGACTTTAAGCTGTTGTCGGTGAAAGAGCTTGGTTGCAGAGGCTGGACGTTCGGTCGATCTCGTTTGTTCTCGTTTCCAGTATATTTTTTTATAGTTATTCGGATAATTGGGGGCCTCAAGTAAGGCTTTGGAGGGGCCTCCAGGACCATAGCGCTGGTATCACGAAATAGAATATCCGTCGTAGGACTATCCGGGGGATGAATGAATTTATCCCCCGGATAGACATATACCGGTATAGAGTATCCGGGTGGATAAACCGTTTCTATCTCCCATCGTGTGAAATCATCCCCGGGAGATAAAAATGCACAGGTATAAAGTATTATCATTTTAAATGCGTATAATTTATGAATATATATTTTAATCAAAATCCAAAGCCAGAATTATTTAAAGCAAGCGACTCTAAGTTAGTTTAAGAGTCCATTTAAAAAATTTCACTTTGAACCACTTCTCCACTAAAGTGAATGCGCTCTTTCAGATCATAAATTCAGTTTAACTGCTTAACGATTCTATGCGGGCGTATAATTTTTGACGTATTGATTATAGAACTGAAAACAAGCAGTGCATACCACATTTCACATTTCATTGAACAGTAAACGCACTTTTGTCGTTGCTGCGTTTGACAGCCAGTTTTGAATTCAATACAATAACAATTTGCTGCTTTGACTGTACGTTTGTGCAAAAGTTGTTCAAGTCAGGTTATTTCCATTTTACGTATAAATCTTTTCACTCAGTGACTCTCACTCTCAACTTACCTCGGCTTTGTATAATAAGGATGCTGCCACTCATTTCGAAGAACGCAATCTACACGATGCCAACGGTGTTAATATCGGATTTAGGAAACGAAGTGCATTGACTGACGAAGGACGCATAGTTGAAATGATAGGTTGTATACACAGTGATCTGTTCTTCCAAAATCGTTTCCTTCCTAACGACGTGAATATAAAGATACGTCTCGTTAGAAATAAAGACGCATTCTGCTTGATGTCTTCCGTCCAGGGAGCTGCATTTAAAGTTCGAATTTTGGAATGCAAGTTATACGTTAGAAAAAGTAAAACTGAGTCCGTCAGTGTTTCTTGCTCATGCGAAAGCTCTCCAAGCTGGCAACGTAAAATTCCCTATTCGAAGGGGCATTTGTAAAACTTTTACCATACCCAGAGGCAATCTCGATGCGAGTCAAGAATGTCTCTTTTCTGGACAGTTACCTACTAGACTCGTTATAGGATGCGTTGACAACGACGCGTTTAACGGAAGCTATACAAAGAATCCGTTCAACTTTAAACATATGAATCTGTCTCAGTTAAAAATGTATTTGGATGGACAGCAACAATCCGTGAAGCCTTTGGAACTAAATTTCTCTAATAATCAGTTTATAAACGCCTACGCTTCGTTATTCATGGGAACTGGAAAGTGGATGCGAGACGAAGGCAACCAAATAACCAGAGAGGATTTTGCAGGTGGATACGCACTTTACGCATTCGACCTGACTGCAGACCAAGCCGAGGGTGGACATTTCAATCTACTTAGACAAGGAAATATCCGTCTGGATATGAAATTTGCGCAAGCTATCGGCAACACAATAAACGTCATAGCATTCGCCGAGTTTGAAAATATTTTGGAAATCGATAGATCGAGAAACTTGATTTTCGAGGCCCTATAAGAACTGAAAATGAATGGAAGCAGACTCGACTCGATACTTCGGAAAGATGTAAAGTGTGGAGCGATGTTCTTGGGTGTGTTTGCGTGCGATAGTTTACCTACGACGTTTGATAAAAGCAAACCAACGCTACTCGTCTGTAATACGGATCCACACGACAAACCTGGACAGCATTGGGTTGCTCTGTACGTCGAAGACTCTTCTTTCTATGGCGAATACTTTGATTCGTTTGGCCAACCACCCGAATCGCCTTTCCAAACATTTCTACACAGACATTGTGCACGCTGGATTTTCACTGATAGGCATTTGCAAAGCGCTATTAGTCGATTTTGTGGACACTATTGTATATTTTTATTGTCAGCATAGAGCTAGAGGTAAAAACATTACTGCAATTACGAATATGTTAACTTTTGACACTGGGCTAAACAATTATTTGGTTCATAATTATGTTTGTAATATTTATACGTAATGAAGGCGTTTTGAAGTTTAATAAACTTTATTAAAATCAATGTCTCGAATGTCTTTCTGAGATGATAAAACTATAAAGTCTCACTCCTTAAATTGATTATTGAGTTCGAGTCCAAACGGGTTGCATTCCGGACAGTTGAGATATCCGAGCTGATTCGCGTGGTCCTCGCTGGCGTAGCACGGCGTTGCGACTTTCAGCTCCGGCAGTTTTTTCCGTGCAACTCGTCAATCTTGGCAACCAACGTTTTCCATTCCCCGACACGCAAAGCGATTCCGCTGCGAGTTGGTAGTTCTTTCGTAGTGTTCGGCGGAATGAAGTATCGACGAAAGTTTACGCATTTACAGTTCTTGTCAACGGTAACGTAATATTTACCCCCGATGTGTTGCGGGTATTCTACGGGTTGATCGGCTTTGAGCAATTCTACACTCCTATCGATTTTGTCCAGATACGTGAGAAAAGTTGCCCATCTGGTTTTGGTAAACCAAACACCCTTTCTGGTCTGTTACGTCTTGCCATTGCCCGTGTCGTATTCTCTGATATGTACCAGCAGCTCCTCTAGGTAAATACCAAGAGATTCTTTAAACAGATCCTGTTTTCTTCCACAAGTCGATCTTGCCTATAAAAATAGATATAGTTTGGCTACAAAAATTAAAGATACAAACTTTCGATAAAAAAATACATTTAATGCGAGAAGTTGATGATGATAATACAAAAAATAATTGTGTTGATGACTGTGTACTTACGGTCATTGCGGATGAGCTAGCTTTTGCAAACATCTTCGATTGAATCGTGTATGCGACGATTTCAGAGATGCGAATACGTCTACGAATGCTCGTGTATAAGCCTTTACAGCGTTGGAACATTGCATGCGAAATAGCTTGACTGAGCGCATTGGTTTTGGGGATGATTAATATATAATTATATATATAATATATATATATATATATATCGAGTATAAATAATTCCGATACCAGCTGTTTAAATACACCGGCAGGCCTAGTGTATGGTGCTGTATTAATTCCATACTCGCAGTCGTGTCGTGGTCAATGTATATAATCTCGTATCCATACATCGCCTCCGGTGAAATGGTCATTTGAGTGCTTGACCAGATGCTAGACGCGTGTTTCCGACCGTGTCGTGGTCGATGGTCAATATCTCATCGACAGATGTCACCCACCCTGGGGGTTTGTCCGTCAATCGGGTCCGTGATCGATAGTCATCATCGACAGATGTCGCGCGCTGGTATAGTCATTAAGGCATGCCCTCGGGCTAGGCCCAGTATCGGCTGTATACTCACTACTTGCGTATAATTTATAAATCTATGCTTTAATCAAAATACAAAACCAGAAATAGGTAAAGCAAGTAACTCTTAGTGTTCTAGGTGTTCTAAGCAATCAATCAATCAATCAAATTGGTTTATTTGTGGAAATTAAGCTGACACAGACGCATTCTTAATCAGGCAATAAATTATCGTTCACGGCATTCTAGATACAATCAAAGATCAAATATGCTAGTAGTAGACTTGTTTATAAAGAATATGTGAAATAAAGTTATGGTGATCTTTTAAGGCAATGCGAAGTTAATGTTCAGAGCAAATCAGACCGAAGTTACATTAGGAAGAATAACTACACGGGGGAGTGGCGTTCTTTCCCTTCTCTTGAGAGCGGTTTTGGGAAAAGGCAGCATGACCATTAACTTTGAGGCATTGTTGAATTTGCGTGAGATTACAACACCACACATAACAAAAAGAGCCATTGAAGTTGGTTCGTTGTCTTCAATGACTTCAACGGCTTTGCTGGTGTACCTAAAGATGCGAAATTACCAATATCAGGCGAAGACGTGAACGACATTAACCAGACTTAAGACCCAAACGCCATTAGCAAGTGTTCACTTTAGATCTAAATGACAATAATTATAAGTCTTAAGTCTATGCCTTTACGACATTAACAAGCTGACACAGCGAACAGAAACTGGGCAATTAAGTTTGATCAATTAAATGCAAAAATAGGCTAATAGCACAGAGGCATTGTTTAATTTGCGTGAGATTACAACACCACACGGAACACAGGAGCCCTTGAGTTTGACTCTTTGGCCCTAACCGACCCTCACGACGCAGAGTCAGGCGGTTCCCCGGAATAACGGACCCCCGTAATAGCGGATCCCCGGAATAGCGGACCCTAGGAATAGCGGGGCCGGTACCTTCATTACCATTGTTGGAAACCCACGTTGCCTATAGATATCACCTGAGGCTAGACAACGATTTTGATTAACAGAGACCAACGATCGATGTCTGAGTATAAAACGTTTGCACTATAGAAGTTCTGAAATTGGATCGGACTAAGTGATACCTTGTAGTCTGACAGAGACACAATGAAAATATTGTTGCGAACCTGGGGATCTAACTAACCTACCAGGATCATTATCCCCAGTCCTGTCTTGCCAAGTGAATAAGATCCGCTAGGTGCGATCATATGTAAATAGATCGAAACATTTGACGTTATCGTTTTATTCGTGAAAATGACAACTGTCGTAAAACATATTATCTTCTTCGAATCGATTAACGGAGGTTGAGAGTTGAGTCCGTTTTAAATGTAAATATAGCCGAGTGCCTCGTCACTCCTACGCAATGTTTGAGATAACGAATATGACTCCGTGCCAACTGTCAGTGTACCTCTCCAGCGTTCCGATCCTGTCCGAGGAAGAACGGTAATATCCAGAAAGAAAGATCGTTCCAGTCTCTTGTTGTCGTTATTTCCGCTATTCTACCCATGAGATATGTAATCGATCGTTCGATAGAATCACCTTCGATCGTTCGACGCAACTCTTTTCCCAACGTTTTAATCCTTCGTAAGCGTTATCGAAATCGACAAGTTCCGTGTCATAGAAATCGACAAGTCCTCGTTGGCGAACCTCGACAATCCTGCTCCACGAAAGTCGGCAATCCATCCATCCTCTTTCAGAGCCCGACGGTCCTTATATATGCTCGGAGGCAGCCGTCCCCTTAGCAGACGACCCGGAAGCCAAGCCACCGTCATCGCGCGAAACCCAGACCTAGCAGCAAGGTTAGCCAAATTGGCCAATAGCCAGCAGACAGAATAGACCAAGTTAGCCAAATTGGCCAGCAGCAAGAATTGGCCAATAGCCAAATTGGCCAATAGCCAAATTGGCCAATAGCCAATTGGCCAACAGCAAGAATTGGCCAATAGCCAGATTGGCCAGCAGCAAGAATTGGCCAACAGCAAGAATTGGCCAATAGCAAGATAAAGAACCAGGGCCTCCCGTACACCGGACAACCACTAAGTTATTAAACCGATAGAATCCGCTATCCCTTTATACCGGAGCCTCACAATATTCTAAAGAATATAATTTAAATTGTTAGTTTGTAAATCTTTCAGCCGTCACTGGTCAGCTCCTCCTACACGGACTTGAATCTGCCGACTGCATTATTACAAACAGAACTGAATAAAACGATTACGTCATAAACAATACAAAAACGTAAATATTCAGTTCGCATACAGATATAAATACGTTGCACTAAATTGAAAGAATTAATTCAACTCTGCTACTGATATATCGACGTTGATAATACTCATTAACGTCGATTTTCACATTTCGCTTAGAGTTTCTTACAGCAATACTTTCAAGCAGTCGTGACATAATTTCAACGTTTTCTTACGAAGTTACTCGAATGTCTATAATGCGAAGAGTCATTTAAGTTAAACTTTTGATTGATTCTGGATTCCAGAAGCTCTAAGAAGTTATTTTACGGTTATGGCCGAACCTAGTGAAACTACACAGACATATTATGGAAAACATTCGTATGCTTTTATCACGTTAACATTAATAAGTTTCTAACTTTGTGACTGATTGGTTTAATGTATTCTTAAGGGTTTACTCTTATTATGCTTCAACTCGCTCAATCCGTTCGTTGCTTAAAAACTTTTCCTTTAAACTCTGTATTTAATCTTTGACTCAATGACTCAAGACATGCTTTAACTGTCTAATCCCAATCCTTACCTTTCACCGCCCATCGAATATCCACTATAATATTTATAACACTCTTCTTGCACTATCATAGACGGAGAGACAGCCATAGGCCTACAGGCAGACAGATAGAGGCCGATGGTTGAATAGGTGAAGATAGTGTTTGTGTTACAGCTCTCTCGTCAAGTTTACGCTCTCATTGGCTATCATGAGGCAGGGCTAGTCTCCAGAAAGCTGAGTCGTCCACTGAATACAAAGGGGATTCCGCATTTCCTGGCATCACATTGCATTATAAGTTAGAACAGTAGGCCTAGATATCACGCCCTGTGTTCCACCTTCAATGCAACATATGCGAAATGAAAATTCGTAGTTAAGCCGTGTAAAATCCGAGATTTCGTATATTCAAGCGTGTTCAAAGCGTCTGGGAAACCGTCTCCGTTACAACTGACTCGATCAGAGACATCATGCTACCGTAATTCAAGGGCAAAGAAAACCGTCGGTTGGGTTGTAAGAAAACACCGCTGATTTACTCAACACCATTTTCCTGATAAGATACTTCAAGGTCTCCTCACTCACGCATATCACAACTGGGGCGCATGATAGAACAGTGCATTCTCTACTAGAAGCTTGTTAATTGTGGGAGGTTGGTTTTGGAAGGACTGCAAACTAGCCCCAGATCATGCCGCAGATGAAGCATACTGTTGCCGATGGGACACGCATGCAATTAATTGGAAGTTTTATGTTACCTTGAATATGACGATGACGCTTTGTCTTGGAGACGGTAACGCTCCGTAGAGGGCATAACAAGGACACTGTAAAGACGACAACGACGACTACGATGATGATGATCATGATGATTATGATGATCATGATGATTGCGAGAAGAAGCAGAAACAGAACGCAATTCCACAGTATTTCATATGAAGCCTTCATCAGAAGAACCACTAAAGTCCATTTTTGACTTTTTTGAGTTAAGTGTGTCCTTTGATACCTAATGCTATAGAGCATGTAACTGCCAAGTGAGCTTTTTGGAAAACCCACGTAAGTCCAGAGTTACAACGAAAATAAAATATAGCGTACCGATAAAAACCACTAGAGTCCTTGGACTCTAGTGGTTTTTCCATGAATACTGAGTTGCATAAGCGCACCATAGAAAATTTTTCCTTTAAAATTTAATACTATTTTCAGTTTTATTATAATTATTTTGCTACTGTTAAACAACTTTGCAATTATCCAAAGAAAATTGTGGAATACTATCAATGCACGACGAAAAATAAAGAAATTGCCATACGTAGCAACATTTGTCGTTATGTGATATATATTGTTGTTATGTTTTTTGGGTTGCAATTAGATAATATATATTTCTGTTATGTTTTTTGGGGTTGCAATAAATTGATTTGATTTGATTTGATTTAAACCTTTATAATGTGGCGCCACCTACCTGCTAAACTTAAATCTTTTAAACGATGTTATGGAGACATAACACATCCACAAGAATGTCAAATTTCATTTCGATATTTTGATAAATAAAATACTTGTAGACTTTCAAAGTTTGTTTTGTGAATGTCTCAAAATCCTTAAAATGGACTTTTATTAGTGGTTCTTCCATTCAGGAGACTTTGAACAGAAGATTACTGTTTAAAATATTTTGACAGGTTTCTCAGATGCCGCATCAATCAAAGATTAGCTCGATTTTAGTCAGACTGGATTGGCCATTATGTTTCATGTCTGGTGAATCAAAATGTTGTCGTTATGGACTCTACAAACAAGTTCCATCAACTCTTTCGATTGAACGAACTATCTTGCTTTTCTCTTTAACTATTATATTCAACATCTTTAGAATTGCCAGATACTGCTGTTGATTTAGCCATTATTGCATTTCGTTATAATGATAAGTAATAATGTTGTGCATTGATTAATGTACATACTGTGCGTTGCGGACTCTACTGTATGGATTATTAGAAACAAAACCTGGTTAATATTAATGAAAGCAGGTAATTTGTACCAGTTACTTGCATCATTCAAATGTTTACAAGGTGTTGTACAAGTAGTTTCAGATCTCAAATTAAAAAAATATAATAAAGTTTCATTTTCACAAACAATTAATTGAACTTCGTGAAACATTCGAAAAGCAACATTGTCAATGCTCTAAAATGTATCACAAGTCACTATTGAGCTTGGATCAGTCTGTAGCACTAGACCAAAGTTACTAGTTTGATGCAAAGCAGACACAAAACCCTAAGCGCAAAACTATAATTAGATATCTATAACAGACAAATTATTAACAATTTAAAATCCCAATATATTGTTTTGACCTCTCATGGACTGCAATACTTTGGAATGTCCCATCAGCAGAAGCAGAAGAAGAAGAAGAAGAAGAAGAAGAAGAAGAAGAAGAAGAAGAAGAAGAAGAAGAAGAAGAAGAAGAAGAGGAAGAAGAAGAAGAAGAATGCGAAGAATGCGAAGAAGAAGAAGAAGAAGAAGAAGAAGAAGAAGAAGAATGCGAAGAATGCGAAGAAGAAGAAGAAGAAGAAGAAGAAGAAGAAGAAGAAGAAGAAGAAGAAGAAGAAGAAGAAGAAGAAGAAGAAGAAGAAGAAGAAGAAGAAGAAGAAGAAGAAGAAGAAGAAGAAGAAGAAGAAGAAGAAGAAGAAGAAGAAGAAGAAGAAGAAGAAGAAGAAGAAGAAGAAGAAGAAGAAGAAGAAGAAGAAGAAGAAGAAGAAGAAGAAGAAGAAGAAGAAGAAGAAGAAGAAGAAGAAGAAGAAGAAGAAGAAGAAGAAGAAGAAGAAGAAGAAGAAGAAGAAGAAGAAGAAGAAGAAGAAGAAGAAGAAGAAGAAAGAAGAAGAAGAAGAAGAAGAAGAAGAAGAAGAAGAAGAAGAAGAAGAAGAGGTAGAGGCAGAGGCAGAGGAGGAGGAAGAGAAAAAGATTGCAGTTATTGTGTTTCTCGTCCTATTAAAAAATCCTTCAATCGAAGAACCCAAACTTTTGATACCATTATCGGATGACCGCCTTCCTTAATACTTCCAATACAGTTTAAATACCTGATGTCGTAAGGATCGTAATATGATGATACTTTAAAGCGGTGTTGATGAAGTGATGCGATGAATAATTATTGTGTTGATGTCGCCGAGTGCCAAATGCTAAGTGATGATGTTGTACCAACTTTTAGTGAATTTTGTTATAGGAACTGGAAACAGTTCTGGTTGCTGCTCTGGAAGAACTGGTTGCTCCAGAAGAAGAAGAAAATCCGGACTGTCTTAGTCTTTCTATTTCCGATAATCGTGGCTCTATTTCTCGCAATTGTGCAAAACGGATTCAAACCCAACTTCACATCAAACGCAACAACCTACGAGAGCTTCTCCGTTACCCCAAACATGACCGACAAAATTCCACCCGCAAATGTAACATTCGCCTTCGTTCCGAACACGATCCTCGTGCAGGGGATTGTGGGTACAGCAGCGACCATCATGGGCGTCAAGATTCCAAAGGGTAAGTTGTATTCCTATATCGCGTGTTCATGTTATGCATAATTACAGCTGTTCTCTTGTGGATTGATTTGATTAAGCGCTACCAGCGAATCAGCTAGTGCTCGCTTTTCGTGTAGCGTTGCGAAATGTGGGAGCCTAACATTTCATTAGGTTAATTGCACAAGATTTGATCTGATATAGGGGAAGCTGGGGCTAAAAGTCACAGATATTGATATTTTGTAATTTTACCAAATAATATATTAGCTAGCGTAATAACCAACCGCTATAAAATTAGACAACTATGTCGTCTAAGTTCCCAATACTTGGAAAGGTAAATTCCGTTGTGTTTTTGCTCTGCTTTTTCACTTTGAACAGCACGGTTTGACTTGTGACTTTCAGCCCCGGTCGGGGGTAAAAAGTCACAAGCTTGGGGTAAGAAGTCACAAACATAGTCGCATTAGGCTAAGTGATCGCTGTAACGGTTTGGGAAGTGTCATGAGCATAAAGTAGGCCTAGGCCTAGGCTAATTATGTTATGAGACAACAAAACTTTCCACGGTCAGTTTGTCGCTTGTAGCGCCGCATCTTTTCAGACCTAACAAATGAAGTCCAAAGTAGGCCTACTATTATTAGTAAATTACAAAAAGAACTAATAATACACACGATACTAGGCCTTTAGTAGGCCTATTGCTAAATGAATAATGTTAAAAACAGCTCATAAGACTAGTAACAATTCATAAATATTCATTTACAGCTATCACAACAGAGTTGGGGTTAAAAGTCACAGTTCGGGTTAAAACTCACACCGTGTGACTTTTAACCCCAACACCGTGTGACTTTTAACCCCAACACCACATACACGACATTGATAGTAAGAACAAGAAATGGCGGTCATGCAATCACGTTTTAACCACTGTACGAACATAGCTCGCTAAAATATGCAGCACTCGAGCTAAAAAAACCGTTATTAATATGACAAATACTTGCCGAAACAAATGTTTCCACGTGAGACGAATTTCAACTTTTAATCACGTTAAAACAAGGAATTTGATGCAAAATTCAATTACTGCAATAACGTCAACAACTGTTTCTATTTTTACTTGGGCGCTTTGCCCAGCTATCCGCTAGGTGTCACTTCAATACTCTAGGGCTATTCCAGACGTGTTTAATCCGGTTGTGACTTTTAACCCCTGTGACTTTTAGCCCCAGCTTCCCCTATAATAAAAATGGAGTATCTCAAAGCATGGGTATGAATAAACGAATATATATGTTATAGGGAATATGCGTAAAATTTCAAGGCATGTGTATATAACCTGAAGTTTTTCCAGGGAATTTATATACCCTGATTCATTCAGGGAATGTGTACATTCCAATAAAAACATGGTATTTATATTATATCCTGAAATTGGCTTATTGTATTACTGTAAATGTTCAGGGTATGTCTATAGAAATCACTGGAAAATTTCATGGTATATGCATATACCTTGTTTTTTTCAGGGAATGTATACAGTCCCTGAGTGAATCAGGGTATATACATATACCCGGTTATACAATATACACATTCACTCTAACATATAGGCCTATAATTTATATATGTATATGATATATAGATTATATGTATATATACAGTACATTAATCGTAATCGTATTCTGAAGAATTCTACAGCGCTCAAACACGCGCGATGTCGTGAGAACCAGTTTATTAACAGGCGATCATTCAATAGAAAAACTAGTGGAATCCAGTAGAATGCAGTATGGTTCAGTAGTTCAGTGCATCTACCGAGTAATGAACTGCATGATATCAAACGAGGTTGTGTGGTGTGGCATAAAGTGGAAGGACAATATGCAGAGTACGACATGACATACATTTCTTCTTACTCTTCTCTACTTATCCCATTCCATATAGCCATTGATTATACTGCTACAAAATATATCAAATTGCCACCGAACTGTATAACCACAGGTCACAGTGATTCTTAATACCAATTTTTTATTAACTGTATTAGTGTCTTCTATCGCCAGCCATTATGTTTAGAAGCATGTAACAATCTTGTGATACTTCTGAAGATTGTCTTTCAAATTATGTTTAATTAAAGGTTAAGTTGGCCTCATCTTTCTTTGGTGTAGATCTTGGTTTTGCATCTGAGAGTGATGTGGAGGACTATGTGTCGATACATCAAAATATTTATGGCGCAATCGTTTTCCTCCAGTTGGAAGACTTGGTAAGACTTCCGGAGTGGATTACCTACAAGATACGACTGCGTTCAGAGGAAACGGAGTGGAAAACAAAGGCCATGTTCGATTATCTATTTACGATCAAACCGAGAGATGAGAAAGATCACCATGGTGGAAAAGATCCAGGTATTTTCATCTGTATATCAACTAATTATTAATCTATTTATTATAAGTTACTTATAAAAATGAAGGTAATGTCGTAGTTTACGTTGCTAAATTATTTGATGTTGTCACTGTAAAATGGAAGCTGGATTGATGAAAGAAATTGTTTCCCTACATGGAAGTGGGATTGATGAAAACGTTCCTGTGTTCAAAATAGAAGTTGGATCGATCGAAATAATTTTTCCCGTAAATAGAAGCTGGATGGATGAAATTAAGTTTTGGATTCAATAGAAACTGGATTGATGAAAATAATTGTTTCTGTAATTAGAAGCTGGATCCATGAGAATATATCTTTGCTTAAATAAAAGTTCCATTGATGAAAAATATTTCTTTCATGAAATAGAAGTTGGATTGATAAAAGTAATTTTTTCAAATTAAATAGAAGTTGGATTGATGAAAAAATTTCTTAATGAAATGGAAGGTGGATTGATGATAGTTAACATGCACATAGGTAGACTTCTTACTTGTCAACGTCAAGTACGGCATTGAAGACATTAGAATAATTTAGCAACGTAAACTACGACTTTACCCTATAGCAATACAAAATAGAAACATAGGGCGTTTAAAACTTAACTAAGCAGTGATGGGCAAAAGTATTTAGAAAATGCAAGATAAAAATAATAGTCTTCCAAAGTATTTTCAAAATAATTTTACAAATAGCATTTTCAAAATACTTTTGAAATTGTATTTCTAAAATACTTTTATAAATAGCTTTTGAAAATCCTTTTAAGAAATCAACATTTTGTACATTTATCGCTACTCGCTAGTGTGTAGCGTAGCCTACATCTAAATTGCATAATTTAGTGTACTTGTGAGCGATCCATTGTTTCGTACGACTTGGTTGAACAAGTAGACTTCATAGACATTTCGGAAGCTTCACTGCGACTGTTAAAATTAATTAAAAGAAATTGAAATAGGAGTAAATATAACAAAAGAAATAACAGTTCTTAACAAGATTACCAAGTAGCAATATTATGTTCTGACAAGTCTTAGCAGTTCGTTTTAATTATAGAACATTCTAGAGTGCTAGTTATAAACCAACTGTATAAAGGTTTCAAAGTGTCAACAAAGCACATTTTAATTACACCATACACTAGTCAACTATTACAACAAACTCACAAGTATTTGGTGTGACCAGAAGATTATTAATTTCTCAACGCGTCACGTTCTAATAGAGGTCTTAACCTTACAACATTAAAATTATTCTGGCAAAAGGTTTGTAAACCGTATTTTTGAACAGTACTTAGGCCAAGTATTTTGGAGAGGTATTTTGAATTCTCCTAAATATTTTTGTTAAATGAAAAATACTTCAACAAAATACTGTGTTCCATTTTGAAAATAAAAACTGGATCGCATTGAGATCGCATTGAGACTGAACATCTAATTCATGCCCATCCTAGACTGGTTGTTTTGCTCTCACTTTTATTCAACCAAATGCTTGTGCATGGCAGAGTTCCCACCAGTTTTGGTTTGGGCATAATTGTACCCCTGGAAAAAGGACCTACCTTAGACAATGGCAATAGTGATAACTACCGCGGCATCACATTAAGTTCAAATCTATCGAAACTCTTTGAAATGTGTGTGCTGGAGCATTATGGCAGCTATTTATGCACATCTGATTTGCAGTTTGGATTCAAAAAGGGATTGGGTTGTTCACATGCAATCCTTGCAGTCGAAACAGTGGTGGACTACTTTACAAGTCATGGGTCAACTATCAACTTATGTGCATTAGACATGTCAAAAGCTTTTGACAAAGTGAATCACTTTGCTTTGTTCAATAAACTAATGGACAGACAGGTTCCTCGTGAAGTTCTGACCACTCTTATAACCTGGTATAGTCTCAGTGCAGCCTTCTTGAGGTGGGACAATATATTTTCAGGTATGATAACTCTAACCTGCGGAGTTAGGCAAGGTGGTGTCCTATCTCCAGTTCTATTTGCTGTTTATGTTAACGACCTAATTGAAAAGCTAAGTCGATCTGGTCATGGATATAGAATTGGGGAGACGTACTTAGGGTGTGTCATGCATGCAGATGACCTAATTTTAATGTCAGCATCCCTGTGTGATCTCCAAGTTATGGTTGACATTTGCTCTATTGAGCTAGAGGGTATTGACATGAAGTTAAATGTTGCCAAATCTCAAGTGATAAGGATTGGATCACATTTCCGTAACGCGTGCAGGAACATCAATGTCAACGGAGTAGAAATCAATTATGTGGGCAAACTAAAATATCTTGGCTGTTTTCTGGTTGCAGCCAAGTCATTTAAACTTAGTTTGCATGAAATGCGTGTGAAGTTTTATCGGTCATTTAACTCATTGTATAGCAAATGCTACAAATTTAGTGAACCTGTTTTGTTGTATTTGGTTGGTGCCCACTGTAAACCATTTCTCCTGTATGGAATGGAGGCTATAAGGGGCCGTCCATAAAGTACGTCACGCTCCAGGGGGGGGGGGTTTAAGAAAGTGTGACAGTTTGTGACAGGGGGAGGGGGTCAGGCCATGTGTGACGTCACACATTTATTTATTTTTTATTTTATTTATAATTTATTTTTTATTTTTTAGTAGAATTTCATAGCTTTAAAAATAATTTTCAACAATTTTCTGAAACATTTTAATTAGTTTTATGTCAAAATAGCATGAAATGCATATCTCCTGAATGTGTTTTCACGATTCCTCTCGCTAGGAGCGCTAGTAATAATGCTGTTGCGAAGCCTTGTTTATGTATTAGCCTTGCTTTCCGAAGTATTATTATTTCTATGTTGAAAGTGTGACGTACTTTAGGGGGTCCGAGTTTTGTGACAGTTTGTGACAGTTAGGGTAAAATGGTAAACCATAGCGTCCTGTATGGAATGGAGGCTATAAGCCCTACCAACAGTGAGCTGAACTCTTTAGAGTACACGTACAGCTCTGCTATATGTAAAATTTTCAAAATATGTCATAGCAGTGTTGCATCGGTACTGCAATTCATGCATGAAAATACTGTTAAAGACTGTTGGTTTTCCAGAAGACTGCGTTTTATGCACAAATGCCGTTCGCATGACAATGAGGTTGTCAGGTTTCTGTGTTTTTTCTCAGACACCATAAGTGGATGAGATTTTCTTGTTTTGCTTGTTATGCTTTTCATGTTCATTTTTTGTGTGTGCTACCAATGTTTCTTGGTGAATTAAAGAAGATTGATAAAAACCTGTTTTCAAAATACTATTGTGCCCATCACTGTTAATAAACAAAAAGAATCTTTCTTTTCCCCAATCTCAGTAGTATTAGAAATAGCAGTTGTTGTAGTTGTAGAGGCACCTAGAAATAAATATCAACCTGCATAGAAGATGGCAATTGCAGAGGTGGCACATACTTTGCAGGGTACTACTACGAGGGTTTTCTGGCGATTCAGAATGCCGTTCATCTAAGTCTAATTGCCGAAGTCAACCAGAGTTTCGACCCAACGACGACGACCGTAGGCATTCGATTGAATCGATATCCATATCCTCCATACAGTACAGATGAATTTGTTTCTATCATCAAACACAGCTTTTCTTTGATCATTCTGCTCAGCTTCATCATTTTTCCTCCCATTATCTGTCAGGAAATTGCGCTGGAAAAGGAAAACAAATTCAAGGTACACTCTCATATTATGTCAACCATAGCCACAATTTCTTCACAATTATATCAACAGGTATATAAAAAAAATATATGGTTCCAATTGTGTAGTGGTAATACATGATAGGAACTATGTATAACGGAATATATAATTGTATACCCTGGTGTAGACATGAGAGGGACGACATTTAAAAAGACTTTAAGCATTGGCATACAGAAGAAAAGTTGTGTTCTACTTGCCCAACCATTTAACAGATGACGTTTAAGCAGCTGGGATGGCTTTTGCTGTTCGCACGTGTGATTCCTATTTGACCATGTAACAATATGATACTTATTTTTCAAGGCATTTATTACGCGCGTAGTCGTTGAATCTCAATCTCTTCTATCTATCACCCTCAGGTTTTCTACTTAGAAATGAAGTTCCACCACTTCAAGAATTCCTGCCTTGATTTATCCACTTCTCCGCTTCCCAATCTCTCTCACCCTAGTCTCAGCAGGTCCTCTGAATCATTGGTCTTCTGGTAACTCGATTATGTTCTTCCTCACTTAGTCCCGGACTCTGACTCTACACAGCGCTCATGAATAAGCTGGTGCCCTGCGCTTTAGATTTTAGTAGCGCTTTAGAAATTCAGAATTTACGATTACGATTAGGGGCCAAGACATAGTAGGAAAGTGAGACGTCATCGGTGATTAAATGGTGGCAGTCACTTGTGTTTAGTCGGCCTTAATGGTACACGATACCAAATACGAAGATCGTGGCAGCTAAAAGCACGTGATCCTACAATTGTTTTGAACCTAGGTTTTAGCAACGAGCAAGTTATTAGACGAACGGAGGAGTGTAGGATGGCGAGTTGGAGTTTTCAGAATTTTAAAAATTGGAAATACATCCTATGTTGAAACTCGTTGTCTTGTTCTTGTAATCTTTCTTATCCTTGTCGCATTTTCTCATCTGTTAGAAGTTCGCAAAAGGCGCTATACAAATGTTTAGATACGTCTAAGTGTGCTATCGTTTGTGAACACCATGCGCAGGAGTCGATGAAGCTGATGGGGATGCGTATGTGGTTGTACTGGTCTTCGTGGTTCGTCAAGTACCTGCTTACCATGCTGACCACAGTGATCATTTTGACGATTATGTTCCACGCTCCGATCTCACGCAACGGACCAGTGCTGGAACACGGCTCAGCCACCGTCAAATTCGTCTTCCTCCTCCTCTACTCTCTGTCCCTCATCACCTTCTGCTTCGCTCTATCGACTCTTGTATCCAAAGGTAAGGGGACCCGTGGCGCATTGGATAACATCTGGCACAGAGACCGAGAGGTACCGAGTTCGAGCCCCGTTGGGCGGATATGCTTTGTAGGCTGCTATTAGACGCCTTTGTATTGCAAGCTGTATGTTCTGTTAGTAGTTAAGATTTAAATTGCATAACATGTAAATGTACAGCGCAGTGTGTTTGTCAGGCGCTTGATTAAAGAAAAGATATTATTATTATTATTTATTATTATTATTATTATTATTATTATTATTTTTACCCGAGGTAGTTCTAATCCCTCAGGCCGCTAAAAATGTCCCGAGACAATAAGATGGACGTCTGGAACGGCATTCACTCGACAAGTTCTGGTTGGGCAAAAGTGCCACGGAAGGCCACGGCGTTATTATTATTATTATTATTATTATTATTATTATTATTATTATTATTATTATTATTATTATTATTATTATTATTATTATACGCTGACAGACTCAAGCAAATCTACGGGAAATGGAGGCAGGGCAAGACTCAATAAGGCGAAACATGCTATTTATTCTATATATTGCAAGACAAAGCTAAGACAAACACGTTACACGTTAGCTAAAAAAGCATCACTGGGCAAAGCCGTGTTTAAAAAGTTTCCAGTTCAATTCAAACCATCTTTGAAACATTAAATTTTCCCTTTGATCTTGAGTCATCCAAGAGCAGCCTACTCCTTCCACCAATCGTCGTTTTAGATCACCTCGCAGTCTACGATATTAAGTGGCATAAACTAATCTAACTTTGATGTAAACGTTGACATTCACTGTGCACTTCTGAACATTCAAAGGATAGCATTATCAAATTGTATTGTACTGTTTTGCATTAGTTACTTTTATATCGAATATTGTGAATTTCAAAAATCAAAATATAACTTAAAGGTGTACTTTTCCTCGAACCATTAATACACACAGTTTTTAACAATAATCATTTACTCTAATGAGAATCAATTCATACCTAATTATAGAGGACCGTATGCAGGAGAAAATCACAGAGATTTATTCAGGGACAGCAGGTTCTGTCAAATCTTTTTCATTTATTATCATAACATTTTCCTTTTTCTGTTTTCAAATATTTTTATGTTTGTCTGTTTAAATGAGCGTTTCTTACTCAGTGAGTGTAAAATTCGGAGACTATTCAAGATTTACAGAGTTTATTTATGTAGCGCCCCTTCTGTTGACTCAAGACCTTATCCACAGAAAAGGCTCTACATCTTCATATAAAATTATTATATCCTATTATTATTGTAATAATTTAGGGCAAGTTCGCTGGTCAAATAATCGCTGTTACAGCTGTAAACTGGTTAAGATGCTTTGAATCTAATATTCTAAGTCTTAGTCTGTTTACGATGTCCTTCCGTATGTATGTATGTTTGCATGTCCGGCTAAAGGCTCCGAAACGGAACGGTTTAGCGATTTGAAAAATTTACAAAACATTACTACGCAACGTCTAGGTCAACGCGACTATTTTCAGCTCGCAATTTTATTTAAACGCCGATATATGGCCATTTTAAATTTCCAACTTTTCGACGAGGCTATATCTCAATACCGGTCTCTTACACCATGGCCATGATAGTAAGGCCATTTGTTCACGTCACGCATGCTAATTAAATATGCAATCTTACGTCACACGTAGCATATAGGTCAACGCTCTGATTCGCAACCAATCACGTTGACCGTTGATTTAACATCAGAAGTGGGGACCACGAGAGAATTTCTAGGTCATCGGACTTAAAGATTCGCCAATGAAACACTTTAGCGATACGAAATTTTTAACGAACGTTTTCATTTGAATTTCTATAGATCTCAACCCAACTTTATTTCAACTCAAAATTTACTTTAAATTCCGATATTTGGACATTTTAAGTTTCGATGTGGTCATAGTTTCAATGCCATCAAATGCATGGGAGTATATATTACATAGAGTTGCAATTAACAAATTTCAAGCCAGCGCGTAAATTCGCCAGAGGGACACACGAAAAATTTTCACATCGTTAAATTCAAATTCACAGGCGTTGACGAAGATGTCGTTAAATTCAAATACACGGGCGCTGAGGAAAACCCGGGCGAACGCCGGGTAAAAACTGCTAGTTCTTCTATAAAACTTACACTCGTTCATTTTCTGTTTAGTCGTTTCTATCCGTTGTTCCCATTGCAGTCACCTCTGGAAGTATACTATTCGGTAGTATACTAATCATTTTATTGTACGTGCCTTATATCCACCTGATGACGATGTATTACAATATGACCCATGTCCGGAAGTTCGTAGCATCACTCAACTTCAACGTTGCCATGGGATTCGGATGCATCAAGATATCTCAGTACGAAGCATTCGGTGAGACAGTCAGTCATTGATGACGGTTGATTGCTGATTAGTGTGAACTGATTATAAGTCACCTCATGCTATTATCACTAAATTATGTTGTTTCTAGGATTCGTTGAGTCAACAAGTTTCTGTCACGGATATAAATATAGCACGTTCGTATGTAGTATTGATCAGCGATCGCTTTGCTGACTGGGTTTGAAACTATGTAAAGCAGAAGACAATTGTGCTTATACGCTGAATTTCATAAAAGGACATTGTCAGATTGTCTGCGTTGATTAGTGTTAGTGGTCGGAGTCTCTAGATTTTTAAGTTTAGAAGTGTAGCGGATGTAAAGTTATTGACCGTTGACTTGAATGATGATTATAAGCTTAGTCTTCAGCGTTCAGTTTCCTCCTCTGCCATTGTCTGTCACCTGCGTTCGGCTTTCTCATCTGTATCCCGCTAATAATTATAAAATTCACGGGGGCCATTGTCTCTCACCAGCATTCTCTCGTAATCGTAATCGTAATCGTAATCAAGCATTTACATAGCGCCACTCAAAACAGAGGAGCTCCCGACCCGAGTCAGTCTCTTCACTGGTAAAGGGAGGTTTTCAGGCGCTTGCGGAACTGGTCAAAAGAAATAGAAAAAAGGTCAGTCCTGAGGGACTGAGGTAACTGGTTCCAGCTATTGGACCAACAATGGCGAAACTCCTAGATTGGGCCGTAGAAGTACGCACCCGCGGGACAACCAAGTAACCACGGACCGAGGACCGAAGGGAGGAACGACTGTGCAAAGAAGATACTGGGGTACAAAAGGCCCTAAGATAGTGAGGAGCAGACCCAGCAAGACAGCTTCGCATGAGGGAACAGACCTTGAATTGGATGCGCTGGCGGATGGGGAGCCAGTGAAGGGAGTCACGGATAAAATAGGAGATATGGTCAAACTTTGCAATGCCCCCTATGAGGCGGGCGGCAGCGTTTAGAATGGACTGAAGTTTGGATGTATTTGTAGAGGAGAGACCAATGTACACCGCATTCCCATAATCAATCCTGGAACAGATCAATGCATGGACCAAAGTCGTGATAGCGTGCAGTGGTAGTGATTGGCGGATAGCACGGAGTTGGCGTAGGTAGTTGAAGCAGGAACGAGATACACTATTGACGTGATCAGACAAAGAGAGGACAGGATCAAGAATGAATCCAAGATCACGGACAGAGGAAGAGAAGTGCATATTTGGAAACCGAAGATGAAGAGAGTCAGCCTCAATCTTGGTCAGCTGGGCACGACTACCGAGCCATATGTACTGAGTCTTGTCTTGGTTAAGACGGAGGCGATTTGAGGATATCCATCGGTCAAGAGCAGCTGAAGCCTCTAGAATACGCTCGACCATAATAGCAGCTGTGTCTGCAGGTCCATGAAGGTAAGCCTGCGTGTCATCAGCATATTGGTGGGATAGGACACCCAGTGGACCAAGGACCCCAGCCAGATCCGAAGTATATAGAACAAACAGGAGGGGAGCAAGAACCGAGCCCTGAGGTAAGCCGTATGAGAGGGGGACCCAAGCAGAGCGGGTGGGACCAAAAACTACCGAGAAAAGAAATGAGCGGAACCAGAGAAGAGCAGAATCAGTAATCCCAAATGAGTTAGCCGGTCAAGAAGGATGGTGTGATCAACAGTGTCGAAAGCAGCACTGATGTCATAGAGGGAAAGTAGAGTGACATGGCCACAAGTGACATGGCCACGATCAACGGCATGAAATACATCAGCCAGAAGACTCACCATAAGAGATTCTGTCGAGTGAAATTTCCTAAATCCAGACTGAAGAGGAGGCATTAGAGAGTGTAGGTCAAGGTAGTGAACCAGTTGTACAGACACACATTTCTCAAGAAGCTTCGAGAGGAAAGACAAGTTTGAGATAGGGCGGTAATTTGAAGGGGAGCCAGGGTCAAGACCTTGTCGCTTGATGGAAGGGAAAACCACAGCCCTTTTATGCAATGCAGGTACGTAGCCCTGGGCCAGCGAAGAGTTACATAGAATTACCAAAAACGGAACAAGTTCATCTAAAACTTCCTTAACTAAGAATGGAGGAAGTAAGTCAAGTTCGCATGACTTAGAAGAAGAGTCCATTATGAGTTGACGGATGGCTTCAGGTTGAAGATGCTTCAACGAAGAGAGAACAGCTGCAGTGGAGGAGAAGACAGGAGGAGGGGAGTTTTCCGTGGATTTGCGAGTAGAATCAATCTTAGCCTGTATAAAGTTGAGGTAATCGTCTGCCGTGAACGGAGTCTCAGGTGGAGAGGTGGAGGCTGTAGAGCGGCCAAGGACGTCCGCAATTAATGCTTACTTACCAACCCTTATTCACTTCCTAAAACACGCACTTCTTCACACACCGCTTTCCCTCTATCTATTTGCTTCACTCTGTCTCTTTCTATGTTTGATTAACGCTGCCTCATAACTGTTTTTACGTGGGCGGTCAATCGGCTGTTCATTAGAAATTGTTAATGCCGACGACAGCAGTACTGTTGTAATGGAAAATCGAAGACGCTGTTTCTTCCTTGAGGGAAGTCTAAAGTACTAAACCTACATGTAGGATTCAAAGCCTGAGAGCAATGTTCGAAGAATCGCCGATAGCAGTGATGAATGACGATAATTTTATTGTAGAACTGAAAAATTATCATTCCAAAATAATTTTTGCGACCATCGCTATGGTTTCAATGTATTAGTACATCTGCACTATACAATCATGGTCTTAATAATATGCGGTGTGGCCTAAAGTGGCCTACAATTTAAATCGCGTAAAGCAAGGCCACGAAGAGACTTTCAAGTGTCGAAAACACCTGATCACTAGAAAAGGTTAAGCTAGACGAAGATGATTTAAGCCATAGATTTGGCTGTTGAAGAGGCGTAACTGTTTGCATTTGACCAGGCATTGGCGTACACTGGAGCAACATTTGGTCTTCGGCGAATACAGGAGACGATTTTACGATGGGTCACGCTCTGATCATGCTATTGGTCGATATAGTCATTCACTCGATGCTCACTTGGTATTTGGATGCTGTTATACCCGGCGACTTAGGAACTCCGCAACCGTTCTATTTTCTGTTCACGGTCAGTATATTGGTGCTTTCAGCAGAGAGAGAACTAGGTCGATTTGTTAATCCAATCAGGCATCAGAGAACGTTGCTCAATGTTACGCCGTTTTGAATAGGTCTACTTTGTTCAAGATGCGGAAAGTGACAGAGCAAGAGCATAAGATATTGTGACTTATAACAGGACATGAAGAGAAACTAATGGAAATGAGTTAGGGTATTGGAGTGAAAGATAAAAACAAGGTTAAAACGATAGTTCTATAGAACATGGAAAAGAGAGAAAGAAATTGAAGGGAGCAGGGAGAGGAAAGTATGAGAAGGGGAAGGAAGAGGAGGGAAGATATAGAAAATAAAGAGACAAGAATCTGCTAAAATGTGAAAACGAGCCAATATAATAGCAAATAATATCTTTGCCTAATCTAAAGTGGACTATGGTGACTATTAAAAGAGACTCTCATGCGAATATTCGCTCAAGCTAACTCACGATAGCACAGTGTAGATGATGTTTGTGCAAGTACTCTCCTATAGCTACTTTTGGAATATGACATATACGATCCTTGACACTCAATTTTAAGTAGAGGTTTTAGTGTTTCGAATAAGTAATGTCAAGAAGCAATACTATCGAAATCTACTTAAATGTGCCATTTGTTCTGCTGCAGAAGGAGTATTGGATGGATAGAAAAGAAGAGAGGATAAAACTATCAAACGAAGATTTCATGACGCTAGTTCCAGAGGACAAAATACCGTATTTTGAAACTCCATTGCAGAATGCTAAAGCTGGAATTCAGATCAGAGGACTGACAAAGGTTTGACCGACAATCAATCAATTGGTTGAAATCTCAATTAACTTGTCAGCCTATGAGTGTTAGGCCTACTATGCCAGCACGTTCATATCTTCTAGTAAACTACCCATCAGCAATACAAATTATGATGTCTACACTGTATACATCCAAAATGTTGGCCGTGTAATGGAAAATTTAGACAGATAACGATGTCTATGAGTGGTATTCTAATTTAAAATTAATATATCATATCGACACCACAGAAAAACTAATGAGAAACCGTTCCTATGAGAGCCTGCATGATGTGAAATGTCATCGAAAGCACAAATTTCATCAGTAGTAGGCCTTCAAAAGCTGAAGAGCGGTCCGAATAAAGCAGCTGATCTTATGCATGAAACGCTAGAGCAGTGTTTCTTAACCAGTGGTCGACCGAACCCCTGGGGTTCGGTGAGCCAGTGCCAGGGGTTCGGCAGAGGTCCTCTGAAATATATACATATTCAGGGTCAGTGAGTGTGAGCGAAAAACCATTTGCTATTTTATTTTTATTTTTCGACTTTTATTTAATAAATTTTGTTTGAAATAGATTGCCTACCAGGCCCTACTTATGAAATTTAAAGCTGTTCATCCTGTTAACCTTAGTTATGTCTTACTGCACCTCCCGATAATTATAACACCAGCAGAGCCACATTCAAAAATTGCTCTTTGGTACAACAACACTCTCAAGATTTTGGTGCCGCCAAATGGAAGGATATCCTCGCATTGCTAAAGCTGCCCTTGAAATCCGCACACCGTTTGTCACATCATATCTCTGTGAGCAAGGATTCTCAAAATTGGTGGAGATTAAATCCAAGAAAAGGAGCAGGCTTGGTTGCGAAAATAACATGAGAGTGAGTCTTTCCAAAACAGAGCCACGCATTTCTCACATTGTTTCCAAACGGCAACAACAAAGGACACATTAAGATGCAATAATATTGGCATTATATTGCTAGTGTTGGTACGGTTAGTTAACTGTTAGTAGTTCATGTATTGAATGTATTAATATTGCATCACATTTTGGTACAATTTTTTATTTCCTTCTGTTCCCATTAGTTAAAAATTATTGTTCAAACTTGAGTGGTTCGGTGAGTGGTCATGGATTTCTCTTGGGGTTCGGCTCCCTTGAAAAGGTTAAGAACCACTGCGCTAGAGGAAGACAGACGTTTGTTCAGTGCCATTTCCTCCAACCAACAATGTCTTCTTTAACCACTGTCCCTCCTATCTGTCCATTTGGATACTCGTTCCGCCCCCGTCCTTATGGTTTCTCCCTTCCTAACAAAGATGATTGTAATTTCATATACAGAGTACTAAATAAAGATAATATTGATTCTCTTCCTTCAATTATAACATCAATGGTCCAATATGTATAACATGTCAGTAGTTTTAATTCTATCTAAACATTGCCTTAATTTAATCTTTAGATATCCAATAGGACCTTAGTCTATCATTGTATAAGTTGCGTACTTGTCAGCTTATTTTTAATAGGCGTAAACGAAAATTGACTGATAAATGGCCATTTAAAATGAAGAACTTTATATTCACATGAAATGCAGTAGGTCCACATGACTAAAAACATTTTTGATATCATGCGCATACATTAATGAAATTAGTTAGGATACTTAACTTTAAATACTGCCCTGTAGAACCCAGTGGCTGTGATTTGTTTTGGCCAATGTGAGACAATGACTAGAACAAACTGATAGCCGCATATTGGTCAAGAATTATTTCCTGTAGATCTTCGGTTCCAAGACGAATCCAGCAGTTAACGACCTTAACATTGACATGTATGAAGGCAACATAACCGCTCTAGTGGGACACAACGGAGCAGGAAAAACAACGACCATGCTCATGTTAGCAGGTAAGCATTAATATCCATATTATGTTAACCTAAACACCTTTATTAGTATTAGTTTAGTTTTTCGTGGGCTATTTCTTCTTATTCTTCTTGTTCTTCTACTTCCTTTTCTTGTTCCTTTTCTTGTTATTCTAGTTTGTTCTGCTCTTCTCTTTCATATTAATATTCTTGTTCTTGTAAAAATTTTATTTTTTCGTTTCATCTCTTTCTTCTACGTTTGTTAATTCTTTTTCTTCTGGTTTCGTCTTCTTTTATTTTTATACTTTTTCGCATTCATTTTTATGTAGTTAAATATCATCAACATAGTTCCTATCGCCATCATCAACATCACCTGATTCGTCATCACTATCGTTTTACATGTAATTCCCGATAATTATGAAAGTGAAAAAAGGATTTAGTTACAATAATAATAATAAAATATCGTACATATCCATATCGCGTCTAGCAGTCAATGCAATTCGCTAGATATGAAACTCAGCATGAGCAGCATTGCATAATAATTCTCGATAAATAATTTACGTATCGTCAATTTTGAGATTCGTGAGGATGACTAATGGTTTGTAAGATTTCTGCCACCGTCGAAAGGCACAGCCTACATAAACGGCTTCGATATAACGCGAAAAAGGGATGAGATCCGAAAAAACCTCGGCCTCTGTCCACAGCACAATATACTCTTTGATACCTTGACTGTCAGCGAACACCTTTTCTTCTTTGCCTTTGTTATTACCACGTAAATGTTATTTATTATTATTCTGCATTAAAGTGTTTGCAGTAAAATTTGCTTATCGTAAAACTTATTCATTCAAGATCTTTTTTCAAAATTGGACTCGGGAATAGTCTGAGGCTATCCATTGTTTAACTTTCAGGAAACAAACGTCTGGCCGTTTGAGTAAGATGGTATTCTACTAAAGACACTTTCGGTGAATTTGTGTAGAGATAAAGAAACAGTTTCGCAGTTGAGTCAGGCTTATAACTCATAAACCTTTATTTTACCAACGTTCAATTTTTGGATATTATGTTGTAGTTCTTAGTAATGATCTACGATCTTGGCATATTCATTATCTTGAAATGTATCGTGAAATGTCTTCGGCCTCCGGAGGTTAAGACAAAATAATCAGCCAAAATTACGGAGACGACTATCATCGGTCAACAGTCAACTGCTGACATGCGCAGAACGATAATCAACTTCACCTTCATTGCGCCGCTATAAATTAGGGTTTTTCTTTCATTCCAACGAAAACGTTCTGTAATCAAAGTCACCTACAGAATATTGATAGCTGACATCGCCATCTTTTTCAGGTGATAAAAAATGGTTAAAATGCAACGTAGGGCCTACTTATATTTTCATAGTTATAATATTATTATAGAAAAAAATGACGCAACAAGGGTCATTAATGCATCAGATCTGGTTGTTTATTTTAGCTAAAGGGAATTTCATGTAGCAAGGCTTCATTGGAGATCAATGAAATGATCAAGGTCTTGCACATGGAAGAGAAATTAAACGCACCTGTGAAAACGCTCTCCAGCGGCCAGAAAAGAAAGCTCAGTGTAGGAATTGCGCTCATTGCCGGATCAAAGGTACACAATCACAAACACATAGTCACAAACGCAAACAAGAATTACATCTGCCTTGACCATCTTAATACTCTTTGTTACAATCAAATTCTATTTTCAAACTGAAACGCGTTTAGAATTCATTCTACTACTTTCGATATACCTTGAATGTCACGGTCATTTGAACTGTTACAGGCCAGTTTACCTGTTACGTGATATTACAGAGCATAAAATGTAATTACAGCAAAGTGGCAGGCATGTATGGATCGGATTTCTTGTAGCACAAAACCCAAGTCTGGACAACGGTCTGTAGATACGAGTTTGGAACGTCACGCGAGTGACCTCACGTCTCGTACTTTGTGAAACATTATTGCCGTAGTGTCATAACTTGGGCCTTTCGAATTTCTTATCGTAGAAAGCGTTAGTCTGGACGCCGATTCACCCACCTTTCTAAGACTAATGACTGTGGAGCTAAAATGATCATTGGTACACCTTACTGTGAGTCACGTCTTTTGATTCGTGGAAAATAATTTCAGCAGCGTCAAATGTTCGAATTCCTTGTTGTCTAAAACCCTAGTCTGGACACCGAGATCACCTTTCTAAGTCTTGGCTGTGGATATATAGCCTAAATGACTACGTCAAAGTCACGGCGTGTGACGTCACCTGTTCCCCAAGAAACAATGCTAAGAGTGTTTAAAATATTTTTCGACTTCTTGTCACTTAAAAATCATATCTTGACACCAATATCATCTCTATAAGAACAGTACTTCAACAGATACCATCGATTCAATGTAATTTCAACTGTTTCGTCAAAGTTTGACGTCATATCACACGGTGTCACACAAAAGTAACTTTCTGAAATCAAAACCTTTTAGTAGAGAAAACATTGAGGAAAAGTCGCAAAAGGAATTTTCAATATCTCTACTGTTCAAAAGCAATGTATGAAAAACCGCTCGGAGGTGAGGCAAAATAATGCCGCATGAAGAGTTAAGATCTAACATTTTCAATTAATTGTTATAATTCTTTTCCTTTTGGTCGTTTTGTAAATTTA
This sequence comes from Aporrectodea caliginosa, assembly GCA_020284085.1. Classification (NCBI taxonomy): domain Eukaryota; kingdom Metazoa; phylum Annelida; class Clitellata; order Crassiclitellata; family Lumbricidae; genus Aporrectodea; species Aporrectodea caliginosa. The sequence continues at coordinate 743,118 of JACEVL010000522.1, forward strand.
AAAATGGGAAAGAAAACTTAACATAACGCATATTGCAACTTATGCATTTGTATTTACTTTTTTTATCGCACAAGCCTATATAGTCACATGCCTGGCTGACCGCTTTACATTTTGACTAGTCTATAATTATAATAATTGTTGTCATTAAGCAGTCAGCATGATGCATATCCTCTGTTACAATACATTATAGTTTGTGATTCTGGATGAGCCGACGTCTGGCATGGACCCAGAGTCACGCAGACAGATATGGGACATTCTACAGAGCCAGAGAAAGGATCGGACGATGATTCTATCGACACACTACATGGATGAAGCCGATCTACTGGGAGACCGCGTGGCCATCATGTCCAGCGGAGAGATACAGTGTTACGGGACACCCATGTTCCTCAAAAACAAATACGGTAAGAAATTCTCAACTGATGTTAGTCATGTGAATCGCTGCTAAGCGTATTCGTTGTCGTTGTTGTATACCACCACCATCATGACCACCATAATTTTTTCTCTCTCTCTCATCTCTCTCTCTCTCTCTCTCATCTCTCTCATCTCATCTCTCTCTCTCTCTCTCTCTCTCTCTCTCTCTCTCTCTCTCTCTCTCTCTCTCTCTCTCTCTCTCTCTCTCTCTCTCTCTCTCTCTCTCTCTCTCTCTCTCTCTCTCTCTCTCTCTCTCTCTCTCTCTCTTAAAAGACATTTCTTTTATATCGGGCTTCAATGTCACATGAGAGCGCCTCTGAATCTGCGATAGACGTAAACGTAATATAAATCTATAGATACGATACGATACGAATATCAATAACGATTGAATTATTCGCTGTTGCTTCTCCAGCGTGTCAGTTTTTTTATCGATTAGTTGGTCAGTAATTTCGAACACAGAGTCAATTTCGAGCTCCTACTGGATTCTTCCCGGGAATCGGGCTTCGAACCCCACGCTTATCCTCACCATCGCTGTCATCAGAGCGACAACTACCTGCGCCTAATGACAAAGCGTGTAACAGCTGTCAGTAACCACATTTTCTCTGATGTCTACTTCGAAACCACATTTTCTATTAAGTCTGCTTCTACTTGATTCACTTTTGTCTTTCATTTGTTTATAATCGTAAATCAAGTCAATATGCAGCTTCACGTAACTCTCATTTAACTCTACTTCTTGCGTCAGATAAGTAAACTCTATTTTGGAGCGGCTCATTCTGAATCTAGGCGGGCCAAAGACAACTTTTAAATTGAGCAAAACTCTCTGTAATATATTGAATGAAAATTTTCCACAAGCAATTGATGCGCTTCCGTAGTCCACAGGCCTTGAGTTTTATAAATGAATAACACATGATTTGAAAATTTCATATTATTTGAAAACAATATCATTTTCAAAATTATCAGCAATATTATTGACAAGTTAGGCTAAGTGCTACGACTAATAAAGAACGATTTGTGAAGGCGTTGGATATAACCTGACGATATTGAAGACGTCCAATTGTGATGTCGATCAACTGCGTAGTGCTATAAAGTCTCAAATTCCCACGACGCATATGGTGACAAATGAGGCTCAGGAGGTTACTTTCGTTCTCCCGAGTAATCAAGCCTCGAAATTCGAGGAACTCTTCGAGACGCTTGAAACAGATGGTAAAACCCTCGGCATCGAAAGTTTCGGAGTCTCGGTCACGACAATGGAAGAAGTCTTCCTCAGGTCAGTCTTTGCAGACTATATATATATGTATGTATGTAGACTATGCAGGTCCGACTTAAGTAGTTTAGAAAATGTTTCCTGATCTGCATGCGGTGCAATGCTACGAAAAATTGTTAACAGAAGACTGTTCCAGTGTGAAGGTCGAATGCATGAGAAGGCATAGTGATGTGAAATGATTTTTTACCGGTAAAAAATCCGCATTATATTTTACCGTGGTAAAAAATGGTAAAATATGGTAAAAATGATTAAAATGGTAAATGCTTAAAGTTTTATTTTCTTTTCACTTAGGGCCTATTAAATAACATAAATAATATTATTAGTATCAATATTCACTTAAGGTTTTCAATGTCAGCTTCATTCACAAGATTGTAGCAACTGATCATAGGCTTGGGTGATGCTCAGATATATGCCCTATGGCCTATGCGCTTTGCTGTGTAAAATTCTTTCTTTCTGTTCACGGGCTCATCACCCCTGGACAAATAATGTAGGATGATTGCCGAATTGTGTTGAAATAATACTCGGTTAGTTCTTCCAAAATTGCAACTAGTTTTCACGCACCATTTTTATGTAGCAGAAATCTACCTATGAAATCTTCCAGCAAGTGGCAAGTAATATTAGGCTACTATAGGGCCTAATAGACAGCTACACTGGGGCCTACATATCTTCTATTTCTCTAAATTTTTACTACCAGAACTGATAAGTTGTAGCTTTTTAAAGTGAATGAGACCTGACAGTGATATATAGGTCTACCAAATATCGGAGAAGTTTTCATCTGGGCTGAATCACTAACAACAATTACCGGTATTGCAATTTGTGACAGTGGACGAAAACTCACTTTGTAATAAAAATGTGTTTTTCTGAAACAAACTATCTATTTAGCAATTCAATAGGACTATTAAGGCATTTCAATATTTGTCTTTAACTGATAAATGGCAAAACACACCGTTGGGGAACATAACCGAGTTATTACATCATTTAAATCATTTTTTACCATATTTTACCAATTTTGCCGGTATATTTACATCACTAAGAAGACAATAATGTAGGATGATTACGCCCGCTTTGATGTACGGGAGCATGGGAACATCATTTCCACGAGCTGCAAACCGTATGAATCTAAGACCTGACTGGCTGGAGACGGGAACACAGAGCATATATAAATTGACGGAATTACCCATATACGTTTCTTCACCACAAAGACAGAAAATGCAGAAACAAAAACTAAAAACAAACGGCTGAAACACAGGCAAATATAACACATTCAATTACTTCAATGTTGTAATGTCAGTGGCAGAAATTTCTATTGCTAATACGGGCGTGAATCGTGTTGGTTATTTGAACACAGAATAAATTATTCGTCTACACTGAAAAGCGGACCAAGGATGAGCGTTGCGGCAGATGCAGAAATACAAGGAAACACTTCACGTAAAGTTCTTTCTTGTTTTACTATTTCCTTATTGATGGCCAGTCTGACCTGACTATTATGACTTGTCTTAACCCTTAAAGGGTCACGATATTTCTCAACCGATTTTGGTCACCGGGGGGTAAAAAAATACCCTACTGTGATTCGCATGATTCTTATGGTAAACTCCGATTTTCAAGTATAAAACTTTAAAAAAGTTATTTATAGAAGGTACTGGCATAATTATTGTTTTTATTTATGGAGCACAAGCTATTGCTGACTGTGTAGTAATGTATGCAGAAATTTTAGAAACAGTTTTAAAGTATCACAAGAGTTATTCATCTAATATTTATGTATGAAATGTCTGGAGCAGATGTGGTCAGAAGGAACCGGAAGACCGAAGCTTAGATCAACGTGTGCATGCATGGGTGTTTATGCGTGCATGTATGCATAAGTGCATGTACGTACGCATGTATGTAGGCATCTACATGCACATGTATGTATGGATTGAACTATGTATACATGTAGCCAGTGCTTAAAGTGTAAAAAAAGAAGTGCCTGGACGCCACTTACCTTTTCCTCCCCTCCACCCACCTATCCCATTTTCCCACCCCCTTTCCAGAACTTTCCCTCCTTACTGCCATCCCTTCCCCATCCCTCTCCTCAACCCCTGCTGTGTTTCGTTACAAATTTTAACTAATTCTACAGGTATTACTTTTAAAAGCGTGTCTATGTTGTTCTATGTTTTTTTGAGCTAATACCTATGTTTTTTCAAATATTTAGAGTGTTAACACTGCTGTTGAATAAATACGGATTTTAAACACTGTTTTACTGTCGATGACTGTAGCTGACTTTATAAGAAGCAGTACACGAGACCTGAGTCGGTTATCAGTTGCATGTTCGAATCCCGAGAGGGTCGACATGAAACTGATAGTTCACGATTCTTTTCATATTTTTAAAACTTTCCTTCAGAACTTGACGTGTTTCTAAAGACTTTGTTAAATTTTATAAAAAATCGTTTTACTGGTACAATTTGAAGCTTTTAATGGAAACAATTAACGCGAGCTTGAGCTCATGCTTAATATTAGGCCTGAAATTATTTTCGCAATCGTTTAAGATTAGCCTTAGGCTACCTGTGGGGTAAATTTCTACCGGGCTTCTCAAACGAACATCAATGGATGCTTTTGGGGTAATAATAACACAGTATAAATAATTATAATTATAATTATTTTTACTGTGATAATAATGGCTCTATAGATGTAGGGATTAGATGTTTAATATCCACTGCTATTTGAAGTCGAAGAAGTAGGCTATAGGCCCTATTTTCCAACGAACAGAGACCCTTTTCCTTCTGCATTATTTAAATAATAATCCTTCAAATTAATTGCTGAATATAATCATATGTAAGTGACCATCGGCATGGGCGCCCACAGGAATTTTTGCAGGGGGAGTTTTGTATAACGAAACAATTCATTTAGGCCTAATTCCAATTGACGATTTTCAACTCTTATTAAGCCATTACTTAGGCCTACTGACCTGTTTTTCTTGCCTTTGTTTTTCTTTGTATACCTACAGCGTTTTGTTTGTTGTTAACTCAATAAACGATCCGAATTACAGTATGGGAATTGTCAAAAAATAACTGGGGGGGGTTAGACGTTGATTTATGTGCAGTTTGGGTGTGAAATGTACACTTTACTATGGGGGCCTAAAAAGACTAGGGGTTGAACCCTCCCAATCCCCCGGCAATTCTCACCCTGCGAATATATGATCATGAAGTCGTATATGTTGTCTCTCAACAGTTTCTGGGTCTTGCTGGTGAATTACGTAAAACTGGGACAGTGTCACAGTGGGTGTTTTATAGGTCTAGGTGAATCGTATCGTATTGTATCAATGCGTTGTATTGAAGTCATTTAACTTGATAAGGTCATTCAGTTATGAAACAAGTCAAGACAAGACTCACAGTGGATGTGAGTCATGTGACAGTCAGGTAGATCTTAGGTAGGTCCTAGTTGTTAGGGCCTACGAAAACTCAGATGATAAAACCGGAAGCGTGTATATGACGTGCGATTTGATAAAAAGTTAACTAGAATGTACAAGTAAGGAATGAGTTGGAGAAACAAGTTACACTTACACGGTCAAAATGACAACATGAAATTTCACTGGAATCTTAAAAAATTAAATGCTGTTGAAAGTGACGTAGAGGAATTACACTGTTGCATATGGACTCTGCATGGACGGCGTCCAGGCGGTGCTGCCAAATAAGTGGCAGGACGGCGTCCAGCCCTGAAAATAAGTGCCTGGACGCCGTCCATGACCGTCCATGCACACTTTAAGCCCTGCATGTAGCATATATATACACAAATGTATGTATTATGCTTATATATATATATATATATATATATATATATATATATATATATATATATATATATATATATATATATATAACGCTGAAAAGGGTATTAGCTACTCATCATAATTTTCTGCACCTTAGCTACTCATCCTGTATCTCGGCCCCTATGCGTGCCAGATTCATAGCGCATGGCTTAAACGGTCACATATGACGTAAGTAGCGACCACTGAGACCATCCCGACGCTAATGTACTCCGGTCCTGATATAGTCTTTTTGCTGAGTAGATAAGGTTTTACATAGCATGAAAAATACCTTTGCTACTCAGTACTATATGTGCCACAAGGTAGTATTTCCGCGAAATTTTTACCACAATATGCACCTTAGCTACTCATATACACATATAAAACATACCTTAGCTACTCAGTATATATGATGTCCTAAGGTACACTTTTATACGATATATGATTATATTTGTACCCATAGCTACTCTTTCTGGGTTAAAATATATTTCGAATTTTTACTTTTGCCTCTAAAAATTATAAATGTTTGCACAAAATTCAACATGAATGTTTATACCTGTTACTTGGTAATAAGTATAGCCCAAAAATGTGTTCTCAAAACAAGCCGCCCTGTTTTATTAATTTTATATGGACAAAACGAGGTGATGAGCAAATGCCCTCTTTTTCACCACGCCTGATATAGAGGGTCCAATTTCGGATCTAATCACCTTTTAAACTACTTGCGATAAACGTTGCGCCGTTGGAAGACTGGTACCAGGCTACGTTGGCAGCCTGGAACCATATGAATTTCTACTTAAAATTACGTCCGACTATTTTTGCGAGAGCGGCAAACGCTAAGTACTCAGCAAATATAACGTCAAAGAGTAGATAGCGTATAGATTTTCACCCACAAACTGAGTAGCTAAGGTGCGATTTGTCCTAATAATATATATATATATATATATATATACTAGCATTTTATACCCGGCGTTCGCCCGGTTTTCCCCAGGCGTAATTTTTAACGGCTGCAAATAAAGGCTACTTACTTACTATATTTGCTGATGGGCTTCAAATATTTAAAAATGTCCATATATCTGAATGGAAACGATATTTAGAGGTGAACATAGTTGCTTTGCCCGTGTACTGCACGGGTTATCTCTACCTTATAATATTATTATAGGCAATATTATTTGTTCCCCGTACTACACGGGTTATCTCTACCTGAAATAGGCGTATTATTTGTTCCCCGTACTACACGGGTTATTTCTAAATTATAATACGCTTTTTATTTTCCGTTAGCCAGCGTGACGTAAGATTGCATATTTAGCCGCGTGACGTAATTTAAGATTGCATATTTAGTGACGTGAACAAATGGGCATGCTATAGCCAGTATTATAAGATAGCCTCGCCGAAACAGTTGTAAATTTAAAATGTCCATATATCGGCGTTTAAATAAAATTGCGAGCTGAAAATAGTCGCGTTGAATTAGACGTTGCGTAATAATGTTTTGTAAATTTTTTCAAATCGCTAAACCGTTCCGTTTCGGAGCCTTTAGCCGGACACCCAAACATACATACATACATACGGAAGGACATCGTAAACAGACTAAGAATTATAATATAAGATATATATATATATAGAATGTTCACATACTGATAAGGAGACATTGTAACAGCAAGACACTCATGTGTAAAGCATGCATGTTATGTTTATAAATTCCTGAGTAAAATAGCTATGACGTGGTGCATATTCGTACTTTATAGCTGATTTGGGTGCATGAATAACTAATGAAACTGGATGCATTCTGTGGAGGTAACATGTTTAGGAAAAGTCATAGAAGCGATTTCTTCAACTATTTTCAGGGATTAAAATTTCCGTGAAAAACCGAGATGGGGGTATTTTTTACCCCCCGGTGACCCTAAAAGGGTTAATACATAACTGCGACCAAGTTTCGTGTACATCATAACTAGGTCGATAACAAAGCTCGGGTTGTGTTGCATTACACCAGTGCCTACTGTCAGCTGAGCTCATATTAAGACCATCGCTAATATGAAGCCTGTAATTAAGCATTCGGTGAATTTCCTTGTTTAGAGTCTAAGCTTTCTCCTTGACTTCCGATCGCTTCAAATGTTTGTCTGGCCATCATGGCTTTTTATACCATATGGGAAAACGTTTCCTCCTTGAAGTGCATGATTGTTGCTGTATCATTATTGTTATAATAGTTAATGAATCTTCATTTGAAGCAGGGCCGGCCCTAGCCCAAATGGCGCCCCAGGCAAAGCATACATTTGGCGCCCTCTGATCCCCACTCCACGGTCCACCACACGTCAGAACCCAATGTTAAACCAGCCAGAACATTGCCCTCAACTGGGTTATTTATTATTTTCTTGTATTAGTACACTGAACCCTGAATAATTTGAATTTTTGGGGAATGGTAAAAAGCAAAACACTTCGAATTACCGAAAAATTTGAATTACCGAAAAAGACAAAAATATTTATTAAAAAATTATTTCTGAAGTAATCAGAAATCTTTTCCTACTTGTAATTTTTCTCCATCAGGATTCACTTTACCAAAACACAATAAAGCTGAAAGCAATTTAAGTAAATACGTGCAACATTAGTATAGGCCTATTAGCCTATAGGCCTAATCGAATTAGGCTACTAGCTGATGACTGGGTACTAACACTAACAGATGAAGTAATTTCCATTTCGTTGAAATAGTTGGGAAGCCATCCCTTTTGCTTTCTGATGCTAATTTCTGTTTCCTGTTTTTTCTTACAATTTTGGGCATCCGATAACTTCTGATGTTTCATATGGTTTCACATAATTTTTAAAAATTAAAATTTTAATTTTATGAGATCAAAACTATGAATTGATTTAGATATATTAAATTAAAACTGATAATAAACTGTAAATGCACAGATTTTTTACAGATAATAAACTTAACTAATACAATTACGATGTCTGCTCAGCAGTCAACAAAATAAAGATTGACCTACATAGGCCTAGATTAAAATTTAAATATAGCCTACTACAATATTTCTTCAATATTTCTTCAGTCGAAAGATGTCACTATGTCAGCATAAGATTTGCGGACGGTCAGAGCAATTATATACAGATATAAACTAAATAGCCTACAGATATGAACTAGAGTACAGATACGCTTGAAATAATTGACTTTTAATGGTTAAAATAAAACTTGTGCTGTTTTGAAATCGAATTACTTGAAAAGGCTCAATGAAATTGGAAGGGAGGGCGATAGTGCATTGGATAACACACTGGCATAGAGAGCGAGAGGTACCGAGTTCGAGCCCCGAGCTTTGTAGGCTGCTATTAGCGCCGTGTATTGCAGGCTGTCTGTTCTGTTAGTAGTTATGATTTGTTGTTTCAATTGCATAACTTGTAAATGTACAGCGCAGTGCGTTTGTCAGGCGCTTCAATAAAGAAAAGATTATTATATATTATTATTATAATCATTTAAAATTTGTTCCATAATTGAGAGTTTAGAATTCAATTAAAATAATCATTGTAGGGCCTAATCGAAAAATGGCTAAAAAAGTGAAAAACATAAAACTGTTAAAACACTTTTTTGTGAAACTGGCGCCCCCTAGATTGTGGCGCCCTAGGCAACTGCCTGCTTTGCCTGTGCCTAAGGCCGGCCCTGATTTGAAGTCAATAATTCTTGTGCTTTATGTGATTAGTGTGATTTGATAATCAATGTATTTGTCCAAAACTGATGAACTTTGGTTTGCATATATATTTTATAAATATTTGTAAAGTTATATGAAGTCAATTGATGCCTGCTAGAGATCAGTGCAATTGATTACTCTTATAATTGTTTAATGGAACTGCTAAAATTCATCGTGGTGTATGAGCAATAGTTATACGAGCGATGGTCCTATGAGCGAGAGTCTATACATCCTAAAACAGACCTATTCAGATATATAAACTCCACACTCTTCCTACAACTGTTACAATCAAGTTGTAGCCTACTTGAACTTACAAGTACAATTTCAGGTATTAGAATGAAGGGTAGTTTACTTATTATTATATATATTCGTTTAGCATGAAAACCAGTTGACACACCGCAACTGGGAACAGAAAGGGACTATAACTGAACTGAAAATGTCTTTAGAGCGTCATTTTTGGTTTAAAGATAGTGGGCCAGATTTTACTGTTTGTCGATATAGGATTCTTGGGATAAAATTGAGCTAATCTATTAAAAAAAGTGTCAACTGCAGACTCAGAATACACGCTATTTGTGGACCTGCATTACACAAGATCGCCTAAATAACTTTACACCACACTACACGTCAACCATTTGGTTCCAGCACAATTAACAACCTCGCATTGTGCTAGAAGGCTTGCTAATGATTTTCAGATGCTGAGATGCCATATCGGATGGAAACCGGTGCGAAACTCCAGAATCTCCAGCTGCGTGCCATGTTGTACAAGAGAATAATTCATTCCACACGAAACTATGCACTTACATTGGGCCAGATTCTGATCCCAGTCGTTCTCACCATAATAGCCTGCTTAACCTTTTACGATCCGCCAAGAGACGATTATATCCCACCTCTAACCCTTGACCTCACCTACTTCAAAAGTCCAATCACTCCATACGACGTTCGAAATCAAACCGCGCACTCCCAGAAACTGGCAAAATGCTATGAAGCAAGTGTTTCAAAGCAGAGTAAACCTGTCTTAATCAACTCCAAGCAGAGCGACTCCACAATGAATGATTTCCTGATAGAGATCGGAAAAGATCACGCAGACCTGTATAACTGGAACTATCAGATCGGCGCAACCATAAAAGAAGATCCAGGCGGAAAGTTGAACATTACAGGATTTTTCAACAATCAAGCCTACCACACGATCGCCATTTCATTATCGTACTTGGGAAACACTCTGATGAAATGCTTTGGCAACAAGGATTACCAGATCGAAACCATCAACCACCCACTTCCCAAGAACCACTCTGAACAGGTCTTGGAAACCATCCGTAAGGCTAAAAGAAGCGAACTCGGTTTCTCCATCTGCGTATCTATCGGAATGGCCTTCCTGTTCTCCAGTTTCCTGGTCTTTCTGATCAAGGAACGAAAGTCGGGAGCCAAGCACAGCCAACTCGTGAGCGGAATCAGACTGCATAATTTCTGGCTGGCAACATTTCTCTGGGATTATGTCACCTACCTCGTTCCGTGTATCTTGATCATCGTCGTCATCCTTGGCTTTCACACCGATGGTTACTGGCAAAATTCTTGGTAGGTATAAAATGTCTAAACTTCTAAAGACGTCACACTTCAAATCTCGTTCACTCTGCTAGCAATGCGAGTATGATCAGAAAGAGAAGAAAACGAGAAAAAATTAGTTGGAAGAGGATGAGGAAGACAAAAAGAACAGGAAGAAGAGCGCGGATTGTAAGCAGAATGAGGAGAAGTTTAAGTGGGTGAAGTACCATAAGGAATTCAAATTAGAGGAAAGTGGAGCAGAAGAACTTAGAAGAGAAGAGTGACAAAGAGGAGGAGGAGAAGAAAATTACGGAAGAGAACAAAAGAAAAAGAGAAGATGATGATCAAATAACTAGAAGAAGAATAGCCTACTGGGAAGAAATAGTTGAAGTAGAAGAAAAGAAGAAAAGGAGAAGAATAATTTGAAAATGAAGGAAATTGTGCATGTGATGGAGGCGAGACAGTACGGAGGATGTGAGGGAAAATAAAAAAAATAGAAAATGTGGAGATAAAGAATTATAATTCGACGGTAAAAAAATTAGATCTCTTGAATTAACTTTCTCTCTCGGTGAGGATTTGACCATCCTACTTCTAACTTGATAGATCTGATAGCGAACGGTTTTCTTTAAATTTCTGAATACGGAAACTGGTTGTTTTATGCAGTTGTTTATTAATTTCAGGATAATCATTATTGGTTTAATGCTATACGGGTTTTCCATGCTGCCATTTACCTACGTGATGTCCTTCCTTTTCGGGAAAGCGTCTTCCGGAATCGCTAGTCTTTCCTTCATCTACATCATAACAGGCAAGGACTGAGTAGTTACAGTATGATGCTTTTCCCCACACTTTCTTAGCCAAATCGAAACGATATCGCTGATTTTAAATATCGCTTAATTCGCTTTAATATCACTTATTTTAAGTTTGGTCATGTACTTTCTAAAGTAATGGAGGCTTTAGAAAATATTTCTTTTGCGAACAAATCGTAGTAACTCGAAATCAAAATAATTCGCTAAGAATCACAGAAGGTTGAGCTGGAAACTTCAGCTTGTACTAGTCCTACATTGTCTTAAACTACCCTAAACACGGTTATTTCAACGAGAAAATGCACTCTAAAAAGGGCCACAATTCTACGCTCAGCTGCTCGTCTCATTGGACGACTTCCTAAGTTATCTCCTGTCTCTGCATACATACGTGATGTGTTGCACTGGCTGCCTATCTCTCAGCGTATCTCATACCGCACTGCTGCTGTGGTTTCTCGCTGCGCACTTGGCTGTGCTCCATCATACTTGCGTGATCTTTGCCGCCCAGTGTCTGACGTTGCAGCGCGTCGGGCACTTCGTCCTACGACGAGGGGTGAGCTCCTAGTTCCACGGGCACGCTTGGCTATTAAGCAGCGCCGTGCTTTTTCGGTTGTGGGACCTTCTACCTGGAATGACCTCCCGCTTAAGCCCGCTCTTTACGTCTTTTTCTTGGCTGGAATGACCTTGAGCCAACTTGTGAGCCAACTTGCAGGGTTCTACAAGTCCCTCAAGCCTTTCTTCTTTAGTCGTGGCTGGGCCGGGAGGCATAATTGCCCTATGTGTATACAGAGAACCACTATAGCTTCAAAACTCGCCTCCCATTGGTTGAAGTTGTCACGTGACTCTATCGACAATTCATCGTGACCTGACCTATTTTAAACGCTCTTTGAAATTGATTGTTTACAAGCTAAATAAGATGGCAGCTGCCATTGAGAATTTATTCGGCGATTGTTGTTTTGAGAGTGAGGTGGTCGAGGTGACGGATTTAGCTCCTGGTGGAGATGCGCTAAGCTGCAAGTTTATTATTCGTGCATCTTTGGCGTCGGAGTCTGAAGCCATACAATGGCTTTCTTACTTTAAAGTGAGAACGAGCACGAATTGGGTATCTCGTGCTGGTCAAAGGAAACTGGCGGATGGGAAATACGCGAGATTTCTGTTCAGCCGTGATTACGTCTGCCATCACAGTCAGAAGAGAAAGGTGAGATTACCGAATTTTCATGGAATTGCATAGGCCTACTGAGACATATGCAACTGAAGGTTGTAAAAAGTTAACAGTAGTCCGACGTGTGAAATTGATCTAAGGGTTGAGGGTTAGAAGCATGCACAGAAACAAACTTTATGGGATTTATGTTAAGGTCTTGTTTGTATATTATAATTTGTGATTATCTAAAATTCATTGTGATAATTATCCTTAAACGTTTAAGAAGTAATCTTATGGCATGGTTTAGGAACTCATCTTTGGTTAAATAGGCCTAGATTTTAAGGAATCAGTAAGTTTCTTGTAGTCTGTATATGGATATTTATCCTCAGATGCTTATCATTTGACTAATGGCTTTTAAGCTTAGTATCTTAAACATGTTGTAACTATACCTTTGAATTTCTTAAAGTAGTGATATAATCAGGATAATAATATGACTTATTATTATAATAACATTACAGTTTGACGTAAGTATTAACGTGATGTACTGTTGATGCGATTTACAGCTGTCAACAAGCAAGAAGTCATGTGGCTGCGAAGCGACACTGTCAATCCGTGTCAAGAAGAACACGCCAGATGTTCTGCGCCATGACGAACATGCACGACGCGGTTTCTTTGGTGTCATCAGCGTGGACAACAGGCATAGTCACCTGCTGCACAATGCCGAGGCTCTGCATTGGCTAAAGAGATCTGAAGAAACCAAATCCACTTTCCTCGAGTACTTCAGTAGTGGTTAGTTTACTACATTATACTATTGGTCTAAGGTTTATTAGGCTGATGATTTGAGTCCCTTTCAATAGTTTTAAATACCTGTGAAGATCTTGCTTGTTTTATTAGTATTGTAGCAATAGTCATTCTGCAGACATATTTGCTCATCTTAACTGTTTCTTCTTTATTTATTTTCTTTATTATCTATTTTTTAGATTGAAATGTTTCTTTTTCAATATTTATTGTGCTAAATATTTCTTTAACTGTATATGCTGTATTTTGTCCTTTGCTTGGTGTCTATTTCTAGTAGTATTTGGTTTTGTAAGCCACATTGAGAAATTTGTAATTTATATATTACGTGCTTCACTAATGCTTGTGAATTCATTTGAACACTTTGAGTAGCCTACTTAGCAAAATGTTTACCTGCGATTAATTAGCTATCATTATTTTGTGAATTTTTTGGTTTAAGTCGTGTCATCTATTCCGTTTTCAAATACAATTTGCTGTAAAGCAACTGCAGCAGTGCATATGTTGATGCATGGATAGGAAAGAGTCCCGCTGAGGCTCGGATGTTCCATCAGGACTTGCTGATGATGGAAAGCGATGAACGTCTAGCAGACAGCAGCGTCAATCCACCTGAGAGATGGCTGTACAAACTGCACGATAATTGGCGCAAGCAGCACTTTGGAGGCACAACTGGAACTGTCGACTTTAAGCGGTAAAATATGATCTGACTATGTTACGTTTCTGCTTGTGTCGTTTGTGACCAATCTTGGTTGGCTTTACGAGAGAAACTTGTATGTATTGGTGTGTTGGCATAAGCTAATAATATATGCGGTGTTGTCAAGTCAATTATGGTAACTTGGTTTCGGAACTTGGTCTAACAGAGTGTTGGGAAAATTGACAATATCACTTTATTACTCCAACAGGTATAATACTGCTGTTTCATTAAGACAACTATCAGAGTTATTTGCTTAGACTTTCCATATTATATTAGGTTATACGACATTTAAGCAGACTAATAGCAGTGTGTTCACTAAATAAATCAAACTTAGTTTCCTGTGATTGCTATTACAGCGCAGCAGAGCAGAGAAAGGCTGATCTCGAAGCAAGTGGACATACCGTCATGCTGCAGGACAGTCCGTTTGCTCTGTCGGTTCTCACGCCTCTGATGATCAGAGCACTGGCGATGAACAATAACCCACAGAGTTTTTTCATCGATACCTCGGCCTCATGTGACCAGACAAACACCTCCCTCACTCTTGTTCTGATGGCTAGCAAGGCTGGAGCCATTCCTGTTGGCGTCTCGCTACATGAAGGGCAGAGTGAACGTAGCTACACTGCTGCGTTGGCTCAACTGAAGGATCTTTGGGCAGCACAGTCGGTGGGTGAGGTTAGCATCACAAACTTCATGTCTGATGATAGCCTGGCACTGAAGAACGCCCTCCGTACAGTGTTCCCTGCTACACGACAACTGCTGTGTCTGTTTCACGTGCCACAAGCGCTGTGGCGTTGGTTGTGTGATGGGAAGAATGGAGTAGGTAGAGATGAAAGACAGGAGTACATGAAGAAGTTCTCGTCTGTTATTCGTTGCGAGGATCGAGTGATTGCAGAGCAAACGATGAATGAACTGATCAGTAATGATGATGATGAAGAAGAATCAAAGTTCAGCAAGCATCTGGCATGTTTGTGGGAGAGAAAGGAGGAGTGGTGCATGGCCTATCGAATGGATGTGTTAAACAAGGGGAACAACACTAATAACTATGCAGAGGCAACATTTAGGATTGTCAAAGACATAGTTCTGTGTCGTCTACGAGCTTTTAATAGCTTAGCCTTACTAGACTACATCGCTGTAGTACTTGAAAAGTACTACAGTATTCGACTCCTAAATGCTGCTTTTGGGCGTCATCAGAAGCCCCATTTGTTGTATCAGAAGATTCTAAGCAAAGGGAAGGAAATGCTCAGTGCAGCACCCAACTGTGTCTCGGAACTGGGCGATTCACTGTATTCTGTTTGCTCCAGTAAGGATTCCTCGGTGCTTTATGAAGTAAATACTGACGTTGGTGTGTGCGCATGTAATGTAGGCCAGCAAGGTACTTTCTGCAAGCATCAGGCAGCCGTGCAGCTGAAGTATAGCAAGAACTTTGTGAATGCGCCAAACCTGTCACTGCTTGATAAACAACAACTGTACTGTGTAGCCACGGGTAAAGTTGTTGCTGAAGAAACATTCTTCGCTCCAATGACGGTCGTGGCTACTTTGACTACAGCACCTGTACAAGGGTTGTCCGTAGCTAGCGGTGAGCCTGAAAGTACAGGCACAGCAAGTGCTGTGGACGTGAATGGTTTGGACACCGATGACAGTGCGGCTAGTAGAGTGGCTAGTGGTAGTGGACCATGGGAGCGTATTAGCATGGAAACAGAAAGAATTGTTTCCATGTTAAAAGATAACTCCAGCGACCAGGGTTTGTTCCACTCTGCTGAGCGCTATGCAGCTGAACTTCAGCGTATCAAAACGCCTGGTCAGCTGTATGCCTTCCTCAACAGTAGATCTCAGCATAGCTTCCATCGCAGGAGAAAGATCCCTGTGCAGCCCACTTCCATAGCACGTCGTAGTGCATCCTCTACCAGGGGCAGTGCAAGGCATAGGTCTGGTCGACCTCTTGCTGTTCTGGGCAAGACAGGAAGGCCAAGCAAGCGACCTCGGTTACTGGGTCTTGCAGTCAGTGAGAATCGACCAAATGCAAAGAGCCATGGCGAGGGTCACTAATCTGTATTGACTCACATAGTGTTTTAATAACCAATCAGGTTATTAGGTGACATATTGACTACTTTGCGTTATACAGTAGTTCTGTAGACAAGTCATTGCTAAAACAGTCATTTTTTACGTCTGAACTTATAACGGTTCTGTGCGGTTAAGGTTTGGATTAATAACTGTCTTTGCTGCCAATGTCTTTACTGTTCATTTGATAAATACGTTTGTTTAATATGCAAACAATCACATAAACTTTTTACTATTTTTCCTGTAATGCTTTAAAATACTGAGTATGTTGAAAGAAATATCAGTGATGTTAATCCTTGTCCTTGAATTAGTAACAATGGTCTCTTGGCTTCTTATGCCATGATAGCTACAAGTTATCATAGCTACACGTAACCATAGTTTCGCAAAGACTGTAGGCCTAAATACAGTCACACAATAATTATTATTCTTATAAATTGTTCAGTAATTAACAGCAAGGAAAACAGTGCCTCACTCGATAGGACACTGCGATTATCATAATTTTGCACGAGGCTACGAGCCCAGCGCACTCCCAACCTCCCAGGGCCTTGCGCTAGCTCGCGTACTCGAGGCAAAGTAGGAGTGCTGCCAGTTGAAGGAACAGCGTAATGTCAACCAATGAGAGCCAAGAGTTACGGGAATTAGAACGCTTTGGTTTAGTTTTGGTTCTCTGTATACACATAGGGCAATTATGCGGCCGGGAGCGCTTCTGAGTAGCTTCTTGAAGAGGCGCTATATAAATGCTCTGAATGAATTAATGAACAATTTGGTTGCAATAAAATAATTTGAATTTGAATTTCAACGAGGGGAAATGCAGCCAAAAAGGGCCAAAGCGTTGTTGCAACAGTGTATCATAGTATCACAAAATCTGTGTAGAGCCTGCCCTACAGTCTGTTTCTGGTCGCTTTGAAGGGGCATTTGCGACTTTCGTTATCTATTTACTGCAATTACTGACAAGACGTATCGGGCAAACCGTGGAATGGATATTCCACATCTTCTTTCCCATTCACTGCTTCAACGCGGTTCTCCAGAGCATCTACAAAAACTACAAGAACCATAAAGTCTGCAGTCAAATGAAACAAGGAGATAAGCATGCAGATTTATGCGCATATATGAAACGGCTTGGTCAGTTCAACCCTTGTTGTCCAGGTAAAACGTTTTGTGTAACGTATTTAAAGCCGATATATCTAGCTTGCATACTGGTTGCACTTAGTGCTTTGGGCAGCGGTCTATGGAAAGTAGTGTGGATAGAAGTAAAATGTATAACGCAATATTTATTATAATTATGGTAGGTCTATACACTATGTATTGTGAGAAAACAGGTTCCTCACTTATTTGGACAAACATTTTTATTAGAACTGTTATATTCTGGATTTCATGTAGCAGTCATCGGTTCCTAGTGCCTGCCATTTGGCGGCGATGGGTAAGAATAAATTCTCTCTCTCGCTCTCTTTCAGTTTGCCAGGAACTTCTGCCAATTTCCTGTTACTTTGGCAGTAGCAGATACGCGTTGTCGTGTGCCGGTTCCTCGTTTCCCCTACTGTTACTCTCGACACTCGTTTCAATTCGTGGCAAAGCCTTGGGCAGAACCGGTGTCACGACAATTCGTCTACAGAGTTTTCGTACGACACTTCGTCTACAGACAATTCGTCTACCGACATTTCGTCTACAAAGTTATTTGATATTGACATTTTGAAATGGAAGCTGAATTGATGAAAATAATCTTTTCGGTAATTGGAAGCTGGATTCCTGAGAATATTTTGCACATTTTAGCCAAACTATAAGAAAGCGGACTCTATTGATTAGCCGTAATGGATACAGATACACTTGTAGACGAAATGTCGTAGACGAAAAGTCTGTAGACGAGTTGTCACAGAACCGGCAGAATCACTTGTTGAAATACATATCAATCAACGGTCATTCCTTGGATATTGTCCGAATGAAGGTGTCTCACAGAAGACAAGAAACTTGCACATGGAGAGAATTCCTCCTCCCCCCAACGAATGATGCTTTGGATCAACATCTCAAAAGGAGTGTGTTCCAAGCTAGCAACAGTTCATTTAATCTATGATGCCTTTCAGCAACCTCACTAATCATTGGTAGAAGAAAGAGGAACGCAAGCTGCTTCCCATTTGGACCACGCTGCCCCTCGCCAGGGATGTATTCCATCTGGACGTGTAGTGCACTTGCTCAAGTACCTGCTATCTCTGCAAGTGCATGAAGGCGCAATTGATTTGCACAGGTCTTTGCAAGTGCACATGTGCGAAGTATCTGGAACAGAACAATATGCAATACTTTCCTATATGTACTTTCGATTTGCTATATCCAGTTTATTAGAACCTTTCTGAAGGCATTTCTATATTTTTGAGTATATGCATCAACATTGGCACCTTCACTGTTTTTATGAGCAATATGAATGTTAATATCATGTGCAACTCCTGATTCTGAATCCATACATACCACATACAGACCATCCAATCAAACGTTACAGCAGTTTACATATTTCGCTTAGGCCGGAGGAGGGTTTCGAAACTCACCCCTCATTTGTTATCGGAATGCTTTCCCCTCGGACCAAAATTGATCTATGGACCATTACCTTCAAGTTGATACTGAAAACGAAACTCTTACACGAATTCGAAATGACTGAGTGTCCGGGCCCCCACTAACATGCATGTACAATGTGTATGACTGAAGAGCTTCTGAATATAAATCTTGAAGGAGCGAACTGATCACCGAACAAAAAAATGATTAATATTTGTTTTGAGCTGAACGTGTTCCAGGCTTAATCGCAGTTAGAAACCGATATTTTCTTGCCTACTGATTTATTTATCTGATAGCCTAGATGAATTTTCGTTCTCTGTTTGTGTATGTAACTGATCATGTTCTTGTTTCCATATAAACAAACAACCGTTGCACTTTCACATACAATCTGTTGTTTAATTTTAAGGCAACTGTGGTGGAGTCTGCCTCGAAATGGTTGACAACTACCTGTCGTGGACTTCTCCTGGGGTTGGGTACCCACTGTTCGTCATGTTCCTTCAAGGCATCGTTTTCTTCATCATTCTCTACATCATCGAAACTGATATCGTCCGAGGTCTATTCAAGGTGAAAACCCAGAACCAAGTGAGTCAAGCCATGCTCACTGAGATTAATGCTGATGAAGATGGAAGGAGCAGCGAAGACTCGGATGTGGCAAATGAACGACAGCGCATCCATTCGAATCCAATAGAGGAACTCGTCAAGACTGATCCTCTCGTCCTCCATGATCTGACGAAGCTCTATGGAAACTTTGTGGCCGTTAACCAGTTGAGTATCGGAGTCTCTAAGAAGGAATGCTTCGGTCTCCTGGGAGTCAACGGAGCTGGAAAGACGACCGTCTTCAAGATGCTGACCGGAGAAATCCGACCATTTTTCGGAAGCGCCTATGTTGCTGGGATAAGCGTCGAAGATGACCTTGCAGAGATGCGTCAGAAGATCGGTTACTGTTCGCAGTTTGACTCCATCATCGACCAACTGACTGTTCACGAGACGCTCTGGATGTACGCATGCGCACACGGAATTCCGGTTGAGGTTCGCCAAGAGGTCATCGATCCATTCATTGAACGTCTGACGCTCAAACCATATACAAACAAACAGGCTGGAAATCTCAGGTGAATCCGAATATTATTATTATTATTATTATTATTATTATTATTAATAATAATATTATTAAACTGTCATTTATAACGCGCCTAAAAAAATTGGAATCTTGCACGAAGGCGCGTAACAGGAGAAAAATAAAGGAAGATAATGTCTGAGCTAGTCTCGTGATGTTAAGTGTTATATTTCAGATGGTTAACATTTCTCACTAGTGTTTAAATTCAAGTGCGTGGTTAGAAAGGAAGATATGATATTTTATAGAGACATATTTAGAGTTTGCAAAAGCTGAATGTGGCACCGTTTTCTTACGCTCCTGGTCTTTAAACTTTACCTCGCCTAGTCGCCTTCTTTAGCTTGCCTTAGCATAAGTCATCTTTTGACAGTGTTTTAGTTAAGAATGAATTTAACGTTCAACTCTTCTTCTCTTCTTTCCACGTAAGTTAAAAGGTGATGTTGTGTTAAGTATCTCATTAGTCGTCAGTTG
Source organism: Aporrectodea caliginosa (assembly GCA_020284085.1). Lineage (NCBI taxonomy): Eukaryota > Metazoa > Annelida > Clitellata > Crassiclitellata > Lumbricidae > Aporrectodea > Aporrectodea caliginosa. Next base: position 763,383 of record JACEVL010000522.1, read on the forward strand.
TTTTTGATTTTGATCTGTGTTCGAGTTCTTTGGCAATCTATAATATTTTCGACCACTCCATATCTTGTTTGACACCTAAAACATACCTTAGCCTTTCAATTGCTTTCGCTTAGGTACTTTGTTTTACCTTACTTTGATCTTAGTTACCTTACCTTACGTCATTATAATTTACCCTAGCATAACATACATTAAAACTTGTTCTGTATTATGTTGTTATGTTGTTGGTAGCGGTGGAAACAAGCGTAAGTTATGCGTGGCCGTTGCGTTGATGGGAAATCCGACGGTCGTCTTCCTCGATGAACCGACAACGGGCGTCGATCCAGAAGCCAGAAGACACGTCTGGAATACTCTGGCCGCCGCACGAAACACCGGAACCACCATCATACTCACGTCGCACAGGTACATCCACACGTTCATGTACTGCTTATACGAAAGCCGCGCAATATCGGATAGTTAAGGCAATCTCTTAATTTTTAAGAATTCACTAATTAGTCAAACCATCGGTCGCCCTAATTCATTCGTCTCTTCGTTTGGGTTTTAGTAAGATAATTCTTTGAATGTGTAAATCGCTTTTTTAGCCTTAACCTTGCATTTCCTATTTTCGTGTTGGTACATTGATTGCCTAACCTTGATCTTAGTTACTTTACCTTATCTTACGTTTTATCAATTTACCACAGTATAATTATTGACTTGATCCATATATTGTGTTCTGTTGTTGTTAGCGGTGGAAACAAGCGTAAGTTATGCGTGGCCGTTGCGTTGATGGGAAATCCGACGGTCGTCTTCCTCGATGAACCGACAACGGGCGTCGATCCAGAAGCCAGAAGACACGTCTGGAATACTCTGGCCGCCGCACGAAACACCGGAACCACCATCATACTCACGTCGCACAGGTACAACCACGCGTTCACCTACTGCTGCTTATACTCGAAGCCATAAAATGGCTGATAATCATCAAGACCAAATCATCAGATAATTAATTCACTAATTAATCAATCGGTTGATCGACCAAAGCCATACGTTTTTAATTCGGCCTATTTCATTCAGTGAAAGTGTAAAGCGTTCCATAAATCTTGCTATTAAAAAACTCCTCATATCTAAACAAACAGACATGTGCTTACCTGCATTATTACATAGACATAGTTCGACAGAAGCATGTCGCTACAGTAGCATGATGTCTCTTGTTTTTCAAGCATGGAAGAATGCGAAGCCATTTGTACTCGGATGGGAATCCTCGTCAACGGTCGCTTTCTCTGCCTTGGGAGCCTCCGGCACCTCAGAGATAAGTTCAGCGATGGATACACGCTCGTCATCAAGCTCAAGCGCTCAACCGACACAGAAAAACCCGAGGAACTACAGGAACGAAATGAGAAACTGAAGACTTTCATCAGCCAAACGTTCCCAGAGAGCGTCCTAAAGGACCACCACGAGAATCTTCTTTACTACCTGGTCAAGACGCGGATTTTTAAGTGGTCTGAAATTTTCAGGATGATGGAAAAGGCGAAGGTGACGTACGAGATCGAGGACTATTCGGTGGGACAGACGACTCTGGAACAGCTGTTCATCGGATTTGCCCGTCAGCAGAAAGGGCCACGAGAAATTTCAAAGAAATGCCTAGGACTTTGCTAAGAAGAAGACATCTCGTCAATTTCTATCATTCACAACTGTGCCATCTATTGGTCTAGTTCTTATAATTATGGTTAAACTACATAAACCTAAGAAGATTAAACGACTATACCAAAGATAATCAGTAATTTCATCCTTACAAATTGTGTCGATAATTCATTTTGTGAATGTCTGCAGCAGATGAGAGGAATTTCATGTCAATCCAATCATTCTACGCAAAGAAAGAAACACCGTCCGCTGCCTCTGATCATTATTATTTTTTTAATTTGTAACTTCAATAGCGCCGTTGTCTAATGCTCAAGGTATCCACCGATGACTCACCAAAGCCACGCTGTATTCAGTTCAAAATCGAGAAGATCAAATCGTAAGCAGAAAGAGTTAACCTATGGAGGAGAAGCAGTTTGCGAAAGGAAAGACTTAAGCTGAGAACGTAATGAGACAAGCGAAAATCAGCAGTTGCTGAAGCAAGTCAGCAGCAAAGTACTGTGCATGATACGATATACACGTAACATGTATATCGTATCTCAGTATGCTGAATCAAGACTTGTCGATATATTACTTATAAGTGTATAGTCTCAAGAACAATGCGCCAAACTCTGTTGCCATCGCTGTCGGTTCCCGGATAATCCTCTAATTCAATGCAGCGCTCCTGAATAAACTGGTGGCCTTCGATTAGCTGTTAATCAGCGCTATAGAAATTACAAGATAACGATTCACTTATAATTCGCCGTCAGAGGCTAGTTACTGTACTAGGCTGTCGGCGAGGACTTGCCTCACTTCGAACAATTTTATTCCATCCACTTCAGTCTGTTGTATCATTTAATAGTGCCATAATGTGAATACACGGAATTATGTCAGTAAAGCCTTGTTGCTACGACTAACATAAGATTTCTTACATAATTATCATAATTCGCCTTTCAACGCGATATTTAGATCTGAAATAAATTCAGTTCGGAGACACACTGGCGCCTAATAAAAAAATTCTAACCGTACACTGCTTTATATCACCTCACATAATACTGTTTGAGTAACTGCAGTTGAAGTCGTAACGCAAAGATCGAAACGTAACGATAAAGTGGTTTGATGAAGTGAGCGCCTTAGTCAGAGAATGCCGATGTACTCCTGTGTTAAATGATAATCATTGTCATTATTTTTGCATTTATTAAGCAACACATTTAATGACCATGTATCAATCGATGGCGCTGACAACAGTGAGTGAAGGACTTGCTCAAGGTCCACATACAAAGACCGTATCAAGAGAGGTCCTAACCTACCGTTATCACCGCGTTACAACTTGACCACTCTAACGAATCGTTTACGTGTCCCACTGAAGATGATGAATGGTGTTGCAGGCAGCGGCGTAAACATATATAAAATAATGGGAGCATGAGATCTGGACTAGCCTATCAGCGAGTCAGAGCTAGACTTTGGAGAAGCTGAGGAGAAGTTCTTTCCTTTCTCGTGCCTTCGACTTCGTAAGTGTGAGTAGACTATTGTATAAATACACGCTGTTCTGGTAATGCTACTATGTTAAGTTGCCTCAATGTTTTGGAGTTTATTTGAAGATTAAATACTACATAACAACAACATAACATAACATTTTATTCGGTAACCAACTTAACCCTTTGGAGGTGAAGCATTGGAACGTTAACGGTGAGGTGGGTATGACATACCCCAATACATTTTTGACTTGCAGGTCGCTATATCAACTATATAACGTTTATTGTGAACTAAACTATAGTTTTGTAACCAATTGTCAGCTAAACTGGTGATTATCGTGAACAAATCGGCCTAACTTTTCAATCACAAAGCGCGGTGGAGCTCAAAATCAAAGCGGCTCTCTACAATGACGTCTTCGTGGCCCTTGAAACATTATAAGGTGTGCGAACACGTGACATAAGCCTAATTCCCGCTATAGGGCCTAATGGATCGATCTTGCATCCATGCAAAACTATATATCTGCAATATCTTTCATAATCGCCCATTTTTTTCTGCACTAAGCCGTAGCTTTTCTTAATTCATAAAAATCAATATGTATACGAAAAAATTTAATTTCACTTTAATATGATAAAAAATAAAAATAAATTACGTTCAAAAGTTCTTTAAATTGTCCTAATGTGTCCGTATTTCACATTCACTAAGGTAGACAAAAATAATCCAAGCTGATTCCACTTTTTCAGTAGAAAACGCAGCGTAGAATAGCTATGGGGTGTATCATACCCCACCTCACCTCCAAAGGGTTAATACAGGTTTCAGTTACATCATGTTTATACAATTATTGTCGGTTTACCCAGGAGACCCAAAAGGGGCCGAAGGTCCCGCAAGCCAGGGCCACCTGAGATCATTAGGTTAAAAGATGCATATTGGCCATCAGAGTGGTGTAACAGAACTAAAACAGTAAATGCTTAACTAACATAAAATAATTATACATGAACGTGAAAGGAGGTAAGAAAACAAGGTACATACAGTACAACGACAAAAAAACGTAAATAATAAGAGCATAATAAGTGCACACTCCCAGGTTAGGATGACTTACTGTAGTGGTATTTCTTCGGGGTGATCAGTTTGACTATAGGGTGCATGGTTCTACACTTGTAGTTGAATGTAGGTTGAAAGCTCCCGTTTAAATAGCTGTAGAGATGGCAGAGAGCGAATATTATGGGGAATATTATTCCAGGTTCTTGGTCCGGCACATTTTATTGATGTAAGTTTAGTATTTGTACGGGCGAAAGGAGTATAGAAAGGGTTAGTATTTCTTGAGCAGCGATTACGAATAATAGAATTAGGTTGGAAGTAATCTCTATAAGTTGATGGTAGTTTATTATGGGTATATCGGTACATAAATATCCCAATTTGGACCTGCCTTATCTGATCTGGTTTTAATATTTTTAGGCTTAAGAATTCTGGTTTTGTATGAGCTCCATAAGTGAGTTTTGCAACAAATCTAATGGCTCGTTTTTGTAGGATGAGAAGTTTAGAAAGATGCGATTTGTAAGCTGAGGCCCAAACTATATTACAATAAGATATGTATGGGTGTATGAGTGTATAGTAGAGGGCGGTTCTAGTCTGTGGTGAAAGGATTCTAGATATGCGCATAAGAATTCCTAGGTTTTTTGCAATTTTGTTGAGATATTAGATATATGATCTTTCCAGGATAGATGCTGGTCAACGTAAACTCCTAGAAACTTAGATGATTGAACTTGAGTAATAGGGGTACCCATGATACATAAATTTGGATATGAGATAGGAAGTGATTTTTTATATGCTCTAAAGATAATATAGTTAGTTTTATCAAGGTTAAGGGTTAGCTTATTAGTACGGAACCATTCGGCTACTTTTTCTAGTTCTGTGTTTGTATGATTGATTAATGTTTCTATTGAAGAGTGAGAGCTAAAGATATTCGTATCGTCTGCAAATAATATAAAAAATAGGTTAGATGAGACATTGGGTAGGTCGTTGATGTACAGAATAAACAACAGAGGACCTAAAATAGAGCCCTGAGGAACCCCGTATTTTATTAGTTTTAAAGGGGACTTAGCGCCATTACAATTAACTAGTTGCATTCTATTTTCTAAATAGCTTTTAAACCAGTTAAGTTGAGTATTTCGAATTCCATAGATAGATAATTTTTTACTAGAATGTTATGATCAATAGTATCAAAGGCTTTGGCCAGGTCCAGAAATATTCCTATAGAAAATTCATTTTTATCCATTGCATCTGAGATTTTATCTTGCATGTTTAGTAGTGGCATGAAAGTTGAGTGGCCGGATTGAAAGCCATGTTGGGAGGTAAAAAGAATATTAAATTTTGTAATATAGTTGTTAAGGCGTTCATACATGGCCTTTTCTAACAGTTTTGAGAAAAAAGGGAGAACAGATATAGGCCGATAATTAGAAAATTCGTCTCTTGATCCTTTTTTAAAAATTGGGACCACTTTTGCTATTTTTATGGCTTGAGGATATATTCCAGTTTTGAAGGAACAGTTTATAATTTCCACTAATGGTTCAATAATATTAGGTAGACTTGGAAGGGCTATAGTGGGATCTAAGTCGTCCACCCCTTTGGCATGAGAAGCATGGATAGTATGGCTTAGTTGCATCAATTCATCTTTTGATATTTCGGCGAGTCCAAAGGAGTCTACTTTCGAGGGGATCATATTTTGCTCAATGGTGCAGTTGGAATTAGGAATATTTTTAGCCAAAGAGTGGGCAATATCTGCAAAGTAGTTATTGAATTCAGTTGCTATTTTTGTTGGGTTTGTGGTGGAGATACAATTAATTTTTAGTGAATTGATATGTCTGTCATCGCCACTGGACCTACCAGTCAGGTTTTTCAAAATTTTCCAGGTTTCCTTAAGGTTGTTACTTTGTCTACAAAATTCAGCGGCAAAATAATTTGATTCAGCCTGCATCCGGATTGATTTAAATTTATTTTTATATGTGATAAATGCGTTCTTGTTTTGTAAATTTGTTTTTTTAAATAAATTTTAGATATAATTTGGATTTTTTTGGCAAGAATTAAGTAGGCCTTGAGACATCCAAAGTTTTTTTGGAGAGTTTCTTCTTTTCTGTTTATTTTGGCAAATTGGAAATGCTTCGTCATATTCCTGTTTAAACTTCTGAAGGAAAGTATCATAGGCCCTGTTCGTATCCAGATCGTGGCAAGCATCGAAGACTGGTGACTAGACCTAATATATGCATATGAAGCAGGGTTTTATAGTCTACTCGAAATTCCAAGCGTTTTATAGCGTGCAAGTTTTTCGCGAGTAGCCTATACGAATATTATTTAGTGGCTATCGCGTAGAATAGGGGTCGTCCATTAATTATGTCAACAAAATAGGGGAAAGGGGTTTGGAAAAGTTTGACAGTTGTTGACAAGAGGGGTTCAGTAAAAGTTGACGTCGAGAATTTTTTCCAATAAATCAACACAGACCCTTCCAAATGGTAGCGAAAACATTAAGAAATGCCAAAAATGTATAAAGTGCTTAATGTTTAATACTACTAAAAAGCTGATAATAAACTTAACTCATATATTTTGAAATTCGAGATCGCATTTTTAGTGTAAATTTAAAAATGATTCTACATATATTGAGCCATTTGGTTTCTTTTTTGTAGGACGGTTTCTGGGATTGTTGACATAATTTTTTAGGGGGTCCGTCAATGTTTGACAATAATTATTGTTGACAAGGGGGAGGGGGTCAAAACTACCTAAAATTTGTTGACATAATTAATGGACGACCCCATAGAGCAAAGATTAAAAAAATTATTTTAATTTTTAGGCCTATTTTGATGTTAAGTTAATGTGCTTGTTTAAGGTGGAGCATTTTGTGAAGTTTGTTAAAGATTGAATCTTATTGTGAAGCTTGGTTAGAAGCCGAGGGATTTCTTTAGCTCTTGCACAGTCTATGGGTTCGTATCGTAGGGTAGGTTTATCAAGACAGTACAAAATAACCAGTAGGGCCTAGTGCCTTTTCAGATTTATATAGCATCTAGTAACATCACTGACTGGCACGGACACCCAAGTAAAGCGAATCGATCCCGATTTGTCGAGAAAGAGATTTATCCCTTTGGTTTAGTGTCACAGTAACTGTTGATGGTCGTTAATAATCGAAATCGTTGTGTAGGCAAAATTTCAGGGTAGGTTCGATCAAACGCCAATGTATGATATTCGAGAAGACAGCCTACAAAGAAAATGAGGGTTACAAAGAAATGAGGCTATACGCTATAGGGGTTTTACCAGGGGTGTCAAACCGACCCGTGGGCCATTTCTGACCCGCCGTGCTTTGCCTAAAGACTACACAATTTGAGAATAAAAGTTCAAATTTGCTATTATAATTAAGTATCTCTATGATTTAATGCGTAAATATACCTCGGCTGTCTTCCTTCATATCCTCCACTCTTCGGATCGTCTTGATCTCTTTGTCCCCCAGGCAAGGACTGTTAAAGCCCAACATCGAGCTTTCACTACAATTGTGGACCCTCCTTATGGAATTTAACTCCACCTTCATCCGCTCCAGGATACAGATACGGTTGACTGGGGTCTCTTTCATACCGTTCGCTGCCTGAAGACATTTTAATCCCTCGATGTCTCACACTGAGAGCCTTTCTGAATAGCATAGAATGAAGGAGGAGCTTTACAAATTTCCAAATACAATACGATACATACAATGCAACACAATCGACTGATGCTTTGCGCATAACTACAGTGGCGCTATAAAAGTTCTTAGATTAAATTGTAACTATTATTGACGTCAGCTGCCTAAGCGAGTGATTGTATCTGCCAATTGCACGCTAAGAACGTATCTCAATAAAGCAATGACGTCATAAACAACACCAAAATAATTATTAATATTAAGTTCACATGCGCATTGTAAAATGCGTTGCAGCTCATTTAAAAGAATTCAAATTTGCTGCTTATATATTGGCCTTTAACAAAGCTGATTGATTAATGTTGCCTTTCACATTTAATTCTCTAAGATTTTGTTATAGCGATAATATTTTCAAGCAGTCGTGACATAATTTCAACGTTTTCTCGCGAAGTTACACGAACTCGAGCAACCCTTCTGGACTTTCTGCGACAGTTATTTTACCGCAATGGCAAAACCAAGTGAAACTACACAGACATATGAAGGAAATTCGTATGCTTTTATCGCGTTAACAATAAGCTTTTGAACTTTGTGATTGATGAAGTTATATATTCTTAAGGTTTTACTCTTCGTGTGATTCAACTCGCTCAGCTACTCCATTCATTGTCCATAAATTTTCCTTTTTAGCTGTGTATTTTATCTTCGATCAAGTAACGCTTCTACGGTCTTATCACGATTCTTGCCTTTCATCGCTTAATGAGTATCCACAAAATTGTACAAAACGCGCAATACATCCTGGCCGGCGGTGCTTTGCCTAAAGACTACACAATTTGAGAATAAAAGTTCAAATTTGCCATTTTTAAGTATCGCTGTGATCTAATGCGTAAACCCAACTCGGATGTCTCCCTTCATCCCCTCCGACAGGTCAAGTCGAGGAGACAGCATGGTGGCACTGGAACGGACAATACAACCTGACTATTGTGGACTTGATTTGTTATAGCGCCTCTTTAAGGCTAGTCTCTTTAGTGTGGCGCTGATAACTGGTTTTCTGAAGGGCCCACATGGTACATATCTTGCATTACTATTATAGTGATCCATAAGACGCTTTAGCAAAACAACTTTACTCGATTCAGACTTATTTGAGATAAAATCAGTTGGGACTACTTGTAGCCTAAATATCAAGCTGGTTTGTCTAGGAGTTGAATATGTATAACACCTAGCTAGCGTTAGAGCCGGTTGTTAGCTGGGTAGTTTATTTATCAATTGTTCCAAAAGAATGCGTGTTAGCCTATCAATCGCACATAGAAGATATATATATATATATACCGCGCCAAACGTCTGTCTTCGTGAACTGGTGACAATGACTACGACGACGATGATGAAGAATATTATTAGGCTTGAAACTTATGACGATATGTTCAAAATTGTTCATCTTTTCTTCCGAATCGTGCCAAATTTATTATGCATATGTTCAAGTGAAATTAAAGGCACGTAACACATGTAGATATACGTAGGACTTTATTGTCTTAAGCATTTCTTGCATCTGCCATGCGAACCTAGAAATCGGCCTTAACTAGATATTAAGAAGTAGTTTCCTGTCATTAAAGTGGAGTTCATGTGTGCATGGAACACGGCAGCCAATAATTATTGGTTAGAGTGTTCACTTTGTAACGCGGAGAGTACGGATTCGATGCGCCTCTCCTTAGACGGTTGATGGGTAGGACCTTGAGCAAGTCCACTCACAATTGCTCAGCGCCATCGACTTATGCTTGGTCAGTAGATGTAGTGGAGCTAAATAAATTTATGATAATAATAACAATAATATCAGTAATAATAAGAATGTTATTGTTTGAATAGGCTTACCGCGTTACCACGAAAGGCATACTTGGTGTTGAGCCTACAATGATAGCCCGATTCATTCGAATGACTTAGTTAAATGTTTTAGCTTTTACGATTACCAGGTTCCCTTCCTAAAAGTGGCAGAAACTTGTCCAGCTCAAGTTGTTGCTCGTTGAGCTTTTAAGAGAATCTTAATTGATTTCGCTGAGTTTGATCGAATGCGAAACCAATCGGAAGTGATTTCGATTTTCCGTTTTCATTCGTCGACTATTAACTTATTAATTATAGTCCTACACCTTAGAGTCCGATACTTCCAAAAATGGTGGACCTGTGCCGGTCCGCAAGCCTCAGTTTCCGGTCCGCAAGTGAGTCGAGTCAAACTCGGAATCAATAAATAATAAATCATAATATCTTTTCTTTAATAAGCGCCTGAATACATGTTAGCAATTTAAACCTTAACTATAACAGAACAGGCCTATTGTATACATCTCTTATGTTAAACCGGTCACTATTGTATAATTCTTAAAAGTCACAATATTACGCTAGCATTTGAAGGCCAGTAGAGTCATAGAATTTGTAAGCATGCATTTAAATCAATTTAATACATTTGAGGAATTTAGGTGATCGAAAACGAAAACCAGAAATAATTAATAAATTCGGCACCGATCCTCCTGCAGTGGGAAAATTCCTGCCGGTCCGTGACACTGAAAAGTTAATTCTTGACGATCCGTAACACTGAAAGTTGGGAAGCTCTGCAGTTTAAATCATAGAACCAAAGACGTTTAAGTCAAAGACTCAAAGACTCAGCCATCGCTGCATGCTTAGACCTATAAACTTACAGAAGCACTTTAGCTTCTAAACATAAACGAACTAGGTCTACCATTAGAATACTATATAATAGGCCTATTTGTCGTTACTTCGATTGCTACAGGTCTTTGATGATCTTAACTATACTTTCTCCAGTTTCTTTAAGTTTCAAGAATAGCGATTTTTTGCTTAGGCTTTGTTTAATTCCGACCTGCAAGAAAATTTCACTCAAACTAGGCCTAAATACGTTCGGGTATTTCTGGTCTCTTCTAGAAAATAAATCACCGAAAAGGGGAGAAGAAATGCAGAAGTCTCTCGATCATTCACATTGTCCTATACCTTGTTGCGTCCAGCTACCTGCTGGCAACTTCTTGTTCTAACGAAATATTTAGGATTGTCTGGATTGTGTTCTAGTCTGCTGAACAGAATGCCTGGACTTCGACAGATGTATCGTGGTTACATGATGCTTGTGCCCATCCTGAAGACAGCGGCCTTTGTCTGTCACCTTCTTTGTCTGTTGCACGTTTTGACGATACCAATGGCTACTGCTCTTCACACAACGCACAGAAAACTGCTTTTTAACGATACAAGTCAGTATGCTATAAATTCATTGAATGGTGAAAGTAACATATAAACTCCGTACGCTATACTGTAGGTCTGCATGCAGATGGAATCAACATCTAATGCTCATAGATTACGAGATGTAGGGTTTGCGTGATTATCCAGTGGTTAACGTATTGAGCTGGAACCCACTGATGAACTTTTAATAATTGTAAAGCCAGTTTGGCTAGTTTACGAAGCGCTTTTGAAAAGCACTGAAAGGCGCTATATATAACAAGTATATGTAGATATCTAATTAACTAACTGACTTATTGTTTTGTATCCATCTGACTCCTGCTTTCGATAGCTACTGCCGACTATTGCGCAGTATCAGGAAAGTTCTAAGGCTTCTATTTGCAAAGGGTCTAGACCAATTTCTGCCACTTAAGCCTGACCTTAATTAAGACGTAGCATATTCCTCACCGGCGATTTTCTCTACGTAGCTCTGGCCATAGTGACCACCTGAATATGTCGACAAGTGGTCATTATTGTTTAAAGAAGGTCTTGAAAGAAAGAGATCGTTGTGATCATTGCGGTCGATTACGGTTTTATTAACAGTTAGTAGCAAAAGAAATCTGACATTTAAATAAATGTTTTGTTTGTCCCTTGCCCTGTATAGCAGTGACATAACTTCAAAATTGGAGCATCCCTGACAATTAGGCTAGTCAATTAGCAAAAGTTCTTGCTTTATCAGGCGTCCAGCGAGCCACTCTGTTTCAGATTCGGGACTGGCCCCGCAGTTACGGCACTGTGGGCCATAGATAGGCTTAGGTTACTGTAGTCGAAGCAAAAATCAGGTCTTCAAAAAGGCTTACATCGCATTGTGTATAAGTAACAAGGTGGAGAAATGGCTCATGTGAAGGGATAATGCCTAGCTACCTGTAGCAAAGCTGCTAGACCATGCACTATTGTGTGCATTATGTAAACCGATAGTCAATTTGCATAAGATCAAGAAGTTCATCTGTTCGCTGTTCGCAATGTTCGAACAGCTGTCAAGTCATAAAAACATGAATACAATCAAAGCATTGGTCGATTTCATGTCACATGAATTATGTAGTAGTATTGAGTACTACACTGTGTCCCGATGAAAAGTAGACCCCAAGAAAAAGTGTCATAACTCGGTAAAAACTTTTAGCGTTTGCCTGAAATTTTAAAAACAACAATAGTAGCCATATCACCACCAAATGGTAACGCCGTTTGGCTATGTTGGTGATTTTGTCGAGTTTATCAACGTTTGAGTTGCAGTACTGAAAAGGGGAATTTCCAACATACAAGAGCCATAAGGAAGTGAAGTTCAGCTACAGCTGGTGTTCAAAATGTCCTCCTTGTTCACTGACACACGTCCGTAGAGGTGGACGCCACTGTTTGATGGCCCGGGTGCACTGATTTGATCTTCGTTGAGCCGGGTGCGAAGGTGAATGGAGCGTACTATCGCGATGTGTAGCTCTCTCAGCATCTGCTTCCTGCCATCAAGCCGTTGTCTGGCGGCTACTTCACATTTCAACAATACAGTACCCCTACGCATCGAGCACGTGAGACCATTGCTCTGCTGTCCCGGGAGTCACCCGACTTCATATCCCTGCAGCTGTGGCCGCCCAACAGTCCAGACCTCAATCCAGCTAACTATCAAATCTGGAGTATGTATGTGCGTATGAGCACTTGTTATAGCGCCCCTTCAGGATTTCTACTAAGAGGCGCTCCCAACTACAGCGCGGACACTGAATCGGAATTTGACGCCCAAGCGCACGAGCAATTGCGAGTGAAGCACTTGCCTGCGGTCCCTACGCGGCGGCTTGAGGTAGTTTCGAACCCGCAACTCTCCAGCGGCAAGGCACCGAACATACCCCTACACCACCGCGCCCCACAAGTGTAGTGGAGGAGCGTGTCTATCGTTACCGCATTCGTGACGTCGATCAACGGCGTTACGATCTGGAGTTAATATGGCTACTATTGTTGTTCTTAAAATTTCAGGCAAATGTTAAAAGTTTTGACCGAGTTATGACACTTTTTCTTGGGGTCTACTTTTCATAGAGACACAGTATAGGCCTAATACATGTGGGCATAAGCGTTGCTTTATTTAAGTAAATACGTTTAAACAAATCTTTGTTTAAACAAAATTGAAATATTGCTAGTTAAACAACGTTAAATCAAAACTCCTTGAAAACTTATTTACGCCTATTCATTTTTTTGCACTGAAACTTTATTCATGGAGTAAATCAACACTATGAAGTGGCCATTTTAGAAGTTAATAAAGTGATTAAGTAGGCCTAAATCTAGTGTAAGCAACACGAAGCGTAGTTCAAATGCCCCCTTACTACTTAATTCTTGGCCTCTCCAGATGTGCCTACTTGATAACAGCTACGCATCGCGTCATATATGGACAAACCGTATGCAGCAAACAGTCATAAAACGACTATAGCCTACCATCCAGCGGCAGTCAGAAATTGGCCCAATGGACCAATGCTACCATCGTTCAACATTGTTCTTTCTAAACACACCTGAAGTGCACTGAATCTAATAATTATATAGTCCTAGACACATAGATGTCAAGTTAAAGTTAAAAGTAGACCAACGACTATCAGCTTAATATCACATGTGTCTGCTAAAAAATATAGTTCAGAAACAGCAGCGAAACACATAGCATAGCCTACATAATATAGGCCCTCTGGCAGCCACATTTTGACCCACCGATGACCATCTGTTGCCACAAGTCGCACAATGCGGACCAGATATTGGTCCAAGACGTGACTGTCTACATCTAGAGTTCTAGACAATAGGTGCAGGCTGCAGGGTGCACCTATTGTCTAGCTGTAGACTTTGCAACGACTCTGGTTTTCCTCGAAAGTGCGCACTTCTTAGGAGCAATCAGCAATATTTTTGCATAGCTCGAAAATCTAAAGTATATACTGAATAGTATTTGGAGATGACTGAGGTCATGTCACGAAGCTCTCTACCTGAAAACAATTTGGGAGCGATCGGTTATAGATGGCGCTCGTACAGTAGGCCTTTGCTATACTAACTCAAGTCATAGAACGAGAATTCGTGACTACAGGCTTTAATATTCGTAAATATTCGCGAATATTAGGTTATTTTTAATATTCGTAAATATTCGTAAATATTCGTTGATGACGTGACTGTTTTCCTTTTGGTTACGAACTTATTTAAGACTACTAATTAAGAACATGTGCAGTGGTTATATGCGGCGCTATACTAAGTGCTGTGGTCCGTAAGCTGGTACGCTTAGCCAAATCTTACCATACCCTTGAGGTACTCTGTTAAAAAAGTCGACCATGACCAGAGGCCCGGGAATCTATAGTATTGAGCCATAGGCGACGAATCTCACACAAGTTTTGGCTTTGTGGTAACATTAATACCATAAAAATTATCATTTGCGCGCTAAACTGTTTCATGCATAACAATATAGCCTTTGTGAGACAGAACCAAGGGAATGAAACACCTTGTGTATAATGTTCCAAGCCAAGCTGAGGGCAAATGAACTGACCCGAATCAGTTTTTCTCTCTCTCTCTCTCTCTCTCTCTCTCTCTCTCACACACACACGCGCGCACACACACACACACACACACACACACACACTCTCTCACTCACTCTCAGTCTTTGTCCGTCTGTCTGTCTGTTTCTGTATCTCTCTGCAGTCTCTCCAATCTCCGAAAACTCAGTATGGGTAATGCCAGTATTATGACGAAGATTCGTTTCAATTAGTTCCAATGATGCCTTCAGCTTAGCGCTTGCCTTACAAGTCAGAGTCCGTTGACTGATAAGAATGAGGCTGACGCATATGTTGTTTAATATTGATGTCACTCGTCTAGCCAAATAGCTACGACGCTCAGTGCCAGCCTTAGGTATAGGAGATATAGGCGGCTGCTTAAATCGGCATTTTTAAGGGGCGGCTAATTCCGGCAAAACACACGATGGTCACCTCCGTCAAAAGATGTCATTTATGAGTAAGGAGTTTGAAGAATTAAGAATTAAAGGAACTTGAAATTTTTAATATTCGTTGGCCATTTTAATATTCGTCAATATTCGTAAATTTCTAAAAATCTTAATATTCGTAATATGCGCATACTCGTTCTATGACTCAAGTCATAGGGCCTATGGCCTACTGTCCTACATGGTCGATATTCATGTGTTATTACTCAATTCAGTTACAAAATATTTCGTCATTGTTATGAAAATAGTCAAGTTAAATAAATCCTAAGGTTTTTTTATGATCGAAAATTATAATAATGAAATGTTTTCAGCTAGGCTAATATGAAACACCGAAATATTAAATGCATTAGGCCTACTGTTTTTTCGGAATAATTAAAACTATCCATGCATTTTGCATTAACATATCGAAATTCGGATAGGCTACTGCATAATGCCTATCTTTTGTCTGTAGTAGCAGTGAACGCAGGTTTCTGTTTCTAGATTCCAGCGTTTAATTACTTACCTATTTTATGTGGACTTGAATTTCGCAACAATTATCGACCAAGATTAAAAAATTATATTGTACAATAAAAGCGCCTCTTCAAACAGTTTAAATTGAAATCATTTAATCTAATTATTACAACTTATATTGCGCCGTTATAATAATTCAATAATCATTAATGATGACACTCCAAAACAGAAACTCAGTGTCTTCACTGTCTTCCAAAGCTCAGTCCGATAAGACATAAAGGTACAGGGCCGCATTAAGTCTAGTACGGGCCCGGGTGCTGTGATCATAGTGTGGGCCCCTCTGACAACCACCGGTCCAACACGCCCATATTTATAACATGCTTACATAACATAACATAATAACATAACAAGGGTTTTAAGTGGTTCAGAAGACGTTTAGTCTGTGTTAGAACCACTGCAATTAACCTGGAACATGATTAATAGCCCAATTTTCCTAGCTTCTTCTTAAAAGCTGTGATAGTGTCCACTGAGACAGTACTATGGTCCAAACTATTCCACAAATCTGCAACTCTTGCACTGAAGAATTTCTGCCCTAATGTCCCTTTCGGTTTCTTAAATAATTTATACCTATGTCCCCGAGTTGCCTTGTTTGGTGCTAATTCAAAAACTTCTCCTTCTGCACTGCCTCCTTTCCAGTAATAATCTTGTAGGCTTCAATTAGGTCTCCTCTGCTCTTCCTTCTCTCCAATGTTGTTAGTCCACACCTTTTCAACCTTTCTTCATCGCCCAAATCCTTGTAGCCCCAAATGAGTATCAACTGCCTAAAGAAACAATATAGGCTAAAATTAACATTACATTACTATCTGTACACGCAATGATTAGTGTCAGGTAAATAGGGCCGAACTATAAGTAATTAAATTAATTGTGACTTCGTATTTATTTATGTCAAATAACTATAAGTAATTAAATTAATTATTACTTCGTATTTATTTAGGTTGCAGCGTTGTCGATAGATTTAACAGTAAGTTAATAGAAGCACTTCAAGGACATTAAAAACTTTCACTTCCGAAAATGCGGGTCCCTCAAAACTGCGGGCCCGGGTGCTGCAGCACCCTTAGCACCCCCTTAATGCGGCCATGTAAAGGTATCACCAACAGGTGTCAAAGAGCGAACTATAACAAACAGCCTTGAGTCACGAAAGGGAAAGAATAGGCAGAGCTGAACTCCTTAGAAAAAGGAATTGCACTCCAGAAACCCGATAACAGGAAACTCCTTTTGCGCTATTCGTTCCATGTAACTGTACATGTATGTAAATCAGACACTCTTTAGCCTAACTGTTTGTAATACGGTATTGCATCAGTTTTGTTTTGTTTTTGGTTCTACTGACATTGTGCTATTGTGCTCCTTTTAGCCACTGTATGCATAGTTGTTGTATAGTATGAGCGTTTGTCTCGTTCTAATAAAGATTACTTACTTACTTACTTAGGACTTATGGGTAGCTTAAGCCTAGTTTGACTATTGTCGACCTGAAAGCAAAGTATTAACATCAACATTAAAATTATCCCTCTGCAGTCTGGTTCATAAAGTTCACCATAAATCGTCTCCGCTATAATATTAATTTTTATTGTTCGCACTTTTCCTTGTTTCTACAGCATACATGGTGCTTAATAAATTGTAGCAATTGTAAGATCGCAGAACGATTTGTCATCATATCAGACGCGTGACAGCCACACCATCCACTATTACATGACGCACGCCTGTGAGCGCGACGAGCTGTACATCTCGTGTGACAAGGACTACGTCATACTCATTGTTCGCGCCAACTACGGTCGCCATAGCACCAGGCCGTGTGCAAAGACAACGAAGAAAAGTCACACTATATGTCCTGGGTCATTCGTACACCCGAAGAAGGTCCTTTCACGAGCGTTAGTATTATTATTCACCGCTGAAGTTAGTAGTAATCTAAACCAGTGGTCGTCTAGCTCAGTTATAGCCTCGAAGGAATGCTCTATATTAGACACGTCTATGGACGGTAGGTTGGGAAAAACAAAGCCCAGTGGCAAGACCAAGATTGGACCAAAGGGCTAAGTCGACGTTTCAGATTACTTGACGCTTTAGATAAAGGCACATCGAAGTTGTTGTTGTTGTTGTTTGTGGAAGGATGGTGGTGGTGGTGATGATGGTGCTCATGATGATGTCACATAAACAGTTTTACCAGACTTTGGTTATCTAGTCACTCGAATACCACCTATCACAGGCGTAGGCTATAATGTGCTGATGACGATGTCACTGAATCACAAGCAAGTCAACAACCAGGTGACGTATCGGCGTTACCATCGTTACGTCATGGAAAATACAAAGACAGACTCCTACTTTTAGGTCCGTCTGCACTTATTTATTTGAAACTTGCTGATTCACAAGCGGATATTCCGCTCACAATATATAGGCCCTTAATATGGTATTTCGCTGTCCTAACTTGATTAGGCCTACACTGTTGAACAGCCGTATAATTATGTTATGTTTTCACTTATGTCAAGTGTTTTTGCGACAGTTGTACAGGTAACAGAAGTTGCAAGGTATCAGTGATCAGTCGACTCTTCGGCGACCCTTGTCCCAAAGTCTCCAAATACCTTGAGGTTTATTTTGGATGCATTAGAGGTAACAGTGTAATATTCTGTCGCATGCACATCTTCATGCATGCACGTAATTGTTAGACATTGTTGAACAGTCACTACAGTAGCCTAAATCTGTCATATAATTCGAAATCTGTCTCATAGTCACATAGAACTGCATTTAAATTAATCGACCTCTCTCCGCTTCTTGTTTTCCCCTTAGGCCAGCAAATATACCGGGGCATAACGGGAAGCTTATGCCCCGGTCTCCCTACGATTATTTTGACTCTTGCTGTGCCTCCAGAAGTGTTGGGTGGGTTGTCAGGTGTTCGTGCAGAAGCGGAAGTTGGGGCATAATGGGATACTGTGATATAACGGTAAACTTATGCCCCGGTCTCCCTACGGATATAATTTTGACTCTTGCTGTATCCATTGAAATGTGCAGTTAACAGTAGGCTATAATATAGCCCACATAGGACATAATAGGTCCAATTATTTAGCCTATACACAGATCTAAACGAACTTCTAGATTGAATTACACACAAAGGCCATCCACACATTTCATTTTATAGGCCTACATTTTTAAGCCAAAAAACTATTACTATATGATCGATTGTCGAATGTTTCTTTTAGAGGAAGTATCAGAAAACGACGACTATTCGTGAAGAGGCGAATAATGGACGATTGATCAGCGGCGGAAAACGATGAAGATGACAACTCGGCGTAGAGTCGAATCATGTATCTTCAAGACAGTCACGAATAACGTTCAACTGACTATGTCTAAGTAGCTTACTAAGTAATAAAGTATAATATAGCGATGTACATTGATAAACTACTGCAAATCGGAAATTAGTTGGAGAAGACCTTAATGCCAGTATATTATAATCTCGATTCGAGAGTTGCGCGCGATGTTAATGCTTAAAATTACCATAGCCCATGCGCGATTTATCAAAACCGGAGATTTTTTGAGACTGTGCGCGCTACGAAGTTTCGTTACAATTTCTTCGTCTTGTCATCATTATTATATTGTCAATAAACAGATTGTGATTTCTAGCGGACGGCAAACTTCTACTTACTCCTTCAGACCATTTCCCAACCAGGATTAATTAGGCCTGCCTGTACGTCTTCCAATGTTCCCCACAATTTTTTAATTATATAGGCAGAGGTGCTAAAACCAAACTTTTTTCAAAATGAAAAGTTGGTTTTGGTTTTTATTTGGTTTTTTGGTTGATGTGGTCAAACTGTTTTGAGATTTTCTTATTTCGGAACATAAACTCATATAAAATGGCATAATACCGTTCAAATTAATCAGATGCATATAAAAATGAAATTAACTAGTACTAGTAGAACCGTAGAATGTCATAAACGAAGTTAACAAAGACCATACAACAATTAAGCCTAAGAGAGTTGAAGAGACGAAATTTTTCGCATTTATAATTTTTAAATTTGTAAAAAACCTATTACTATTTGATCGATTTTGTTTTTGTTTTTTTAAAAGGAAAAATCAAAACCAAAACCAAGCCTTTTAACAGCCCTGCGTATAGGCCTATGCGCAATGGCCAACCACATGGTCTGTGACATCTGTGGCGTGAGCTCTGGTCCATATCCCCAAAAGATTGTTGTCCATATTGGAGGTCTAAAACAAAAGTCTATAAAATATAGCGTCGTATATTTATTTATTATTCATTCATCGGAATTTATGGAGAAGCCTTAACCAGTGGCGGACTACTCAGAGGCGCTCCTGACCCCAGCACTAGCCCTAAATGCAGTTTTGAGTTTCACTAAAGAATGCTTCAGTAAGAGTCCCAAAAGGGCCTCTAGGTTTTTACCTCCGGCCCATTACCCCCTGAAATCTTGGCGCAGCTCTGACCTTACCAGTTACTATATTATACCCTCGTATTCGAGAGTTGCCCGCGATGTTACCCCCCGTAAAATATACCATAATTATAATTATCAGAACCGCATATTATAATTAATAATTATAATTGTTAATTATAATTATTAATTATAACTATAATATATTGAATTATAATAATATTTATTAATTAATATAGTAATATAATTATTAAAATAATATATAATATGTAATAATAATTAATATCACTAATAAATATATTAATTATTTATTACCGTAGGCCTATGTATAATATATAATATTAATATATTATATTAATTCTGGTCCATAAGCCTATTATTCTTATCTAGGCCTATAATTATTAAATTATATATATATATATGAATATATACACATGTACATAGGTTATTTCTATAATTATATTAATTCACTAATATATATTAATATTATATAATTTTAAGGGCGTAATTATATTGTTATTGATTAATTACAATCCCCTCCGTCAGTATCAATAATATATATGGATAATTACATTACTAACTCTAAGGCATCTAATGGCTAGGGGGGTAATGTAGCTACGGGGGTAATGGTCGGGGGAAATGGCAGGTGTTAATGGCTTGGGGGTTTTGGGCCGGGGTAAAGTCCTTACCGTCCCGTTGGCCGCCTGTCCTTGCCTCCTTCGGCCCGAACCCGTTCTAGACCACTGGGCACACCACCGAAAAGGCTCGATTCTGCGCAGTTGCAGTTCGCCGCAAATGGTTCCGAAGAACACCTAGTGGCGTATCTTAGTACCACAGGCCTAGACTGGGCTTAGTTCTGTAGACTTAATTCCTCTGTGACCCCAAAAGCTTAGTCCTCTAGGCTTCTGTTCCCAGACTTTGTTCTATAGGATTTTTCCCTCTCCGAACACCCCTTAAACTTCTACTAGGTTATATTAGGCTTTGCTCCATAGATTCATAAAATACCAGCTTTGTTATCAGCAAGGGCGTAACTTTGTCCCACAAACTGGCGGTGACTTTGTCCCCTCCGCCAGTTTCAACTACAACAAAATGAATGACGTCACCATGCAGTTTATGACTTTATGCTGAGCTAATACAGTGATTTAATCTAGACGTCTCTTGGGGGTGGGAAAGCTGTGGTAGTGCGAGTCCCAAGCCCCCAGAAAAGGAGGGCGACATGTAATTTTGTACAGAAAGTGTGAAATTTAGGGATCCCCCACCAGGATGATCGTCTGTGTGGAGTCGGTCAGGGTGGATCGAGGAGGAATAGAACTTGTTGAAAAACTCGGACGCCTGGTTGCTTCCCCCGGTCGTGATCGACTTTTCAAATATGTTGCAATACTCCCCAGGCGAACCTCGATTTCCCCGACAGCAAGACTGTGATTAAACACTGTGCTAACATACCACTAACTTGAAGTGCATCTATAGGTTTTTTGAGATAGTTAAGTATAATAATGATATTCTTTACTATTTCCAACCGACAAACGCAGTAGGTTATGATTACAATTCAGTATGAACG
Source organism: Aporrectodea caliginosa (assembly GCA_020284085.1). Taxonomy (NCBI): domain Eukaryota; kingdom Metazoa; phylum Annelida; class Clitellata; order Crassiclitellata; family Lumbricidae; genus Aporrectodea; species Aporrectodea caliginosa. Next base: position 784,724 of record JACEVL010000522.1, read on the forward strand.
GATGATCACAAGTTATTACAGGAATCGAATTTAAACTGTTTACGACAGCCACAACAGGCGCCCATCACGTCTACTAGCCTACGCATTTTACCAACGCCTTCTAGCGATTGATATGCTGAGAGGACCTTTCTGGGAGGGTAGCGGACAATCGATCCCGCTTCCTACTGACTCTTCACGCGACAATGATGTTACCATTACTCTATGGACCTCTGAAACGCTTGCCCGTCCTTAGTACTGTAAAAGGACCTTCATAACGTATTACGTATACCGTATACGATAGAAGCGCCATCTACTGAAATAAAATGAGTTTAGTCCCTCTCTCCTCCGTCCACCCTTCCACCTGCCCCAGTGTGTCCGGCTTTAGATATAGGCGATAAGGCGGCTGTCTAGACCAAGTAACTTTCTACGTGGGCGTCAAATTCCGACAAAATACATAGACAAGACACTTCATGTTCATTGCATTGCATTAAACATTCATTCATTCATTGGATTCGTTCACCGTCATCTATAGCGCGTTCAACTTCAAGCCGTTCAATCAGAGGCGCTCATGTATGACCGTTCAACGCGCCCAAATGAACAGTTTTGAGTTTAGTAAGGAAAGTTTCAGGCAGATTCCCAGGGTCCTAGACTGTAGACGCAGCTCTAGAGGAAGAACCATCTCTGTCATAAAAGATGTCCATCTCTTATGAGAATGAGAAAGGGGTGGCCTCCTTTTCTTCCTAGCCTATTCCCACTTCCATTGGTCTACCTCCTCATGTCAACTCTCCGCCTCCTGCTCCTCCCTCTTAAAACTTCCTCTTTCTCCTTATGGCTCTTAATAGTTGCCCAGCTTCAATGTGCACTTCTAGGAACTTTCTCCCATTACCCATACAGTTGTCTGCCTGTATATTGTATTCTCTCTCATTCTCCCTCACCCACTCCCCTGCCTCTCCTCGCCTCCCCTCCTCCCTCCCCTATAGCTCCCATACCCCTCTCACTTGGTATCTCAGGAAAACGCTTAATTAACTTGACGCAGCGCTAGTGGTGCCCTAGCGTTTACGAAGTTTTAGAAAATGTCCGAGAACGATGAGTTTAGACCGTTGTTTCCGCTGTTAAAGGCTTGGATAAGGCCAGGCCTACGACCGGTGTTTGAGGAAGAGGCAAAGTAAATATTGAATAAATTGCATAAATCATGCATTTCGTTAATGTTTGATGTTACACACAACTTATCCTGCGGCGTATCTGCTTTCATAGATCCCTAATATTTACCAAAATTCAGAACCAATTTTGAGAACTCATAGTTTCATACCGCGTTTGCCAAACAGCTGACCATAAATTCATGCAGACTGTAATGTTGGCGCATAGACGTATTATAGTAATAAGTCCTAACACACGCAAACAGAATAGACCTATCGTGGTATTTAATAGCCTCAATAATACAATAATATTTTATATTTAAAATTAATCTCCATTTAAAACACATTAATATCGTGGTATTTATAGCCTCAATAATATTTTCAAAATTAATTTCTCCGTATAAAAAATATTAATATATTTCAATGACAAACTTAAAAAGCTTTTGCGCTTTATTATTATTATTATTATTAGACTGTTATTTATAGCGCGCCTAAACAAAATTGGAATCTTGCACAAAAGCGCGTAACAGAAAAATCAATCATAGTAAATCTTAAACAGATGTGTTTTAAGGTTAGTTTTGAAAATCGATAAAGTTGAGGATTTGCGGATAAAGACAGGGAGTTTGTTCCATTCAGCCGGGCCGGCTAGCGCAAATACCCTGTTACCAAGTTTTTGAGTGATCGTGTCACAACAAAATCACCTTGAGACGATGAACGTAGCCCTCGTCTGGATAGAGAGAGGAACAGGGTGTAACAAGTGAAGAAAGGTATGCAGGAGAACAGTTTGTGTAGATTCTGTACATTAGAAGACAAATTTTGAAATTGATGCGAGCTTGTATGGGAAGCCAGTGTAGTTCACGGAGGGTCGGTGTGACGTGATCCCGAGGATTTTGGTTCTTGATAAGCTTAGCAGCGTAATGAAGAACAGCTGTAAGAGGTTGAAGGGTAGATGCAGGAAGACCACAAAGGACTGAGTTGCAGTAGTCAATTCTAGAAATGACAAGGGCCTGTACTAGGGTACGAACACATTTCTCGTTAAGACTTTTCTTGACTTGCCGAATGCGTCTGAGATGGAAAAAACAGGATTTGGTTATATTGGAGATATGAGTTTTCATAGACAGCGAGTTATCAAGGAGGACACCAAGGTCTCGGACAACATCAGCTGGTTTGATGGAGCAATCTGGGCTAAGATTGAGTACAGTGTGGAATAATTGTGAGTTAGGTAACGGGTTGCGGTAAAACCAGATAAGTTCTGTCTTGGAGGCATTCAGTTTAAGGCGCATGGATGCACACCATGATTGGATTTCAGTGAAACAAGTTATTAAGCGAAACATTGCATTATCAAAGTCTTTGGCAGCAAGTTTAATATAGAGTTGTGTGTCGTCAGCATAAAGGTGTATAAGGATGCCGTGTTTGAAGGCAATGTGAACAATGTTAGAGGTATAGAGGATGAACAAGAGGGGGCCAAGTATAGAACCTTGAGGTACACCAAAGAGGATATTGAAGTTCCTAGAAGTGTTAGAACCAAGTCGCACAGAGTGTGATCGGTTTGCCAAGAAATTAGCAATCCAGAGAAGAGCAGAGGCCATAATGCCAAATTGAGATTCAAGCACTTGAATGAGAATGGAATGGTCAACACAATCAAAGGCAGAGCTGAAATCTAGTAACAGAAGGGCAGTTATGAAACCAGAGTCAAGTGCCATGATTATATCATTATAAACTTTAAGGACAGCAGTTTCAGTGGAGTGGAGGCGGCGGAAACCAGACTGAACAAGAGGTAGCAAGGAGTTGGATTCAACATAGTTAGAAAGCTGACGGTGGACGGCACGCTCAACAAGTTTGGAGATGAAAGATAGGTTAGAGATTGGGCGGTAATTACCAGGATCGGAGGGGTCAAGGCCTGATTTTTTAATGCGAGGACGGATAATGGCACGCTTGTGGGAAGCAGGTAAGGTAGCAGTGATAAGTGAGCAGTTTATGAGTAGGATCAAAATGGGGGCAAAAATATGTCGAAGGGATTTAATAATCCAGACTGGGCAGGAATCAAGCTCACATTGCTTGGAGGAGGAGTTACTGAGAAGCTTATCAACTTCAGGTAAAGTGATCTCATCAAAAGCACAAAGACCAGGAAAATTTAGGTGGTTAGGGTTCAAGACAGGTAAGGGGGCGTCTTTGGTGGAATGGCGAATAGCTTCAGTTTTGTTTGCAAAGTGATCAAGAAGTTCATCAGGTGAGAGTGGGCATTCAATAGAGGATTGCGGGGATAAAATAGAGTTTAATGATTTCCAGAGAGCCTTGCCATCCTTCTCCGCTTCTTCAATGTTGTGATGTGGCAGGTCTGTGTAGATCGCCATTGGACATTAGATGCTAGTAGGCCACGCCCACAGCGACCGTAGGCTTTACATGCTGACCGCTGACGCTAACGCGTCGCATTCGGTATAGAGGCATACGGACTGTTAGGCTATAGCATGTATAATAATAAGTAACAATAAAGTATATTAAGTAACAGCACGTTACATCATGATACTGTTACATGGTGTCAGAGACTAAGAACCGCGCACTACAATAAATCGATAAGCTAATCTCAGTTAGCACGATAAGCTAAGTCTTACGAATTCTGAATCGCGTAAAAGGTGAAAGCTATGCCATCCTTCGAACACGACGAGGCCCTCTACCGAATGACCAGCTCAGTTTGGCGAAGTTTCAGCAGATGCATATCTCAACTGCCAACTGAGTCTGCAGGCCACAGACAAGCCAGCAACCGGAAGCGTTGCTGTAAGCTCTGTGGCCAGAAAACGTTCCATCGAATGACCAGCTCAGTTCGGCGCAGCGATGGCGGATGCAGATCCCTCCTGCCAACTGAGTCTGCAGGCCACAGACAAGCCAGCGACCGGAAGCGTTGCTGTAAGCTCTGTGGCCAGAAAACGTCCTATCGAATGGCTAACTTAGTTCGGCGCAGCGATGGCGGATGCAGATCCCTCCTGCCAACTGAGTCAACAGACAACAGTCAAGCCAGCAACGAGAACCGTCGCTGTAAGTACTGTGCCTTGAATCTTATACCGGAAACAGCAGTCCGCGTTCTCCATCGATGCCAGGAGATTCGCCCAGCAGCGGCAACTCCTCGTACGTCCGATCGAACGCATCTGCAAACTCGCGGAATGAGTACGGTGACCGTCAGTCAACCACGAAGGACGCGCGAATATGAACGGCACTTCTATGTCGCCTCCTTACGCAAGCAATTCCTCCGAGGTTGCAAAGCCTATCGGGACTTGGAGCACTTGAAAGCAGTGCAAGAAATCACCTTTGAGGTATGTGCATCTGAAACTGATTTGACCTCAAACGACCCAACGAACGGTTGCATAACCGATTCGATTAGACCGACTAAACCAGCGGACAATTACGTCCTAGAAAGCGACGTCCATCTTGCAAACGATGAAACGTGTTTTCCAGTCCAGATGCCAATGAGACGTTATCCTCTTGACGCCCCCGCTGAGCAGCTGCTTGGGCAAGAGGCTCTCTCCACCGCCCGTTATCCTGTAGAGGTCCCCGCTGAGCAGCAGCCGGACCTAGACATCGAAAGGCATTAGTCATCATAGACTTCTAAATACATTAGCATCTGGACGGACAGGGTGATAATGGTCTAGACAAGTTAAGGCCAGTCATTTCAGCAGTGCTTTAGAATTACCATACTTGATTTGTATTGATTCCCCATAACCAGACAATATATATAAATTTACAAACGACCTATTTGAACCTTTGAACAACTATGCAAGTTTCTTTAGTATGATAGCTAATAAAAAAAAGAATAATAAGGAAAGAATACAAGGAAATTAATTACTATATAATGTACACATCTATCTCTGCGCCTATGTACAGACCCTAATTACATGTTCCTAACTGCACAAAATATCCATGTTCATTAAGATTTATGTAGCACATTTATTATGCTTATGCCTCCTATTAGTTCAGTGATTCGAAGAACTAGACAGTTTGGTAATCTTTCGACGCTTTGCTGGCTGCCGAGATTCTTGGTTTGCTTCAGTGTTGATTTCCTTTATTGCATTTTTGGCAAAGCAATTGAATAAGCGCTTAACTAGGAATAATTTCAGATCATGGCCTTTGACACAGTAGTTCTCACTGACAAGTGGTTGTCCACAATTACTAATATCAGTCACACGATCCATGATTTTAACAAATAGCGATCGTTGGCATTCAGCAGCAAGGAGCTGAGCTTTCAAGGCTGAAGAAGATTTAATTCCTTCAAAGACTCTCCAACAATTGACTGCCAACACAAAGCTGTAATCACTTGGCCGTGTCAGTCCTCCACGGTTGACATCTTCCAAAAGAGTGGCAGCTCCATAATCAAAACCTGCATCCATCTCGATTGGGGCTAACGGATCTAGGTTGACTAGTTCTTCTTTACAGTGTTCACATCTGGTGATGCGAACCACTGACCTGGCCATGGCACCACTGACATAGAAGATGACATTAGCATCACTGGATGATGGCCATCTGAGATGCTGCAGTGATTCAGCCATTGAATCAGCTACGGTATCTTCTGCTGAATTAGTTGTATTCAGCATCCTTGAAGCATCAGACTGGATAACATCATCAATCTCGTCCACAGAGAAACCAGAATACTTGAGGAGAGACAAGGCACGAATTTTTCTATTTCCTTCAACCACTTGTCTCATCGAGATGTAGTAGTTAGCCCCAGATAGTTGACGAAGCCAACCAAAGCGAGACTCGATTGCGTCAGATTGCAGGTGACCAAGAAGAACGAAGTTAAATCCAAGGTGGTCCAGTAAATACGAAGCACAATCTGCCAGAGCCAAACACGTGTGACGCATTGCTAAAAATGTTTCACGAGTGAGCCCTGGCTTCTTTGAATCTTCCCAGTTTTTGAGGAATTGAGCAAATTCTCTGAGAAATTCCAGCTTCCAATCCAACGAAGAGCGCACTGGATCCATAGTGTAATCCCTTTTGTGCTTTCCTTTTGTTTGGGTCTTAACATTAATAACGTTCCACAGCTTTATCATCAGCGTTAAGAAATCTGCAGTCCCAGTCCATGATGCCTTGCCTTCGTTGGCTGCATAGAACTTCAGAGCATCTCGTGTTGATTCCGACAGGACAGATGCTGCAAGCTTCACCGATGTTTTTTCAATGCTCTTCGGATATAACATAGCTATTGTAAGCCTGTGTGCTTTCTTTAGCGTCATAGCAGCCTCTAGGTTGAACAAATCTATGATGTCTTGGAAGCTTGCACTACATCCATCTGGCAGATTTCTAGTCATCGGTGGACACTTGAAGACTTTACGTGACTGAAAGTTGTTATATACATTCTTAAAACCATGCACCGGATCAAAAATTAAAAATAAAGGTTGACCGGTTATGGTGTCAGTTATGTTTGTCTGGAGTGTTCCTTTGCATAGGTATTCAGTAAAGAACTTTCTGTTTACAGTGGCATTGTCCACAGAGATGGCAACGACATTAAATGACACACTTCTCAGTAATGCTGCCACTTCCAAGTAGCATTCGTATTGTTTGGAAGCAGTTAGTTTTGCCATAGGATACATGGCTACTAGATCCTTGTATTTAGAGGCTAGTGATTTGACCATGAAACAAAGCAGTGTTGATGCTACTGTGCCATCAGGAGTCAGTCCCTGCATTTCACCACTTGTATATTCAACACGCTTTGCGATGTAAATCTCATCAATTATGAGAATGACTGTCCTCTCATATTGATTTAGTTTCGATATTCTCATTTTCAAGTATGAACTATTGTCCAGTCCAGTCCCAGAATTCAAACGCCGAGTAACTTTCTTGAGAGTGGTTGTTGAAGGCAGACAAACAACATTTTGCTCTTGCAGAGCTGCATAGGCAGCTGGACTAGCAGCATAGATCATATACGACATAATTACAAGCATAGGTGAATATATTCGACCAAATTTACTCAAAGAAAGTAACTTTAGCTGTTCAATTATGAAACTAATCTTCCTGTGCTCATCACTGTCATCGCTAAATCTATCGATAGAGGTTTTCAGCAGCTGTACTGCCATTCTCAGTATAAAATCACTGGACCTGGTATTCGGACTTTCAATCCATGACTTGACACGAGCCATTAGATTAACTAATTGTGACAAGGAATGAATTGAACTCTTGACCAAATCAACATACTGTGATGATGGAACAACTTTGTTGTCCATTGTAAGACTTACTGTTAAGTCAGCATTAACAGTAATGCAGCCAGTAATATGAGGTACATCATCTGTTATTCCAATAAGATATATTAGCAGACTCTGCTGAACAATACAAGTCCTAAAGCCTTCAGGCAAAGTTGTCTCACCTCTCAGTCGCTCCTCAACTTCTGCTAATGTGAGGCTAGAAATGTCATCATTCTCCAGAAAGGACTGTTCAAGACTTTCTAGTCTCTTAACTTCTTCTTGAAATCTGATTGATGATGTAGCTCTAGATGTGGCCCTTGGAGCAGCTGGTGTTTTCGAGAGATAAGTGGGTGCATTGCAGAAGACAGAAGGAACAGCATCATCCTTAAGAAACCTTTTTTTTGGTTTATCAGACACTGCAGCATTCTTCTTCTGTCTGGCAACATTTGTGTCGTGCCACTCCTGTATGAAGTCACTTGGTTGGAAATGAAGTGAACACAGTCTTGAATGTTTACTCGGAATAAAGTCTTTGCGAGGATTAGCTCGATTCCATTTTTCGCATAATTCAGGATTACGAATTGGAAAAGAATGAAATGTTATTTTTTCTCCATCGTCTCCAGCACCTGAGCAACCTTGATACCCACTCCTACAGCCGAATGCTGCACACTTATTCACCATTTTGCTTTCGTGCACAGTAGTAAACAACAGTTAAGTAACGTAGGCTGTAATGACGATAATCCGGATAAACAGAATAATGAATAAATCCACCAGAAACTGCAGACAATCAAACTCGTAAAGTCGCAAATCTGCTGAATAAAGTACTCGGATAATCCAAATTTGTCCAAAAAAGATAATCTAAGATTGTCTGCATCCTAACATCGTAGAAGCTATTGGCTGATACAGACTCGAAAATGAACAGAGGGCTTCGAACTCCAACAGGCCAGTGTACGTGTACGGAGTAGACTACCCTGTATGCCTTGTAGGCATACAGGGTAAACTTTGTATATAGTCTTAGCGGGTCCCCAGCTAGCCTGTGTGCCCGGCCTCAATTCGTCGGGCAAAGATCATTAGCCGCTCTACCCTGTCCGTCCAGATGCTAATGTTATCTCGAAGTCCTCGGCCGGACCTAGACATCGCGGTGCTGGTATCAATTAGTGACCGGACTGACCCCCCTTCCGTCAGTCTGCCGCGACTCCAACTCGAGATCTTGGAGGCTTTCTATGTCTCTGCTGAACTTCAATTATCACGTGAATTAGTGGCGCTGATAACGCCCCTGCAGTCCGATGCACTATGCCTGACGGTTTCGAAGAAGACCATTAGCATCATGGCAGCTGCGACGGCCACCGAAGCTTGGCGCGCCTCCCCCGCCGAACAGCTGCATGGGCGAGAGACTCCTCTGTCCGCCGACCCCCGACGGGACATGTCATCTCCTCATCTCAACATCGACTTCAAAGGCAGGCGTACTACTCCACGTAGGGCCCTATATCGTCGACCTCGGAAGAGAGCCAGAGCCATGCCAAACGACCCTCGACTGCACGTTGATCGCCATGATATCAGCAGGGTATCAGAGCAAAACCCTTTGGGACCGTCGAAGTTCACTGAATTCGCCGTTCAATGCACCCCGCCTTCCTCTCCTCGCTACCCACAAGGCCCAGGCGAAGACGATAGAGAAACCTTTGATTCCAGTCCGCCTCAGCGCCTACAGATGTCGTATCCCCACCCTCAGCTTCTGAGCAGAAGCCCCGATCGCCTTCGCTGCAGACGAAGCCACCTCCACGCCGACAGCTGCTGGGTCAGATAACAGCCGGATGGCCATTCTCCCCATCCGCAGTGCCAGCGGTCATCAGGGCGTACAGGAATTCTGAAGATGAACTAATTACCCGCGGAGGTCTAGCAGCCAAGTGTCAACCCTTGATTATACCTCGACCGACCAGAGATATCTACGGAGAGGACGATGCCACCGCACCACCTCCCGCCCATGGAACCACCCGAGCCACGGATGGAACCCAGCCGACGGTCGAACAAGCACAGCGCTACCAGTCTGGGCGAATGGTCAGCGTACCCCCACGCCACCGACACCTGAGTGAACGGAATTCTGGGTGAATGGTCAGAGTAGGCGTGCTGTGATTCACCCGTGCTGCGATTAACTCGAACCGGCTACGGCGACACTTAACGATACCATATGATTCTGTTATTAACTGTCGAAGCTCCTGCAAGAGACTTTCAAGATTCTGTGAACTGATCGAACGCTTACGAGAGACTTTTACGTAGTTTTCAAAGCCTATAGTAGATGCATTTAGATTTGGCCATTACGAACCTATTCTGCAACAGCAAGAGTCAAGACACTATCATTAATTTTACTGCGACAGATTTAATTAGATTTAATTCGAAAAGGGAAAGATGTGATGACATAGGTCGACATTAGGGATTATTGATTAGGGAGTAGAGATTAGATTTAATTCTATTGAAAGAAAGATGTGGCAGGTCTGTGTAGATCGCCATTGGACATTAGATGCTAGTAGGCCACGCCCACAGCGACCGTAGGCTTTACATGCTGACCGCTGACGCTAACGCGTCGCATTCGGTATAGAGGCATACGGACTGTTAGGCTATAGTATGTATAATAATAAGTAACAATAAAGTATATTAAGTAACAGCACGTTACATCATGATACTGTTACAGTGTCGTAGGTAGATTGAGCGTTTGTGCTGAAAACATTTTCTTTGTTTCTGTGCTTGTACTTTCAGCAGATTGAGTAAACGAGTGTTTTGGCGAGCGTTTACACTTTCGTTCAATGCAGCGTGTTTTCCGTTTCAAAGTGGCACATTCCGAGTCGAACCAAGGACAGTCAGGCTTCTTACGGATGGTGATTTTACGAAGAGGAGCATGAGTGTTTAGAAGCTCTTCCATCGTACGGTCGTAGAGGGTGAATAGAGATTCTGCAGTCACTGGCGGATTCGGTTGAAGTGTTATTTTGTAAAGTTCAGATTCATGAAGATCTTTTTCAAATGACGATAAATCAAAATTAGCAAATGATCTCCTTTCAGTTTTCTGGTAGACTCTAGGAGGAGGTTAAGTGGTAATTGTGAAGTGGATCATAGAGTGATCTGAGTGTCCTGGTGGAGAGATGTCGATATTTCCAATTAGCGACGGTAATCGTGATATGAGAACATCAAGAGTATGGCCAAGGTTGTGAGTAGGTTCCAAAATGTGTTGAGTGAGGTTATGCGACGACAGCAAACGAACCATGTGCTTGGTGTTTACGTTGTCAGGTTGATCAAATTTAATGTTCATATCTCCCAATATTAGGAGGTAACAGTTGAATTTTGACAGCGTAGCGAGTAGAGATGAAAATTCTTCGAAGAAGGCTGTTTTAATAGGTGACGAACCAGGACGGTAAATTACGATGATGAGCAGATGTAGATCTCTGAAGGTGAAGTAGGATGAGAGATGTTCGAAAGTAGTGAAATAACCTGTGTCTTTTGGAGATGTTCGTAGATGATTTTTATAAAAGATGCATATTCCACCTCCTCTAGGACCGCGTAGATTGGAGACATCTTGTCCAGGTAGAAGAGGTCTAGCTTTATCCAAAAAACTGTAGCCTGACGGGGAGGAAGCGATAAGTGACGGAGAGTTTGTGGCTTCGTGGGATGTTTCGCTTGTAGACAAAGTTGGGAAAAAGCTTAGTGGCCGCAAGAGAAAGACAAGAGAAACACTTCGCTCTTTCGGCGGTAGAAATCTCGAGATTGCGATTGCGATTGCGACTCAGATTACATTAGCTCATTGATGCCAGACGGCTCTGATTGATTCCATAGACATCTTACATTTACTATCTGTGATGTCTATGATTGATGCTTGTCAGCGCAACCACTCTCCATTTTCTGAAATACCAAGATCTTCCCAGGACAAATCCCAAGATTGGCCAAAAGTTTACGAAAAAATCCCAAGTTACTGAAAAGGAAAAATTTGTGATGAAATATGAAATGCATTTTAACAATTGCAATTATTTACAACAATCACAATGCCGAGCTAAGAACTAGCAAAAAACGGAGCATAACTTTGAATTAACAAATTGCAATGTTCACAAGTTGCAATAATAATAAACGTCTTTCAGACAGACCCACTGAGCGAGTTTTTCTAATGCGATTTGCTGCCACTGTTGGAAAGTACGGTTAAAGTAGTCTGCATACCTTAGAAAAATCCGAAGATTGCTATACAAAATCCCCAGATCCATAGTCGGACCCAAAAATCCCAAGATCTTGGGACACATCCCAAGGAGTGATCGCACTGATGCTTGTCATTCACTCAGAAACTGATGACGCAGTACGCAGTGCGCTGACGTTAGCACAAAAGTTGTTTGTTGATGAGAGAGCGCCGTGCGATGGATGGAGCGACGGTGATGAATATCTAGTCAGAAACGTTGCCATATTTATTGAAAATTCTCTGTGAAAATGGAATTGTCCGAGGTGGTCAGCGCTCACTTCGCTTTCCCCGTTGTAGGTGTAGTGTTGTGCGCAGTTCTCGTCTTTGCATTTGGTTTTAAGTCGCCTGCACAGCCGCCGAGTTTTGACCTGCTGGACGATGATGATGACAGGAAATATAAGAAATCCAGGCAGAAGAAGGTAGGTCTAAGGACCGATCTGGGTAGCTTTAGGTTAACCTAGTCGTGACTCATGAGGAGCCCAGAGCTGACCAGAGTAGGTTGTGGGACGCTGAAAGGATCCAAGCACCCAGTCCTCTTCTAAAAGGCGTTGTATTGGGTGGAAATCCGTTTACTTTTACCAGATGTTACGTGTAGCAAGTTTAAATACCTATATTCAGGAGTTGTTCTTACCATAAGTTATTGATCTATGGGCCAACTAATCGATTATTTTATGCCTTGTTATTCATCGGCCAATTATTAGAGGCATTCGGCATTACTGGGACATTCGACGAGTGGACAGTATAGTGGTTATAGTGCTGTACTGTCAATCGAGTGGTCGACGGTTCAAATCCATGCTAGGGTAGAAATTTGCTTCAAGAACTTTGCCCTACATGCTCCCCTAACCAACTCAGCTATAGTGAGTACACTGACAGTACACTGTCAGTGTCAATGGGAAGATGAGATGGTGAGGGAGAGGATTGGCCACCCACCATCATATGCCAAGGCTAAGAATATGATGTTGCTAATACTTCTAACCCATGGCTCAGCATGGCTGCCTCAGGGCTAGCTTAAGGGACTGCTATTCTCAGCATTGCAGGGATGAACAGTGGTGTTGCTAGGTATTTTTGCACCTGGGTGAGTGACAACAATCACCCCAATGTAATAGTTTATTTAACTGAACAGGGCAATTCAGAGAAGCATCATGTGTTAAATGTTGATCGATGACACAATGTGATGACTTATGTCTTAAACCTTAAGAGCCTTGATGGCTGCAGAGTCTGAGAATTCCCCTGAGATTGCTGTTTGTTCTCAATGGACCGAACAGCAGCCTGGTTGTTAGTCTCTGTTCTTATATTGCAGAATGTAAACAGGGTTTGATCAGTTTCATTTTGCTGAGAGAATACTCATAATACGCCACTGAGACTGGTAGGCCTACTGTCAACAGAATCTGAAGAGCTATGGCAAAGTCTTGGCTTGCTCTAGTTCCATTGATCGATTTATCTCCAGACGGAGAGTAACCCAAAACTTCCTCTTTCAGTTTGCTGTTTAAATGGAAGCGATTGTATCCCAATAGTCCATTCAGATCCTTTGGTTAAGTAATACTGTGCCAGTCTCATACATTTCGTTTTGAGTACGATGCATTGTTCAAGATCTAGAAGATCAAGCCGATTCATAAAAGATTTAGCATTACATGACAAGCCAAGTGGTTCTCAAATTTTGGTGGACCTTAACTGTGAAAAACGATTTGAAATTTCATCCCCAATAAAAATTTCTATCAGATAAATGAAACAAACTGTTTTCTGTTCTTTAGCAGAATGTTGTGTTAGCACATTTTGACACCTTTTAACTTGCTCAAACTGAACTTAGCTTGGTTTAAGCAGAACTAAAAAAGTATCGGTTTAGTTAAGAGTATCATTTTTCCATGGCTAGTAATTATTAGTTTGTTTTGATGGGCATATTAATTTTATGCAGGGTTTTGTTCAGTTGGTTAAAGGATGTAGTATGGTATTGTATTTTTGATTAAGTGGATCATTCATGTTTCTCTTTGTCTTTGAGCCAGCTTCATTATGTTCCTAATGATATTGACAATGTTATGTCATGCCTTCGTGACCAATGCTCTATTCCATTCAGGGTTTCCCCAAACTGGTGATCAGATCCTTTTCTACTGTTTTAATTGACAGCACTGGCTCATGGTCTGTCTTATTGATTTGATGTCATTTAGCCTGAGTCATATAATGTAGGCAAAGATGTGTTGCTGTGAAAATAAACTTCAAAATAACAGCATTCACTATTTTAATATGAGTTTGTAAGAAATAAAATTTCTGCATATATTCATAAGTAGCAGTTGCCGTGGTTGCTCATATTTGTTATTTATGCTGTTTATTTCTGTCACAGTACATGACCTGTCATTTATAGTAAATTAAGTGCACAGTTTTATATTCTAATGGTCTCTACATGATCAGATGTTTACTGCTTCAAGATATTCTTATAAGGCTTCTTTGCATTTGATTAAAGTGTCATTCATCATCCACTGCACTTGCTTTTGTTTTCCTGTTACATACTCACGAGAGAGAAGGGTATATATATTCTAAAGCACGTTTTATGGCTGGATGTCTTTCCTTGTATAGATCTGCCTTTTTAACAGCATTAAGTGTTGGGTCTTGTAGATCTCTTGCGACCCTGTTCTGTCCCTAATCTGTCCCTTTGCTGTGTATATATTTGTCACTTAGGATTCATTGTTAGCTGGAGTTATGTGTTCATGCTGAGTGAAGACTTAAAGAGACAAGCCAAGTATGCTATATAAACTCTGCATGCCATCCCTTGTTTTGACCACAACCAGTGTTTTGGATTTTGGTCCATTTCAACCTTTAGGGGTAAAAAACATTATAATCTCATCAACCACTGAAGGTACAGTTCAAAGTGTAAACATGAAACTTGTTTAGAACTGAATTTTGAATAGGCCTGTGTCATTTAATTGTTTGTGTTTGTATTATTTAGATATAGTGGAGAAATGTGATGTTGTGGCAGATGTGTCTCATCACATTGTCTTTCTACATTCTACCTGTGTTTTAAATAAATGTATATTACTATTAGACAGAGGTATACCAGAGGGGCAGGGAGGCGAGTTGCCGCAGGCGGCACTCGTCCTGGGGTTGCGAAATAGGATTGAAGAAAAATAAAAAAGAGTGAATGTTGGATAAAACATGGGAGACTAGGAGAGAATGAAAGAAAGATAGAAAAAGAGGGAAGGAAAGAATGAACTCCTCACTTTAGTCAATTCGGCTTGGGTTCTGTTGATCGCTACCCTAAGCCCAGTTAGGAGCGGCATCACTCTGAGTGGTCTACGTTAAACAATAAACAGAACTGCAGAAAAGGAAGCAGTTTTTTGCAATATTTACTAACTATGAACATATTAGGCCTATAATCCATAATCCAGATAATCCAGTAAATCAAATACATTGTCTAATTTGATTGTTATTAAAGCTGAAACTTTTACTGCGCACAGTAAGCCGTGTTTACATCATTACTTTACAGTGGAATGATGGTTATTAATAATCTTTTTATAATGAACGAGACGTGATTGATGAATTTATCAATTTTGTCCATTGAAAGAGAAAGCTGAAACAATTAATTTTGATGATGACATCAATGATTATTGCAGCCGTTGTAGGCTCGCAAGATAATGTTAACAGCATAATGATAATAATTATTAGGTCATTATAACATAATATGTATGTATGTACTGTACTGTACAAATCAGTGAGTCAGCGACAGTTGCAACTCATGCAATAAAATGTTTTATTCTCTAATAATATAGATTTCAGTAAGTTGAAAATGTATAGCTAAAATGGATAATTACAAATACAGTGAGAAGTGATAAATCCAGAAAAACTATAAACTGTATGAAATATAATCGTATATGTAATACGATCGACGATCGTCATGCAAATTGCCAAATTGCAATATCTTAGAGTTAGAGAAAATAGCATATCCTAAATTAAGTGGCCATGGGCGGCATTTTGGGTCCTCACCCCATGTGGCATTTCAGCTCCATACGCCACTGCTAATAAATATATTATAAAAAAATATATGTTATTGATACAGGCTGTGTAATGCTTCTGCAGTTATTATTAGGTCACATTTGAAACTATAAAGTCAGGCAGCTGACTTTGTCGTTGCTGGTTCGGTATTTAAATCATCATTTTTGAATGCACCATTGCACCTTTCAACAAGACTTCCATATTTGGGTGGTATGCAAAAATGCAAGAGACATATAAAGAGATATTAGGTAAGAGCCGTCAAGTTTCACATACGATTGGTTATGTGTGGAACAGCCAGAAGGCATAGATGTGTCTTTGCCTTTTATTGTTGGTCGTAGATGCTACCGCATGTCGTTGCGCCCCTCTATCGACACAGCTGAACACATGATGCTGTTAACATTGTATGGAATCCGTTGGTTTGGCTTCACGTGTTCAGTTTGCCTACCACTTGTGACTCTTCTAGTTTTCTATGCACTGTGTTTACTTACTGTTGATATTTCTGTTCTTAAAGACATTTAACATTGTTTAGGCTAGAACAGAGAGTGTCTCTTATTATTATTATTATTATTGGAGTGGCCCTATATAAATTACCTTAATAAATAAATAATGAATCAGAGTTAGGCTGAATTCAAGCAAAAACAGAAAAAGCAGGTCGTTGCTAATGATGGGCGTGAGCTACGATGGAGAAGGAGACAACAGCTGAGTTCAACTGAGTTCATAGGCTGGGAACACTGCTACTGCAATGCTGTCCTTGCAGTATTGCCAAACTATCAGATACAACAGCTACAATCTGCACTCGTGAATCATAGTAACTTGCAAAAAGTTTCTTGCATATACTGGACTGTTTGATAGAAACACTGCTTTGGCTCTCTGTTGTTTGATAGAGACACTGCATTGGCTTTCTGTTGAGGAAAGAATTGGATTCAAGCATGCATGTCCTCAAAGGCAGCTGAAAATAAGTGCACAGATGAGTCACAGGTCAAATGCAGTGTAGATTTGGGTATTATCAGCATAGAAATGATCCAACTTAAATATGGTGTACCTGGGGTGTAGTATATAATCTTAACACTGCTGAACACAAGATGTCAACAAAACGCTAGATAAATTGTAAATATACTGGTTAAGTGTGTGGACTAAGATAAGTACTAAACCAATTTAGTCCCAGACCAAAAATCCCAAACCAGATTGAAATGTGGCAGAAGAACAGAATGGTCACAGTAGCAAAAAAATCTTATTGTGACATGTGTAATTAAATGGTATAATTAAATGACAATCATAGCAGAATAACCAATCAATCAAAAAACTTGATATAGCGCCCCTTCAAGATATCTACTCAGAAGTCCATGTAAGTTCTTATGCGTGCTATTTTTGTTTAACATTGTGGTTCTATGTCTTTTTAAGTTTAACATTGTGGTTCTATGTGGTTCTGTTCTGTACAGCACAAGTTGAATATTGATGGTCATGTGATCAACATAGATGGACATGGATCCCCAGGAGCTAAGGTTATGACCAAACAACAACAGACAACATTAAACAGACAGGCATTGAACGAGAAACAAGACACTAAAGTCAAGGTATAGTTTTGCTCCAGTTCCATCTTGTGTCCTCAGATTTCACCCTGCCGGCTAAGGATGATAAAAATTTCATACCTAGGGTACTTTATGGCAACTTACGCTGACCAATTTATATGCCGTTATCTTTTATACTTACCTTAGCCTCCTAGCCATTTGACTATATTTTTTACATCTCTAAACTGTTGTTCTTTGTACCTTGTTGCATTTGTGTCAATGAGTTTGTGTAATAAAGTAGTAGTGTGTGGATGTAATTACTTACAAATTTTATCCAGGTATTCTCTAGCCACATACCAAGGAGTGCTGTGTTTTCAGGGAAAATGAGTACTATTCCATCACAGACTGCTCAAGCAATATTTTCAACCTATCTGTTAGGTTACCTCATTGTGGTGCCTGTATGAAGGTTCTAGAAAGGCATTGTGTAAATAGCCAGATACAAACATACATACAGTGTGTAAATAGCCAGATACAAACATACATACAGTGTGTAAATAGCCAGATACAAACATTCATACAGTGTGTAAATAGCCAGATACAAACATACATACAGTGTGTAAATAGCCAGATACAAACATACATACAGTGTGTAAATAGCCAGATACAAACATTCATACAGTGTGTAAATAGCCAGATACAAACATTCATACAGTGTGCAGATAGCCAGATAAAACATACATGTAAGAAATATTTGTCCTGTTGGTGGATTGCTGCTGTTCTCTTGTTGGCCAAGTCTACCATAAATGTAAGTCCATCCTTGAGTATGCCAATCGCAATTTATCCTTTTAATTGAACCATGTTTCATTCTAAACTAGTACATCACTTCAGCTAACAAGCAGGTTTGAGAGATTCTGTGGTTAAACTTTTATATGTTTACATAAATATGTTAGATGTCTACTTACCTATTGACTTTTGTATAAATGTACACCAAAGTGTGGTTAGCAATTGGTTAAATAAAGCTTATGCTTATAATTACTTATATTATTTTGAGATCAGAACAGTATGAGTGTTTTGTTGTGAGCATGAGGTGGTTGGTTGGAGCGTCAACTGACTAACCTGCTAAAGTCTTTTTCTCTTAAATAAGTTTCTTGGCTTTTGTGTTGACATACAAATATTTACCTAATCTGATTACTTAACTTTGTCTTCTCTGTTGAATGAGTTGTCCTATAACTTCCTCAGCCATGCAGTAAAATTTCTGTGGTTTATTGCCACTGGTACTCGTTCACAATGATGTGTTGCTCCTAACTGATGTACAATTTGCTGGCAAAAGCTTCTAAAGGTGATTCTTTGCTGCTTGACTTTCATCACTGGGGACAGAGTTCTGTTCATCTTGTAGGCTTAACTTTTCCGGCTGAACAAATTAATTATAGGTCAGATTGAGCTGTAATAATTTTGTATGAAGATTGCATATGCTCTCACTTGTTACCTGGCGAGTATTGGGCACTTTTCTGTGACTTGATAGGGATATGTGAAACTTGAGCAGACATCATAACTTGAATAGGAAGAAGAAAAACCATGAAGCAATTGGTGCCAGGTTAGAATTAGTTCACAGTAGAATTAATTCGGTGCTGTTGTCCCTATTAGTTCATTGAGCTGTACAAATGAAGTGTCTTTATGTAAGCCTTCTCTGTCACTAAGAGAAACTGAGAGTGTTTAACTGTGCAGCCAATCGTTTATTTCATTTTGCCCAATGTCGGTTATGTGGTTGCTGTTAAAAATTGCAGACCAAGAAACCGAAGCCTGTTACTGACACTGGCGTTGTAAACGAAAGCCTGCCAGAACAGGATGAAGATGCTGGAGGTTTGACAATATGTGGAGTAATACTTTGCGTGGATTTATGCTTGGCACAGGGCACAATTATAATAGCTTGCTGCTTCCTGGACCTACCAGACATAACGGACTCACTGGCCACTAATGAGATTGATGACTAATGTTGAATCAGGCGTAAATACATATAATGACTATAGCAGTACTTTGGATGCCGATTTAAGTTTCTACTCTGAATTCATGCAATGACTTTCATCTTTTGAGATTTCAAATGAGATTTTGTTGGCTGCCGCTATTATCGTTGTTTCAGTTGAATAAATAGAAGTTTTAGTTGCATATCAGAATCTGTTGTGATTTTATGTCTTTGACATCCCTATTTCATGATCATTCATTTAGTGTAAAAGTAATTGGTAACTCCAGTATATGTTATATTTTGCCAGGCTTTAAAAATCCCAAAGGCCCAACTCAGATGTCTTTTGCTTGTATTTATCCAGCAACTGGTGAATGGACCAAAGCTGTGTCCAAGAAAGACCGAAAGCACAGAAGTAAGAAGGATGATGGCTCAAGAAAGGATGACTTTCCAGCAGCAGCAGCAGCAGCAGGAGATAGGACATCACCATCCCATGAGATTCAGAAGACAGTTCAAGTGACTCATCCAACAGTCAACAGCCGAGATGAAGTCCATTCTAATAGAACACAGAGGAGGGTTCGTTTCACTTTCGATGCTGTGCTTTAGAGATGTGCAGGTTTCACATTCTGTGAACACTTCAGTGCACATCTGGGTGGGTCATTTGGGGACCAGAGTGATGTTTGTTAGAGGTTCACTTCAACATTGCCCTGTGTGCAGACTTTCTCTTTTGAGTTAGCATTATGATCTTTGCTCTTTGTGAACTTAATTGACCAATTTCTTTTGTTTCATGTGTTTCCATTTTAAAATTACATCTCGGATTAATTACCTAGCTACCTGGCGTTTGTGTATTTGATTAACTATTTGTTTAACTAAATGCATGTAATGATAAATTTTAAGAGCATCATAACAGACAGCACCAGATTTTAAAATAACATAAATTTTTGAGCAAATGCTTAGCAGCCTTTATTCATTTGAAGACCTTTATTTGCAACTGAACAAGTTAGTGTATTTGAAATGTTGGACTCGTAACGTGCAGTCTGAGAACAGGAATTTTCTGTTGCCATTGTACATAAGTAAAGGATTACAAAAGCAATTGGCTGAAGCAATAACTAGGCCTCATCAATGCTGCTCAGTGGCAGCTGTGTGTTTTGTAGACTTTGGAAGTGACAGTTACCGCGCCAGCACCGGCTCCGGTACCAGTGGTTGTATCGTGCACTGCTGTACCAGCAGGACCTCATGCAACATCCGTAAATCCAGATGTGAGTTGTAATTCTGCAAGAAAGGTTTGAGTTGGTATTGTGATGAGTACACATTTTTTCAAAGTGAACTTTCTTATCACCACTTCAGACAAAAGTGTATAAATGACTTCAAGCCCAGTCCTTTTAATACTTGGAACTCTGTTTAGTACTGGTGAGCCGGCCGCATGTGTCCATAGCTGGACAGTTATGCAGTGTCTTTTGAAATGTCTCACTGCAATGCATATATGGCTATCTTATAGATCTAGAAATGGTTAACTTAAAGTAAAACTGTAGTACCCGGGGTATTTGTTGATTTATGACTGGTGGGACAGCTGCATATAGTACTACATGTAATATTGATTTCCTGAACTGTTGCTAAAATGATATGTCACATTATATGTCACATGGTACTTAAAGCTTTTCCTGAGGAGTAGTTATGGTTAAAATGAAAATTGGAAAATGTGCAATCTAAATGTGTTATGTCCTATCAATTCTAAAATTCCGATGGTGCTGTTTATAATGCAGAGGCATGAACTGATTATCATTTTTAAACAAAGTGCTGAATCAGAGTTTAGTCTGATAAACAAATAAAGAGCAAAAACAGTTATGGTGTCACATATTATTGGATGACACACAGAATGTGTAGTTCTGGATTGACCCATTTATCCCTTCGTCACTGCTGTGATGTCATTTTCATGTTTACCTGTATTGTAATATCATCAAGATAGACTGATTGAGTCTGAAGCACATTTAATTTACTGGTTAATTTCTGTATTTTAGTTACATAACTGGAAATATGTTTTTGGTTTACAGAGTTTTTCAAGCAGGGTGAAGGCGACTGTAGTGAGTGTTACCATCGCCTCTACCTTTCAGTCAGAACCACAGAAATCGGCCATTACCAGCCGGGAACAGACAGTAAAAACTTCCAGCCCAGCATCTATTCCAAAGCCGTTAGCATCCATTCCAAAGCCGTTAGCATCCATTCCAAAGCCGTTAGCATCCATTCCAAAGCCGTTAGCATCCATTCCGAAGCTGTTAGCATCCATTCCAAAGCCGTTAGCATCCATTCCAAAGCCGTTACAGTCGACACCAGGCAAAGGGTCAGAGGCGGCAGCGGCTGCAAATGTCATTCAGCTTCCAGGTGAAGATGATGCCAAAGTTCCGTCAGTATCGGCTTCTGTGACAACAGGTGTCAAGAATCCTGCTGAGGACAAGAGTTCTGAGAAGTGCAAGGATTCCAGTGCAACAGTAACTGTGGGAGACAGCAAACCTGCAAAAAGTCCCAAGAAGAAAAAGAAGAGTCCAGAGAGTCGAGAGAAGTATAAAGTAAGGGTTAAAATATAGTCTTGGGTTCAATTTTTGCCTCATGTTGTGGACTTCACTATAATAGTTAATTGTACAACTGTTAACCCTTTTGCTTGCCAGATATTCTTAACCCTTGTTCTGTCTCTAGCCAGATATTGTTTGGGGTTTCGATCCATTTCGTCTCTTAAAGTTAAAAGACTTCAGAATAATCCCAAGCTTGCTTGGTAGGATAGATACCAGGCATCTTCTAATAAAGTTTTGTTGCCCAGTAACTTTAGTCATTTTAAAGTTCATTCATTCATTTCAGAGGTTTGTATAGCGCCCCTTCAAGATTATCTACTCAGAAGCGCTCCCCAGCCCAAGTTGCTTAGAACCCAACAATTACGTCATTGTACTTGCCACTCTCCTTTGATTGCACACACTGCTATTATTATATTATTGTAAAAGATTGACAATTTTTAGGAATCACCTGTTGTTACTATTCCTGCCGATGTAACTGTATCCTCAGCCACCGTAACAGCTGAACCACGACATATAGTAAAACCAGTGAACAGTGACACTCCAACAGCAGAAATTCAGACGGGTAATTGCCTTTTCAAATACATGATTTCTTTTTCTTATATGGTTATTTCCTTCTTTATATATGAAATTCAGTACAAATTCAATATCAGGGCCGTTTATCCATTAGGCACAGTAGGCACCTTTCAAGGGCCTATGCAAGTCTGAAAATGAGATATTGAAAAAATAAGTTTTATGATTGCATTT
The DNA here is from genome assembly GCA_020284085.1 of Aporrectodea caliginosa. Lineage (NCBI taxonomy): Eukaryota > Metazoa > Annelida > Clitellata > Crassiclitellata > Lumbricidae > Aporrectodea > Aporrectodea caliginosa. The sequence goes on from JACEVL010000522.1 coordinate 806,961, forward strand.
GACACTATTCATTACTATGCTTCAAATGCACATCCTCTGCTGTCCTGTTAGTTTCGGATCAAAGTGAGACTTAGCGGTCTTAGCCTGACATATCCTGTTCGTTTATAACATTTATTTCACTTTCCTTTTTTCCTTGGCAGCATCGGCAGGCATTATTTCTGGTTTTGAGAGATTAGTTGTGACCGAGGAAGTGAGTGAAGTGTCATTAATGCAATTACTGTCATGTTTATAAATTTGAGCAAAGAATCCATCATTTTAAGGCATCTTCTTTCTCTTCCTTTTTATATCGTTGCTCAAATCAGACTTGTGTTTTCTCTGTTATCCATCAGACATGATCATTTAAAATTAAAACTATTTATTTAAAACTTTTAAAGCCGTGAGTCCCGTGGCTATTTACATATAAAATTATAAGCAGTTGCTATTTTGTGAAGACTAAAGAGACGAAAGATAGTAAAAGTAAAACCCGAAATATTGCATTAGACCTTAGTGGATATATTGAGGATATTATTCTCAAGGTATCAGTCTGAAAATAAATACTTTCAAAACTGGAGCTATTCAACCCACCGTGATCAGCAAAAAATCCTGAAAATAGTGATGTATAATGCTATGCAATTGGAGTAAATTGTTGTTTCTATATTTGCAAAGTGAAAGTGCATGTGTAAAATGTAGACGATTTGGAACTTAACTTGAAATGACTTTACTAAAAATCTCAGCTTTAAGGTACAGCATGTTGTAAATTCTACCAAAAACTTCATAATTATTCCTATTATTGTACAACATTATACTTTATTATTTTCAGAATTTTTTGCTGATCATGGTGGTATGAATAACTCCAAACCCACGCTATGTGGTCCTTTTCATATGCGGCATCACATAACCAAAATGTTTTAATTGTCCTCTCTGCTGTGTGACTGAAACTGGTATTGTGCTGAAATAACTATCCTGTACAATGTACATATGCCGATATCCTCCCATAGATGTGTCTTATGATCCATACAGATGTGTCTGTGACCTTGTCTTGAACCTCATTTAAGGCGACCCCCACAATTTTGACTTTTAAACTTGTCCAAAATTTATCAGTTGACATGTGATTATATACAGTGTGTTTCACTAGACAAATTGTACATTGTATACTGTGAAGTTGAAACTCTACAGTCTTTTTTTATTTATTCTTTATTCTATTGTCTTAAGTCGCATCTCGGTCTGCAAGTGAGACTGAGGCTTCTACCAGCTGTGTACAGTGCAGACCACTGCCATCAGACGACAGAAGCGCTGAGAAGACTTGCCCTACAATCGCTGACAACAACTTGCCATTAAGTGATAGCAAGATAACTGCTGATGTTGCCCATCCAGCCAGTGATAGCAAGACAACTGCTGATGTTGCCCATCCAGCCAGTGATAGCAAGACAACTGCTGGTGTTGCCCATCCGGCCAGTGATAGTAAGTCAACTGCTGGTGTTGAATATCCAGCCAGTGATAGTAAGACAACTGCTGGTGTTGACCATCCAGCCAGTGATAGTAAGACAACTGCTGGTGTTGACCATCCAGCCAGTGATACCCAGCCAGTGGGTGATTTGCAGCCAGCCAGTGATAACTGTTCGGGTGGTGATTCACAACCACCAACACTCGCTGATGAGCTTGGAGGTATAAAAACCAGATTTTTATGACAAGATAACTGCATGATACAAAAACTACTATGGTGTATGAAATAAATTATCTAATTAATTTTGCAGTCGCTAGTTTTTAATGTAAGGTTGTGGTGATGATGAGTTCTCTGCCCGCAGGCAGGTCCATTGCTTTTATGCCACCCAGGAATGAGGTGAGTGAGGTGGTTTCCCGTTGCCCTCCTTACAGACAATTGTGGGTGGGCAACTTGTTCAGGGTCGCTACACAGTGGCTTGAGGTAGAGTCGAACCTGTGACCCTCCGGTTACAAAGGACAGAGCATACCACTACACACCTCATTATAAGCTAAGTTAAAAAGCAGTACCTGCACTAGTAAACTAGGAAAAACTGGCAAATGAGTATGCCAAACAAAGAAAAGAAAATTAATTACGATGAACACGGGGAAATCATTTGACTGATGGAGTGATGGAATACTGAATTCAGTGGTTATATGTCTGACTCCGATCTTCCTATAACATCATGTAGACCCAGATACATTTTTTGAGTTGACGATGTGCGATGCAGAGGTCATATGGTGATGCCTAATATGAAGCAATTTAGACTGAATATAAGAAACTATGATGCTGCCAGTAGAACTGTGAATGCCTTCAGTGCAGTTACAGTGGGATGAATCTGCACGTGCACCTTCTGTGCAATTGAATGCATTGCGTCATACAAACATATTATATGTTGCCATCTATTAAATTGTGTGTCCTGACAGCGGTGCATTTGTTTCATTGTGTTCACCATTTCATGACTATTTCAAGGATTGCGATAATATTTTGATGCTCACTAAACTGGCTGAAGAATGAAACCAAAACCTAACAAATTGGCAAATAAATGTTTTAGTAATGTTGAAAAATTGGTTTGCAGACTCTTATTTAACATTTGCGTGAAACTTTTTGTCCGTTTATGTTATGCTGAAAAAATGATTACACTAAAATGTTAATGAAAATTTAAAGGAGCATCATGTAACATTCTTTTGGCATTATTTTAACATAATTAGTGCAATGATTGTAATTGTAACTAGCAATTTATATAGCACCACTTCAAGAAACCTAATCACAGACTTTCTCTGAGCTAGTCTAAATTATGTTAATAAATGTTGTTAAGAACAAATATTCCTCAGTAAGCAAAACAATGAGTAGAATACTGGAAGAGCCCCAGCAGTGGGCTTATGCACTGATGTGGAGCCCAACCAACCAGCAGATTCCCATTAAAAGTTGACAGCATCATGTTAAAATTTCTGGACTAAGTGGCATCGATAGCATGGAGCGATGACAGGAGGTAGCATCTACAGTGCATGGTAAAATCACCACCCGGCAGTCCCTCAGTGATGGTGGATGATGCTTATCACCAAGGCCATATAGAATGGGTATTTGTCACTTGCCAGTCAGTAGACCAAATTGCCACCAATGACTGATGTTGAAGGTCACTTCAAAGACCTGCAACATGCCTCCGTCAAGATGAAAATTACCCAGGTGTAGATAGAGTACACGTATCTTTAGATACGAGACTCAACCACACATCAGGAAGCCCAATCTTTATCGTGGATTCATGTAGAAATTCTGACACATAAATTCAGCAAGAGTACATTCCAACATGTCTGAAATTACCTGGCAACTTCTGTATTTAGACAAAATAGTCTGTCGAAATGACAAAAATGGAATATCAACAACCGACATGGTTGCCAACATGAGCCGAGTTTCTTTAAGAAAAATGTGGTACCTTTACCATTTTTGCTTAACTTTGGTAATTGCAAAAGCTGAGAAAATAACTAAGTTGTGCAATGAAATGGCTTCATGTCCCAGACATCAGGATTCATTGCTTTGGAGAGAAGAGGCCTAAGGGTCCAACTATTACATTGTGGGAAACTACTTTTTATTTACTATTGTACCTGACATTCACTGTCTGCATTGTGAAAGTTACAGGTTAGGCATAAAACATGACATTGTCTTTGTGCTTGTTTAGATTGGCAGGAAGCAAAGCCTTTGAAGAAGAAACGAAAGCCCCACAGAGAAAACTGAATCATGTGTTCAAGAAAAGACAAATCGAATATTTTGATGCTGTTATCATTTGAAGGATGTTTATTTTTTCTGATTTTAAGCAAAAATGTTGGTTTTGTTGATGGATGATAGTATTTTTGGAGACTTTTTTGGATTGTCTGTTGGGAGTCTGTCTATTTCAGTTTTCAGTCTACTCTCCTGGTGCTAAATGGTGTGATTTGAACTCGTGAGGCACATCCGGTTGTTTTGTATCCTTCAGTGGTAATCAGGTAACCAGTGGACACTGTCAAAGTGTACCTGTGAGCTTGGCTGTTGGTACTGTCTCTATCTCCTAACAATCTGCATGAAGTCAGTATTATTTATTCACAATGAACCTCTGTTAACGAGCTGTTTTGAGAAAAATAGAGATGAGCCCTGTCCAATGTAGAGTCAAGTTATTGAAAGCAGATGATTTCTGTACACTTGGCAGTTTTTCATTGGTCTCTAAATAGATATCTCTCTTTTCCATGATCATTGACATCTTGTTTGGTTTGATTATACCATCTGCAAGGGAAATGTGATGCAGAAATTAGTTAGATTAAGCAGCTGTAGAGGTGTTGCCGTTGTTGCATATTCCAAATACCAACATTCCTGTTTTTAGAAATGCAAGGCTCGACTTTCATCATAGTTGAAATGGTGTTTGGTTTACATTGATTTGGAATTGCCAACATTTACCAAATGTCGAATTAAATTTGCATCTTGTTGTTGGATGAAGACTGCTTTGATTTGAATATAATTGTTGATGTTGCAAAGTCAATTCTGTTCTGAGGTAAATGTTAGGTATGTTCATGGTTATGGATGATGTACCTGGGCTCAGACAGTTAATGTGTATATTTTGTGGACATATAATGCATATTTATAAATAGAAGTGGATAAATTGTGTATAAATAATAATTGCGTAGTTTACAATATGTGCAAGTCGCATTGTATTGGAATTCTGCAAAAAATTGAGATGGACTTGGTCGTATACTTACATGCATGTCTGTACATATAAATGTACTAGTACAATTAATTATTAATTGATTATACTGTAAGCATGGAAACATGCCATAAATAAAAGTGTCTCATTAGCCCGATGTGCAGTCCTGCACGGGAAGGACTAAGTAAGTAAGTAAGTAATTAGCTAATGCTGTATTTCCTTGCTAGATTACTGAAGTGCTCATTTCTACGCATGGTGTCATCAGTCTATTCGGTGAATTCAAAGCGCTTGTCACTTTGATGAAAGATGTGTAGTCACTGTTTAGCATTTACGTAGTTAGCCTTAAGGCCCTTTAAAATCAAAACAGAAGTAGAAGAAGGAGTCTTAATGTAAGTTTGGGAAAGTTATATTTAATTTTTTTTTAAATGATGATCCATTTCTTAGTTAAAATTTGATAGTCTGTAAGCAGCAGCAAAAGTTTAGTATAGGTTAAAGATAGCATTGATTTTAGTCAGTCATAGATCTCAGAAGTGTTAATAATTTGTATTGTTTTTTTCATTACTTCTGGTTTTCACTCAGATTTGCAGCAGTTGCCAACTGGTTTCTGGCTCTGTATGGGTACTTGTGTCTGGTTTCTAGCTGTATATGGGTACTTTTGTTTGGTTTCTGGCTGTGTATGGGTACTTGTGTCTGGTTTCTGGCTCTGTATGGGTACTTGTGTTTGGTTTCTAGCTGTATATGGGTACTTTTGTTTGGTTTCTGGCTGTGTATGGGTTCTTGTGTCTGGTTTCTGGCTGTGTATGGGTACTTGTGTCTGGTTTCTGGCTCTGTATGAGTACTTGTGTCTGGTTTCTGGCTCTGTATGGGTACTGGTTTCTGGCTGTGTATGGGTACTTGTGCTTGGTTTCTAGCTGTATATGGGTACTTGTGTTTGGTTTCTGGCTGTGTATGGGTACTTGTGTCTGGTTTCTGGCTGTGTATGGTACTTGTGTCTGGTTTCTGGCTGTGTATGGGTACTTGTATCTGGTTTCTGGCTGTGTATGGGTACTTGTGTCTGGTTTCTTGCTGTGCTTGGGTACTTGTGTCTAGTTTCTGGCTGTGCTTGGGTACTTGTGTCTGGTTTCTGGCTGTGCATGGGTACTTGTATATGGTTTATGACTGTATGGGTATTTGTGTCTGGTTTATGGCTGTATACGGGTACTTGTGTCTTGGAACTGGTGCTTACTGATTTCATATAGACAGTACCGCTTCTGCATGTTTCAGTTGTCTCTTTTATGTACTCTAGGATATGCTCTTGGCTGCATCAGTACATGCAGCATTGCAGCATATAATATTGGCTATGGAGTCATAATAAGACTGGGTTTATAATGAGGTCATTTTCTAAGGATTAACTAGATTTGGGATTCGTGAACCCAGCCATGCTGTATCAGAATTCATTTTAATGAATTGTGTGTGTTAAAGAGGCTACGGTGTACTTGACTGATTGAGAAGTGGAACAAGGTTGAATTGGTGTATCATGCTGTTGTAGAGTGTTTCATTATCAGTTTTTTGGGTCGATGATATTCCGCTTTGCAGCTGTATACATTCCGTGAAGAGTTTGAGTGCTTGCTAGTTGTCGATTTATCAATTGGTTAAATATACATTGTGAATTTGCATGTATACTTAAGCACAAACTGTTTCTGGCTGTGTGTTTGAGCCATTCCTGATTCGTTTTTGATTTAAATATGTTCTATTTAAGATTCCATTATAGTCAGTCTGTCTTGCTTCACTACTGCCATTGTTATTTGAGTTTGTTTTTGCTGGCAAACAATAAGTTTGTTTGGCTGTCTATGGTTTTAGTATGCATTGTAAAATTTATGCATGATAAGTTAATCAGAAAACTGTTGATAGATGTACGTATCAGCCTGGCAAATATTGGCCAGTAGCAGGACCTCTGGTCATAGGGTTTTAGGTCTTTTAAGTCAGTGATACTCAAACTGGTCTGCAGCCTGATACTGGTTCACAAATTGTTGGTTACAGGGCTGTGTAATGATAAATGGAATCACAATTTTTATCGTACTGATAAAATATTCTATACAATGTAAAACATAAATTGTGACCTCGATAAAGTCTTCATGCGTGATAAACGGTTTTTAAACAGGCCACAGTAACAAAAGTATAGTTGTAATAAACAGTAACAATATTGTGAAATTTAAATTTTAGTATAACTTATATGTAAGCTGATGTAAGCTGATGTTGAAAGCGCCAATCCACGGAAAAGCTACAAACGGTCTGCGGTAAGGCTGGTAAACAGTTGCCAGTCCACAGCATTGGAAAGTTTGAGAAGCATGTTGTTTTAGGTCAGCGTAAGATGTTTCATACTGTAGGGAATATTTCATGGATGGTTTCAATAATTTCAGGTCCTGATTCTGCAGTTCTTCAAACATGTCATCTAGTGATGTTGCACAGCAGGGATTTAATTTCTGGTCATTTTGTCATTCCAGTTAAAAAAGCTTCAAGTAAGCATTAAATCTGTTTGAGATATTGTTAGGGCTGTTTGTCATTGCTTGGCGTATGACTGCGGTTTTTGGAGCAGACTTAAATATGATATACAAAATGCATCTCATATGACATTACTACACTGTAATCAGTTATGTCAAGCTGTATTTCTAGTCTAGCCACCTTATATTTATTCATTTAAAGCCTTGTACCCTGATAGCTATGTAATATCCATGTGTAAGTGGACCAGAGCGTTACTTTATACGAAATATATGTACTTTGTAGTAGAAAACTGGTTTGAGAATTGTCTTTGAGTCTAAATTTTTCAAGTATATTTGTAACTTTGTAAATTCAATGTTACCAACGTTTTGCAGTTGAGTTTAAAAGGTTTAGACAATAATATGCTTAGAGATTTAAACTTCAGTATTTGCTTGGGTTGGCTTTGAGATTGCTTAAAAACAGACAGAATAATACTTTATTTCTTGTTATGGTTAATGATTAGATACTTTTTACTTTATAAAGATAGTTTGATTTAGAAACAATTTCTAGGTAACGTTTAGAGCGTTACAGATGCATAGTGGAAGAGATAAATGAAATCAGAAAGATTTAGTAGTTGGTTGTATTCTTGGGGCTGCCATATGGAATTCTTGATTGCCCATGACAATTCTGCAGGTTATCAGTCGTTACTCTGGTTAAATAAAAAGGTGACAAGTATGTGTATGGCCAGCGATTAAGTCTGACCAAAGAGCTGTAGTATTCATTGTGTGGCATTTGTTGACTGGTTGCCATGTCCACGCATTTGTCACCAGCCGCTTGGACTTCTGTTGCTCTATACTGGTTGGTCTGCCTCTTGTATTGATAGTCCGACTAGACCGGGTTCTTCGCTCTGCAGCCCGGCTAATTGGTCGAATCCATAAATTTGCCTCTGTTTCGGCCTACATGCATGGCACCCTACATTGGCTCCCTGTCGCAGACAAGTCGAGTACAGAATCGCTGCGCTGGTTTGGCGCTGCTTGGCTATGCTCCGACGTGAGCTCTGCTGTCCTGTTTGTGATGTGCTGGCTCGCAGAGCCCTCGCTCTGCTTCTAGCGGGGAGCTTTTGGTCCCTCGTGCTAGAACCTCAACCTGTCAGCGTCGTGCTTTCTCAGTTGTAGGTCCTTCTATCTGGAATGGTCTCCCGTTGGAGATACGCCTGTTACCTAGGGATAATTCATCTACGTTCTACAGGCTCCTTAAGACTTACTTGTATCACCGTGGTTGGACTGGGAGTGCCTCTGAGTAGGCTTCTTGAAGGGGCGCTATATAAATTCCTGAAATGAATGAATGAATGAATGAATGAAATGATGATATGCTAATATAATATTAAAAACTGCTGAGTTTTACAGTTGCAAAGTGATGTTTGTGTGGGATTTTAAGTTCCGTCTAGTTAAGCCTCAGCATAGTACAATTAGTTTCATGTTATGGCAAGTAAGTTTGTGACTGGTTGCCATGGAAATGATGATATGCTAATATAATGAAATGTAAATGGAGATGCATACAGCACAACTTCAGGGAAACTCCTCTTCACAGTTCTTGATGTTGATTGGGTTGAGTTATAGGCGGAAAATAAGTAAATAGTTAGTCAGTTTAAAGTATTAAAGAATAATTGTGTCTTTGAAAACCTGGTGTGCATAAGACAACAAGATGTTGGATGAAAGGAATCACAACTTTGTATTTTCCTTGTAAGCTCAGTTGTTTTATGTTTTGCCACTTGGTTGACTTTTGAAGCTCCATCCGATTGAACTGTTGTTGCCATATCAATATAGGACTTGCCACTTGTAGATGAATTTATTAAATCTACTAATATTATTATTATTATTATTAATTAAATACTGGATCATGTTCATAAGTTTACTACTTATTAAATTATTTTACATAATTGCTTTTGGATAATAGGTGGCAGCATGTAGTCAAAATCTTCTGGTCATTTTAGAATATATGTATTATGTACATTACAGATGTATGTAGGTATATAAATATACAGAATATAGAGATGTATATATATATATATATATATGATTACTTATATATAAAATATACTATATAGACCTAGTGATTCCTGAAATTTCAGCACTTTCCATTGGTTTTCATTTAGAATGTCATCTTTTGAAGCTGCTACATGCTCAATTTTATTAATACCATAAAGTTGTTGTTGAATTTGTTGTGTTGACCTGATATATTTAAAAGATGTTGCATTTTACTGCACTAATATTTATTGATTTTTTATCAGTCTCAATTGTAATGGAAATGAATTAAACTTGATTGTATATGATCTTCACAGCACAAAGTGTTCTGAGCAGTTGTCTGCGCTGAGAATAAAAATCACCTTGTTAATATTAAAATAGTTGAGCATGGTTTCACGTTTGTTGGTGATATTTATTTTTGTGGCAGGTTGTATTCACTGCTTAAGTTCGACCTTTGTTGTGTGGAAGAAATTTGGCCAAGAAACAATAAACCATTTTCTTCTGTTATTTAAGAATCTGCTGGAAAGATCTTGTTTGGAACTGTTTTGATGCAGAGTTACCTAGAATATTGCACAACTTTTTAATTGAAATGTATCAAGTGAAATGTATAATTTGAAATGTATAAAGCACCAGTGGAAATAAGATTTATATAGCTCCAACTGACTGGAGACATAACTAGGTCATTGTCGGCAACATCATCATCTCCATAATTATCAACCTCATTATTATTAACCACCTGAATCATTGTGGTAAGTTGATTGGTTTGTTGATAATAAAATACAGAATGTTGATTATGCTGGACTCTTAAAGGATGCCAGTGGTTGTGCATCAACTTTTAATTAAATAGCTTTAAATTTTCAATGCATTTAACCATTTGAATTGTATTTAATCATTTATAATTTGTAAACTTGAGGTCTCGTGTAAAGATTTCTTCTTTGTAAATGTGTTAATTGTTTGAAGCTTAAAGTCTATTTGATGTTGAATAATTTAGTATTGGAAAGAGAAAGATATCGTCGTTTGCCTCGTGATTTGGCATCCAATCTAGACATACAATTCCTTGACTGTCTTGAATCTACTAGGTATCCTGCACTAAACGAAGTTTCTCCTTCTGACTACCCTCTGAATAGACGCAGCACTCGTAAATAAACTGTTGCTCTGCTCTTGGCTTTTGAGTGGCGCTTTAGAAGTTTAGAGTTTACAATTACAAACCCTGATCTCCTATAAGTAGACCTAATGCATGTATATATTTCTGTAGCTAGATAACTTCACTCGATGTCTTGACATAATTGTATTGTAATGAAATAAAGTGGAGTAATGTAACAGAACACTGGGTTTAGAAAAGCATATAAACTTAAGATTCCAAACCAGACTTGAGAAGCAAGCAACTCCATAACGATGACTCGATCGTTCATACATCACAGGCATAGACGTCTAAATATATATAGGGGAACAATCGAGCTAAATCCGGCGCATCTGTCAAACTCGTCTGGCAAAAAGAAACTTCGCGTCATCGACACTCGGTGGTACTACATGTAATGGGTCAAACATTATCTCCAAGGTTAGAAATAAGACCTAAAGGCAATGAGTCATTGAGTCAAGGGAACGAGATGATCAGTTATGGCGTCCGAACGATCGTTCGCTTTCGAAATATGTTGTGCTTGTGTTGGTCGTCAGTTGTACAATGACTTCGTAGCAGTTTGAACTTAATTGGTGAACTGCTAATCGTAATCGTAATTGCAAATTTCCAAAGCGCTAATATAAAGATAAGCGTAGAGCCCCAGCTTATTCACGAGCGCTGGTAAAGGCTTCCTCTGACTTAGTAAACGGTTATGAACGTTGGGGAGGCTCAATAAACAGAAGGGGAGGCTCAATAGATAGAAGAGCTGGGAGATGTAGGATGGAGATTGGGAAGGAGTGAGGAAGAAGCAGTACAAAGGTGGATGACGAAGAAAAGAAGGAGTGGGGGTGGTGGAATACGAGTGCAGTAGGCCTACAGTAGTAGGGAAAGCAACTGGAGGAATAAAAGGAGGAAGAGAAGCAGGAGGAGGAGAAGGAAGAGAAGCAGGAGGAGGAAGAGGAGGAGGAGGAGAGTGTGTTTCGTCTCAGGAGACTGTTGGCATTTGATCCTGTCTTATTCAGTTAGTCGTAAATGTCTGTCGGCAAGGCCTTTATAGATGTGCCAGTAATTAATTGTCTCTTAATTGCATTTGTCATCTGACTGTATACCGACAAAAGAACAGGAGGAGGAAGAAACGGAGGAAGAGATGGAATTTTGAGAAATGAAGAAGAGGAGTGGAGACAGAGGAGGAGTTGAGGCGGAAGACAATTAAAAAGGGAACTAAGAAGGAAGCATGGGAAGAGATAGAGGGATTGGATGGCTGCAAATACTGTACTAGAAATGAGGTGATAGTAGGATCGAATTTCAAAGGTTGAAGACTTGAAGGAGAGCATAAGACGGGAGAATAAGATACAGGTTTCTGAAGCAAGTTAAGAGAACGGTCTATGAGCAGATGAAGTAGTAATGATGGCGTTGGCCAGAGGTACCTCATAACCCATACTATAATTGCCATATTCCCATACGCTTTTAGCTGCAGCAGCAGAAGCAGCCATGGCCGCATTAGTGCATTGTTAATGTTCCATTCTCGCTGTTGCCAGGCGTTGGTTGTCTGGGATGTGCTCTGCGCCTGGCAACAGCTGCGGCTGTGCCAACTGTCTCCAAGGGACAGAGGGCAGCACTCACTAATATGGTTGTCGTCTGGATGCATCGTTCTGACAGACTCCGCTATTCAGTTCAGCTGCCGGTCATTTTCACGACCTTCAACTCTCAATGTCAAGGCCATTGATATTTGGACCAAACGTCGCTCACTCTAAAGAACACTTTTAATTTTTAGGCCACATATAGTACAGAGGATGCGCGATAGTGTAGTGGTCAGTGCGCTGGACTGACAACCGAGAGGTCGGGGGTTCAAATCCTCGCCAGGGCAAATATTTGGTTCAAGATTTCTGCCCCACCTGCTAGCCAACCAGTTCTAGCCAACTCAGTTCCCACCAGTTCTAGCCAACTCAGCTATTATGAGTACACTAACTGTACACTGTCGGTGGGCAGATGAGTGGGTGAGGGAGAGGACTGGCCACCCGCCCTCGTGTGTCGAGGCAAAGAAAACGATGTCACTAACACTTCATCTCATGGGTGCCTGTCAGGATAGCTCAAGGCTCTGCTCTTTTTCTTCTATAGTAATACACATAATTATTACCATACACGTTCTATAGTATTCTTAAATTGTTCTTTTTTTGGTCGTGCTGGGTTCGGAAGCTGCTCTGAGTAGTCCCATAGAAGACGTTCTATATAAATCCTGGAATGAATGAATGAATACACACAGAAATGCAAACACGCCGACTGGTGAACAAATCCGAACTTGTTATAGGAAACAACCTCCTTATAGACCTACCGATAATTCTGTAACAGTTCGATGCTAAAACAACTGTAGGCCTATGTGTAGCTTCCCTCGCGAGTCAACGGCAGACTAACAGATTATACAAAGTGGATTTCTTCCTCTTCTTTAGCATCCACGTATGTGACAATCATGTCAAATAAATGCTTCGTTTCCAGTTGCAACTACACTTGAAATTGTCTAAAGCGAAACAACCATTTACCTTTCTTTAACGGTTGATTCGCGTGAGCCTACTTAGTTTGTGATTACTACAGTTGTGCGGTGATTTTCCGGATTTGATCTGACCTCTTGATATGATCTTTTCCTCATCTGTAGCCTACTAATCGAAATGATAACATTCCTTATTCCAGTCAAAACGACTCAATTCGATCCGATGTTTTCTAGTATGATTGTAGACTCACTGAAGCGAATCTATATACTGACTTCCTTCATCACCGACTTCTAATGCACAATTAGCAATCAATGATCCACATAGGCCTATCTGCCAGTTATCAGTGTAATAAGTTTATCACACACTGTAGTAGGCTACAGTTGTGAAAGTAGGGCCTACGCTTCAGTGAGGAGCGTGTTGACGGAGCTTTGTCTTTGAGGAATGTCATTTTGCACCATGACACGTTTTCAGTTTACGCAAATCTCAGGTACTTGTCGATTCTCGGATCAGTTTTCTGTAGGGAGGGATGGATGGACGAAGGTCGTTTCGTCCATACCTCCCTCCCTCCGTTCCTCCCTCATTGAGGGATGGCGGGACTGAGGGAGGAAGAGAGATGTTGGCGGATTGTTTTTTATGGAGTCAAGGTGAGTTATAGACTACTATACAGTGAGAAGTAGACTGTATAGGCCTACCCTCAGCGTATATGCGTGATATACACGCTGGTTGGCTGTTGCCGATACATGCAGGCATGCAATATTAATGACGAACGTTCTATGATAAATTGATAATACAAAAGCAGACTTTGGCAGAGAAAATGAGATGCAGGACAGCAAAACGACTAACAGCTACAGCTACATGTAGAGACATTAGAAAAAGAAGGCTTAGAACAATATGAAACAGGACATTGAGGACAGAAGAGTCTCAGGCCAAACAAAACGAAGATACTGATTATATAGACAGACGAGATATCGTTAGCTCGCAGTATTTTTTTTGCACCCAGTGAACTTAACGGCCTCCGTGAAAGCCAATGCATTTGTAGACCTATTTATGTAGTCCTATAGACCAACACGTAGGATATATGCATACGCACTCGTAAGCACGTCGTATCATCATAGTTTCTATAAATGTATAGGCCTACCTATAGCACACAGCGATCAAGGCGTCCAAACTGATCAATACGATCCAACGTTACTATACAATGTAATATAATTTTCCACTCGGCTGCCCTAATGGATCTTGAAGCGAACATCGACGAAGCATTGTGCATTGTGATAACGGCGCTACAGAAGTCACCAGATTAGATTAGATCATATTAGATTAGATCATATTAGATTAGATTAGATTAGAATATAACGAAAATACTGTAGGCCTAAGCGTATTATAACCTTCACCAAGAAGCACTATATTGCCAGCGTCGTTTAAATCATTCACAGCTAGTTCTCATCTTGACTTATAAGACTAGATCTAAATTAGAATTATAACGTGCTTCTACTATAATGCGCCTAAGCGTATTATAACCTTCACCAAAAAGCACTATATTGCCAGCGTCGTTTAAATCATTCACAGCTAGTTCTCATCTTGACTTATTCGCTTCGTGTCTAATCTAAATTTCAATTCAAACGTGCTTCGAATATTTATTTGAATATTATAATGCGCGATCGTGCAATGCCGACAGATAGACAGAAACATACAGACACGTATGCACGGTCACACACGGAGGCCACAGTTTCGCTGTCGTAATAATATGCCACGAATTTAAGGCCGACTGACGTGATCGTTGTTATGTTCGGATGCATAACGATCAGGTTTAGTGGCATTCTACCTGTAGGATCTGGGAAGAGTGACAGACGCCGATGCAAGGCTATGAAACGCCCGGAACGAATAGCAGAAAATTAAAAGACAGGGCGTATATTAAGTCAGAGGTGACAATCCGAGAAATGAGACTTTTAGAAGCACGTCTAATAATAGAAAAGAAACACACTGAAACAAATGTAGAGGAGGAATTGGAGGAGGAGAGAAGGAGGAGGAAGCAGAATAAAAAGAGGAGAAAGAAGAGGATGAAAATGAGGAAAAGGAAGAGGAGGAAGAAGAGGAAGAAGAAGAGGAAGATGAAGAAGAGGAGGAAGAGGAGGAAAAAGGAGGAAGAGGAGGAAGAGGAGGAGGAAGAGAAGGAAGAAGAGAAGGAAGGAAAGGAGGAAGAGGAAGGGGAAGAGGAGGAAGAAAAAGAGGAGGAAGAAGAGGGAAGGAAGAGGAGGAGGAGGAGGAAGAAGAGGAGAAGGAAGAGAAAAAGGAGGAGGAGGAAGAGGAGGAAGAAGAGGAGGAAGAGGAAGAAGAAGAGAGGAAGAAGAGGAGGAGAAAAGCGGAGAAGGAAGAAGAGAAGGAAGAGGAGGAGGAAGAGGAGGAAGAAGAGGAGGAGACAGAGGAGAGGAGGAGGAGGAAAAGGAGGAAGAAGAGGAGAGAAAGAGGAGGAAAAGGAGGTGGAAGAGGAGAAGGAAGAGGAGGAGAAGAGGAGGAGGGAGGAAAAGAGGAGGAGAAGGAAGAGGAGGAAGAGGAAGAAGAGGAAGAAGAAGAGGAAGAGGGGAGGAAGAAGAGGAGGAAGAGGAGGAAGAGGAGGAAGAGGAGGAGGAAGAGAAGGAAGAAGAGAAGGAAGAAAGGAAGAAGGAAGAGGAGGAAGAGGAAGGGGAAGAGGAGGAATAAGAGGAGGAGGAAGAAGAGGAGAAGGAAGAGGAGGAGGAAGAGGTGGAAGAAGAGGAGAAGGAAGAGGAAAAGGCGGAGGAGGAAGAGGAGAAAGAAGAGGAGAAGAGGAGAAGAGAGGAGGAAGAGGAAGAGGAGGAAGAAGAATAGGAGGAAGAATAGGAAGAAGGAAGGAGAAGGAAGAAGAGAAGGAAGAGGAGGAGGAAGAGGAGGAAGAAGAGGAGGAGACAGAGGAAAAGGAGGAGGAGGAAAAGGAGGAAGAAGAGGAGAGAAAGAGGAGGAAAAGGAGGTGGAAGAAGAGGAGAAGGAAGAGGAGGAAGAAAAGGAGAAGAGGAAAAGGAGGAGAAGGAAGAAGAGGAAGAAGAGGAGGAGGAAGAAGAAGGAAAAGGAGGAGGAGAGTAGGAGAAGGAAGAGGAGGAGGAAGAGGAGGAGGAAGAGGAGTAGACATGGTGATGTCATCTATTGACGGTTTTCCTCCGTTTATTTTGTCTGCTTTGGCGTCTGGTTTCCTGTGTTTAGGTTATGTCTGGTGCATCTTGACGAATCGCATCAGGTGCGGCAACACTCACGACGATGATGACGACAGTCCGCTTCCGGAAAGCCACGCAGCAGCAGCAGCATCAACCGCAGCAGCAGCAGCAGCAGCAGCAGTGGTATAGGATGTTGTATTTCAGTCGATTCCGATGGAAGGCAGCATATCTGCCGATCGGTCTCGCTTTATGTCACGATCTATGCAGCACTTATTGCA
Organism: Aporrectodea caliginosa; assembly: GCA_020284085.1. NCBI lineage: Eukaryota > Metazoa > Annelida > Clitellata > Crassiclitellata > Lumbricidae > Aporrectodea > Aporrectodea caliginosa. The sequence continues at coordinate 823,115 of JACEVL010000522.1, forward strand.
GGAATTGTAACACGAAGATCGAGTAATTCGTCGCCGGTCGAAGACAGCAGCAGCCTCCGCTTCTTCTTACGAATGCCTACATGCAGGAAGAATATGACCACGACGACGGCTATTCATTTATATGAATCCAGGTAAATAGTCTACGTACGTATTATGTACACACACGCATTTAGGCTACAACAGTACATATGCAAACGCACACTTATCTCTGGAAATACACGCGTGCATGTACAATGTATGAAAGCACATTTATCCCTATTAAAATCATTACTAACTGCTGATGCAGACAAAACACATCTATTATAGTGAGCAAGCCTGCTGAAAGAGATTTGTGAACAGTCATATATATATTATATACACATACTTATATAATCCATACATACCGGTACATACATTCATACATACATACATGCATACATACATACATACATACATACATACACACATTCATACATACATACATACATATATACATGCATACATACATAGGCCTACAATACATACATACATACATACAACCATACATACATACAGAATGCACATGCATCAGCAGCCTGCATCGTGTGTGCATATATATATTATGTCTATAGATAGCATTATCCAAGTGAATTATTGTTGTTCTTGTGTATTGTAGGATTAATTCAGATGAACGTTATTACGAACAGCAGCAGCAGAAGAAGAAGAGCGATCAGTCGTAAGCCAGGTGTCTTGATCAGTCCAGGTGTGAGAGTAGTTCTGATGAGATTCTGAGAGGCTGAGGAAGAGAGACATCTCACTTATCTGATGGTTTAGAAGAGGAGGCTGCAGCCATATAAACGCAGATATGACGACTGCCTCTGTCGCTTTCTTTGTCTTGCTCTCTTCCTCTGTCAATTTGGCTCAACGTCATGGACAAGAAGGTAGGTGTCAGACATGGACTCTTCTATGTTCGTCTCGGTATCTTTCTTGGTATTGCTATTGTTTCTCTGAGTTATCGCCGTGGTGTGTGTCTGTCTGTCTGTCTCTCTCTGTCTCTCTCTTTCTGTCTGTCTCTCTGTCTGTCTCTCTGTCTCTCTGTCTTCTGTCATACATACATACATACATACACACATTCATACATACATACATACATATATACATGCATACATACATAGGCCTACAATACATACATACATACATACAACCATACATACATACAGAATGCACATGCATCAGCAGCCTGCCTGTCTGTCTCTCTGTCTGTCTCTCTCTGTTACTGTCTCTGTTTCTGTCTCTCTATCTCTCTGTCTCTCGTTTCTTCCATCGTACCATTACCTCTTGTTGCCTACGAAGTTCTTCACTAAACTTATGGCGAGTACATACCTTAGGGCAAGCGTCGTAATGCGACAAAACAATACATATTTCATTTAATTAGCGCCTTTTTGGGTATCATTCGAAGGCGCTTCTCGCAAGCCATTACTATAGAACTGAGGATGCTTTGGTGCGTGAGAGTTTCAAGACCACAGCATTGCGAAACTCAGTATGCAAATTTGGAGACAAAAGATAGGTTAGAAACAGATCGTTAGTTAGAAGGGATGTCCTTATCAGGTGATGGTCTCTTGAGAAGAGAAGTGACTAGAGAGTGTTTGAAAATGGAGGTGAAAATTACCTGTAGACAAAGAGAGGTAAGTATGTGAAGAGAAAAGACAGAAATAGAAAACAGAGAGGTGATTGGACACGGTAAGACAGATCACATATATTATATAGTATACTTGAAAAGCCTTTATGCAACCTTCACTTGAATCAGTGAATGGATTTCGTTTAAGTATTCATAGGAAGATGGAGCGAGCTTTTAAGAAACTGATATAGGCCTATAGTCTACTTCGCGTATTATACGACGGCGCAGAATCGTAATCGTAATCGCAATCTCGAGATTTCTATAGCGCCCAAAAAAGCGGAGACACGTGATCCAGCTTATCCACAGGCGCTTATCTAGTCAAAAACTCGATAGGCAGGTAGGGTCTAAACGTATAGAACTAACTGGATTAGTCTGATGTTAGTCTAGTATTATTCTGAAAGCTGTCGTTGTTCCTGATGTTTGGTGGATAAATAAGCCAATAAGAGCGACGTATGAGATCCATGCATGTGTCATCCATGGCCCATGGGCCATATGCATAGCCTATACTAATCAGAATTACAGTTACTGCCAACCATAGGCATAACTTTGTATTGTGACGGTGATGTCTCCAGTCACCAACACAGTTTGTGCACTGTGCTGAAATTTTTGCGATATGGTTTGAAGCAAGTTCAAACAAAGACAATTAACGGCTATGTGAACTTATATACTTATATAGCATATTATTAGCAGTTGTAAAACAGAATGTAACATGTACTTTGACTATTGCAATTCTGTTCTTATAGGCCTTCCCAAGGTCCGCCTGTCCCCTATCTAGTCAGTTCTCAATGCTGCTGCCAGATTGATTGCTCGCCTTCCCAAATTCTCCGATATCTCCTCGTTTATGGTCAAACAATCGCACTGGCTTTCTCTCACAGCTCGAATTCAGTTCAAAGTTCTTGTTCTAGTGCTTAAGTCCAAATTGGGCACTGCTCCTAAATATCTTAGGGATCACATTTGCTCCCCTCTCTCTGCAGTTTCTCATCGACCTATCCGCTCCTTGGATAGGCATAGGCCTACTCTCTTTGTTCCACAAGTCAGGATCACTACGGTCCAAACTAGATCTGTTGCCACCATTGGGCCCTTCCTTTGGAATGCCCTTCCCTCCTCTCTACGTATTACCATTCTCTCTGGATCTCTTCCTACAGCCTTCTCCCTCCTCAAAACCTTCTTCTTCTATATATATGGGTTCTCTATGGGTTCTCTCACTGGGAGCGCTACTGAATGGCCACTGCTGTGAGCGGGGCTATATAAATTAATAAATACAATACAATACTTTGTTATCTGCGAGAGTAACCTTAAAGTAATCGTAAACTCCAAATTTATAATGCGCTACTCTAAAGTTAAGCCCAGAGCCCCAGCTTATTCACAGGCTCTGACAAAGTGACAAACAGAGCATCCTATAAAGGAGCAGAAACGAGAGGGACTAGGTACACAAAGTATGGAGAAGGGAGGGGAGAGGGAGGAGAGGAGAGGAAGAACGCGTTGGTCTCTACCACTTTGTAGAGCAAAGTTGTGCCCTTCCTGCCAACTATCACTCATAATCAGAATGAAATGAAGACACTGATTCTGTTTATGGGAATTATGGCAGTCGCTCCTGTAAACAGTGTTTCCGTTAGAGTCCAAAAAGAGGACGTATTTACGCCCTGACCTAGAATTTTTGGACGTGGCTCAGTTCTCTCGGCTATCACACCCAAAAATTTGGACGTTTTAGACGTTTTTTCCTAATCAACATTTTACGTCCTATTTTCTTATAAGTCAGACCACATAACTTTAACCTCCCTGTCAAGGACTCACGAAATTTTATATCTCGTATGCGTTATTCCTGAACTCTTACTAAGCTATTATTACTTCATACTATAATACCTAGATGTATTTTTTCTATGTACACCTACAGTGTTAATCAATCAATCAATCCTTTTATTGTTTCCATAGAATAGTTTACAAGTAGTGATCCAGAATATCATAATCAACGATCATAAGTATGGAAATTAAAACAGACAGATCACATGATTAGACTATCTTATTAACATTTAAGGGAAACAATCGGGTTCCCAGAAGGGACTGAAGTCCCGCTAAGTTAGGGATACCCGTTTACCATGTTAGCAGAGGGATGACAGTTGAGTATAGTCTACTCAAATAGCATTGTCAGAAAAAAAATGAGAATAACTGGCTTAACTAACAACACTTAACTAGGTCACTTAACTAATTGTGGTATAACAATGAATAACCATATTTAGAAAACGCATTGACTATTGTCAAGGAGGTAGGCTCTGACCTCTTTTTTAAACCGGGCAAGATTCGGAAGAGTGCGCAGTGACTTCGGTAGGTTATTCCAGACAGGAGGACCAGCACATCTTAAGGTAAAATAACGAGTGTTAGTGCGGGCATAGGTTCCATCAAAGTTATCGAGAGATCTTGTATAATGAGAATGTGTATCAGAGATCTTAGAGAAGTAGCGACTGAAGATTGGGGGAAGAGATTTGTTGGCAAAGCGATACATAAATTCACAGATTTGCAATTTATTTATCTGAGGGATATTAAGTATTCGTAGTATACTAAATCTACTTGCTGTGTTAGTTATCAATGATTTATGTGTGTTGTTAACACAATAAACGAATATATGACAATGTGTTTTGGAATATTTGGGGTTTGCATATCCTCTCACTTTAGGCCTACCCAGGTCGACCGTGCACGATATTCGTCGAAATTCAACTTAAAATCAGGATAGATCCACAATTTAGGCCTTCTGCAGATGAGTGCAACCGACACAATTATGATAATTGTATGTTAGTATATGTACACATTCAATGTCTATGTTATTTACAATTTGCGTGTAAGTATACTGATATTGTTTAAAAGTAGCGTGGTAAGCACTGATTCCAAAGACGGTTCAGATATGTCACTTGCGTAAGACGCGAACTTTACGTTCTGAAGAGATGATGCAGCATATGGACTGTGAGGTTAGACCTGATAAGATATACGGTCTGCAGTGCCTTGCAGGGCCAGGCAATTATAACCGCTTTATAGGCAGACTGCAGGCAATGCGAATTCGATCGTCCAACTCCATCAAATCTTGCGTGTCTATCGCATCCATATGTCACCACCACTGCACGCATGCTCCTCGCGAATATTAAATATAATATATGGTATATAATGAAAATGAAATGTATGATATAATAAGCAATATATTCTGCCTGCCACGTCATATGGAGTTCAGAAATATGAAGTTCAGAAATGGTATAGACTAACACAGCCTGTGTGCGCGCTGCGACTTAGCTAAATATGAGGTACAACTATGTCGATCAGACGAACTATATATATATATATTATGTATTATATATGTTATATTGCATTTGATCCAATTAAAAATGAATGGATCCGCTTTTAACAGAATTATTCCCCCGTGGGCTACTATAAACAGATGGGTGCCAGCCGTCTGCTTCCCTCCCCGCCCGTTGGTTGGTCGGTCGGTCGGTCGGTCGGTCGGGCGGTCGGGCGGGCGGTCGGTCGGGCGGGCGGGCGGTCGGTCGAGCCTCCCTCGGTTTCCCCGTCGTCGTCGCCGCTCAAGGGCCAAACGAGATCATCGCTTCACTCCAACTTTAATATACGGTGACGACGACGACGACAAATACGCCTCAGTGCACCACACATATTAGTCCTTCGACCGGTCAACAAACCTATAGCCAGATGCTGTCTCATCCTCACCGCCCCCATATATTATGTATATATACATAATGTATGCTCTTGCTATAAGCTGAATGCTTTTCTATATATATATCATTATACATAACCCTGTATATATCTCATATGTTGCTTTAAACAATGTATATATGTATACATGCGCTATAACAAATATTTATAGAATTATATGCACTTAATCTTGTCGCTTCCAGTTTCAGCACGATGAAACCTCCACGCCTGTAGCCATAGCTAAATCTTATTCCAACTGTGTTGCGATTTTTTCCATAATAGTAAGAAATTTTGTAGGATCGTTCAGAAGTGAGGGAACCTGTAAAAATGGCGGTTTGCATGAACCTTGAATGACATCAAATAGTTAAATACCGCATACAGTTTGCTTTCATGCAGAGGTGCCAGCAGCCATACTCAATTAGGCCTACTGATTTAATTACCGAGGCAAGAGAATCTAAGACTGTTAATGTAATTGTAGGCTAATTGTGATCCTATTTGGCCGCGCTTGGGTTGGGAGCGCCTGAGTAGTTCCCTTGAAGAGGCGCTATACAAATTCTAGTAATGAATGAATGAATGAATGAATGAATGAATGAATCTGAAATTTACACAGCGCCACTTCAATAATAAACTGTTCAGTGGCTCTCCCGACCTGGACCAGTGAAATAACTGTTAAGTAGTACTGACTTCAGGCGCTTGCGAAACAGTGAAATGGATAAACTGAAGAGCTCGAACCCGCAGCTCTCGAAAAGGCGATTAAGTTTGCCATTAGATAACTAAATAGCAGGCATTCTCGTTTGGACAGGTTGAATAGCAATGTGCCTGCTGCCATGGGAGTCCAAACGCCGTCAAACACTGTGTAGGCCCTAAATCAGGCCATAGCTGATTAGCTGTATTATTTACAGTTGCGAGTAAAACTGTTGAAGGAATCGTCCGCCAGAGGTTTCTCGCTCCTAACATTCCTTTAACCTTACAGTTCATGCTTAGAGTTAAACTGAAAAACAGTGACCGACGATACACGGTTATATATCTTTAATTGATTTCCCTTTTCTAAGTGGCTGTCTTGTAATGCGATGTTGTAATATCTTCTTAGCATAGAGATTATTGGGCTCAAATAGAATCCTGTGTAAGCTGATGAGAGACAAACGATCAAGCAATCCGGGTGTAACCAAGCACCTCTTTCTGAGTACATCCAGACAGCAATGACTGCAATCACATCAGAGGTCGGCTCAGGACATTAGAGCGCTCTAAGAGAAAGTTGTGGTCGACGGTGTCGAAAGCCTCTTTCATGTCATGGTAGCTTTGTCAACACCATAGGCCGCCATGTTTGGTTTCCATCTTTTTGTTTGCCAACACTTAAGTCAAAACACACAAAAAGTGTCATCAGGCAATTAAAATACTGCATAGACGTATCATGTTTAAACCTATGATGATGGATTCCTCTACGGGATATATATATATATAATATATATATATATATACATTATATCTCGTGGTGCTTATAAATTAAGGCTACATGTTATGTTGGCTTGCTACAACTTAACTTTAGAGGACACTTTCACTGGCTTCCCATCCGCGCCCGTATCACCTTCAAAATCTCCCTTCTTATGTATCATATCTACTCTGGAACCTCTCCCTCATAAATGGCATCCATGGTTACGGCATAGCCTATCAATATTGATACAGATATCGTAACTTCATAGTAAGAATAAAAAATTCGCCCGGTAGAAGTAAAGAACTACAGAGCAAGTAGACAACGTATTTAATTGAACGGCCATAAGTCTATGACTAGCAAACAATGATGCCTAATTTAAAGCTTTTTTAAAAAGGTAGCCCAGTTTCATTTGAGCGCCTCCATCCCTCCAAACGAAACAATCGCATAGGCCCCTCTGTTTCGCAACTGATTTCGGCTGGACCATGGATTGACTTCAAGTCTGCAGACATAATTTTACACGTAGTATGTGTTCATTGTGTTGTCTACAACTGCTTCTTTTATAGATGATCAAAACTGATTTCGCATTGATTGACTAACTCAATAGATGGTCATCAATTTGCCAGGCTGCATCACTGCGCAGAGCCATCATCTAACTGATTCCTGTGTAATTGCGTACACAAATAGATATCAAGCGTTCAGCCAAGTTATTCTCATGCTTTTGGGTGTCTTATTCGTAGAGTTTAGTCTTACTTCAGTTCTAAAGATGTGCAGTAAATAAAGGTCAATCTGCTACTGAAAGAAGCAATGTTGTATACCAAACCAAGATGCCTAATGATAAAGATAAATATATATAGGGCCTATATAATATATATATATATATATTTCAAGTTGTTTTGGACATCCAAGCTTATAGAAATGCCATTTTGGTCGTTTATCACTGCTTTTCTCGCAGTAACGCTGGTCCATACTTGAAAAGGTACTCGAAGACTGTAGTTATGAGACTAGGTGCATTGAACAATAAATGAAACACTGTTAAACTGTTATTAGCAGGTCAAGCAGCAGAGTGCAGCCTGTGATCGTTTTTGACAGTATAATATGTTTTGAGTCTGCTGAGGGTCTGTATGCTTCGTTTTAGATCGACTGCAGGAGTTCTGCCAGTGGGAATTGTTCAACGTTTCCTGTCGAACGAACGAATTCATCCTGATAACATCAGCTCGCTACGGTCGAATGAAGGTAGGACGGTGCGTTCCGGTTGACTACTTCGTCGGCTGTTCCGTTGACGTTCAGGACCAGATGGAGACCCTGTGCTCCGGTCGAAAGCACTGCACGGTCACCATCTCCAACCGAGACCTGTTCCGCGTCCAGCCATGCAGAAAGGATTTAGTGGCCTACCTGGAAGCCGGATATCGATGCGTGCCAGGTCGGTATTAACGCCTCGCCGATTCCCCGATCGCCCGATCGCTGTCGGTCGAGACCGTCCGTCCGTCCTTCCCCTTCAGTCGGTCGGTCGGGCAGCGGCGTCCCCGATCGATAACGGATCGGAGGCAGCCACGGCAGCAGCAGCGGCGGCGGCGGCGGCGGCGGCAGAGGCAGCCGACCGACCGACCGACGCCTCACTGGCATCCGTCAAACGCCTCCTTCGAATCGCTTTTCCCACGCACGATGAACTTATTTAGCGACAATTTATCTAGCGCCAGGTGTTTCAGACTTATTGCGTTACACTCCGATGCAGCAGCAGCAGTGCAATTCTTTCATGGAAAATATGCTGCGTCGGTATTATTGACTGGGTGACCTCGACTCCTTCCTCATATTTTCCATCGACCTATGTATACGCTCTCCCGATTCTGCATCAACTATTTATTTTCTGAACAACTGTGGACCTAGTCCAATACCGACCCCATACATCTTCTTAATATCGTATCAATTCCGCTCTAAATGCACTGCCATCAAATGTCCTTAGTGTTGCAGTCAAACCAAAATATGGATCTCTGTGCTATAGTCACCAAATGAGACATAGGAGCTCTTGCATGGGAATTAATGTAAAATTTAATTTTTAGCGCACACGACAAATGAAACAAACATGCACTATCAGTCCTAATCGTTAATACTTTCCAAACATTATACTCGTATTGTATATTTTCGTTTATTCAAAACTGGCTGTCATAACGCAGCCAACGACAAAAGTGCGTAACTTATGGTTATAAGAATAGAGCCTTGTCATCTGTCTTAAGAAAAAGGTTTGAAAACTACCGACGTTTAATCTTCACGCTATCATGTTATCGTTAGTTCTTATTGTGCAGTTTTCATGATGTTGATTGTTTTAATATCAAATATGAAAATATGCATATGAATCATACCACTGACTGTAGCCTATACAAAGCCAAGACAGCAATCGTTCTTCCGGTTTCATGTCTTATAGGTAAGCCTACCATTAATAAGATCAACAATAGGGTCAAATTAGTCCAATATCGAGCTCTATGTAATTTTACCCGTAAAGGACAACTGCAAACCATAAGTAGACAAGAGGTCATTGGTCTATGACCCTAATGCAGTCAGCAGAAACAACTGTGTCTCTACATGAATTTTAAGCTTTTAGGACACCAAGGACAGTCAATGTCAGTCATCCGATCCAAGGAAGGACAAAAGGGAATTCCAAACTTAAGGTTACCAACTACAGAGGAAGAAATCCTTCAAGCACTTCTTAATATCTCTGTATCACAGAATGGGATAAGATTGGAATTATAGGCACTCATTTATATAGCGACATTTCATTTCAAAAGAAACTCATCAGAGGGATAAGCACAGACTTGGTTGAATGGTAAGTCTCTGAGAAGCCAGTAAAGTGCGAAGATGCGAAGATTGTTACAAAGACAAAGCTTTAACGCAAGTATAATCCTAACTTCAGCCGAAGCCTTTGTGAGGTTGCGAGCAGCTGCTAAGATCTACGAACAGTTGTCATTTGACGATACTTAGGAGACCTTGTGAATGTAACAGCAGCGGTTTCATTAACTTTCTGCAACTGCCGACAATTCTGGCTTTAAGTATCATTTGTCATTTGTTCATTGAAGTGTCGATCCCTCCCAGCAGTTGGGAAAATTCTTAAAAGCCTGCATCGAAATTGAAATGACGAGAGAAGCCAATTCTTCGTCGTCTGTAGAACGAAAGCCTTTTCAGTTGAATTGCTCGCACTTTGAGAGGCTGTTAAAGTTGTTTTTCGCTGCAGTAGATGAATTTCCGATGTGGCCAGAGACTGGACGCTGCAGTCTGCAACGAGGTCCGTTCTTCTTCCGATTAATATCGACGAACAGTCTTGAAGAAAAAGCGTTAACTGTTCCAATCTTTTCTTCTCTATTTGCCAAACGTCGTTTCATTGATTCCTCCTCCTCGCATGATTTTCTTCCATTGCTTCAACGTTCACATCGTATGCAAACGAGGCTTTTTAACCGCACAGTCGGTCATAAGTCGTCTACGGCCAAGAGATGGTACTAGAGAGGCCACTAGGAATGGGTGGGTGGGTGGGCGGGTGGGTGGGTGGACGAAGGGAGGAGGACTTTCATCGGGTTCTGGAAGGTCGAATGCCTTCGTCGTAGAACTGAATGCGTCTTTTCAGGTCGCTTCTGATGAATGAACCTTTTACAGTCGTCGATAGGTGTCGTGTTGCCATCTGAATTAGACCAAGGAAGCCGACCGGTAAGTGCGCCTAAAGAGACGATTGCACGGCATGAAGTCAGACTAGCTGCGCGGTCAGTGATACTGCTGCTGCATTAAGGAGATAATTTTTTATTCGGCAACACTCTCAAGCTGTATACATGTGTATCTGTTTGCGTCGGTACTCGCATTCGAATTCACAGGTTAGGGGCTAAAGCTGTAGACATACCCTTCCCATAGGCTGGACGAAAGTTCTTATTGTTTTGTAGCTGGATTCTAGACATTGTATTGTATTGTATTTTCGTTTATTTAATTAATAGAAGCAAACAAAACGCTGCTCCTTCAAATGTAGTTTAGTTATTTAGATTTAGCTCTTTATAATAGTTTAGTTTAGTTTAGTTTTGACGTCTGGTTTGCCCCGGCCTCTAGTAAATATCTCTATTAAGCATTTGAGATATAACGTTTCGGGTGTCTTTGACACTTACCTTCGCCTTCAGCCTCCTAAGTTCAAATCTTACCAGGCCTGAGATGTAAGATTCGGCCAGAATTGATCGGTTACTGTGACCGTTCTGTTTCCGGTGCAAAATGTTATTGTCGTTTTATTGCATCTAATGCAGTTTGTTCCTTGTAATAAGTTCTTGAGTGTGGCCATCCAGCATGCAATGACCGCCGTCTTCCCCAGGTATACACAAATAGAGGGAGGAAGGGAGGGATGAATGGAGGAAGAGAGGGAGGAAGAGAGGAAGGGATGGAGGCAGAGAAAGATGCAGGGAAGGAGGAACGCAGGCAAAAAGACCGATATACAATTATACATATAGGGAGACAGAGAGGAAGAAAGGCAGGGCAGGAGGCACAGATGAAGTTAAGGATTGAAGGTGGAGGTAGAGGAGAAGGAAGGGAGTCAGAGAGGCGGAGAATGCGAGTGTAAGAGATGGAGGAGAGAAGAAGAAGAAAGGGAGAGATGGCGAGATGGAAGAAAGGTTGAAGGGAAAGAGTGTGGGAGGTAAGAAGGACACGAAGGCTAAGCGGACGTCTCATAAATACCTCGCCATTCACTTACATCGTCACTGCAGAAACCACTTAACACGCATATCATAAGGTAAGGCGAGGTCGATGTCAGCGGCCTTTGCAGCCACAAGACGTCGTTACACTCGCACTGGATGCAACTGCTTCTACTAATGCTTTTTGCTTTTGATCATCACTGTCTCCCCTTCCCACACTATGCCCCTCTTCTACATTGCGTTCATCTCATGGTTCATCAAAAGCCAGTTCTTCAGAACCGAAGGATATAAGGCCGGACGGATGGACGGACGCCACTGCCTCATTCCAGCACCGTCTAATTGCCTTCCTTCTCCTCCTTAATCTATTTCATTTCTTTTCTTCTCAATTTCTCCCCAATTCTTTTTCCTTTTCTCCTTCTCAATGTTCTTCATTCTCTTTCCTTCCCAATTTATCCTCAATCGCTTTCGTTCTTTTTCCTTCTCAATTTCTATCCAATTCTTTTTCCTTCTCTCCTTCTCAATATTTTCCTTCTCTTTCCTTCTCGATCTCTCCTTCTCGATCTCATTCTTTCTTTTTCCTTCTCTGTCTCTCCTCATTCTTCTGCTTTTCCGTCCTTTCCTCTCTCATCTCAGTTTTCTCATTCTCTTGCTTCTTATCCTCGTCTATATACCCCCTTCTCATATCCTATGCACAACATCCTCATTTTCCATTCATCCTTCATGACGTCCTCCTTATCCATCCTCTGACTCTGGCCGAGCAGAGTAAGAGCAAGTGGTTTGAAAGCAGTTAGGAACAGTCCAAAACGTTTAGATTAACAGTGAGATTTCAAAAGGCGTTATATAAATTCAAAAATAAGTAACCGACACTACTACACTAGGCCTACATGCATCCAGACCATCTATCTTCTGACCTTGATGTTAGACCTAGAGTTCAGTAGGGACATTCGGCCCGTTATTGTTTAGATTATTTATTCATTCGTTGTTCATTACGGAGCGCTCCCGACCCAACCCCGACTAAAAGTTCAGTTGTGTGTGTATTTATGTATAGGCCATCTCAGTCATGGACGTTTTTAACATATATTCTGAGGATACATGAACTAGCGTAGATTTAATATGATTTAACTAAGTACGTAAGTACTTAATTCAGTTTAGTTTTAATTAGTTTCGTCTATTCATTTATCAGTTGCATGGGTTTGATGTATGGATGTAAAGACGATAGACACTGCATGTATAGTGTATGGCCATACGACATCTCAATAATAATAATAATAATAATATTCTTTATTGAAACAATCCGGTTGACAAACCGCAACCGGTTACAGTGCACAGTTATGCAATTGAAACAATTCACAAGAACGCAATGACAGAAGACATAAATCTTAACTACTAACAGAACAGACAGCCTGCAAAACACGGCGCTAATAGCAGCCTACAAAGCATGTCAGCCTACGGAACTCGATCTCGGTACCTCTCGCTCTCTATGCCAGTGTGTTATCCAATGCGCTATCGGGACCCTTTGAAACGATCATCGAATCGTTTCTTTGGAATCGTTTCTGAGGTCGACGTCGTCTCAGTTCGGTCATCATTCATTCGCTCATCTGATAATGGTGACGATGTTGATAATGATAATAATGATGATGGTGTAGTTAATATTTCGATGATGATAATAATGATGATGATGCTGTAGTTAAGATATATATAATAATTATATATAATTTGAGTAATTGACTTTGCTTGATTTAGTCTGAGTGTATTTAGTTCCTGTTGTATATCTGCTGTATATAATATTTTCGTTTATTGAAACAATCCGGTTGACAAACCGAAACCGGTTACAGTGTACAGTTATGCAATTGAAACAATTCACAAGAACACATATGACAGAAGACATAAATCTTAACTACTAACTGATGCATTGAAGTTTATACTGGTGCAAGTATAGATAAATAGAAGTTTTGTTGTAACTGTACCATTATACCTGTATGTAACCTCAATCTTTTGGGCGAAGTGAGGACTGCACAAGGCCAGAGCAATCAGGACTGGTACTTGAAAGGCCATGACATTGTGCAAGATTCCGTCCATGTAAATCCACGAAGATTGAAAGAGCAGGTTACAGTTGGACAATTGAGCCAAGTTTTGAAACGCGTCTCCGGCCGTCAAACCAGTGCGTAAGTGGGCAGAGAGGTAGATAGAAAAAGATAGAGTAGGTAAGTAGAGGCTTAGAATTTCGATGTCTTCTAAAGTCCAAGGGTCAGTATATATTCAGCCGATAGGTTCTCCGTGAACGCCAGATCGGCGTCGAGTGGATCTGAGTCCTACAGTCTTCACTGATCACGTCTTGCAACGTCGTCGGGAACTCTATTCGTCATCGCCAGACAAGAATAGTCTGGGCAGAGAATCCCTCATTGGAGTAGACCTTGCTGCCTGTTGGTCGCGGTGGTGAAGAACCGTCATCATCTGATCGCCGTCGTGGGTCAAACGTCTGACCCACGAACTCTCACCCGAGAGAGAAATTCCTCATCATGCTACAGCTGCAGATCTCATTTCGTTCTCTGTCGTCGATGTGTCATCCTATTCACAAGTCCACAGCACTTATAGTTGTATCACGTGTGACTGTAGGCTATAATAGTTAACCTTGATCTTTCTGATGATTTCAAACGTGCTTAAATCTAAAATTTTCGATTGCCTGAGCGTTATTATTAGAACTCAGAACTGAATTAAGAGGTCATTCATTCTCTTGCTACAGACATAATATTTAAAAACATTTATTGATTTTTAATTTCCTATTTTAGTTTATCGCTTAAAATGTAAACTTTAGTTAACGACCTGTGTATCAACGTTTCAGTTTCCGGATCGACGTCCTCTTCCGGTGTAAGTGCTTCGTGTGATGGCGAGGCGATTGTGACGCGAGACCGATCCGGGTATTTTGCCAGCTATGTAACATGGTTGAGTGGCCTTGGTTCTGAGCGATGTCCTTGGCTGATCGAGGCCAGACGAGGTCAACGAATCAGAGTCAGGTTGCGAGAGATGTCATCGGATCGTCGTTACGGGGAATCGACGGGAGGCAACCTGGAAAATATCCAGCCCCTGAATTGGGGTGGAGGACTCTCGAACGAACTTCGATGTCCAGTCGTGGCCGAGTTTTACGAGGACCAAACAGCGACATCTGTTGGTCTTAATGAAGACCGAGTTAAGAGGACGACGATCCGAAGATGTGTTCTTCATGAGGAGAAACTCTTCTCTCATACATCCACAGGAAATCGTCTTTACGTTCAGTTCAACATGAACATCAGCAATTTCGTCACACAAGACTCCACTCGCTTCTATCTGCACTACGAAGGTATGATGGGACCTCCACTAATCAAGCCTTAATCAGTAAATATCTTAAGCTCGTTTTATTGTCATCAATGGGTCACGGCTGTTTAGTAGGAGGAGTCGTAATAGCCCTAAATAATTAACATCGCTATATTCGTCAGCAGGGCATCATCATCATTGTCTTATGTTGTTCATTGTTCGTTATCAATCTCATTAACATGTCATCATCGTTATGATCATCAGCGTAATCTTACTCATCGTCGTCGTCATATCTGTTTGTTCATCATCCGTTTCATCGTCATCGTCATCATAATCATCATCATCATCATCATCATCATCATCATCATCATCACCATCATCATCATCATCATCATCATCGTCATCGTCATCGTCATCGTCACCGTCACCGTCACCGTCACCACACCACCACCACCACCACCACCACCACCACCACCACCACCACCACCACCACCACCACCACCATCATCATCATCATCATCATCATCATCATCATCATCATCATCATCATCATCATCATCATCATCATCATCATCATCATCATCATCATAGACGTGGTCATTGTCATCGTCATCGTCATCGTCATCGTCATCGTCGTCGTCGTCGTCGTCGTCATCGTCATCGTCATCGTCATCGTCATCGTCAGCATCATCACCATCACCATCACCATCACCATCACCATCATCATCATCATCATCATCATCATCATCATCATCATCATCATCATCATCACCATCATCATCATCATCATCATCATCATCACCATCACCATCACCATCACCATCACCATCACCATCACCATCACCATCACCATCACCATCATCATCATCATCATCATCATCATCATCATCATCATCATCATCATCATCATCATCATCATCATCATCATCATCATCATCATCATCATCATCATCATCATCATCATCATCATCATCATCATCATAGAAGTGGTCATTGTCATGTTAAGTGATCGCATAATCCACGCTGTAAGTCCTTTCAATCTCGTTTTCCATTCAGAAGCTAATGTCGCACAGCGAACAATGGCTCTCGCTAGATGGCAGTCCATCGAAATGGATGCATGCATTAACCATTTGCGCTGTTCCACTTAGCTGTGTTTTAGCCGCATAACGATTTGCTAATGGAAATCTAATTTTCAAAGTATCATCACATCGATTACTGATGAAAGTGTTAGACGTTGTTTATTTGCGGTTATCATGCGAAACACAGTAAAACACGAGTAAAATTTTAAGTGTACCTGCCAATCGCGTTATTTAAAATGTAACATGGAGGCTATAAATGATCCACGTAGATGGACGTGATACAATCGTTGTAATACAATTAAGCTTAACCTGATCCCCGGAATAATTGGGTCGCGAAACAAAATCGACATAATATGTCGTCATTTGTCATCGGTTCAAAATTGGAGAGAAAGGCGCATAATTATGCGTCAAGGACATGTAGTCTCATACACACGAAGTTTAGTATGTAGGCCTGGAATTTTTATTTAGCTGTCTACGTACTTTTGTATTAATTGATGTGTCGTTGCGTAGTATTGGAGTCTGCCTGGTATAGGCCTACACGTGATCTCAGGCTTTGAGACTACAGTTACGTGATAATGTAGTCTAGTGGTCACGTATAGGCCTACTAGTAGCCTAATCACGTAGCATAAAAAAGCTGCATAAGCTGAGTCTTCACGTAGATCCAGCTGACCGGAAATATTTTGACCTTATTGATGAAAAAATCCAAAGTAGAAAGGATAGAGTTCTCGATTTACTTAAAACGACTGCGCGTCAAATATTGCGAAGATATTGTGTATGACTCTTTGGAAGCTATTCTAACAAGGTTGAACCTATGGCTTCTTATTTTTAAAACATTTTGTCTACGCTTAAACGTGTTTAATATAATTATACGCAACCAACTTAGGCTGATTACTGTATTTCTGCCGGATATTAGTCCGTCCTTTTCCGCCGGGATTGGGTCGGTAGCGCCCATGAGGAGAAATCTTTAAGGGGCGCTATACAAATGTTTGGAACGAATGATTTAGACTACTTAACAAACTGCTCTGATTGGCTTATACGCGGATCGGCTGTTTAGAAATAATTAAAAACGCATCAACCTGGATGGGCCATCCACCTGGATGGGCCACCCCTGGATAGCCTCCCTCTAGAGTCTAGACCTCCGTATAATTTTAACCATGTATACACGTATAATAACACAAGCCTTTCACCAACGTTTGCAAATATTCTCTTTGTTTTGGTATCCAGCAGTTTGGTCGCTATGCAAAATTATGCCCTGAATGAAACGATTTAATGAGCTCTGTTCATAACCTGCATTGATTAACGTTCACAAAGCGCCCTATGAGTCAACTGGTTGTTCGTCCTATCAAGGCCCGTGATGCTGTTGTTGTTGTTGTTATGGTAAATTGATTGCAGTGATTGGCTGTCCGGATGTGGCGCCCCCTCTGAACGCCTGGCTGAGTCGCGATGGAGACAAGCTTCTTGTGACGTGTAATTTCACGAAGGAACGATGGCACATCGTCTGCAACGGTCACGATTGGATCAGCTCAGTCACCAACTGCTCCTCCTCTGCTGGTAGGCTATTGACCTCCGTATACCCTACCCTCATGACTACCCTCATTCACTCCAATGCTCTACTAAGACCGCGAGTCATGCAACGACGCACCTAAGAAGTGACCCTGCACTCTCTGGGCCTGAAGCTATTTCAGTCAATTATCTCAAATAATTGAACGAAATTATAATAAACACAGGATGCTAAAGACATGCCTAAAATGAGTATAATTAGGCTATATATTGCATGAGTAAATGAACGGTAACGCCACTGTCGTGAAGAAAGGTCGACTCAGCCTGTCATTCTCTAAGTTGTGACATCCCAAATCAGGGAGCGCCCGTTGTTCCAAGGAATCAGGGTTTGGCCATCAGGTCTTCTCCCATTTAGTCGGGCGAGGCCAGCCGGTTCCCTGTTCGACGGTTTACCTGCCCTGATGAGGCTGCGTAGCACGATTTCATTGATCGATTGATTGATTGATTGATTGATTATTATTATTATTATTATTATTATTATTATTATTATTATTATTATTATTATTATTATTATTATTATTATTATTATTATTGTCATTATCATATCATTATTATTATTATTATGATATGCAAGTCTATATAATACATATAGGCCCTATGTCGACGTGTATAAACTTGTGTTGGCGATAGGCAGAGACTGCTATAATACTAGATTAACTTGTTGTGTACATTAAGCTTTCAATTTCTGTAGGGTTTGATGTCATCAACATTAACACTGAACTACGACAGACAAAGAATTTTCCTTTTGGTAAGCATTGAATTAGATTTATTCGTTCTAAATTAGGGCTGCGGATTTTAGTGATTAATTAATCCACTAATCGTTAAAATTTTAATCGATTAATTTCGGCTTATTCAATTATTTTTTATACTTATTTCGTGATGTCGAGCGGCCCATTATTGAATAAACAAAACGGCGAACAATGATAATGTGAAACGTTTTAGCGGAAAATAAATAAGCGATCATTTTGCATCTAAGGCAAGTTGTGATGGAAAAGTCGAAGATGGCGACAAAATTAGGCCCAACTGTCTTCATTGCAATAAACAGTTGGCTCACCGTGGGTCAAGCACATCGCTGACGTAGCGCCTTCAGCGTGTGGAATGATTAAGTTTTGTTGTTGATAGAAAGTGTTGACTGACTCAGTTACTAGGCCTACATTTTAAGCAGTTTTCACTAACAGATAGGGCCTACCAAATTAATCGAATTTAATCGATTACGGTAGGCCCTAGTCGAAGTTAAATTTTATAGATTAATCGATAAAGTTTTTAAATCAGGACCAGCCCTAGTATAAACCGCAGTCACCATATTAGACAAGCACATTTGATGATAGTTTTTATTTTCCATTATACTCTACCCTCAATTTGACCGGTTTTTGTTTTTATAATATCTAATTACTCCGTTTTCAATTCACTGAACTTGACCAAATCTATTATAGGCGTAATAGCACAAAGTTAATAGTTCTATAAGACTTCATCCAGAAAGGCTCATCCAAAGGACGAATGTCCCTCTTAGTAGGCTTATGGCCTCCTTCATTTGTTGACATTCACAATGATGAATGAACAACGTTAAGTTTAACGTGTTTTGGAAAAGAGCCTGGGCAGTGAGATATGGCTGATGTTTCATAGCGGGACCACATCATCGAAATAGACGAAGCCAGTTGACTGATATAACCATAACCATAAATTTATCTTGTAGAACAAAATAACATAACAGTCAAGTTCAAGACATTCCATACCCAGAATTCTTTATAAAATACGGTAGCATATACATACTCTAGTTTAGGCTTTTCAATAAACGGTAAAGTTCCCTCAGCAACTATATTCCATATATTAGATCTGTCTGCCTTTCCATTATGTAACTCACTGCGGTTTGTCAGTCTGTTCTATTAAACGAAGATACTGTATATATAAGACATTCATTGATTGACAGGAAGCAATGAGGGTCCCTTAAGGGACCAAGGTCCCGCTGACAGGGTTACCAAGCACATAGAAATGATAGCAACTGGCTATGTAATATAATAATCGAGAATATATTATGGTCTTAACTATAGTTAACTAAAATCAAAATTGAAACACATTAAGTGTCTGCACAAGCACAATATATTCACACAATATATATCAGAATTAATAGCGTATATTCGGATCCCGATCTATCGACTATAATTCCACCCATGTTAACCGTTTTCCTGCTCTGCCTTTTCAGTGTCTGCACCCCTCCATCACATAATTCAACGGATCTTTCCGGAATGTTAATTTCTTAGTTGATGCGTGGTAAGCTGACTTCGCAGATCGTGCAGATTTATGACTGGCTAAATGAGTCAAACTTGCCTAGCACACAAATTGAAGGAGGCACAGTTAGTTGTTAGAATACAACCCATCTGAATGACGAATGGGGAGATTTACTGTAAACGCAAGGCGTTTCATACTTGGTCGTCTATCGATAGAAGTATTTATAGGCCAGGTGATGATATATGGTGTGTTGTCTCTATAATATCCGACATCTTCTGTGTAGGTCTTTTGATCGCTGTCGCAGTCGGCGTCGTTATTGGAATCGCCATCGGATTCTTCTTTCTTCTACTAATCTGCTTCTGCAGAAACAGGTAGGCCCTACCTCCAGTAAACATTATGTGCGCCAGCATAACGATTGTATATTTCTTTTATGCATACATTTTATTATTTCGAAATGTGAATCTGAGGCGTAGGTAAAAAATCAGCCACCAGGAGAACAAGCGATTAGGTAACCAAGCGCTTGAAAGCCAAGGAGAAATAATGAGTTTTGATGTCGATGCTCGAAGTCGATAGGAGAGAAAAGTTTTATTCCGTGGTTACCTCTATGGAGTCATTTTACGGTATTACAAGTGATGTTCTATGGACGTAACATCAGTTGGTGTAACCAGTCTTTAGACGTCTATGCGCGATTTTCTTAATTAGTGTACGATATGTTTGTCAGTCATTTGCTTCACGACTGTAAAGATCTGAAAACTGTTTCACCAACCGGATGCACCATACATGGGGAGACGTTTCAGTTGGTTATCTTTTAATATCGAATGTGACGCCTATCATAACGCATATTATCGCGCAATAGAAAAAAGAGCTGTGAGAAAATAACGTCCGTTTAATACGCATAAAATAGGAGAGAGATGGGGAAAGAGATGGAGACAGACAGACAGACAGACAGACAGACAGACAGACAGACAGACAGAGACAGGACAGAGAGAGATTGCGAGAGAGAGAGAGATTATGTAGAACCTAACTCGCTCGGAATCTTCTATATTCCGATCCTACACAACGTTTTGTTTGATAATAACATGAAATTTCGTTTGTTTTCGAGGTGCATCGAGCAACAGAAGTACCGTGACACTGACCTCGTCGACCGCGATGTCTACAAACTCATTGAACTACGCGCTCAACCGGACGGAGATTACCCCCGCTCACCTCTAGAGCCGCAACTGAAGTGCGACTGTTCTGCCACAGACTCTCAGAGGTCAAAGGGTCATCGGCTGAAAGGTCACGGTTACAACGGCGGGGGCGGGGTCTACTGGGACTACATCAGTCTGTGTGGCAGCGACGTCACCAACGGCAGATGGAACAATGGCGAAGCAGCCTGTCACTCGCTTGGCGTCACCGATCCAGGAAAAGTGTGGTGCGGTTGCGCTGGAGGAGAGCGACCGGAAATCGTCTACTGCGAAAGGACTTCCTCCCCGCGAGTCATGCAACGCTGCACCTGTTCATCGGGAAAATGTCTTCACCAGCGCGTGACCGAAGACGAGTCCTCGTTGAAAGCAGCCGATAGAAGGAGCGCACGTGCTCAGCCGACTGTGGCAGAAATGGCTGTTCTGAAAATGCAGGTAGATGAGGACGAGGAGGGAGAAGAAGAAGAAGAAGAGCAAGAGACAAAGGATCGAACAAATGATCGAACGGAACAGGTTCTAAGTAGGTGATAGGCGGACAAATCGCAAAGTCTCTCAGTATACACAATGCCTCCTCCTCCTCCCCCTCCTCCCCTCCTCCTCCTCCTCTATAGATTTACGTCGGCTGCCCCGATGGCTTGAATAATTTTAGTACGGAACCTTCAGCTAAGTCTATAGTCGATGCCTGTGTCTGCCTACTTCGCAGACTCACTGCCGAATCTAGAAAAGTTCAGAACGTCCAATATAAATACACAAATACACACACATCTATATAATAGGCCTATTACATTACACACAGAGACCGCTTATAATTAATCACTGTTTATTCCGCTAGTTATCGAACAATGCGGTGTCATCTCTTTTATTATCGTGCTGGGTTCTCTTTGGCAAAAGGCTATAAGTTGTTCATAATCCGAATCTAGAGAAGGATTGATGAAAATGATATAGACCAAATTACTTGACCGTTTTATAGGATCTGTATATTTTCCATTTCTGCTTCTTAAAATAGACAGGGCGCATCGACGGTTCTTCTGGCGCATCGACGTTTTAAAATCTGGATTACACCAGAATGCAATTGAATGGATTTCCTGGATCCAGATCCTAGATTTACAGCTCTCCTTTTTTGTAAAAGATGTTATGCAAGTGGACAGATCGTGTAAAACACAGCACAAGACCTGGAACTGAAGTGCTCCGCCTCCAGGGCATTATATTATATTCTAGTACCGTATCAATAAAAGATCCTGCTCAGTTGTCAACGTTTGAATAGACGCTATGATCACAGACTTGCAGAAATCTATAACAGTTCTACCATTCAACATGAATATAAGAATTCTACTTTTTCTCTATCTCTTTATATGTCTTTCTCTTCCTCTCTCTTGCTCCGTTTCTCACTAAGCGTGACATAAATTAAACCAGTAAAATCAATTTCAGCTGAGTTTTAACAAGTGCCCTAAGAAAGGTACAGTGCACAATTACCATTCTTGGCTGAAAATCAATTAGTTTAGAGAGATGAAACCTATTATAATAGGCAAGAGCTTCGTGCAATTTAAACTTTCCATTCATACTACATGGAGATCGCAAAAACCTCTATGAAATTGATTAGCCTGTTTTTGGATGCCAAATGCTGGTCGTTGCCATTAGCCTTAGATGTCTTTTCCCAGTCGATAACTAACGGGCCAGTAACGGCTGCGGTGGCGGCGTGATGACGAAATGATCGACTTCAGTCGATAGCTTACGCAAAGCCATCGGTTTCAAATTGAGAGTAGCATAATAGTAGAGGTGATAGCGGATGGCAGCGCTTCCCAAGACTACTCATTTGTTCGGACCATCCTAAAAAATTAATATTCGATTAGTTCATGACTTCCCAAGGGTAAAAAAACTAGAAACCTGTTTCTCCCAGCAACCGTTTCTATAGATGGCACGATATTTAATGCACTGGAGATTCCTTATCAAGCCCATCAACTTTTGGTGTGGTTGTAAGGGGCTAAAATTAATGTGGAGCACGTAGAACGAAACCATTCACTGAGGGATAAAAAATTTTATTGGACATCGGAAGTTATATGGCGAGTTGTACAATGTACATGGGTCACAGATGCGCAGGGAAGCTGCAAGCAAAATCAATCAACATAATAAATATTGATTTACTGATTACAAATTAAGTTGAGTTACATGGGCATTGAGCTACAAATTATTACAGAATATTAAGTTTGCGTAAGAATCCAAAGTCTAATAGCATATAAAAATATACTCGATGGGATGTTCGGGCATTCGACAGATGGCCTCAATTTCTTAGCATCAGTGCGTGAAGTCAATGACGACGAAACAGGGAGTCTAAGAATGAAACTGAAGATTATTTCTAGGTCGAATGGATTTGATTGCTGTATAAAGAACGAGAAAGTACATGGACTGAAATGTTATACAACATACTGAGCAAAACAATTACTGCACAGACAGAAACAACTTGGCTGCAACAGGGTCCTGCAAGCCAACTGGATTACATTAAACATAACTGGTCAACATTAGATGCGCGGCGTGATGGCGGGTTGCTGCACATTTGCACTTTGGTTCAAAATTCTTCAGTGAGAAGAATATTAATAACACGCTGTCATACCATTTAGGTGACCTAACCCGTAAACAAAGGTTGTCTATTGCTGCATTGCTGTTCTTACAATGTACGGGCTTGATTTGAACTGTCGTTAAAATTCCTTTTTTTCTGGAAGATATGGAATCTCTTACATGAAGATCTAATTCGGCAGCTGTTGTCATGGTAACCGTTGCCATGGCCACAAGCAGTAGCAGCAGCGGCGGGCAATTGGTTCCTGATGCTAGGGGATTAATAAGTAATAGCTTAAGGACTGTGATGAAAGATGCAGAAGCATCATGGAGGTCAACAACACAGCAGATGAACATTGACTTTGACATGCATGAAGCAACGTGACCTGCTTCTGAAACTAAGTTTAGAAATGTCACAACCGTCTCAAACAATGACTGAAGATAAAGCAGAGGATATGCTACAGAGCACACGTCTCAGCAGCTGCTGCTTTCATCTGTGGCATGCTGACGGCAAGACAGGCAAAGTCAGCAATGGAATAGCTGACTACATGTATAATAATGTCCGTACATAGCAGAACTTAATGAAGTACCAATATCAAAGACGTATGATACGTATCAAAAACCTACATAATACGTCCGATAATGAAAAACCTGACTCCATGGCTTCAAGATCAGGTAACATTAATCCGATTACCTGTATAGTCGTTGAAAGTAGAACACTGGACTGGACAGCTGGATTACTGTTCATATTTTGGATGAGAGATTAAATATGTCTAAAGAGAGATTAAATATGTCTAAAGAGAGATTAAATATGTCTAAAGAGTTCTTATCGGACTAGAAGCATATAATATATTGAAGGTTGCCAGAGTGCTCCATGGCCGGAGATTTAGTTGCTTTACCTTGCAACTGATGAATATTGATGAGAGGTTCTATTCATATGAAATCTACTACTCTATATAGGTTACTTAAAACCTGGCTATGCCACTGTGCACATATATACATGTATATACACGCATACACATATGCACACATACCTAAATACACACATGCACAAAAATGAATACATGCATGCATGCATGCATACATAAATGAATACAAGCATGCATACATACATACATACATACATACATACATAAATACATACATACATACATACATACATACATACATACATACATACATACATACATACATACATATATAAGTAAGTAAGTAAGTATATTCTTTATTCAACCAATTGCATATCCGCACTTTGGTGTACATACATTTATACAGAGTATAACATTCTTATTATATATACATATATACATCTACATGCATACATACATACATACTTATATGCATATATACATATATATATATATATACATACAGGGTGGGCCAGCATAAATGCACCGACTTTGCATGCATATAACTCCGCCAATTTTTGTAAGTTATTTATACTTAATGCGTGAAATTAAAGATATTTCATTCTAGTATTAAGATTGAAACACATTTGTTATTGTAGCTTTAGCCTACATGATGTAGATCGTGACATAACAACAGTCATAGTTTTTGCAGTAACTAGCTAATAAAATAAATTCATGGCAATTTTACAGTAACTGCACACACAAAATTAAACGATATAGCCAGAAATTTGTACTGCACAGCAAAATTAATAATTAATTAGGAGAGAGTCTGTTGCAGTCTTTTCTAAGCAAATGAATATTCAATACGTCTACCACGTGCTGCAACAGGGACACACGAGCAATGTTAACGGGTGTGCCCGCTGTGCGTACCGATTCGCGTGGTTTACGACGCGAAGTTCCTGTTTCATCAATTTTCCGTATCAGACGATTCAACGTATTTTTATTTTATCCTCTGTTAGGAAACTCTTTAATAATTTGAAGCGCATCAAATCCCTTATCAGTTAGCAAAATTCAGATCAAAACTTGATCATCGTCTGTCAACGGCGCCATATTTCGTCACTAATAACAACAAAATATGGTACCTAGCGCTGTTCCAAAGATTTCCTTAAAATTTGAAATAGTACCAGTTCGACTTTTTCAAGGCTAATACTAGAGTGAAATATCTTTAATTTCACGTATCAAGCATAACTAACTTATAAAAATTGGCGGAGTTATATGCATGCAAAGTCGGTGCATTTATGCTGGCCCACCCTGTACATACATACATACATACATACATACATACATACATACATGTATATACATACATACATACATACAATCATACATACATACATACATTCATACATACATACATGCATGCATACATGCATGCATACATGCATGCATACATACATACATACATACATACATACATATTACATACATACATACATACATGCATAAAATACATACATACACATACATACATGCATAAAATACATAGATACATACATACCATCAGAACTCAGCTTAATGTTATTTCCCTAAATTATTGTCGGCCAATCAATTACATGACATAATATACTTATAAACCATTATCCAATCTGATCTATTAACGTCGTAATTTCTTATCACTTGGCCGCCCATTGGGAAAAATCGGAGTGGTTGTTACAGCGAGTGCGGATGGAGGGAGGGCCATCTAAGCAAGGACGTTCAGTGTAGCGTTCACTGCAGATGGACGGACGGACGGATGGAGGCGGACAGCAACACCTTCGCATGAACGTTGAACGACCGCCGGACCGTATAATTACAAGCGCTGAATTATTCAGAAGTTATGCACTTTCATCCATTTTCATCATCGGCCATAATGGACAACTTACTCTGACTAAGACAGGCAATGCCAGGGATCACGAGTAGAGGCCGGAAAACCATGTATATACTGCCAAAGGAGGGAATTCTAAAAGCCGGAAGTCGGAGTAGTACGACACAGGGACAAAAATGGAAGACGGAAACGGGGAGAGTTGGAAGGCAGGTGGAAGGGAAAAGATTGGACGTCGGGAGACGAGTGGAAAAGGAGAGAAGGATCTGGTTAAAGATTTGTTTCAAAGGAATGCAGACTCGCGTCCCTCATAAAATATTCAGCATCGCCGAATCATCGAAAGATGCGAAGCGCTGAGCACAAACTGATCGAAAGTTCATCAGCTTCTTAACGACTCTGGCGTTACATCATCTAGCGCACCACAGCCTCTGCATCATCGGCCGCAGTGTATCAGCAGCAGCAGCAGCAGCAGCAGCAGCAGCAGCAGCAGCAGCAGCAGCAGCAGCAGCAGCAGCAGCAGCAGCATCAACCGCGTGTAAGAAGGCATCCTGTTTGATCGGTCAATCGCTGTTCGTTCTGCGGATCTGTCGCTAGTCGCAGGTGCTGAATGGAGGAGAGAAGCTGATTGAATCCATCTTTAGACGCAACAGGAGGAGGACGAGGAAAAGGAGGAGGAAGAGGAGAAAGAGGAGACGGAAGAGATGGAAATGCGGCAACAACGTTGAAAGGAAAGTGAAGTAGAGAGAGGTGGAGATGAACGGAGAAAGGGAGGTCTTTAGAAAGGACTAGCAATGCCTCTCAACACAGAGAACAAGAAAAGGTCAGAGATACATGCACAGATGCACGCAAAGAGACAAAATGAAATCGAGAATCATGGATGCTGGGAACAAAGTCAAAGATCTACAAAGAGAGACAGCAATGCATAACAAATATACACAAAGTTAGAGACCGACCACACGAAATAAATTATAAATATACGCCGACAGACAGCATAACAGACAAGCAATAAGACACATAGGCAGGCAGACAGACAGACAGACAGGAAGACAGCAACAGCGCGGCATGGATTTTGCGATAGTGCGCTAGCAGAAGGCGTAGAGACGGCAGGCACGTTTACGGTCTCCGTCATCAGCGCAGTTGTCACTAAGGCATCGAAGGATTAGACGACGAGACGGACCAGGGCTCGACCGACGAGGGCTCGACCGACGAGGGCTCGGTCGACGACCGACGACCGACCGACCGACCGTCGCTTCCTCCTCCTTCTTCCTATCACACGGAAAGGTTAGGCACATGCGATGCGGTAATTCGATTTCCTCACGGAAAGACTGAGTACTTCGCGGTCGGTGTAGATTACGGTCAGCGAAGGAGAGACGCCTCCTGAAGAAGGAGCCTAAGTTCTACTACAGGAGGAACCACTAGCTGCGACCGCCGCCGCCGCCGCCGCCGCCGCCGCCGACTCTAATTTACCAGTCCTAACAAAGCACAGACGACGGAAGCGGCTGAGGAGGAAGAGGAGGAGCAGGAGAAGGAGAAGGAGGAGGAGAAGGAAGCGAGAGGAAGCACTGCCACCCTTTGCAGCAGCCTACATACAGTCGACGCCGCCGCATGTGGACACGGAATTTATTGGACGCTGAAATTAAGTTCGAGGCGGTTCTTGAAATAAGATGATTACGCGGAGTATTCTGAGTCAGTTATGGATAATTTGTCTCTTTCAAGGTACTTGTCTCATTACTTCCTTCCTTATTCGCATATAATATTATGTTCGACGACAACGATTAGCTAACCTAACAACGTAGAACTAAACTACGCATGTGCGGTGGTAATAGTACTCGCTGTTGCACATGCATGTAGAACACATATCGATTAACTAATTTTGTATCATTTTTGTTGTGTATTGTGTTGTATGGGATTAGATTGGCTTGATTTGAATTTCATTGTATTGTATTGTATTATCATCTGTATTTATTTTTCATGTACATAAACACATACTTACAGTCTTACACACAATAATACTGTAGAATGCAACTGTATTGCACTGCATTAGGGTGACCGGCGAGATGATTAGGGTGACCGGCGAGATGAGTCCTATGTGACTTCACCGGTAGCCCACCACTCGGTTTGTAAAATTTGTGTATTGTCATTTTGCTTTATTTTGTGGTGAATAAACTACTTACTTACTTACATCGTACTGTATTGCATTGGTGAATTTATATGCGTCTTTTCTAGCTCAAGTTATATATAATGATAAAAATGCCACTAGGGTTTTTCTAATGGAAGAATCTAGGAAGCACTATAACAGGTAACTAGCTCAGACCGAGTAAGAACAGTCGTTGAGTTTACACAACGTAGTTTGATAATTATAGGCATTTACAAATGACAAATAATGATTAAAGAATCATGACCAAACAGAATGAACTTTAAGTTAGTACACACCCAATCAATCCTACCAGTTATCATGACACGTCCGGAGTTCTCATCCTCGAAACTCCGAATGCCCAAATTAACCATGGAAATCCCTCTTAAGCCCTCCTCCCTCGGAGCCCCTGTGGTCACGTGGTGCTATCAGGGTGGTAAGTCCGGATGAGCGAAGATGAAACTGTCATTTGTCAACCTAGGACCAGCCGATGCATTTAGGTTCCTCCGTATGGAATTAGATTCCCACAGAAATATGCCAAACGACCAATCTGTATATGTTTAAACAGATGCTACGCGCCCACCTAATTAGCAAGCAAACCGATCTTGATAATTTAAGCTGCTAGTTAAGTTATTAGTTAAGCTTCTATGGATAATGCTAAATAGGGTAAACAAATTATTTATTTTCCTGAACTGTTCTTTGGTCAATCGAGGTACATGTATCTTGAACTGGATAGCAATCACAACTGCCTCTAGATTTTACTATCTGGTAATAGGTGAACCTAATTTAGCGGGATACTTATCCCTTCAGGGCCCCCTTGTTACCCTTACGATGAAAATTGTTTAATTGTAAACGACTGTTCGAAAGGTTAACAATAAACGATGATGATGATGATGATGATGTAACCGCGTACTAGTAACTACGCTGCCTGTGACAGCTAATCCCGACAGTGATCAATCACAAAGCACCTAGACTAGAGAGAAGCCACCTACCCTTGAAGCCCGACCCATTTATGGTGCGCCCATGGTTACTACTTCCACAACACTTCCACAACACCATTATTCTAACTATCGGCGTTGCTTCTGTAAAAGCCTGATATACCCATTTAGGACTATTGTATACTAAGGCCTATGTAGGGCCTACGTGTCTGTTTATGCACTTTTAAGTTAGGCTACTATAAAAAGAGGATCTATCAAATTTCAGTTGTGTTTGCACATGAAATGTATACACATTTTATGTGCATAGACAGGATTGCATAAATAAATATATGCATAATGTAACCCATGTGATACAGTGTATTGTATGTGCATGAAAGACCGGCTCACAGCTGAACAATGGTAGAGCTGGCGTTTGATTAATCTCTGGTGAAGAGCGCATCTTGCATTATGGTTCGATGTAAGCGTATATGTTGCTAGTTTTGAGGAAAGGTGGGGGATACATGGAGAGGAGGGATACATGGAGAGGAGGGATACATGGAGAGGAGGGATACATGAAGAGGAGAGATACATGGAGAGGAGGGATACATGGAGAGGAGGGATACATGGAGAGGGGGAATAGAAGTGCGTCTGTATAGACTTGATTTTCATCGATGTTCTGCCGCCTCGTCTATTGTGTCCCTAGAGAGAATACACCTCGTCTATAGAGGCGACCGATTTTGCTCGACCTATAGTCTGCAATGCATTGTCTGCTTCGTTTGCAATGTTTCCCGCCGCCGCCCGAAGATAGGCAGAATGTAGACGACGTCTGCATCCGGTGCCGCCGCCGACTAAAACTAAGCCGGTCCTGGTGTGAATTATAGCGACAAAATGTCATCTGAACAGACGGATTGTGTCTGTGAGATGTTATCGATCTGTTCGGTGTCGGTTAAATCGATCGATCGCCCGACAATGCACATCAAAGACTATCGGTCGGTGGTCTATAGTTGCGCCAAAGAGTGTCTCCTCACCGACGACGAACACTATCGATGTAGTTATCACTCGGACAAGAACAAGAAATCTCGCGGTGGATGGGACTATCCGACGGATGAACGACGGACTGGTTCACCCATCACTCGTTCATCCATTCGTCCGTTGAAACACCCAGGCGCCTGGAAAAATGGAGAAGTGAACCGATCAGAAGACAGACGCCGACGGACAGATGATGAATCGTACTCGGTTGAATTGTAGACATTCGCAGACAAATAGAGACAGCTTACTATTTGTTTCAGATGCAAAGCTACAGTGCCTTGTCCCTGTATACACACGATGCTTCTATTTCTGGAAATGTACGCAGATGGCTTTACAGTTACTCACGCGTATTCAAACTACCCTACAGATTATAAGCTGGCCTTTAAGTAGGCCTAGAATATTTCTGGCAGTTGGCGAGTGATAGTAGGTCTTTAGATAGCCTACTTTATATCAAACAGAAGTAACTAGCGCGGACTCAGCATCTGTTCACTCTAAATAACTTGCAGATAATTTTAAACGATTGGGCGGATATTTGGAGAAGCTGGGTCAACTTCTCTTCATTCTAAACACCTCCAACATTGCCAACATTGCCTCACAACATGGTCTTATGATCCATCTATATGCTGACGACACCCAACTCTACAACTCTGGAAGAAACATTGGAAACATCAAAACCAAAATAGCAGCATGCACCCGTGAGATTCAATTCTGGTGTGCATCTATGCGTTTGAAGCTAAATACTACTAAGACAGAAATAATTAATTTTGGTTCGACCATCGGAACAGTCTGGACGATGAATTGATGATACATCACTGAAAATACTCAGCCTCGACTCAAGTTGTTCTATTCAACCTTCAGATGTGATTCGCGACCTTAGAGTAATGGTAGACTGCAATCTAAACATGACTCAACACATTTCCTCCATTGCCAGAGCCTGCTATTTCCACCTTCGCCGAATCAGACAAGTGAAACGTTGCCTGGATGAAACCTGCCTTCGTATTCTGACTCAAGCCCTTGTCATCTCTCGCATCGACTACTGCAATCCCGTCCTATCTGGCCTTCCCACATCGACACTACAACCTCTAACATCTGTTATGCTCGCCGCCGCTCGCCTAATAAAAGGTCTTGGCCCTAGAGATCACATCACACAATCTCTTCAACAATTACACTGGCTTCCCATTCGCGCCCGTATCGCTGTCAAAATCCCCTTCCTCATGTATCATATTCATTCTGGAACCCCCCCTCATATATGACATCCGTGGTCGTGCTATGCTCTGCTTCAAATCCTAGAGGACTCAGATCGGCCACGCGAGGAGACTTTACCGTTCTTCGCACCAAGAGGAGTTTGGAAATCGTGCTGTTGCTATCTCGGGACCCAGGGAATGGAACAGTCTCCCAGCTACAATCCGTCAATGTTCATCTGCTACTCAATTTAAATCAAAATTAAAAACTCATCTGTTCTCATTACACTGTGACTAAGAACACAGCGCAACGCGCTCTCGTGCAAGACTTGTTCTGTTAAAGCACGTTATGAATTTCTAATTGTATTGTAAGCTGAACTATAATAGTCCTTTTGTATGTAAAGACTAATTAATTAGTCGGCACTCATTAGACTATAACATCAATTAGGGGTGCTATAGAAGAGCTTTGAAGAGGTTATTTTAAGGTACTGTAATTATACATAACTGATTGAATAACTGACTTCAGACAGTTTAGTTTAGTTAAGCGGCTGTTAGGATTAGAATTGCAATTATGCATGAAATGCCCTGCGTAATAGTTGAAGCTAATGACAAACAGCTGGAAATGATCACAGAAAAACAATTCCTTCATTCCAGGCGATGGACTGCTGCTCTTAGAGGAAATAGAAATGAGTGTTTCTCAAATATAGATATGATATATCCATGCAAGATAGGCCTGCAGGTCTAATCTATCACATTCTATATATCCAAGGGTTATAAGCCATGCCTAATCTATCACATTCTATATTCATTCATTCATTCATTACTAGAATTTGTATAGCGCCTCTTCAAGGGAACTACTCAGAGGCGCTCCCAACCCAAGCGCGGCCAAATAGGATCATTTTTAGTTGAGAGAGGAATGACTGAGAAGGGGTTCTAGGAAGGGAGCGGAGTGTCAGAGGGAGGCCATTCCAGGTTGAGGGGCCAATATATCCAAGGGCCATAGGCCAGGTCTAAGCTATTACATTCTAGAAATCCAAGTGTTATAAGCCATGCCTACTCTATCACATTATATATATCCAAGGGTTATAAGCCATGCCTAATCTATCACATTCTATAATATTCAAGGGTCATAGACCAGTCATAGGCCATGCCTAATCTATCACATTCTATAATATTCAAGGGTCATAGACCAGTCATAGGCCATGCCTAATCTATCATATTCTAGATATACAAGTGTTATAAGCCAGGCTTAATCTATCATATTCTAGATATATAAGTGTTATAAGCCAGGCTTAATCGATCATATTCTAGATATACAAGTGTTATAAGCCAGGCTTAGTCTATATAATATATTCTAGATATCCAATGGTTATAGACCAGGCCTAATCTATCACAATCTAGATATTCAGTTGTTATAGGCCAGGCCTAATATATCATAATTATATCCAACGATCATAGACCAGACCTAATTTATCATAATCTGCAGCTGAGGCTTATGTGTTGATGCATAGATAATTGAGGTAGCCTGATGGAGATGGTTGGTCGGGCTATAATGGTCCATGGAATTGTGAGCTCAGACATTGCAACAGGACTGGAGAGTGGCTTGCCATTATTGGGAACATTATCGATCCAGACAATAGCAGGATAACAATAACAGCCAATTATCTCTAATACATTATTAATAACCCTTTCCACTTTGGACTGAGCGCTGGAGTATATTGTGCTCCGTTGCATTAGAATCTACCAATGCAGCAGGACTCTTATAGTTCCACTCTTTATTATGGTTTCTCCGAGACAATTGTATGCTCATGCAACACCAGCCATGCATTTAGTCATGTATACCTGCGTCTGTGTGACCATGCGTTACACCTGTTCCTTCCTGCTATCATTGACTGTCTGTACGGCACCGAATCTCATTCAGATCTCTTCTCATTTTTAAGTTCTTCGGGAACCGCCTTTCATTGTTCAATTACTCGTTTCTTGCATTTCTACGAAGTAATATATTCTCTCTTCTATCAGCATATTTCAAATCTAGTGTCATCTCTTTTCACAAAGAAACCATCTAGACTCAGGACTACTTTGATCAACTTCTGATCAATATGTCTTTGATTATCTTCTGATCAATATGCCTTTGATCAACTTCTGATCAATATGTTTTTGATCAACTTCTAATCAATGTGTCTTTAATCACCTTTCTCCATGCTGTCTCGTTCCATTTTATCAAAAAATGACAAATCAGTGACTGAAACATTACTTAAAAAACAGCGTCCAGGTTGGAAGTGTCTTGAAGAGATTGGAGCCAAATGGCAGACAACTCGAAATGATTTTTAGCAGCCAGACAATTATATCAGCTATAATCCTATTTAGCTGCGCTTATCCAGTGATTATAGTTGCTTGTACTTGTGTCATTATTCTGTTTAGATTGCGTTGGCAATACCATATAATGCACATGCAATTGTCAGTTGCAAATACACACAACTTGTAATGTACCGGGTAATGTAACAAGACATTTTTAAACAGCCACTTACGTGCCCCATAGAGAAGCTCAAAGCCTGACAGAAGTGTACTTAGTATACCTAATGGATTAATAATTCGTCTTTAGCTTATTCCTTTATTTCTCGTATAAAATACCATATAGCATTCATCATATATAATAGGCCTACAAACTTGATCCTCTGAATTCAAACCTAGTGCATCTTGTTGCTGTGGATATGAAAAAGTAAACAACGCAACTGCTATGAACGCTTTATGTTAGATTTCAGTGATTGTTTTCACTCTTAGGGAAAACAAATCGTTGAAACCCTTCAAGACAACGCTTTCGTGAAGTTTCTATGCCACCTTACATTCTTACCTTTACAGTAATTAATGTTCCTTACATGATTCACCGTTTCATCGTCATACCCTGAGTCTATGCATTATGTGAATATCGTAGGAACATGAAAAATATATTGCTATGAAACGCGTTGCATGAACTCATTGCTCAGAGGCGGTGCCTCTTAGGTTCTGCTCCTGTGTATTTACAAGAGCTCTGTCGCTCTACTCTGGGTGTGCAGGGACGTAGAGCTCTCCGCTCCTCCACACATTGTGAACTTCTAGTTCCCCGTGCGCGAACTGCTCTTAGACATCATCGTGCCTTCTCTGTTGCGGGTCCCATGATTTGGAATGGGCTCCCATTAACGTTACGCCTTATTCCTAGAGTTCATTTAGATGCGTTTTACTCTACCCTTAAACCATCCTTTTCAGCCGGGGTTGGGTCGGGAGCGCTCCCGAGTAGTAACCTTTAAGGGGCGCTATATAAATCTTCGGAATGAATGAATTGCTCTTTATAGGACATACTCACAGCGTCCGAAGTGGGTCTATGGTTACAACTGTTAGACTGTTACCAGTGACCACTGTCTTCGGTCTAAAGACACAATTTCAATTTATACAGTATATCAGTACGCATAATGATAGATATAGACATAGGTGCTACGTATAGGCCTATAAGGGCATTCTCTCTGTTCATATAGCCGCCAGCGCAATGGAATACTGTCTCCTGGAGAGATTCGAAGCCTCCTGTCCACAGGATTCGTTCATCCTCATTAAATCCGCCTACTACGGTCGAATGAAGATGGGCAGGTGTCTGACACGTGACTACTACATCGGATGTCATGCTGACGTCACGGCTCAGCTCGACGTCCAGTGTTCCGGTCTCAGCTACTGCCACCTGTCGCTGCCTGAGCATAGGCTTCTCAAGGTCGTTCCCTGTCCTCAGGATCTAGTCTTTTACCTGCAAGTTGATTTCATTTGCGTAACAGGTGAGTGATTCTAACACGAGGTTCACTTGGTATGAAAATATACCACTTGCATGTGCTGCTAAATTAAGTCTAAGTCTGCTGACGTTATTAGATTGGATTTATAGGATTATATTATAATTTTATTATATAAGAGATTATGAAGGATTATAGGATCATATAATTAATTATTTCCCGATGCTCTTCCACAGTTGGATTTGGAAGACATAACGTGACATAAGACGCAAGTCACGTGATATTAAGGTCTTAACATATCATTAAAGGACATTTCGAGATTAGATATATAACTATGAAAATACATATATGAAAAGACAACTTTGAAAAGCATGATGAAATGTCGTGATAGGGTGTGTGGGATGCAGGATAGGCATGATATCATAAGATAAAAGATGTTTTAACAGATACCTTATAAAACGTGACGCAGTTAGACAGAATTAAACTTTGTATCGGATGTGATATACTTTAATAAGTATATTACATGTAGGTGTTCAAAAGCAGTTGATTGAACAAAACCACAACGTGTGCAGCGCGATTGCATTAAAGCCTATGAAATGACTTTTGTGCATTATAGGTACATCATCATCAGCATGACGTTTTCGTCGTCGCCATCATCATAATCATCACAATTATTATGCTATCATCGTCATCAGCTACATCTAGATCTGTTAGCTGATGCTCTATTTTGATATTGATTGGTAAATCAGCGATATCTTTAGGCTTTATTCCGTAGAGATTCACAGCTGTGTTCCAGCAAATGCACTTGAGCATACACTAATCTTATGCGCAAGTCAAAGAGCATGACATGATAAGACATGGCATGAACTGATAAGACATGGAATGACATGGTAAGACATGGCATGAAATGATAAGACATGGCATGAAATGATAAGACATGTAATGACATGGTAAGACATGGCATGAAATGATAAGACATGGCATGAAATGATAAGACATGTAATGTCATGATAAGACATAGCATGAAATGATAAGACATGGCATAAAATCATAAGACATGGCATGGCATGATAGGACATGACTGTTGTGAAGGGTGCACAGTTACGTATATACTGTGATTATCTACTGTCCGACAGGTGTTTGATGACGACTATTTCTCTAATAGTGAGCCTCGACTAGTGTTGTTTTAGTTTTGCCTTGAGTTTTAGTTTTAGTTATTATTAGTTTCACATCCTAGGGGTTTTAGTTATTATTAGTTTTAGTTATTTCGCCGAGTCTGGCAATATTTTTCCCGCATACAGCTTTTAGCACAAAAAAGGATTCACTCGCTACAATCTGTTTCTAATCGATACTTAAAGCAGTCCCATACACCACTAGGTTTAGGTCTACCACCTAAATTTATTTTGGACATCTTATAAAATTCCAAAGATCGGAAGATTACCGAACGAAGTGCTGATTATAAACCGCGAATATCCATAAACATTGAATATCCTAAGATGCTAGGTTTTCGTTATGTGTTTTCGTTTTGGTTTTCGTTATGTGTTTTCGTTATTATTAGTTTTGACTGGTTTAGTTTTAGTTTTTATTTCGTTATCGTTTTTCCTCGAGTTTTCGTTTTCGTTTTAGTTTTAGTTAACTATAACCTTTTGTTTTCGTTAACGAAGGTTTTCGTTTTAGTTATCGTTAACGAAAACAACACTAGCCTCGACTAAATTGCAACGACTCTTGTATCCGTCTGGATACAAGAGTCATTGAAGGCTGATCGCTGTGAACACTGAACAGTTGTATTACTTTTGCTATAGGAACATCACCATCAGCAGCAACAGCATCATAAACATTACTATTGTCATCATCACCATCAGCATCAGTATCTTCATTGTGGTCATAATCATTCATCATCGTCGTCGTCAGCCTCGCCACAATACATGTCGATGATGTCGCAGTAGCTATTTATTTGTTAAGATGAGAAGACTGCATCAAGCCTATGATCTTTGGATATCCTCGCCGCTTCACTTTAAAAGATGAATGAAGATATGTATATATATGTATATATGTGTATATACAGGGGCGTCCATCCCCCTTACGCCTATGAAGCATTCCCCTCTTTTTATCAGAATGTTCCCCCCCCCCACGACGACAGCCCCAGACGACTGGTCGACTGTCGATAAAAGAGAAAATCTTTATTATCGAAATTTGAAGTATAATTTTAAGGCTGAATTCTTTAACGTTTAAGTCATTAATCAAGCAACATTATGCATTACACAGACAGAGGCGTACGGCCAGAACGGCCAGACAGTATTATAGCATAAGTACTAAAATTACAATAGGTGCTTCTTCAAAGCAGCAGAGTGCGTAGACTAGCTACATCCGTAACAGCTGCAGCTACAGGAAGAATCGGGACTTGAGATTTGCATCTTAAAGAATTGATGGTAGGTGTAGGCCTACTGACAAAAGCAGCCTCCATCTCTTGACTTTTTCTCTGCTCTTTTCTAACTGCCAGAACTGTACATTCCTATCATGGTCTTCGCTGTTTTGATAATTTTCGTTTAGGTCTTTAGGTATTATATTTAAAAGTAAACGAATGACTGTATTGTGAACATGAAGGACTAGGCTACTTATATATAACGTCGAGTAACATGAAGACTGGAGACTGGAGTTATGTAGGCTTATGGTGTGTACAGGCCACATGGCTTGCAGAGGGACACTGAATTGCGACAGAGACATTGTGACAGCCGACAGAGACAGAGAGACAGGCAGACAGACAGACAGAGAGTGAGTGAGAACAAGGCAGATATTATTTCAGGCATATTTCTTAGCGCTCGAGATGAGTTATCTACCGTTTGGGGAATGCAGTGGTTGTAAACGTGAAAGAGAGAATCATGCCTAGCACAGGCTGGGTCTATTGGCGCGCACCCAAGTTAACGTATCTTTTTTATACAACTGAGTGTTTGCTTCAATAGTGTGAGTCACATAATCCGACACATCATAATCCGGTGACCTATATGTCTGTGGACCTGTGTATGATATAATCATGTATCATGAAGCATCCGTCATATACAGGCTATAGCTCGACTCTGCAGTCTGAACTAAAAAAATTGAAAAAAGACATTAATTTCTTTAGTTAGAAAACTTGGGCCCTTGGGACTTCGGGGCCTCTGGACTTTGTTCACCCTCTTTATATGGTTGTTGCGCCACTGCTACTCTGTCGGCGGTAACAGACTTTACAATGTTCAAAGTTATACATACCTTGTAGTCTTCCACTTGTGGTGTGTAGTACAATGTATGCGCCATTTGTCACTACGGATAAGCATGCCGCACAACGGCTCGCAACATTTATACTTTAGTAAAACATTGTCTCTGGGCATGATTACAATGATTACTTGTCTAGTAAAATCAAATTGCAAATTCATAGCACCGCATTATAACTCAAGTCTCATACACAGTGTGACGTCATCGTACTACCAAAGACTATATAACGATAGGCCAAAATAATGAAATTGAAGACTAATCGTCAGCTCGGTCGGAGAACAGCACAATGATTTTAATATTAAATTAAACAAAGAAAAGCATTTTCGAAAATCAAAAGCACATCTATTAATTTCTGAAATTCAAAAAATGAGTAGTGAAAAAAATTCTTTCCCCCTGAAAAGGCTACTATGAAGATCTCTGCTTCATTCCCCCCATAGGATGGACGCCCCTGTGTATATATATATATATATATATACATGCATGTTCATATGTAGGAGTTCTGCGGAAAACAATGAAACATTCCCTTTCATCTGCCATAATCGACCGATGGACAAGTCACAACTGGAGCCCCTTTGTCAATGAACATGTACCACACATTCAGTGCCCTTACAAAGTCTCATTTACTGTATCAGGCATAGGCTATTTAA
Organism: Aporrectodea caliginosa; assembly: GCA_020284085.1. Lineage (NCBI taxonomy): Eukaryota > Metazoa > Annelida > Clitellata > Crassiclitellata > Lumbricidae > Aporrectodea > Aporrectodea caliginosa. The sequence continues at coordinate 862,027 of JACEVL010000522.1, forward strand.
ATATTTTAATTTCTCTCATGAGTTTTATGGGTTTCGATGCTAAAAAAAACTTGGAGTATTAATTTCGAAGTAGCATCGTCTGACATCATCAAAGCTCAAAATTCTTCATGTAATCTAACTCTTGATGATATTAAGTCGAACACACTTAGCGACATCTATTGCACACCCGCACCTGTAAAGCAACCGGTATATATAGTATTCAAGACAAAAGGCTGCTACTGCAAACGAATTAAGATGCCGATGAATATACATGTGCATTGGATGCTTGAGGCTAGTCAGAAGAGACCTATCCTTCGAAGAAACCAGTGATTGTATGGTGCAGTTTAAAGCACTTGAACATCAAAGTGAACTAATTGGATCGACATTCCTTGAAGAAACCGAGCGAATGCCAATAACCACGATCGCGGTTTTATACAGCCCTGCCAACATGCTCATAAACATTTGATGAGACCCAATTGCACCATTTATAGGTATACGGGTACCATATGGGAATATAGGTCCCAACAAGGTTCAATATCGGAATGCTGACAGGGAAATTGCACTTGAAATCTTTTCGAAAACCCAGTATCTGCTAACCGTGTCTTCCAAAACCGATATCGCTGATCGACCAGACCTTTCCTAGCCTATAATTTGAACCTTTGCCCTTCATGTACAGATGTTAACGAAAGTTCAACAGAATATCATATCTGTAAAAAATTATGTAAACACCCATATTCCTCTCACAAACTGTTCAAAAGGTGATGCACTGAAGTTTAAAGTTTAAAATAAAATGGGCGTAACTGCTTAGTGTTCTTTATTATTTGAGGGATGCTAGCAAACTTTTTCACTTGGACTCGTGCTTGAACGTATTGTTGCTTGTAAGGAGAGTAAAAGATGTTAAGATAATGAATTTAAAACGACCACCTTATTATGTTATATTTCTCTGTCATTTCAACCATGAAGCGTTGTGGCCATAGAATATATATTCCATAGACGTGTGTTGTCTTATCAATTAAATTGCAGTTCTTAGTGTTATTTTTTAGACAGAAACGCGTTAAACCAGAGGCGAAAAATCTGTACATAACTTTGGGTTGGACAGATTTTTCAGGGGCCGGATTTTTGCATTTTGGGGGACAGAGGGGCCAATCAAAACTTTGGGGACAGTTCTCCTCTATCCCCGTGATTTACGCCACTTCGTTAAACTTAAACTTTATATGTTCTACCTCGGGTGATTATTATTGCTCATTCTTCGTGCAACATGTAGCCTAATTAAGACTAACTTAAACTTAGAAAAAACGTTTGGACTCTGCATCAATTTTAGATATATTGTAAATTGCAATATATAATCTTTTTAGGAATCAACTATGTGTAAACAGTGTAGGCCTATGTAGAATCGTTTATTTCTATAATACAAGAGACAAAACGCTGAAGGTGAGCAATAACAGTTGTCAGTATGACTACTTTTGGCTCAGTTTGCCGGTTAAATGTTTTTATATAACATTCGTAAGAAAAACAAAAACATTCGTGGGATAAAGTTTATCGAGTCTTTATCGGGGAGGGTGGAGGTATGTGCCATTTGCCGAAGTTATATAATGGCTTTCGCTGCAGTGGGCAGAGACCATGGGGGACGTGAAGCTTGTTGCCCTGGACTTCTCTAAGCAGAACTCTTGTGATAACGTTTCGGCCGTTGGAGCATCATGGTGTGCATAGCTGGCACGCCTGAGCCCGTTCATGAAGCCTCGAGGCGGGTTTCCTCATTGGATGAGCCTGCAGGAACATCAGAAATGTTAATTTCATTTGTATTGTTTTTAGTGATGTAGTATCCTGCTGTTTTAAAATTATTTTTAACGTTTATTTGTTCCCATATATTATTTGAGTTCTTAGTAAACAAACTTTGCTCAGACATATACAGCGTCAGTAAGTTACTTATAAATTAGCTGTGTTAAATACAAAAAGCCCGGATGGAAAGTAATGCGCTTTCTTTACTTTTAACTTCTTTTCTTTACTTTTAAAGCTTTCTGAACGGAATTAAATATAATTAACGGCATTGACAAGAAAACTACATCGGACAGATTTCAGCATAATTTCAAACTCCTTCACAAGCTACTTATTTCAATTACATTGAATGGTTTCCCAAATACGATTATATTCTTATTCGCAACTCTGACTTTGTGTCTATCAGGGCAAAGCGCCTCACCGAAAACGTGCGCTGAAGAGAAGCTGCTTAGAATCGCCGACAGCAAGATCGGATATCTGACCAGTGACTTCACCCTCTCGACGGACATGGGTTCGAGTCGCTGTCCATGGCAAATAACTGCCCTGCCCGGTCAACGCATCAACATCACACTCTTCAACCTCAGGACGGCGCCTACTGAAATGACCAACAGTTCCACTTTCGGGCATTCAGGGCAATCGCTAACCGGAACTCGAACGAAGCGCTGCCCGAACGTTCTGGCGACCGTCAGAGAGTCGACAATAGGTGGCGCCACCGTAGAGGAAATCATCTGTGCCTCTGTTCTTCGAGAAACAACAGCCTACCTGTCGCAGGCAAACAGTCTAACGATTGTCATGTCGCCAACAAAGGGTTCAGCCGTCCATCCGGGCATAAAATATGTCATCAAATACGAAGGTAGGATACTTAACTTGGCTACAGGTGCGATCATACAGCATCGACTGCATGATCGAGATTTGTCAGTGAACATTTAAAAGGCTTATTCTACATGTACACGTAACTGAACCACAAAATGATAACCTTTCTAAGAAACTGACCCCAAAACCTGTCTCTTTATCTTATATAGTGCTGGTCTGTTCTGCTAAACACAGCTTTTGTGCGGCGCTGAGATGTTGCCTTTACATAGATGTATTTGCGTTTGCATTAAGTAAACCCGACTGGGACCTCCTCTTGGTGTCTCTGCTCAACCCCTTTGACACAACGCAGCGCTCATGAATAAGGTGGTGCCCTGGGCGCTCAAGTTTTATGCAGCCCTTTGGAAAATTTGAGATCACGATTACGAAACGTCTTTAACGACGAACTTGATGCTCTTGTTTAAGTAAACTATACACAGAACTGATCCGTTTGTGGTGTATAGATTAGACCTTATCACCACATATGCATGGACCTAATACACACACACACTCACACACACACGCAAACACACGCACATATATTGTATAATGTATCCATAACGTCTATTATCGATACATAATATCTGAGGCGCCATTGTAACGGCATCACTTTGTTACGGCGCCATATAAATTGTCACTATTATTATTATTATATTATTATTATTATTATTATTATTATTATTATTATTATTATTATTATTATTATTATTATTATTATTATTATTATTATTATTATTATTATTATTATTATTATTATCAACATATGCCAATATGTATATCAAGGAACTTATGCATAGAGTATTCTTCGCATATCTGCTGCTTTCCGTGTGATTAGCCTGGGTACCTTAATTAGCTGCAATTAAATTCATTTAATTGATTCAAGGACCAACTGTCGGCTGCTTATCTCGCCGGCAGAAGACGCGTCGTAGACTGCCATGAAACGGAAGCTGTTTACTGTCACGTAGTCACGTAATCAGACCGTCTTCTTTATTGCCTCCGGCGCTGCGCTCAAGTCATAAGGACCAGAGACACGACGGCTAAGCTTCGTTAACGCACATAGACAAACAGGTATGCAGGGCATCAGAAGGAGGTAGGCAGACTGTCGCTGACAGAGAGACATCTTAGCAGACAGAAGAGCATCTATGGAGAGAATTATACATACAGTTAAGGAATCCGACAGACAAAGGTGGTCAGACAGACACACTGGTTTGGCAGGCCAAGAAGAGACAGAGGGTATTGTGGTAGATGGGGAGACAGGCAGCTAGCAAAGGATCGAGACTGACAAGGAGGGAGACAGGAAGGGAGAGGAAGACAAAGATCGAGGCTGACAGGTAGGGAGAGAGAAAGGTCATGAGGGAGAGAGACAGACAGGCAGGAATCGAGGCTGATATAGATCAGGTGCAGATAGAGTTCTGGTAAACTCTACTCACCGTTCTAAATGTAGTATCTATAGAGCGGATCCTGTGTGTTATACTAGTGGTTAGATGCATAATTACATATGCCCACTCTGTCTGCGCTGTACTGGTTTGCAGTGAATCTAGAATCACACCCGTAGGGCTGCCAACAGATGTTTGGCCTTGACGAAATGGACCCAGTGCCAATAAAACAACTAGCAACTGGCAGTTTTCAGCATCATTGCCAGACCACGGACAGACTACTGCTGCCACACTACACGTTCTAACAGTCAACACGAGAGATAATAATTATGAAGAGAAGCGAAATGAGAAAACGAACGGATGAGGTCTAGGGTCCTCTAAGCATATTCAATGATTGGTTTATTCCATTGTTAGTTAATACAATCAATTTGAAATCGAACCAGCGGGGAAACACGGCGCATCACAAGAACTCCCGAAAGTTGACATAGGCCTACATTGTAATTTAATGCAACGATGCATCGGCAGCTTCGCGCTTCAGGGCTTTGTGTACACGCACTGCATAACGTCCATCGATGCCTACTAAAATAATGAACTAAGGAAGAAATAAATATAGGCATGAACGAAGGATCTAACAAACGAAGAACAAACGAACGAATACAAGAGAGAATGAAAATAGTAACGGCCAGTGAAGACGTTACGGATCTGTTATCATACTTCAAGCAGTCGTTTTGTAACAATCAGGCCATGTGCACGCGAAACCTATTGGAAAAACGGAACTTTACAGAAAACATCTGTGTAAAACTACTGTACCAACTCAGCATGCTATTCACAGATGTAGAGCTCTAGTTATTTTTTTTCTAATCTAAATTTAGAACCGACAATACTTTTAATATTTAGGCTGTAGACGACTCTCAGATTAAATGAAACTGAGCTTGGACTGCAAACGTGAACCAGAATGGCTCAGGACACAGATCTCGTCAGCAGCGAAAGGTGATCCCGTCCATGGAGGCAGGAAATATGAAATGAAATGCAAGAAAAATAGATTTGGAAAATCAACGATAGCTAAAAGGTGGACTGCTGTGAAAATAATAAAAGCTAGCGGTCAAAACAAACACAAATGGTGAATGAAGAGAATGCATGCTGCAATTAAGAAGCTATAGGGCCTACTGACCATAAAATAGAGTTCTGTAAAAAACTACAGACAACTACAACCTACTACAAATGAGTGTACTTTACTATGGAATTAATGCGTATCAAAAGAGTGACTTTGGAAATTTACAGACCCACAGAACAGAATAGGAAAAATCCTTTCATGGTTGACAGTCTATGCCATAGTTGCATAAAGATTGGAGAATTGATTTCCACTGAGCATAACACATCAATTCTTTTAAATACCTGAATTATTATACTATTAGTTAGTGGAGACTCTGGGTTTGTTGTTCGATGTCTAAATATCCTATTTTGGACATATTTTCATCGAGTCATGAAATAACGATGGTCAGGCAAGGTAGTGTAACCTTTACCACTCCTGTGTCCGCTCTCACCGGACAAATTTGGGCCAATTAATTATTAATGGGAGTGGTAAGGGTTGGTGCTATATTAATCAGCCCTCGTCAACCGAAATCTTCGATGGCAGTTGTCTGGGGAATCTTTGAAATCATATATCTGAAGCAGAAACACGCTAGGAATGATCGGATTATTATTGGTCAAACTTACTGTCAAGACTAACGTAATCCTTCTAAATTGTTTGTCATAACAGTCAGCATTAGGCACAAAACCTTTGCTGATATAGACACGTAATAACAAAGGAGCTGTTACCTAACTTGCTTTCCCTTGCACCATCGTACATTACCTCATCTTTTTTAGACTCGCTGTGTCGTAAATACCTTATTGTTCTTACGTTAATTAATGTTCATGTTGTCTCAACTTGGCTAATTTGTATTATTCACATAAGCGTCTATGCTAGATTTGTGAAAGTCGATATGCAAAATAATCAGAGACATCCATAACACTTGAAAATTAGAAAACGTTGCACAATGCACACGGTCTATCGCAATTGTAATTGTAATTGTAATTGTAATCGTAAGCTTAATATCGAAATTTGCTCAGAGTCAGAAGACAGCCAAGTCGCTGGAACGAGCTTATTCAAAGACGATGCTGTATTATTATAATAGGCTGATGCCTATATAGGAAGCAGGCCTATACAAAGCCCTACATTCCATAATGAAGGCCACATCTGGATACGGAGGAGGATAAATTAGACGAAGACTATGAAGACGACGACGAACGCCATCCACTGATGATGCTCGACGCAGAGCAGCGAATAACTCAAGTCAGCGCGCTCCAAGCAGACCGCGGTCATTAAAAAGCAAATTTATGAGCATGATATTGACGAACCTATATATATACTGAAATAATTATATATAAATTATATAAACCTATCTATACCGATATATATCGATATATATATATCTAGTGATATATATATCAGATCGGATATATAACAGATTGATATATATATATATAGATATATATATATATATATATATATATATATATATATATATATATATATATATATATATATATATATATAGATATGAGTGAGAGATATTGATCGATATTAACTAGGGGCTGAAACGAAATGAGTGCACTGTCTTTTTAAGAACGTAACTGGAGATTATCAATATCAACGACTGATTGTACTACCACTTGCGGTTTCTCTATCAGACTATGATTGGCTTCAGTTTCAGGAACCAATTTGTTACTGTAATAGTAAAGGGACTCAGGTTAACATTTCGTACTGACAGAATAAGAACCCAACACTTCAGTAATACACCTTGCAAATGCCGTATAGTCACGAGCACAATTTAAATAAGTATAGAGACACAGTGAAGAAACAGATTTCTAGTTGTATTACATGGATCGCGGTACTTGGTACTGCGAACACAACGTTGAAAGCAGAGTGAAGTTATGACATCAAGAAAAAACGAAAGGACAGGCATTTAGACATTATACTGGTCTTTCTCTGCCTGACTTGATTGGTCAAACTTAATCGAATAACTTCTACAGAACTGCTGATTTAATAATAAGGGATCGATTGCCTTCAATGCCTAACTGTAAAACCGGGGGACACTTAGAGACGGTCAGTCAAGTCATATTATATCGAATAGCATTTTATAAATTAGCTAATTCTAACCGATTAGCCTCAATTTAAATAATCGTAAAAATCCATCTCTGATATATATATATACAGTGTATATATATATATAAGATATAAAGGAGGTGGTATAAAATCAATCGACTACCAATCATTGTTTCAGGGTCTAGCATCCGGCAACTCCGATTGCGTGTTCAAAGTAGCTTTCTTGAACTGATTCAGGTAATTAATGGCAGATGCAATGATCAAAGCGGAATCTGAATATACAGTGTATATATATATATATATATATAACAAAGTTCGTGTCAAAGACCCCGGTTTTTATACAACTTCCAGTAATACAGACTGTGAAGAATGGCGCATGTGTGTTGATCGTTGAGGCATACAACTGAGAGAAACATGTGTGTTCTCAATTGAAGCTACTTGAAGAAAAGTTTTGCGTGCCGACTTCACATTTATTAGATCTGAGAATTTTTACATGGCCAAGAATAAACTAATTGAATCAGATTTAGGCTAACCTTAAAGTAGGTCTATGTGTAAATCAGAAAGAATGTTCGTTAAATATAGGCCCTAATTAAAATGTTGTTATGTAACATTTTAAATCAATAAAGAATTAGAATCGTCTAATTCTGGCATTTACTTGGACAATAGAACGAATTCAGTTGTTGAAAGTGGCATTGACATGTGACGTTTCCCGTTGTTGGAAGTCGTCAAATAGCATTAGAGTCAGCAATTAGCAAGGCGCCGGTAGACACACGCCTGCACTCTGTTGCCGAGTGTTATACAGACCAGAAGACAGACGACTAAACGGACAGACGAACATAGGGTCATGATGTGTTCATAAGAGATGGTTATACGCTGATCAGAGGATATGGAGTGTATAATGGTGTATATGGAGAGTATAATTATGGAGTGTATATATATGGCGCATATAATTATGGCGTGTATGGAGTGCATGTATATGGAGTGTACAACTGTAAGTATGCATATTCTTTATTTATCGAACTTGTTAACCGAACTTTAGTTTACATGAAATTAAGCATAAAAAAGCGATTCTTGTTTAAAAAAACTTCTCATAAATATCACTAATGAGATAAAACTACGCCAGGGCCATAGCCCAGACCCCTATATGCCAGTATGTATTAATCCGACCTGCATTCATAACAGCATTTTAAAATCTGCCTCATACTTCACAAAGTACAATATTATAACCATTATTATTATCTATTTTCCATGCTTTACCCTATTCACGAAGATGATCATATCGATCAATGGACACTACTGTGATTCTTGCTGTGCCCCGCACCCGAACAGTGCTGGGTTCTTGAAGGACATTTTCGGTAGCTGGTCTAGGAGCGATGAAACTCACTGCAACCCAGTTCAGTTCGATCTGTCAATTCTTTCATGTCATCGAAAGGAATCTAAACTTAAGACTCGTTTTCTGTTAGCGTCTCGAGTTCCCCCAACCGTGGCCTGGCTTCGTGGTTTACCACATCGTTACCAGATTTCAATTTGGCCTCTCCAATAGATGAGAATTTTTGATTGCGATTTACTTTGAAACGTCGGCACAGATTGGTGTCTATCCGCCGTAGAAGTCATCATCATCATCATCATCATCATCATCATCATCATCATCATCATCATCATTATCATCATCATCATCATTATTCATCATCATCATTATCATCATCATTATCATCATTCATCATCATCATAATCGTTGCCATCATCGTCATCATCGTCATATCATCATCATCATCATCATCATCATCATCATCATCATCATCGTCGTCGTCGTTGTCGTCGTCGTCATCATCATCATCATCATCGTCATCATCATCGTCATCATCATCGTCATCATCATCATCATCATCATCATCATCGTCATCATCATCATCATCGTCGTCGTCATCATCATCATCATCATCGTCGTCATCATCATCGTCGTCATCGTCGTCATCATCATTATTGATCATAAATTGATATTGCATTAATTAATGAATACATCTCAAAAGCTCTGGTAGCTGGTGAAGGTCAGTCTTTAATTGTTTGGCGAAACGGTGGCAGTAGAATTCTATATAGATGAGAATCAGTGTGCGACAAGGCACTTTCACAACACACGTCATTTTGGCTAGGATGAAATGAATTTGATTTAAATTAGATATTATTATTTTGAATTGTGACTGTACTTGAAGCGACAATCAATCGTAATTGTAATTGTAATTATAAATTTATATAGCACCACTTAAAGAGAGAGTCAGTTGATGCCCTGGGCATTATAATAGCGACGCCATAGAAGTTAATGAATTATATTGTTATATTAGATTAAGTAGTAGTAATTTTAGTAAGTAAGTAAGCAGGTAGCCTTTATTTAGCATCTGACAATGGCAAATGCAGTAAATTGAATGGAACGATTACAGGACTAATTAAAATAGTTAATAAAGCAAGCAGATATAATGGATGGGTATTCTAGACTAAATATGTTTATAGCGAAAGACATACATTTGAAGTCTAATGGCCAAACGTGGATGTTCATATAGCTCTATATGTCGTCTGTATGCATCACTAAGTAAAACAATTAAAGAGCAACTAAGTCAAGACAACGTTTTCAATTAGGCCTAATAATTTATTCATCGGGTACTATTGCCGTTTCAATTTTGCTCTTCGAGATATTAACTGTATACATTTTCATATAATTTGATGCATTTGCTGTTGTTAGTATTGTTATTTTCGGTTAAAGGATGTCTGAATGTATTTGTCGGAACATAAAGCCGAAGAGGTAACTCGTTTTTAAATATTATTTTATGGAAATGTCTACGATATAGGCCTATAGGGCTTTCGTTGTTTTAATTGTATCGATGGTCCAAGTTGATCAGAAGCAAACGAAGAAGAAGAAACAGACCATGTAGTATACCTATGGCTACAAAAGACGCAATGAAACTAATGCACGATCTTTAAGTCATATGAAGTATTGAGCCTGGAAATGCCAAGCATGCACAACACTAGGCAGCGTTTACGATCATAACAACGGCCGTCATAATACTATGAAAAAGTAATGAAAACAAAGAACAATGATAGGCCTAACAGAGCAAAACACGCGTTGACACGACTGCAGACGCCCACGATATTAATCACCATTTGCGTCGCAATATCTGCTATTCCCTCCTCTTCCTCCCTTCCTCTTCCCTTCCTCCTCTTCCCTCCTCTCTCTCCCTCCTCTTCCCTCCTCCTCCCTCCTCTCCCTCCCCATGCTATTCCCTACTCTTTCTTCCTTTTCCCACCTCTTCCCTCCTCCTCATGCTCTTCCCTCCTCTTCTCCTTCCTTCCTTCCCTGCTTCCATTTCCACCCACATGACTTGGCGACCATTGCAGCTCATCTACCCTCTCCCTCTACTTCTGCAAAATATCCAGCAGCAGCGATCTCCACAAGTGTATCGCAGGCATTGATAGTCGTTGTAATTGCAGCCCAGCGGTGACACTTTCGACACGACACTCGTGTGTTTGTCTGAAAGACAATCACGAGCGCATCGCAGTGCTGAAAATAGACCGAATTACGTTACGAACAGTCCACCATAACATAGGTACATCGTGAGCTATATATCGAGGGGTTTAAGCCAGACTGGCGTAACTAGGTTTTTTGACATTTTGAGATAAAAGAAGAAAACGAAAAATTTTCTATAAAAAAATTTGCTTCAATCATTTTTTATTTAAAGAATGACAATTATTTCTAGTAAATTGCTTAATAATAACAATCCTTCTCAAAATGCATTAAAGCATGCATTGTATTGTTTACACATAATGTGATAATTAGGTGAATTTTGTCAAAGTTTGACAAGATGCATCCTTTTGGCTGAAAAAATAAAATGACGAATAACGTCATAATTTATGTAGAATTTCCACCAGAGCCACCGCCACATATACCTGAAACAACATGCAGTGATATTGCACAATCAAACAAATTTTTTTAAAATAATTGTAGCCCAAGACAATAATTTTTTATGAAGATACAACCTTCTGGTGTAAAATTGTTAATCTACGGCTTTGATATGACTTTGCCAAATAGGACTTAGTACACTGTTTGGATGTCTGTGCTTTGTCAGCAAACTTTTATGTATGTGCTTTTTCATTACGTTCGATGTACTTTGAGAATTCCGACTTTAGGCCCCCTATTTCAATTTTTATGATTCATTGATACTGTTGTATTGTTCATGTTTTGTACAAACATATTTTTGGGCTAATGAAATGATAAATTGAATTCATTGCAAAATATTTTTCTGTATACACCAGCTTTCACAGACATTCCACCTCTTCAGCGGCATTCCTCGTTGTACAGGTTATACATTCGGCTTATGTTAAGATCTGATCCTAAACATTTTCTGATCGTTTCAGTCCTAGTATAATGCGTATCCATTATAGTGAACTTCTGAATGTGCTTCCTTTCTCCATCCAGTGAATCCTGTGAGGTTTTATTGTGATGGATATGTCTGCCGCGCTTATCTGATATTAAGCAAATGGTCCCACCTTCTTCTTGCCTCATTTTAAGTGTGTACATGACGAGCCTTTCACTCACGCCTATAATTCTAAAAAACATTTGCTTGCTAACACGTTTTGGAGCTCCAGAAATAGGCAATGTGAATTGTAACAGATAAGAAACTGTGATTATGATAACTCATAAAGTCTTTCTGCCGTCCAAAGTCTCCAGTGGAATAAAACTCGGATAACAAGTGAAGGCGATCTGCCTAAGAAAACTCATTACATCTGAATACTTGTTGACGCTCATGGTTGCAGTTGCACACACGTGGCGAAACTGCTCTGGACCTAATCACTTGCCTTGCTTCATTTACATAGGCCTACTCCTTCCCACTTAATCGAGGCTTTACAAGATGTTTGTCAGTGTTAGTCATTCGTTTGTGGTAGTTGTATTTTATACTGACATGATCGTAGCAAACGAATGATGGACATTGTTGGCAGGCATTAAATATTTCTCTTTGACAACCAGCAACGTCACGCAGGTGAGGCTGATCGTGTGGCATAATCACTATCATTCTGCTTCGTTATACTCAGAAACTATTGACTGTATCATCTGCCTGACCTTATCACCATTGTTAGGATGCTGGCGACAATATTTGTGGTAGATGGCAGGCCTAAGATAGAAACACTTGATTGCACTATATCTGCTGAGATGGTAGTATGAAAGTGCTCAACAACAGCTACACTTGATTGCAGTTCGTCTGCTAATATTGCAGCAGGTTGCTGCTTGACAGCAGTAGAAACCATTTCATGACTGATAGATTTCTTTACAGTGGGCAAATTTCTCGAGGTAGAGTTCTTAACTGTTGACTTCTCAATGCACTTTCTTCTTCCACGACTGACAAATTCACCATACCATGAGCTGCAACTTCCAGCTGTTGAACGGTGACGTTGCCTTTGTTCTGATTGCATAATTGAATTTACAATAAATACACATGATCAAGTCAAGTTATTCTATGTATTTATGAATGTATTTCAGTGGTGTCCTCTTTTGATATAGGTTCTTAGGGCCACCAACAGGTGGAGGTTAACAGCTTCTTTGAGGTCGCTGCGAGAATGACCTGAGCTGTGTTCGAACCATTGATCTACGCCAGCATAGGATTTTAAGCCCGACGCTCAAACGAATTAAATTGCCATTCATGTCTCACCATCCATGTTTCGGTACCACTGTACCACATCAGGCTTTAAAATGTACGGGGCCTATGGGCGTATCTCCATAAAATAAAGCACTTTGGCATTGAAGAAATAAAAAATTGGGCAAAACTTTATTGCTAAATGGACGTATCTTCAAGATGCAACCATCTGGCAGGATTACTAGTTGCATAATCAATAATACACACTGTATGCATGGGTTTACATCCTTATGGCATAAATGTGACCCATTATTTGTGGTGTATCTTCAAACTAGTCTTAAATGAAGCCTCATAGCTACGGCCTTCTGGAAGAACCTTCTTTGTCGTCAGTCAATTCAATTTCTATCAAAATCTCCATTTTGCCAAAAATCGTAGATACGACCTTCTGGCTTAAACCCCTCGATATGTATATTCTAATGAAGCGAGCACGACATACGACATACTAGATTTTAACCGGAGTCCTGCAGCTATGGTGACGACGGCGTGATGTGTCTTGGGGTCATCGTCACTGTCCTCTGCTGTCGTTGCTGCGCGTTTAGCTGAGCAGCTGCGCACGACGACGAAAAGGAGAGACGTCATTATATTTAGCGGTCATCTGGTCAGGCCGCAGGTGCGCGTGATTTCAAGTCATCGTCTACGGGCAAATGGCGGACGAAGAGGAGGAGGAGGGTGACAGCAGCAGGAAATAGAACAAGAGGAGCAGGTGAGACAAAGGAGGAGGTGAAGGGGCGAATGAAGAAGGAAACAGGAGGGGAATAGGAGGAAGATTATGAGGTTTTGAGAAGGCGAGAAGTCAGGGAGGAGAAGAAAATGGAAGCCGGGAGTGTTGGTTGGTGGCTGAGCAGCGTCAGTTGGACTGATTTGTCCGATTAAACACAGGCTCCTTCATGAATGGCTTCGTCGGCGTTGATGGTTTCTCTTTGGCGTGTTCCAACGGAACTCAACCACTGCCAAATGCAGCAGCGTTCAATTACTCGCACAGACGACGACTCAAAGCAGGAGGAGACGGATGGACCGACGGACGCACTCCGTAATTTCTTATTTTAGCAGTCAGCAAGAGGATAAAGAAGAGGAGGAGGAGAGAGAGAAGAAAAAGGGAAAAGAGGGAGAAGAAGGAGAGGAGAATGAAGAGCTGAAAGAGGATAAAGAGAAGGAGAAGGAGAAGGAGGAGGAGGAGGAGGAGAAGAAGAAGAATGAAGAGCCGAAAGAGAGGGAGAAAGAGTAGGAACAGGAGGAGGAGGAGGAGGAGAAAAGAATACAAAGGAGAAGAAGGAGAAGGAGGAGGAGGAAGAGGAGGAGGAGCGGAAGAAGGGATAACGAATAGAAGGAGAATGAGGCTAAGAGTTGATTGAATAATGCTGATTAATCGGTCTGACGCATAGCGGAGATGACTGAGTAACAGCTGTAGCGGCGGCAAGGTCTACTGTACATCTGTGCTGCTATATGAAGAGACCATCTAAGTACGTTGACTTTGCAGCTGATTAATTTCTATGCGCTGCGTTATCTGAAAACTAGGATTTCATAGCTGTGCTGAAGACATAATATACAGAAACTGCACATAATAATAACGATGAGGCTGAGCGATAAAGACAATAGACATTCTCTGTCTCCACACTGGACACACTTTTTTGCTTTTCCGGATTAGATTAAGACGATCCTCTTTCCAAAGCTAATCCTCTTTAATCTACCTCTCACCGGACTGACCATTATTTTAGAATCGATTAGATTTAAGGACATGACTTAAGTCAGGACATGACTTAACTTTGTCGCATTGCACGCCAATCTGTCACATTTAGGGAACATAAGTTATCCGTCCTTTATGCGTTGTTAGATTTTGTCAAATTTTGATCGGATATTTTGCTGTTGAGTAGCACAAATCGTCAAGAGACTAACGATGTCTTAATGGGAAAGTATCCACTCTTTAGCAGTGATGGGCAAAAGTTAACTAAAAAGTTGCAAACTTTTAGTTTAACTAATTTTTTTAGTAAAGGCAGAAGTTTAACTAAACAAAAATTATTTAGTTAAAACCAAAGTTTAACTAATATTTTTTAGTTATTAACTAAAATGTTTATCTAATATTGTTAAGTTATTAGCTAGAAAGTTTAATTAAAAAAATCAGCAACCATCTTCTACAATGATTGTCATGAGTAACTGGTTTTATTACTCAAGTCAAGTGAACTGCATTGCATTGCACCATTATCAACTTTCTTCATGATTTTCTTGTAGAACTGTACTAGGACTATTAGTCTAGTACACATTACATAGTTTGAAAGTGAAATTGTCATTGACGCTCTGCATTATTACAGTTCACTTAACCTCTGTCATTGTGAAAATGTTTGTGAAAAAGTTTGTTAAAAAGTTTGAAAAAGTTTAACTAAATATTTTTAGTTTAGTTAACTTATTTACAAAATCAGTTGCCAACTTTTAGTTAAACTCTTTTATTTTAGTTGAAAAATAGTTATAGTTTAACTAAAAACTTAGTTAGTGCCCATCACTGCTCTTTAGAGTGGAAGCTTCAGATACTAGCAATTTTCGAACATAGAAAAGAAGAAGAAGAGCAGTCCCAAAGGGCAGGGGCGTCTATCCCCCCTATAATTTATGATAAATTGGCTCAAGTTCCCCCTATCCTGAGCACTTTCTCAGGCTATCCTTATGTCGAGGTCGTATGGTCAAGGTAGCGACATCGGTAAGGGCGCATGCTCGTGGAGCCTAAAATGCGAGAGGTTCTCAGTTCTGGTTTTGTAAGGGGTTAGGGATTTTTGCAGAACGTATAAGATATGTTCTAAAATAATTGTGAGAAATCATTCCATTAATTCTCACACAACAAAAAAGAATAGCAGAATATCATGTAATATGTCATCATTGCCATGAGTTATGACATATATATATACATATAAAATATAATCATGAGTATCGTTAATAGCCTTTACCCTTTAGAAATCAGGAGTATTAGTTTTTATACATAGGCGTAATCATGAGTGCTAATTTCTGTTATAACAACCAACTTAAACTTGAACCAAGTTAACACTAAAGAAATCGTACAAAATTACAATCAGAGTACCATTCTGTCAATTATTACTAAATCCATGAATTAGTTCTTTTTGCAGTGGCAAACTGCACATTGCGAAGCGATCAATTTGTTATGTTATGTCTCTAATTAAAGCTCGTAAGGTTATGTTATTAAACACTTTTATTATTTATCAGCTTAGTATGTTCTTTAAGTGCAAACGTGCGAGTAACTGCTGACATGTCCAAGTTCCACAATGGCCGATCCCTAGTCTCGAGGAGGACTGACGTCACAACATAGATCATATATTAGCATGGAGATTCTAACATGACAATACATAGTCTATGCTAAAGTACAGTCCATGACACCTTCCTTCTTAAGTGATGAAGTCCCTAAACCTAACAGGTGGTTTGACGAATCGTCCTGAACGAGTTGTCCGTAAGCAACTCTTAACGGGTGGAGATGAGATGACTGGCATGGAGTCCACTGTAGGCATGACAACCGGATTACAGTCCTTTGGAGGCATGACCACTGGAGTAGAGTCCTTTGGAGGCATGCCAACTGGAGTTCTGTTGTCAGTTCTGTAGTCTGAATGAGTTTCATCCTCGACGAAGGGCTGACAGTCTGAATGAGTTTCATCCTCGACGAAGGGCCGACAGTCTGGAGATGGTTCATCAGTGTGAACCAAGTGACGACGATTACGACGAAGGGTTGACCCATCTTCGGTCTTTATGATGTAGCTGCGAGGAGTTATGTGTTTATCCAGAACCACGCCAGAGTGCCAGATACCATTTCGATTCACACGAATGGTATCACCATTGTCCAAAGGTACAAGTGATTTCGCATGTCTATCATAAAATTTCTTTTGATTTGATTGACGTTTCTTTAGTTCTGGTGCGGCATTCCTTGTCATCGGCTGTAGACGAGAGGGCATAACTGGAAGCTTTGACCGTAAAAGGCGACTCATGAGCAGTTCAGCAGGACTATGTTGCAAACCTGAGACTGGTGCATTTCTGTACTGCAACAGTGCTATGTATGGATCGGAACCATCTTTCTCTGCCTTCTTCAAAAGTGTCTTCACAGTCTGTATGGCCCTTTCTGCCATCCCATTTGACTGAGCATAACGTGGGCTTGTAGTCGTTATCTTAAAGTTCCACGATGCTGCAAATTTTTGCATTGCTGCACTTGCAAAGGGCATGTTATCTGCCACCATCTCGCACGGTATTCCATGGCGAGCAAACACTGACTTCAAGTGTGGTATCAGTGAATTAGCTGTTTTTCCTTGAAGCAGACAAATTTCCGGGTATTTTGAGAAATAATCGACCACCAGTAAGTAATCGTTTCCGAAAAGCTGGAAGATATCTGCAGCAACTTTTTCCCAAGGTCGCTCAGGTACTGGATGAGGAATTAATGGTTCTTGCTGTTGCTGTCTGCAGAATGAATTGCAGGTGGTACATTTACCAACAAATTGCTCGATGTCTTTTGACAGTCCTGGCCAAAAGAAACATGAACGTGCAAGACCCTTGCATTTTTCTATGCCAAGGTGTCCTTCGTGCAGCAAAGTCAGCATTTCAAGACGCATTGTCTGTGGAACTATCAGCTTTCCATGCACAAACAATAGTCCCTCAAGTTCATAAATGTCTGCAGCCAGTTTCTGGTATTGTTTCAACTCAACTGGTAGATCTGCTTTAGCTTCAGGGAACCCTTCCTGAACCAGATCTCGTAGACGGACTAAAACGACATCGTTCAAAGTCTCCTTGCGAAATTCTTCCAGACGTTGTGGGCTGGCTGGAAAATTGCTGATCAATGCATGTACAAGAACCTCAAGATCTTCTGTCAGTTCATCTGGAATTTCCTTGTGACCTGTAATATATGCTCGGGACAAGGCATCTGCAATCAGCATTTTACTTCCAGGTAAATATTCAATTGTGATCTGAAATTTCAACAGTCTGAGTAACATTCTTTGAAGCCTAGGTGATGTATCACATATTGGCTTTCTGAAAATTGCTTCAAGTGGCTTGTGATCTGACTGGACAACTGTCTTTCTGCCATAAACGTAATGCGAAAATTTCTCACACGCAAACACGATAGCAAGCAGTTCTTTCTCTATTTGTGCATAATTTTTCTCTGCAGCTGTTAGAGATCTGGATGCATAGGCTATTGGCTGTCCATCTTGCAGTAGACACGACCCAAGGCCTGAGGAAGATGCATCAGTTTGTATCATTAAGACTTTGTTTGGATCATAATACTTCAACGTTGCGGCTTCGCTGATCAATTTCTTGATGACTTGCAGAGCATTTTCATGTTGGTCTGACCAATGCCATGCTATGTCTTTCTTTAGTATCTGCCGTAGTATGTCTGTGTGGGAGGAGAAGTTTGGTATAAACTTTGACAAGTACGTTACCATTCCCAAGAATCTTTGCAACTCTTTCTGGTTGGTTGGAGATGGCATGTTGAGTATTGCCTGAACTTTAACCTCATCTGGACGTACACCAGTACTAGACAAAATGTGACCCAAATATTTGACTTGCTCAACCTTGTACTGTATTTTCTTTCGGTTGAACTTCACTCCATTTTGCTGTGCTCGATCCAAAACTTGTTTTAGGATTCGATCGTGTTCAGAGTCATCAACTGCAGCTATGATGAGGTCATCAAACACAATGCTCACGCCTGGAATGTCACCAAATAGTTCATTGCTTCTCTTCTGGAAGATTTCAGGTGCAGAACAGATTCCAAACGGCATGCGTTTCATTGAATAACGACCAAATGGAGTGTTAAAGGTGCACAAGCGGCTACTCGATTCATCGAGCTTGATCTGCCAAAATCCATCCTTCATGTCAATAACAGTGAAGACAGACTTTCCAGACAGTTTAGCTATGACATCCTCACAAGTAGGGATGCGATAGTGTTCTCGTTTAATGGCTCTGTTAAGGTCTCTTGGATCCAAACATAAGCGAAGGGAGCCATCTTTTTTCTCAACTACGAGCAAGCTGTTGACCCAATCAGTAGGTTGATCTTGCTTCTTGATTACGTCCAAACTCTCCAGTTCACCAAGTGTTTTCTTTAATCGCTCTTCGAGTGCAAGTGGAATTCGTCTCGGGGAATGAACAACTGGTGGAATATTCTTATCAATTATGATGTGGTATGTACCTGGCATCTCTCCTAGTCCAGTGAACACATCTTTATAGCTGTCCAGTATGTTCGAAGCTTTCTGTGGCTCTGACACAGAATCAATTCTTTGCACAATGTTCAGTTCTACGCAGCTGTGCAGACCAAGGAGAGTTGGAGCATCTTGTTCAATAACGAAAAAATCAGCTTCCACAGTTCTACTACTGGTCTTTGCAGTAACAGAGACTAGTCCCACTGGAGTGATCTTGCTGTCACCATAAGCAGTGAGTGTAGTGTTACATGGTTTTATTTTTGGACGTTTAGCGAGACTGTTCAGCGTAGACAGTGCCATTACATTTGCTTCAGCACCGGTGTCCAGTTTACATTGAACCATATCACCGTTTATGTCCATTTCTTTCCACCATCCATCAGTTCTCTGACCCACTGACAGTACTCCCACGAAGAAGTTCTGAACATCATCAACTGAATAAACCACTCTCTGTGTAGGGATTTGTTTCGGTTTATGTTTGATTTCTCTTCCCTTGCTTCTCGATCTCTGAGGACTTTTGAACTGACTAGGTTCTTTATGACCCAGTTCTTTGGATCGACACACTTTCTGGAAGTGGTTTGGTTTTCCACATCTCATGCACTCTTTTCCAAATGCAGGACATGCTCTGGGTTTATGTGTACCTCCACATTTTGAGCAGGCATTATCATTGGAGCGGACATTATTTATCCTAGCAGTAAAACTCGTCTCACCTTGGATAGACTGCAGTTGTGTCTTTGTCGACTCTGCTGCTCGACAGATTAGAAGTGCCTTCTGCAGGTCGAGATCTGGCTCGCGCAGTAAACGTTCCTGAAGACGAGCATCCGGGCATCCCAAAACCACACGGTCACGAATCAGGCTTTCGGTCTGAGCGCCGAAATCACAGGACTTGACTCTTTGACGTAGTGAAGTGACGAATGCATCAATCGACTCACCCGGTGCCTGAGTCGATTTCCAGAAGTTGTAGCGTTCAAAAACAACGTTTCTGCGAGGCGAACAATATGCTTCAAATTTGGAGAGCGCTGGCTCGAGTTTTTCAGATTCGGCCTCCGTGAAAGCGAATGTATTATACACTGCTATTGCGTCGTCTCCTACAATATGAAGAAAGATAGCCAACTGAACGTCGTCTGGCTTTTGGTCGGACCCCGACGCCTTCATGAAATTCTTGAATTTCTGTTTCCAGTTTTTCCACGACTCCTCCAAGTTAAGACTGTTCATGTCCAGCGGAATGGGCTGTTTGAAAACTTCCATTGTCGATGTTTTTAATGTTCAGCCAATTTCAACTTTTGTTCACGACGCCATGTTATGTTATGTCTCTAATTAAAGCTCGTAAGGTTATGTTATTAAACACTTTTATTATTTATCAGCTTAGTATGTTCTTTAAGTGCAAACGTGCGAGTAACTGCTGACATGTCCAAGTTCCACAATGGCCGATCCCTAGTCTCGAGGAGGACTGACGTCACAACATAGATCATATATTAGCATGGAGATTCTAACATGACAATACATAGTCTATGCTAAAGTACAGTCCATGATATTGTATAAAACAGTCAAATGTTAAGGCTAAACACTGGCACACTACTATTAATTACCTGGCATATTTGAAAGCATGTTTATCCTGGCAATGCTGCAGCCATTTATCGCTTCGTATCAGGAAAGAGCACGCTGGCTCCAAACACCGGTACTTGTAAAGTGTTTTCTCACGCGGCATAATTTGTGGTCAAAACGTCAACGTAATATCCATCGATTGAAAGAGTTATTTCAATATTATAAATTCCGAAATAGAAGAAAAATAAAAGAAACATAAATAGACTGGTATATAACACGTAAAACACTAAAACTTAGCGACACGGCTGCTGTCTATGCTTTAGTGGATGACGTTTCAATCATAGATATAAATTCATATAATAACGTTATCATATCTATGCTTTCAATAATGCTCGAAAAATTAACCTGCAAATTATAGCTCATTTTTATGACTACGCAAATTTTATGAGGAAGGCCTTTTATCTATCTTTATTTCATTTTAGCTTAAGGTGCATTTCGTTTGACTTATGAAATCTTCCACACCCAAAATTTAAATTTAAAATTTACCCCCCCTGTGTTTCAGTTGGCTCAACTTGAGCCACTTCCCCCCTTGGTAGACGCCCCCTGCCAAAGGGCAAGCACCGAGAGGCAGCCTTGCGTATGAAATGTTAGCGACTTTTTTGTCGGCATATAAAGACGTGTGGCTAGCGCTCTTCCTTGCCGCCTGCTCTTCCCATCGACAGTTTCTGTGCACTTATGACAGATGAGTTGGCTAAAGTACAGCAATGCAGCAGAAATCTCGAACAAATTTCTGCCCTGGAAGGAATTTGAACCCCGACCGTTCTATTTATAACTAAGAACTATTGTGCAAACCCATGCAATTTAGCAGAAATATTACTAAAAGAAAAATCTAAGACTGCACTTCGAAACGATTGAAAAATGAAAACTTCTTGCTAGATTAGAATTATATACCGACCATAGCAAAAACGTTGCCAATTGTGGAGGCGTAAGCTTTGGACGACACCGCCGTTACAATTAAGATATGAGATGGTGTGCCATCGGATAATGCATTGTGCATTAATGTAACGAGGCTATGGAAGTCATAAAATTATATTTGATTGCAAAGTGCTTCTCAGTTGGTTCAGCATCCTGATTTTTATGAACCACTTCAGGCACAGTGTCGTTTCTCTTCAATATTATTTTGATCTGGTGTAAAGTAACTGAATCTATTAACAGCAGTTTTTACAATATATTGAGCACTTTATTAGCCCGAAGGCAGAAAGAAACAAATCAAACGTCACAGCAGTAG
The DNA here is from genome assembly GCA_020284085.1 of Aporrectodea caliginosa. Lineage (NCBI taxonomy): Eukaryota > Metazoa > Annelida > Clitellata > Crassiclitellata > Lumbricidae > Aporrectodea > Aporrectodea caliginosa. Next base: position 883,827 of record JACEVL010000522.1, read on the forward strand.
GCTACAACTGTGTTACGTAGATGCGCAATGCTGCATAAACATTAAGTCAAAAGCACAAACTGCGAAAATGTTCGTAAGTGTCATATCTGAAACTAGATCTACATGTACTATTCAAGATGATGGCGAGTTAGGAATTACAAGGACACTGATCACAAAAGTAGCATAATAAAAATTTAATATCCTGGATAAAGTTAGATATCGAATGAACTAGTCGCCAATAAAACATAACGCGGCGCTTCTTAATAATGTGATGTAAGTCTAATCTGCCAAGGCCACAGATGAAGCCTTTTACAGATTCCAATCTATTAAAGCCAAATAACTTTCTATATAGACCCCTACAGAATTCCAACATGCGTTCTGTTCATCTTTCTGTCTCACCGTGTATTTAACTACGGTTAATTGATATTGGTAAGCACTAAGCAGTAGTAGCTTTCTTGTAAAGATAGCTGAACCAACTCGTTAAGATCTTGGGTACGTGGATAGATGAAATTACAGGGGGAAAGAAAGACCGCCTTACCAGTTCCGTGTTAAACTAAGCGATTTTTTTACCATTTACCATGGTTAATCACCATATCCATTTATGTTATTGATTGCACCCAGGGAATCGAGACGTCTCCTAGAGTCATAGGAGTTATTGCGAGTTTAGCCGCTTTACCTATAGCAATGCAATAAGACTTGGAAGGATTGAACTGCAGAAGCAAAGCGTTAGATTCGATTCTTGCTATGCACATGAAGAGCTAGTTTGATCGACTTGCTCATGTTCGTTTACATGGTCACATGATTCAACGTCGGCGTTTAACGATTCCTCACATTTAAGACGGGGTTCACAGGGTCTGGTTAGGTCTAGACTCTAGAAATAGAAAAAAGTATTAAGCTTACAAGACGGGCATGCCCGATAGCGCATTGGATAACACGCTGGCATGGAGAGCGAGAGGTACCGAGTTCGAGTCCCGTAGGGCGGATATGCTTTGTAGGCTGCTATTAGCGCCGTGTATTGCAAGCTGTTAGTAGTTAAGATTTAAATTGCATAACATGTAAATGTACAGCGCAGTGCGTTTGTCAGGCGCTTCAATAAAGAAAAAGATTATTATTATTATTATTATTATTATTATTATTATTATTATTATTATTATTATTATTATTATTATTATTATTATATTTATTATTATTATTATATTTATTATTATTATTATTATTATTATTATTATTATTATTATTATTATTATTATTATTATTATTATTATTATTATTATTATTATTATTATTATTATTATTATTATTATTATTATTATTATTATTATTATTATTATTATTATTATTATTATTATTATTATTATTATAAGTAATTTCTATTCTAATTTTCACAAATATATCAATATAACAACCAGTGAAGTAAATAGGTTTAAATATCCAGGGTTCGCGATTGGCCAAAATCGACGTGTAGGTCTTCTAAGGGAATCACTGTTCTTAGAAGAGATAAAATGACAGCAGAACGCAAAGTAGAAAGAAGTACTGATGTTGAAGACGTTATAGAAAGGGAAGAGAATTGCGTGTTAGAGGAGGGCGAAGAGAAGGAGGGGAGAAGGAGGAGAAGGAAGGGATATAGATCTCATCGACGCCCTTGTAATCCGCTCATCTTCCTCTAAAGCCGAGCTTATCTTCTGCTCGCCCCTTCCTCCATATCTTGGTCGACCGGTGTTCATTTTAAGCAACTAACTCCCCCCACCGACCGTATATTTAATAACAACGATGGCTCTCTTTGTGTTCTTCGTGCTTAGTTCTCTCTTTGTGTTCTTCGTGCTAAGTTCTCTCTTTGTGTTCTTCGTTCTAAGTTCTCTCTTTGTGTTCTTCGTTCTAAGTTCTCTCTTTGTGTTCTTCGTGCTAAGTTCTCTCTTTGTGTTCTTCGTTCTAAGTTCTCTCTTTGTGTTCTTCGTTCTAAGTTCTCTCTTTGTGTTCTTCGTTCTAAGTTCTCTCTTTGTGTTCTTCGTTCTAAGTTCTCTCTTTGTGTTCTTCGTTCTAAGTTCTCTCTTTGTGTTCTTCGTTCTAAGTTCTCTCTTTGTGTTCTTCGTGCTAAGTTCTCTCTTTGTGTTCTTCGTTCTAAGTTCTCTCTTTGTGTTCTTCGTTCTAAGTTCTCTCTTTGTGTTCTTCGTGCTAAGTTCTCTCTTTGTGTTCTTCGTGTTCTAAGTTCTCTCTTTGCCCAGTTCTTAGTTCCTAAGTTCTCTCTGACACGTTCTTCGTTATAGCGTTCTTCTATTGTGTTCCTCGTTCTAGCAGTTCTCTCTTTGTGTTCTTCGTGCTTCTTAGTCACCAGGATGCCCAGAACAAGGAAGTTCCTCCAGGTACCTACATGACACGTGATGCGGCGACCGAGCTGTTCTTCTATTGCAGTCAACCTCACCGCCAGCAACGTACGTGGAAGATGTCCTGCAGGGGCACGGAGTGGATTGGCCATCCAGGACACACTGCAATCGGGACCACAGTAAGGAAAACAACACCAGGTGATTATAAAAACCTAGAGCACCTGCTATACGACACATTTAAAATGAACTGCGCAAATTAGAAGCTGATTGCTTGGATGCTATTTAACGACACTGTGTCATAACATAGATGATTAGTGTCACCTTCCTCCTTTAAAAGAATTGGGAATGGCACTACCACAGGTAGGGTAGTTTAGTTAGTTGAGTTCTGATATTCGGACATTCAGATGGACCAATGTTAACGCTATGATCGAAACCAAAGGGTTTCTGCGTCGAATCTAACCCTGTGACCATTAATTCACTAAAAAACCGTCGTCATTTAATGTGGATGGATGTCTAACATAGCCAAATCGCAGCTCATTACTACAGAATTATTTATAGTTGGCAATTATCGCGTCTATCCTGCTATTGTTTCATATCTCCCTGCTATTGTTTCACCATTTTGCAATTATCACAAATTATGCCCTGAATTAACTAGTTTCGATGACACGTGCAAACGCGACGGCTGAGGAGGGTACAAGAGAAGCATTTCCAATGTCATCAGCAGATTTTTGCGGAAGCTGCCCTGAAGCACGCGCACCTTCTTTCGATTGGCATATATTGTATCGCGTTCTGCACGCAATAACCTCCCGTCTCACCTGTTATCGATGGTCTTGTTCGTTTTCTTGACGTCATTATCTGTTTTACTTATATTTTTAACTTAGGAGGCGTTCAGTTATCAATCGCCAAATTACATCCAATAAATCGATTATACAATGCACTCTTGGATTATACATTGTAATTACTAAGTACATGGCTAAATTGACTGAGGTTGTACATGTAGCTGCGACTGCTGTTGCTGCACAAACGCCAACTACAGTGTAGTAACTAAAATTAACTACTCGTAAACGATCGTTCACATGTACGAAGGCCTGTTGCCAGACGTCTAAAAACTATAGCTCACAAGTACATAGGCTTATTTAAGTAGCATTAATAGCGTTATGAGTGTATAGCTATGGGTTTAGCACGAGTTTGGGGCTGAATTTGGAAAGACAAGCTTTATAACCAGTATGATGAAGGAGGAATTTTGAATTTATATGGCTAGCACAAGTTGTAGAAAGTAATGTAACGTCGCCTGTCCCTAGTGGAACATAAGATAGGCGGTCATTTCCCCGTTCTTCGGCCTCTTGATCCACTTATCAGTGTTATCACTAAGGAAGACCTGCACAAGCCACAAAAGGTCCAAAACTTTCTTATTAGTGCCATAGCAAAGATACCTAAATATCACCATGTTACGCACAATGTTATATTCATTACACCACTGAGCATAGAATCCCAATTTAAAATTCGCCATATTGTTCATAAAGTATTACATTTTAATCCACTGACTTAGCCTATCTTTGTTCTATGCTCACCCCTCATACTGATAAAAAAGCTGCACGCCATCAGTGGGTAGAACGGTGAATATTGCTCTGCCTGAACCCGAACACTGCTGGTCGTTCGGGCTTTCTTGGTGGCTCGTCGAAAGCTCTGGAATTCGCTGCAGTCCAGTTCGTGACTTGCAAGGGGTTTTCCTGCCTTGAATGGATTGGCGTACGTTGCCGCGTAGCGTTGTAGTCTGAGGAAGGCTGCATCTGCTGCGCTCAATATGACAACAGGAAGAGAAGCAATTTCCTTTGTTTAATTCTGCCCGAACATCACTAGTTAGGACCTACATAATTCATTTCTCTAAGTGAAGCGTGTTTTAAATTACCGCCCAGGTGGCGCTGGGGATGGGAGACGTAGAACACGGAAGTCGACAAACGGAGATTTACGAGTTTTGGCATTTTCGACAAAGACAATAATTATGTTCTAAGTAGTAACCTACATGATGTACTTACAGTAACTGTAGTGTATTTGTTTATTGAGAATTTTGTTAAGCACAGTAAGTAGTGTCTTCGTTTGCCTGTAAGCCACAAACTCACGGTCCCAACCAACACATTATTAGTAAGTATGTTAGGTCTTCTCAATTTAAAAGAAAATTAAAAATATTTTGTCTGCTCGAATCCTACTCGGAGTTTGCTAAAGCCTACAAACGGTACCGTAATGTAACCAGTGAAGTCAAACATGTTCCCACACAATGTAGTGACTACTGGATGAACTGGCACTTATATTGAAGAACAGCTACATGCATAAACTGCTTACTTACCTTGACGATTGATTCGCGCAGTGGTCTCTATGGAAACTTTGAATGTTGATTGTTCCATTAGATCAACCGTCTGGAACCGATTCGATGACTGTCGTCAAAGAAGAAACGATCAACATCTTACAACGTAAGATCTAGCTCTTTGTATGGCTGCTCAATGTTGGCCATGCTGACGTACGAGTCAAAAGAGCATTAGGTAAAGTCGGGATACGGTTCGGTAAGCTGGAACCAAAGCTATAATATTATTGTCAGAGGCTTCTGCCATCAAAGTGCGGAAGGCACAGCCTATAGGGTGCTCTTAGATCTTTCGGTTGAGGTCAAGATACAGCAATCCCAAAAAATGAATACATGTAAAGTAATCTACGTACGGATACAGTAAATAAATGCAGATAAAGTAAAGAAATACAGATTAAGTAAATAAATATATATTTATTTACTCTGATTTTTAACCAAATTTGGACCAATTTACTTTATCTATATAGATAAAGTAAATTGGTCCAAAATTGGTTAAAAAAAACTCTTACAAGCAAACACCTCTGCCCAGGCCTGGATTAACCACGGGTCCAGTGGGTCCAGTGGCGTAACGAGGGGGCAGGGGGCGGCCGCCCCCGGGCGCAGGACGGGGGGGGCGCAAAATTAGGTCTGAAAATGTGTTTTTGTTAAAGAAATCAGGTAAAAATAGAAAAATAGTAAAAAGTAACTTTTGTACGTGAGTCTGGGGGCGCACGGGCAAGGGGGCGCAAAATAATATTTGACAAGGTTGCAAAAAAAAAAAAAAAAAAAAAAAAGGTCATAAGAAATTTTTTTCACAAATAAGGGACCGGCCATTAGTATTCTACCTTAAAATCTTTATACATTCTAATGCTGTCCTTAACTATTATTTTACTTTTCAAAATTGACATCGTTGACATGTAACAACTGGAATATGTTTAAAGTTTTACTGCAGACAAACAACGGTAGTCACTTGCAACTCGACAGCTCAAAAAAAAAGAGATTTGTGACCGTTAGCTCCTTTAGGCTGTTAGGGTTCCCAGGACAGTTTGCTCTGCTGAGGCTGCTGATAGCCTCTTCCGGCCAACACCATCGCCTCTACAAACGTTGCAATTGCAAATAATTTTGAAGGAATGCAATTTGCTATCAGGATTTCCGAATGTTTGCATTTCTCGGGGTATATATCTTACACTTTGTGTCTAATTGCAGCGGTGAAAGATCACTTAGTCACCTAAAGCGCATGGAAAATGCTTAAAGATCAACGATGGGACAAGATAGACTGACAAATTTAACACTTATGAACAATGAGTGTGAAATTGGACAACGCTTAGATCGTTGACAGTTTTTCTATTATGAAAGCAGGTCGTAGACAGTTTTAAATTGACAAATAGGCCTATCTGTTCTATAATTTTTAATTTCGTCAACACTTTTTGGTTAGACATATATTTGGAGCCTCCTATACAATTTTGGAACCAGGCCTACAAAATGTTAATCCGGCCCTGCCTCTGCCCAAAGGCACGGTCTTACTGTGGTGCAGTTTGTGCTAATACAGCAATAATTCCCAACTCAGTAACTCTATCGTCGTGCTTGTAATGACTGGAAGTTGTAAGTTCTAGTGATTTACCAACAAGCGAATCCCAGAATGTAACAGTTGCGAAGGCACGCCTCTTCGCATGGCAGGGTGGTGTCAGCGCCCTCCCCTACTCACAAATGTCTAGTCAGAGTTCGGAAGGATGGAGGTGGACAAGTCCCATTTTGGTTTTAAGAGGGGAATTCGATTGCAACTGTTCGAATCTGTTAATAATTTTGCATCACTGCGTATAAGCATTTTGCCTTGGAATCACTGATAAATACAAGGAAAATAAGTTATAATAATTATTGGAGTATAGTTCCTTGAGATTATCCCAAGAGACAGCCGTGGCTATACATGAAGTATTAATGACCTAAATCGGTCTTACAGCACACGTATACGAATGTTGAAGTGGCTGAGCAGCAGATTTACAAACATCGAAAGAGACGGCTACGCATATTTAAAGAAATAAAACTTGCTATAGCATTAACGACATATAGAAAGAATTTGCCGTTTAGAGTAGACTAACATTTAGACATTGCTGAATAAGATAAGTCGAAGTATTCAGTAAACGACGCAAAACAGTTATAAGTTTGGGATAGAATGTTTGAACAATTCTTTTGTCCATTTAGAAGTACATATAATATGCGCCAGAGCGTGTAATCAACAAGATTGGAATCACACTGAGAATTACTGCTGTGAATAATTATTTCGACATTATTTTAATCGGAAAGTCTGCAGTTCATTCGCTCTCCTGCCAGTTTTCCAACCATGGAAACGCGGTTCTCTCCAAAACGAATAG